>OU342552.1:22400000-23600000 GCA_910589295.1 Noctua janthe
ATCCTGTGCTGCACAGTACAGCTTGGTAGTATCCAGCTTGTTCGTTTGACGAGTTACCGCTTCTCTCGTTGCTTCGAGTTTGTTGCGAATTGAAATAAAAAAGCCGAGCGTTGAAAATCCCGTTCCGGACGCAATTTATTTCATGACTTGCAACGCGCCCCGGCTTTGCTCGGGTAGCAGTAATAATGTATAGCTGGATCACTTCTGTTGGATGGATGGGGCGATCATGCAAGAGCATGCATGCATGAGTTTTAGCAGTTCTGTAGGTAGGTTAGGTACAGTGGGCAGACACACGAATATCAACTTTTATTTTAAAGGTAAATATGTAAAGGTGGCGTTTCTACTATAATAGCGTAGATTTGAGTAATTTGTTGGTTTTAATGGGTTTATCTGTATCTAAGGAACTGTCTCGTAGGGTCGTAGGTCCTAGTGGTCGTAAGCGCTATTGGTTGGCATGAGGTCTTGGGTTCAATTCCCGGAAAAAGACTTACTGGGGATGGCAATGGCCCGACCTATGTACCATATGACTATACTCAAAAATTCTTACGATGCTCGATGCTGTACCCACTGGTGGGTATAACTCCAACAGTCGTCCGCCTAGAAATAGCTGACATAGGATAGACAGACAAACACCATGTTATATAAAACTCACAAAATTCGCACTCCCTTTATAGTATTAATATAATATATAAACTGGAGCAGCCTGTTTGTTTTATAGACAATTGTAGATAGTAAAAAGTCGAGTTTTTGAGTCGAAAATAAAAACACCAAGAGCTTTGATTATTGAACATTAAAAATGAAATACAGTAAACCTGTACTGTAGAATTCATATAAAATTCACAAGAAAAACATTACTCGAGACATCCCTCTTTAAAATAAAAAAAGAAACCGTCTACTCAAATTAGAATTTAATTTGTACAACAAAAAAACGCTTGTAGATAGAATGCTCGTAGACAACCCATTCAATGTTTTTTGCAATGAATCCAAAACTGTCAATACAAATCGAATTTCGTTTGGCATATTTCTTCCTTTTTATTTTCAACCCGTCAACCGCGCACCATTTTTCGTGATCACCACACCGTTTGCCTTGAAGTGGTGGCCCAACAGGGTACAATACTTAAATGCCGGACAAAAAATACACGCAGTGCTATTTATTGAATTTGAGCAACGAAAACACAATAATAATTCTACGAGAATTTCTGAACGCGAGCAGCGGGTTGGATACGGCAATTTAGGAATTCCGTTGTATTAAATTTAGAGTATCTTTTGGTCAAAGTTTTAAATGATTATGAAACAATTTGTGTTTGAACTTAGCTTTGTTAATTATAGACATACGTATCTTATACTTAATTTAGTACGTATCTGACCCATAAATCGATAGAGGTAACTTCATTGCTTATGAAATAATTTTGGCGTGTCATTTATCATATCTTCTATTCACGTCTCGTAAAAAACTCAAAGCATTTAAATAAAATAGACCAGTTACAGGCATTATTGCCACGAGGCATAATAACTATGACAAGGCTGCAATTGCTTATTCCAAAACGTAGACCTCTATGGAGAAGATTAGGCAAGGAAGGAAACTCCTTTTTAAATCAATATCTTACTTCTTATATAATCTATACTAATATTATAAAGCTGAAGAGTTTGTTTGGTTGAACGCGCTAATCTCAGGAACTACTGGTTCGATTTGAAAAATTCTTTTAGTGTTGAATAGCCCATTTATCGAGGAAGGTTACAGGCTAAAATTTCACACGGTCGAAGGTCGCGGGCAACAGCTAGTATTATATAAAAGCGAAAGTTTGTTACTCTTTTACGTAAAAACTACTGAACGGTTTTGGCATAAAATTTTCGCAAAACACATAGGATACTTTTTATCCCGGTAAAAAGATCTCATGGGACAATAACCGAACTATTTGCCAGTATTGTTTTTTTACAACATTTTTATACCGTATCCATCAGCAAACTCGAAACTTTACCCACTTCACCGATGTTTACACGACGGATGGTGCAAGCATGGGTTCAATGGGAGAATTGGCCTACTTGAACCACAATAGGCCGCGCAGCCCCTGTCGAGATAGGTACCACTCGTGTCTGCTAACCGACCAATAACATGTTTTAATGCCTTTTATAACGTCATCGCGGATACTGGATAGTACGAGCACTATAGGGTTGACTGAGGATACAGTTTGGATTTAAATTGTTATTAATGTTTTTGTATTTTTGTTTTGGTAAGAAACAAGACGTATTGGGTTATGTGAAACAAAATATGTCATCATTAAGGTTAGGTTTTATATTAAGATTTCATGTTGATATTTTTCGTTTTTCGAATCCTGTAAAGTAAATACCTGATTGTTATGTGCCGGACACTGCCGACAAATGCCTGAATTTAATTAATTTATTCATCGAAAGTCGGCGTAATTAGTCATTAATTCATTGTTAAACACAGCTTTATTTGCGACTTTAGTGACAAACTCACTTTATACGTACTAAACTCAATATTAAGTGAGAAAAACTTTCAAGAGTGCACGAAACTTTAGTTTGAAAACGCACGCTTTTCCATTTTCGAGCGACAACAGGTATCGACTATTAGGTATGTTGAAAATTTTACGAATATATGGCAGAGCAGAGTCACCGCGTTTTTTCATTTTATCGCCGATAGTAGAGCGACCGAACTAGTAGTATATATTATATATTAAGTACCTACAATTTTAAATAATAACTATTTTCATTTACGGTGACCCGACAGTTGTCCTGTTCAAACCAAATTTTAAAATTCATCATTTACAAAAATATCCAATCGTTCTCAAGATTCGCTTACCAAAGAACAGCACAATAAAAAAATTAAGTACTTAGGTATGTATATTACTTACAATAAAATTGATTTACAGTCTAAGTATACGAATTAAGAACAATTAAAGATTAAATTTTTTTACTAATAAAAAACTGCCTCAGAAATTGAAAAGGTTTCGATGAGCCCGCACTTCACAGGTAGGACACGACGCGGACGATACAACGCGACGTAACGATGGAAACTCGACGGCAAAACACTTCGCACAGGTGTAGAGCCGAAAGCTCGCCAACCCATACATTGAATCAGTCGGAACAAATCAAGCTGAAATGAGACACGTATGGTTAGGGACACCGCTGAACTAAAATTCAAAAAATCATTTTTTATTTTCAGAATTTAATTATGAATGTTAGCGGCCCGGCCGTCCATCCGCAGGATTTTTTTACGGAAAAAACTCAATTTTTAGCCGTTTTAGCCGAGCGGCGAAATATCATCGCTGTGATCTGTATAATAGGTAGGTTGTGACTTAGGTAGAAGGGGCGGAGCTGTCAAGAATTGGGGCCCGGTATTGGTGGACCGCCGGAGGGCAGGCCCCTCCGTGTTACCGTGACGACGGCAGCTATCAGATCCTGGCACATTGAGTGCTCGGCCGGCGCGCTGGCAGCATCTTGTGCGCGCATCAGTGAACAGTGACTTGTATGAAAAATGTTAGAATTCTACACGAACATGAACGGAGGATTGATGCAGGACGGCATGCAGCCTCCCATCAGCTGCACCGCCCGAACAGGTCAGTCAGAAACCGGAGATAAATTCTTGTTTGACTTTGCGTAAAAGTTTTGGTGACGAAACTTTGTTCTAGTAGGTCAGTGACAATGTGGGACGTAGTTTTTATTGGACATGAGTACGTGATTTAACAATTTGCGTGAAGTAATGACACATAAAATATTATTAAATATTTAAAATAAATGCTAATGTATATTTTTTATTTATTTATTATTTGGTAATAATGTGCGCGGTATTATAACAGCAAGTTTGTCAAACGAGAGCTTATTTTGTACGTGGCGGGACAATTTCGCTGCTATACTAATTGTATATTTTCTTTAAATTTGGCGACCGATGCATTATTACATACCCATCAAATAGTACTTATACAAAACCTTAGATTAGTTACGAGCTAGGTATTAAGTAGTTTTAAAATAATAATATTTCCTTACGCTAAATGGCAACTATTATCCGCTATCGGAGTTTTATTTTTCCTCATAACTAATTGGTTCGGCCATTCCTATTATCAGAATACTGATCTGAATAAAATGCTTGGATATATACAGGTATATATATGTTTCATGTGTAAATGTAAGTATATTGTTAAAATTTTTCTACTTGGGTTTTTTTAAATGAATATACATATAAAAGGTTAGTTAAAGTGATGTAAGTGTGATCAGTGAGTTTGTGAGTTACTTATTAGTCATTAGTTTAAACAAAGTACATGTTATTTTATTTTTATTGTAATTAATAAGTAAAATCAAACCAAAGAACTTAATAAAATGCTTGGATATAGCCCACCTATTTAACGTGTAGATGTTTGTTGCTCAATTTAATTAAGTTTGGATATTTTTTTAAACGTGAATACAGATATAAAAACTCAGATAAAGTGATGTAAATGTGAGTGTTTAGACAAAATATAATATTAGTTATTTTTAGGCAATAAGTAAAACCAAATCAAATTATCTAATACAAAACTTCTTATTTAATTTAATTAAATATATTTTATAAGAATAATGTTTGTTACTCTTTCACGCAAAAACTATAGAACGTATTTTGATAGAAGTTTACAGTAATCTAGCATAAACACTGCGGCGTCCCTGGATTTTTGAAATCAAAATAATATAAAGGCTATAATTTATAAAGAGATTGTATAAAAAAAATAGTGTATGCGGGCGGACCCACAGGCGGAAGCTAGTATAAAATAAGCGTATTGGAAATTGATGTTGAACATTAATAATGTTCGACGCCGTTTGACCGATCACCATGAAAGTTGCCTTTATTTTTCATAGAAAATATGCAAAAGATATTTTTTTACGCAGCGCGCACCCTGGTAAAATGAAAACTGGTCCGCATTAAAAATGTTAATGAAACAGTTTTTTATTAGAATATTTGTTCATTTTATTTTCGATTAAAAATTAATTTCCGATACGTCATAATTTCTTTAACAATGTATTTAAAATTCGACACCGTTTGAACAATGACCATATAAATTGGTATACATATACATATATTTGTCCTTTCTATGTAATTTTTCTTACGTAGTGCGTGGGCGACGCCGTAGGCAAAAGCTAGCATATTATAATATAAGTTTATAGATTTAGGTAATTTACCTACCTATTTTTAAATATTTTAAATGTTTCTTTTAATAGGTTAATTTACCTTACATTTATTAAATTGAAAATACGGTCAGTTATTTTTGGTATTACTTCTTCTCTTTTGTCCGAGAAGTGAGGGTCTTATTAGGTATCTCAATTTCTGTATATCATTTTAAATAACAAGTTAAAAACAGCCTCGTTAGAATTTAAATCCAATGTTTTAAAATGAGGAAAATTACATGGCAACACAGAAGTTCGGGTGCGCTTCTCGGGGCGTCATAAACAAACAATTTGACGATCGAACGTACTATCGCCGATAACGGTGCTGTCATTTTCAAAAATTGCTTGATTTTGGGAAAATGGTGGTAATTTGGACACAAAAATCGAACATTTTAAATACTAATATGTGTTCTTTCATTTTTATTTTATTTGGTAATGTCATTGGGATAACTAGGTGCCCTTTCCGGATCGGACGGAGTTTTTCTACCATATTATTTAAAAGGTGGTAATTTCCGAGCAAATATTTATCTTCGCCACAAGCCCACAGTTAAAAGCAAATAAGTATTAACCCGACTGCTTCGTCGTAAGTACTGAGGTCAATTTCTTTTTAAAATGTAACTGTCTATAGTATTAAGTGATAAGCACAGAATTAACACTGGATGGATAAAATAGCGGCAGGCCGTAGAAACAATCTGCGACTCCCGCTTTCCCCTCAAAATTAAGGGAAAGAATTATAAAACAATGGTTAGACCTGCTGTCTTCTATGGATCAGAATCATCACAAAAGGAATGAATGAAAGGCAATTGCATGTGGTGGTCCGCCTGTGGCGTTACGCTAAACGATAAAATATGAAATGTGTATATAAAAGGAAGTCTGGAAGTTGCACCAGTGAACGAAACATTTTTGTGGGAATCAGTTGGATTGGTATCTGATGCGGAGGAATGAGGAAAATGTCATGAGGAAAATATTGAGTATTCATGTGGATGGCTATCTAAGGGTATAGGAAGACCAAAGAAACGATGTATGGACTGTGTGAGAGATGATATGGCAAGAAATGATATGTCTGATGAGATGACACGTAATAAAGAACTATGGGAGAAGAAGATATGCTCCGCCGACCCCAAATAAATTGGGATAAGGGCAGGAGAATGATGGACAGGCCCTCATTATAGCAGTAGGCACAGGTTTTGTACTAAACATTGAAAAACCGGAAAATTTCCTAATGATGAATTGGACCAATAACGATGTTGGGTAGCAGTCAAAAATGTATATATCTGTAACAGTAGGCTACCGAAAAGTTTAGGAACCTTTGCCAAACGTTTTAGAAATATGAAACGCTTTGAAGGGGATTGTCATTTGTCTCGGCCCTAACAGGTCTTACTGTCTAACGAAGTGCAACCTGGTCGAGTTAAGTCTGCACCTCGTGAGGATGGCCCGACATCCCAACAAGGTGCAAACACGTTCAACCGGGTTGTAATTATAATGAACCCATAATAATTACCGGCCAAAAACAATGCATCAATATGTAGAAAATATCTTATGTGTGGAACAATGTACGAGTAACAAAGCAATTATGTGGTTTCATCACTACCATAAACGAAATGCAGTTTTTACTGAAATAAAAATTCAGATAAATGAGAAATCTTTTATAAATCAGAAGTATTATATAAAATTAAAAAAAAAAATTAAAAAAAAGGTTTTTCAAGTAAGTGGTTCTCAAGATTCTAGCCCAGTTGCAATTCTTTTGTTTTCAGAGGAATTCCCGTGTTCCATTTCAGCGTAGCGAGATCGTAGACGTTGCTACGAGCCGTCGTAGCGCCTCGTAGACGCCTACGCGAATCAATAGCGCGAGTGTTTAGTGAACACTGAACAGTGATAACGATGGCGACTGATAACATAACTCGGAGTTGTATGGCTGCCACTTGTTATTAGGCTACAAGTTTTTTTTTCATATACGTTATCTTCGACACAAAAAAGCTGAAAATTGTGAAATCCTCAGTTTTTGAAAAATTGATCAAGCCCAGAGAAGCGACCTAAAAATCATGGATGTTTTTAATCGAACTTCACCAACAAATTCCATGTCGGGCGCACATTCCTGTCTTGTGGAATGTTACCTTTTATTAAAAAAAACCACTTAATTTTTTACTATGAAATCTCGTAAATGATCGCGTGATCATCATCATCATCAGATGAAAAATAAATACTTACATAAAACAAGTAATATTTAATGAAATATGAATTCCCAAACAACCACTGCACAAAGATCCTCAACAACGAGTTTTTCCACGTCGTATTTCAACGGTTAAAAATAAAGAGGAACCGGATAATCGTAAGTTACGTGCTTAGGCTACGGGCACGACAATTTTAGTCGCCGTGAGCATCGCTTCACGAATTTGTTTTGCAGTCATTTTTATGGCGATCTTTATGCCAACAAAAAATTTACTGATTTATCTTTTATTCGTGAAACGAACATTTTCGCGAGTATGTGATGGTCGCTGACGAATGTTCGTAACAAATATCGGGAGGTACGTATTACGTATCCCTAATTCTACGTCGTCGCTATGTAGGAACGTAGATGCAAACGTATAGCGAATACCGAACGCATTTGTCCCGCGGTTTCAGCCCAAGGAGCCGCCTGAAACCCCCCCCCTCGCGTATGTACAGTGGCCTACAAAAATTAATTGATTTTTTCAATTTACATCTACAAATTATCATTTAAAATTGTAGTTTCAAATGTTTAAATTGTAACTATATAATGGTTTTTATTAAATAAAATTTAACTGGTAGTAATTATATGGGTGACCACCCATTACTTACCGAGTTTCCTCCGTGCCTCGGAAAGCACGTTAAGCCGTTGGTCACGGGTGTCATTTGTAGATCTTTGACAGTCGTTAGGTAGTCAGTGGCCCGAAAAGTCTGACAACCAGTCTTTCCAAGGGGTACCGTATTACCCAGTATTAACTGGGTTGTGGAGGTCAGATAGGCAGTCGCTCCATGTAAAGTACTGGTATTCAGCTGCATCCGGTTCGACTGGAAGCCGACCCCAACATAGTTGGGAAAAGGCTAGGCAGATGATGAGTAATTATAGATTTACTCATTTATTATTTTTTAACCGACTTGAAAAAGAAACAAGAACAAATCTACACCTCCTATGGAATAAGTGATCACTTTTTTTCTGGCTAACGACGCCCCATAAATTAGATATCTAATGATTATTTAAGACAATAAAGTCGTCGCTTTTTGTAAGTGTCATAAAATAGTAATTAAGCAGAAATTGATAATTTCAAAATTTTTGGCGTCTGAGTTCGTGTTCGGGTAATAAAAACCGGTTTTCTAATAAAAAAAACAGGATATCGATTATCATAGACATAGTGTACAGTTCAAACAACAAAAACTGTGATTTTAGATGATAATACGACGAAACGTCTGAAGTGAAAAATTTCAGCTAACTTTTGGACGCCACTGTATCTACACGTAGTGACGTATATATGTTATTCCATATACATTGGCCTCTTTCATTTACGAATGATAGAAGAGTACGAACGACGCTTTATCAGCAATGTGAAGTCACACTTTGCTATCTTTTTCAACAAATGGTTCCGTTTTAACGTGATTTTGCGCCGAGATTAAAAAGCAAATAGTTTTTGCGCCGAGATTAAAAAGCAAATAGTTTTTGCGCCGAGATTAAAAAGCAAATAGTTTTTGCGCCGAGATTAAAAAGCAAATAGTTTTTATCGAATTCCAATTACTAATATTTTAATATGTTATAGTTTACAATGTGTTGAAATGAATTCGAGGAAATATATTTTAATATTAAAACTGTGGCCCATTTAAATATTACAGCCGTTTCGTGAAAAAGAATCGAATATTTTGTTTAAATATTGATTAACATAGTGAGGGTTAGCTGGACTCTGACTGTTTGCGCCAATTTATGTCCGTTACTTTGTAGGTATGTAGATACTTTTGGTAGACACTTTTGGTACTAAGGACGCATAGACAACTGCAGTTGCAGTAAAAGTGGCCGTCGTAGGCAGCGTCTCAGGTCCTAATTTGGGACGTCGATTAGCCGTCACAATGACGATTGTTTTTCGCTGAAATTTTGTTGGGTGGTTTGATCACCGTGACCCCAAGGCTGGGTCACGCCCCACCCCACGCGGGGCGTGTCTTCCCCACAGTCTTAGAGTGCGGTAAGGCGCCTTATTTTGCCCCAAAGCTTTCGACAGTAGCTATAGGTACATGTAGGTACGTAACCCGCACTCAATGGATGCTGTATACTAGCTATGTTCGCGATTTAATCAATAGTTCGCCCCGAGGGTGAACGTCTGTATCTTTAACCTTCGTTTACTCTGAGAGAGTAGTAGCGAGGGGATCTTGTTATAAAAGTTTGTTCTTGTACGCTGTAAGTCTGAAGGGGCGATTTAAAAGAATTTAAATATAATGAACAAAAAACTATATTTATTACAAATTGAGGGTTTTTTTTTGTAATGGCCGTAGGCGAGTAGCATCGCTCATCTTTTTGAGAATGGTAGATCGGGTAGATAAAGTTAGCGCAAAAATGTTAACAGTTAGTGTAAGCTCTAAAGCAGCACTAAAACGCTAGGATTTGATTTCTTTACCAAAAAATACCTAAGAGTAATTTTAATGTAAAATAAAATACTTATTAAAAAATTAAATTAATGCGCTTGCATCCCTCACAAATGACAGTATTTAATGCGTCCACATGCATTGTCTCGTGTTGCATTGCGAATTCCTGACATTACAGCGTCAGAGTCAATACAATTTTCGAAAAATTACTTTTTGAAAATGCTTTTAGCTACCATGTATATTTTGTTTTGTCCTGTTTTAATCTGAAAAAGAGACTACACATGCACAAAGTCATTTAGCGGTAAGAATTTGAACTTAATATATATAAGCATAGAACCGCTTTTGAATCTTGGTAAGGTTTTGGTGCTCGTGACTACATAGATACTTAACCTTTATTTACCAGTGACGTAGATCTCATTTTCAGATTCATCATTTAATGTTTCTCTTTCTAATGTTTGCTTTCAGAGATCGGAATAGTTTATTTGCGTAAACTTGAAGAAAGTAACTGTGGGTAATACCTCCAGCTTTATTTAGCGAACAGGAACTATCACACAGGAAAAATCCTTTCGGGATTTTATAGGGGATATTATCGTGCAAAATGTTATTGGATTTTCCATCAGGAATTTCTCAGTAGCAGCCACGGAGTCTGAATTTGTGTCCGTTTGGTGGCAATAGGCTCGCCCCCTATTACATGGGACTTAAACATAACTGGCGAAATGTGGGTGTAGGTACACCTCTGCCTAACCCTTCGGAGAAGCCAGGCGTGATGTTATGATGATGATGATGTATTATCCACATGTTACTTTCTTCCCTGTAGTTTAGGCAAATAAACTGTACCTATTAAGGTAACGCTTTCAACTTTTTTCACTGAAAAATGCATATAGCATAAGCATATAGCATAATTAGCCTATAATGTTCCCACTGCTGGGACACAGGCCTCCTCTCTATGAGAGGGAATGGGCTATAATTCACCACGTGGGCCCAGTGCGGGTTGGTAGATGACACACAAAAAAAATGCAGAAGGGACAAAATAAAAATTGACAAGAAACACCGACTAACACTATTGCCGAGTTGTTAAAAAATCCTTCACTAGTAAATATTTTATTTATTTAACACCATAACGGATTTATCTAAGAATGATAAAAACATAAGTTAATGTTTATTAACTGATTTAGTAATCTCTCAATTGGAAAAAGGGTAATAAGAGGTAGGAATATTTCCTTTGCTCATAGACGGCAGGTGCCACAGGTACGAATATTCGTTCGCTCTCACAAGTTCTAGCAACTAACATTTGTAAAACAATAGAATGCTTATGGTTTGAGCATCTTAAAGCATTATACAAGTTTATCTATCAGAAATTTCTCAGTAGCAGCCACGGAGTCTGTATTTGTGCCCGATTGATGGCAATAGGCTCGCCGCCTATTACATGCATGGGACATACAAACATAATTAACTAAATGTGGGTGTACTATTAAGCGCAGATCACACCGCCAGCTAGCGAACGGGCGAGCGAGCCGGGCGAGCATCGTTTCACCTCTTTTCATACTTCGGTTCACACCGCGAACTAACGAAAGTGCCGACCCAAAGTATGAAAAGAGGAGGAAGAAGAAGTATTTATAACACTCACACAGGACAAAACAAAAAAAAACGGTCGAATTAACAATAAAACAAAAATTATTGAAAATTAGATAAAACAAATTAAATTGGTCCTGTACGAGGTCAAAAGGCCCCTGTCTCAGCCTGCTGCTGCAACATTTAAAAAAAAAAGTCCAGCGCTGGGATTCTTATAAAGCCCAAATTAAACCAAAAACTTACTAACGATGCTCGCCTGGCTCGCTTGTTCGCTAGCTGGCGGTGTGGCCTGTGCTTCAGGTACACCTCTGCCTAACCTTTCGGGGATTACAGGCATGATGTTATATTATGGTTAAAGCTTCAACATTTAACACAGCCCAACGCAGTCCACCGCTGGACATAGGCGTCTCCCAAGTTGCACTACAAAACTCTGTCCTTCGCCTTCCGCATTTAGGGTGACCGTCTTACGTGATCTGAGTCTTGCCCTTGTTTATGTTGTTGCGCTTGCTTGGTTTCAAGGTCATCGGGCATCTAGCTCGAGGGCGACCGATAAAGGCACAGCCTCGAGCAATTAAATGTATAAATGGACCCTTCACGATGCCGTCAACCAAGCATTCTGTACATCAAATTAAGTAACTCTACGCAAATATATTTTAAATACTAGTTTTTAACTTTATTTTAAATACCTCCCTGACCCGTTTACTATTCAATGTATCCATCAGCACAACGTTTTGAGTGCATTTCATTGACTTTTACCGTAAAACGTGATTTTTCATCCCAAAAAGGGAATATTTGGTTAGTTTAAACCTTTTGAACGCCAGAGCATAAACGCACGCGCGTGCCCTCCACGCCAAGCCACAATTTCACCTATCATTTTGTCACATATTTGTGTCGTTTGGCGTACAGGGCACGCTTTTGCTTGTCACATATATGTGACAATGGCGGTCAAAAGGTTAAAAATGTTTTTTATTTTACACAAAATCGGAACCAGTACCAAATTGAATTCGACCAGTTCAAGCGTGCTATAGTGCTTTAGCCAACTTGACAACGGTTTGGTTCCAATTTTGTTTCGACGCAAAACTATGCGTATTATAGTGAACTAAAAGCGAGTATTTGTAAACTGAAGTCTGGAATGTTGAAATTGAAATAAACTACTAAAGTCTATAGCGTGGTACTGTTATATGATGTGATGAAAAATAGTTTGTCTTGAAATTGAATCATATTATTTTACGATATATAACTTATTTTTGCTTAAACTTTTCAAAATCGAATGAAACTCAGACTGTTAACATTCCTACGTTTATAACTGTGTTGCATATACCTAATGCTGCTAACCATAGCGATGTCACCACAGAACTCAGCGCTAGCGTCAAGCGCGAGAAGATCGTGGAGATCTGCGAGGGCTGCGGCCAGAAGATCCAGGACCGCTACCTGATGCGCGTGGGTGAGCTGTCCTGGCACGAGCATTGCCTCAGCTGCTGCGTCTGCGGCTGCGTCCTCGCGCACACTTGCTACACCAGGAACGCCAAGCTGTACTGCAAGCCCGACTACGACAGGTAACTCTCACGCAAGAAACCTTCCACGGCAAAATGACATTTGCTTTTGAAAGCAACTAGAAATCAACTTTTTTATGTGTTGATTTCCAGTTGCTTTCTTATTTAATCATCTTTAGGGCAACCATCATTGATAGGGTGTACATGATTGTGTGCGTAGCGAACACTCCGTTGCGAAATGCTAGCGTCATGCCTTGCGAGTTGTTATGCGACCGGATCTCCCTTCCCCTGTTATTGCAATAAGTTCTTGTCCTGTAGATTGTTTGGGGTCAAATGCACGCGGTGCGGCGACCGCCTCATGCCGCAGGAGATGGTGATGCGCGCCCAGCAGTACGTGTTCCACATACAGTGCTTCGTCTGCGTCATGTGCTGCCAGCCGCTCCAAAAGGGCGAACAATACGTCATCAGGGCGGGACAGATCTTCTGCCGCCAGGATTTCGAGAAGGAAATGTATTTGATGCAACACGCTGAAGATGACATGATATTAGATGATTCAGAACGCCCTCGGGACGGACGGAGAGGCCCCAAGCGTCCACGGACTATTCTAACATCAGCACAACGCAGGCAATTCAAAGCTTCGTTCGAGGTTAGTCCGAAGCCATGCAGAAAAGTGCGAGAAGCATTAGCTAAGGATACCGGCCTGAGTGTCCGAGTCGTGCAGGTGTGGTTCCAGAACCAACGGGCTAAGATGAAGAAGATCCAGAGGAAAGCGAAGCAGGAAGGCGAGAAGAACAATGACAAAGAGAAGGATAAGGATGAGAAGAGCATCAAGCAGGAGTCTCCGTCGAGCGAGCACGGGAACTATCTGGGACTGGATGGAGCCTATTCTGCTTCTAGTCAGCCTCTGAACCCCAATCTGCCGTATTCCCCCGATGGTATGACCTTACGCTATCATTTTTTATTTCATCTGCATAAATATGACCTTAACTTTACAAAAATATTTCCTCGTCCACGATTATTGCGCTTTAAAAGCAGCAAGAATATTGAACAAAATTAAAAAATAAGACTAAACTTTAACCATTTAATTACATAAATTTCCAACGCTGAACCCTGTCTAGATAGGTAGGTACGAGTACTATTAAATGAGCTATATTTGTTTATACACCGTGACTTTTTAGTCGTCTTACAAAGGTGGTCCACTCAATGTACCAGATATAAAATAGCTCTAGGCGCGATTTTTCTTTTTGATTTTTTTTTACCTATCATAATAGGTACAAAGAAAAATAAATTATACTTTAGAATAAAATTATGAAACATCCTGTTAATGATGTTTACGTGTCAAACGAGAGAACATACCTACCCATCGCTCGAGGCGAGTAGATAATCACTCGCAACAGGGTGTTTTACCTGCGTAATGCGTCATAATACTGAAAAATATTATTTTTTTAAATTAATAAATCTCATAAATACCAATTTTTTTTTATGAATGTTTAGTAGTCGTTGGATATATGAAGTGGGATGCCGTTGGTAAGACGACTAAAAAGTCACGGTGTATATTTGTAATCACGTTCTCGAAAACGGCTCTAACCAATAGGGGGCGAAAAACGATCTAGCTAGATCTCATATCTGAAAATGAAAATTCCCTTTCTCTATTTTCACCCGAGCAGAGCTAGGTCGCCCGGGTACTAAGAATGAAATCACACCCTCTTACTTTCACTTTATAAAACTAAAGTCTTCGTTCATAATAAATTCTAAGTTCATGATTACGATTTAAATCAAATAAACTTGCTTCATTACAGATTACCCGGCGCACTCTGGCGACAGCTTCTGCAGTTCAGACATATCCCTGGACGGGAGCAATTTCGATCAGCTGGACGAGGGAGCCTCGGACACCATGAGCTTACAGAATCTGGAGGTGCAACATCATTCGCACCAGCACCCCGGGCACTCTGCGCACGAGCCGCTGAACCTCGGCACCGGCTCGGTCGTCAACCCTATAGACAAATTATACCTCATGCAGAACTCCTACTTCAGCACTGATCATTGATTCAGCGTGGGTCGCGGCGTTGGCCCGGCCCCCATGTTCGGGCAGCGACTGCGCCCGCCAACACACCTCGGTAAATGCACCGACACTGCAACTAGTCACAACTTAGCCTACTCAGACACTTATCAAACCACTGCTTTGAACCTGACTGATACTCCTTCGAACCACACTAGTTAATGTGATTGTTTGTTAAACAGTTTTACAATAAAGGTACAGTAGTGAATTGTAGACCGTGTAAAGGCAGTAGCTTATTTCAGTGTGGTAGCTAGTTAGCTGCAGTAAAACTTTATCATCATTTATTTGCAATAGGTTTTAGTACAATGGCGTTTAGTAGAAAAACGTTTCCGACTTACAGTGGGTTGGGTTTGGTTCTCAATTTATATTTAACTTCCTTAAAAGTTTTTCTGTAAGTACCCATTTTACCCACATTGTTTAAAATAGCTACCCTTATTCAATGGCTTCCGGAAATGAAAGGGCAATGAACAAACGGCACATAGAGGGAAATAGGGCTCTTGTATGTTTACCCTGTTGCGCGGCATCAAAAAACAGGGGCATCATTATCATCATCTGCCAAGCCTTTTCCCAACTGTGTTGGGGTCGGCTTCCAGTCTAACCGGATGCAGCTGAATACCAGTATTTTACATTAGCAAAAACAGGGTAATATTTATAAATGTCTTATAATAAGCTGGTATTATTATTTACTACAAGTTGCATAAATGTAATAAAAGACTTTTCTACGTCCATTTTTCGATGTGGGCAGCCGCACAGTGCATGTGTACCCTTAATCGTTTTGGTCGTTCAATATGTAAAATTAAACCTTTATTAAATTTTCATTAAACTCATTTTCTTAAATTATAATTATGTAGCAAAGAAGTGCCTAGTGTACTACGGTAGTGATGGTTTTCAGGGTCTTCATGTTTAGAATGTTCACTTTGCACCAGGTCATTTCAATAATATAAGTTCCAATCCGTGATTCGTTTAGGAGACATGATCTTTGAATGTGTTTTATGAAAATACAAGAAAACCAATAGTAAAATTTTACAAACAAAATGTCATACCATCGCATCGATACGAAAGAAGAAGAAGATCTCTATCTATGTGGCGTTCGTTTGTTTCACCCTATGTAATCAACAAAACAGGTTTGTAACCATAATAGCATGCATTTTAAATAAATCTTCAGAGTATAATAAATAATTATTTTGGCTAGAATCATATTGTTTTGCATTTGTAATTATTAAATAGATTTGATATTGTGTATATACTGTACAGAGAGTAATAAAATTAAGGGAAATAGGTTTTCAACCTTCAAATTATAGGCCAAGATCCGAAAATATTATTGTGTAGAAGATTCTTTTGGAGATACATAGTCAATGTAACGACTGTAGTTAGACTTAAAATGTACATAATATTGTACATCAAAATAAATATAAGTGTATAAGTAGTGGGTGTCTAAATAACGTAAGTTTATTCTGAGATGATGGATTTTCCAGATAGAAAAAAATTGAGGCCCGAAAATATTTCACTTTACAATTATGAGCGTGTTGCTCATAATTGTAAAGTGGAAACGTACTGTAAACTTCAAAACTGAAACACGTTCTTAATTTAATTGTAACAAAGTTTGTTTTAACGAACTTTGTTACAATTGTATTAACGCGTATTCACGCACGTTCTATTTGGGAAACTATTTATCCCATGGTATTGTTACAAACTTTTCATAATTCTGAATGTTCACAAATCAACCCCAGTCATAGATATCATGTGTGTTATGGACGGTACTCACCGCAACCATTCGATTCGCCAATTTGTTTCGCAAACGTTCGTTGTGCGAGCTTTAGTTGTTCGACGAACATTTGTTCGTCGAACGAACATTCCGTAGCGTCACTGTTACTAGAATTTGTTTTCATGAATTGATTCATGTAGGTATGTGTGTCCTACCAAACTATTCGTCAAAAATTCAAGTTCGCGAAGCGAATGCTCGCGGTGAGTCGTTCTTTACACTTGTCTAATCTTTATGTGGCATAATATAACCAAACAACTCTATGTTAGTGTAATCGATGATAATAATTTTAGAATAATCACCTTTTTGACTTTTAAACACCCCTTCTAAAATACAGTTATAGATGTTGTATAATAATAAATGTACCTACAAGTTTACAGTAGTTACGGCCTATTAACCTATGAATAAAGTACAGGCAAAACTAGTCATTTTCCTACTGTTTCTTAGTCAAAATAGTTCAATAGTTGTATTAAGGTTATTTTATTTATTTGTTGTATTACATGAAAATCAGTTAATGTTAATGTTTTCAATGTTAGTGAGTACAAATACGAACCGGACGAACATCTCTAGTCAAACTACATGTTATGTCATGTCCATGCTCCACATCTGTACGGAACTGGGGGCCTACCACTACCTCTTATAGCAGAATTACTTGTGGGAAGGCTAAGAAGGGTTCCTTCACTTTCCCACACTGTACTGCAGCAAGAGGAGGCGGTGGGGCCCTTGTAATGTAAGAATCCGACATGGCCAATTCGGCTGATGAACTCTCTATGATTCTTCACCTTATTAAATGTGGTCAAGGATCCACCATTGTGTATTATATAGTTTATTCGGTAATTTTACAATTTGATGTAAATTAAAATGATGTAAACAGTTACTTGTTTGATTGAATTTACTCGAAGAACAGCGCTTTCCTCCAGGAGTGTCATCGCTGCTTGTGGCCGTGCTGGCAAAATGCCTTCCAGCACAAGGAGCTCCGCTAGCTTCCAGCTGTGCTTCTAACAAAACTTGCACCAACCAATATTCAAAAAGTAATTAATGCTTATTCCATATTTTGTTTGAGTACCCTTACACTTGCTGACATAAAAAGTTTTGCTTATACAGGGCGTAACCAAAATCAAAATCAATCAAAATCAAAGCAGCTGTACCCTTTCTGTGACACCCTGTATACGGGCAGAAATCTTGGCAATCGCAGTGAATAAATGATGAATTCTCGTGTCCAGAGTTATTGAGGGAGAGTGTAAGTAAGTACATAAATTGGCGAGAACTAGTTCTGTTGTTTGTAAAAACAGTCGCTCAGCTGTAGGGGCTTAAAGTTGTGTGTAAAGTGCGTAAAGTAAGATTAGACTAAAACTACAAAAGTTGCACTAAAAGTAAGTTAGTCTACTATGCAAGGTCAACAAAACTTCGCAGGCTTAATGAGAAGTTTTTTATTTATTCCACTCCTGTGCCAAGTCTCCAAGTTTCTTTTGCCCCGGTACCTATCAGGAGTAAACAAGAACTTTCGCCTCTACATCAAATCAATATCGTCATACCATCCATCAGACATTCAAGATCGTTAAATCGAAAATAATTAGGTATGAACTTTTTAAAACTAACTCGTCAAATTACTACTCTAATTGTAATGGTCAGTCTGAAGTTAAAATGCTAGTAAGTAGTAGTAGCAGATTTATATTATATTTCATGTTTTCATAGGTACTTCTCAGCTGGTAATGTTTGAGTCCAAATAGTAAATACTTACACCTTTATTACGAACGCCTACATCAATACATCACACTGAGCCAATGGGGTTAGCAAGTCTTAATAATTCTTGAGAAAGTACTTAAACATACGTAACCAGGTTACATAAGAGGGCCTCTTAACTAACTTGGTTCAAAGTCAATTGGTGACAAAGAAAAGAACAATCATTCCAATTTATTTATTTCTTGGTGTTAAAAAACAACCGAACCGGAGTTTAATAATAATACTTCCTCGTAGGTCTAGTGGTCGCAAGCGTAACTGCTAAACGAGAAGTCCTGGGTTCAGTTCCCGGGTCGGGCAAAACGTTGTTGGGTTTTTTCCAGCGGGAATTTCTCAGCAGCAGCCACGTGGTCTGAGCCCGGTTGATGGCAATAGGCTTGCCCCCTATTACATGGGACTTTAACATAACTGGAGAAATGTGGGTGAACTATAAGGTACCACCTCTATCTAACCCAGCGAGGATTACAGGCGTGATGTTATGTTTTGTAATGTTTCACAACGTTAGTAACAATTTACCTACAAAACTATGTTAGTACTCGTAGTATTTATTTAAAAACAAAGTTATTATGAGCTGATACATGCAGCTGGCTTAAATGGTACAAGTTAGGACATTCCAGTTTTATAGCAACTACACTCAGGACACTATTGAAACTAGCACACGCAGTACGCAACAGGGATGCTGCACAATTGAGTCTGATTGAAGAAAAGCCATCAATATACGTCCGCGAATATACCCGACGCACTGCAGAATCGTGGCAACCCCAACAACATCCTGAATGCATTGTTATACTGGATGCGAAGAGCATTAGGTAACAGTTTTTTGAGTGAATTTATACCACAGGCTACATGAGTAAAACATTTGACAGCATGTCTTATAAAGTGTTGTTTAACTGCACCCACGCAGCGTGAGAACCTTTCAATCAGCACATTACATCTCACCGCTAATGCTCTTCGCTCCCGGGCTACTTATATCTAAATTGTCCAGTTGTCTAGTTGTGTAGTATGCCATATATATTTAAACTGAAGAACTCGGTTCAAGACACCACCATTCTATGCGAAACACGAAAGACCTATTTATAAAAGCTTAATGTACCATGTTTTAACAAATATAAAAATTATTCTATTCCATTTACATAATTTAGTGCGGAACTGTTTAAAAATACAGTAACGCCATCTGTCGAGGAACTTCGTATCAAGATAAAGTAGTGCCATCTTTCTGAACTAGAATAAATCACAAAGGAGAAAGATCCAAGTAGTGCCATCTATCAAATCTATTGTGAACTTATATGAAAGTTCACGTTAGTGTTCTTCAGAAAGTTCTTATTTTAGCCACATAAATCGAGAGTGCTACTTAGGCCAGGCGATTCAAAGCAAAGGGTATGGTCGGTCAAAGCCGAGTTGGTAAATGTAAAGATTTCCGTCATCACGCGGTGCCTTGTTGTTTTTAAGCTCTCTCAGAGCCATCCTAATCTCGTACAGGCTGACGTCCGGGATGTCATCGGTAGTGTCGGGTCAGTCTAGCTTTTGGGTCGTTTCTTATATCTACAACGGGTTACAACTGCTCATAGAATCTCTTAATTTTTATTTGTTTCGATGTTTAGTTCATCTTCTGTGTCATAGATGGCGCTGTAGTACTTTTTGTTCTTTTTTTTTGCTGTTGGACCTACTTTATGTAGTGCCGCTACAGCGTCTTTAATACGCTCAGTATTAAAGCGGCGGAGGTCTCTTCAAGGATTTAGACATTCGTCTATTGAGCTGCCGGTTTTTCTGTCGTGAGGACTGCAAGATCATCTCACGCCGCTCCTTCAAAAGCTTGAGAGTATGATCAGTTTGTTGTTATTATCTTTTCGACGACGTGTCTTGAAGAACTTAGAAACAGTCGTATGGACAGTTTTAACGAACCCATCTTTGTCTCCGTGGCGACCAGCGAAACCGGTTCGACACTTGACAGATTCACAGACAGGAAAACCATTACTTACGTTTTATATGAGTTTTGGAGCTAGGTAACATGGAGTCTCTGCGTAGCATGGCACGGATTATAAATGGCTGCCTGACACCCCAAGCAGAGATGCAATAAGTGATGATTGATTGGCAAAGACTGATACATTTAGCGCTGTGCGGCCTGGATTGCACTTTATTATGTCGTGCAAGTCACTATTTTTTTAGTGAATATTCTGTACCTACTTAAATGTATAGAGCGAACTTACGACTTAGCTCAGTCACACTTCATCCGAAAATGAAACTTACTTGCATAAAGTTAATGTGCATATTTCTACAAATGACTGTGATCAAGCGTATCATACTAATAAGAACTTAACTAATGCAGATAAGGTTCATTTTCGGATGCCATAGTGTGTTTTCGGGCGCAGGCGTGGTACGTACAATTTTTTTTGACGTTGGATTCTGCGTCGCAGTCTTTTAACACTTATTTTACTTCTGACAGTAGCAACTCAACTAGTTAGGCTAAAAGCCGAAGTAAGGTTACACATAGTTCTAGCCGGCTATACCTAGGTGCGGCCTATGCAACCAATTAGTATGTAGCGCTCGCCGGCCGCTGCCGAGGCACCGCTCGCTGCACTTGCTCTGCTCGCCCGCATTTGGCTACAGGTCTAACCTAACCCAACCTAATCCACTTCTTCGGCGTGTCCTAGCAATATAAAGGATACATCTAAGTATAACAAACTGTTACCGGCCGCGCCTAGGTACCTATTTATCCTTAACATATCCATTAAAACGAAGACCAACATAAGCTTTGTGTAAATTATGTACAATTTGGTCCCACCACAGAGGTCCTACCTAAAGCTGTCTTTCGAACAGCAACCATTTCGTGGCCCTCTGGTTATAGTGCATGATGAGTGCTGATGAGGCACTGTTTCAAAGTGTTTAGGTTTCTTTTTCGGCACTTAGTCAAAGTTAAACCATTTATTTCAATTAGGCCATTGAAATGCACTTTTGAACTTTAAAAACAAAGGAAATAGAATTGATTCTATTGTCTATCTACGAAGAGTGTATTGCATTGATTACTAGGACAGTCTTGGTTTCTGTGCTTGTCTTTTTTTTACTTAATACATAGGTACAGTAAAATATCATACAGTTCCCCCGTGCGGTGTATAGTGTAGAAACAAAACATCAATGGAAAGAGAGAATGTAATAAAACACGCTATTTCTATTTACAGTTTATTTACAATTTTTTATATGAATATTTACAACTAAATAATTGCTTAGAACTTAATTTCCTAAATCTTAATACGTACATTACCAATTTGCCAAGATGTGATAATACCTAGTAGTTTTACGAAACAACTTTTTTTTTAACCATTATCGATGTCGTTATATTAATTTAAAAAAATATTCCTCTTTAAATATATACAAATAATATATACATATATATATTTATAATTAGACTAATCTATTATAATTTAAAATTTAGTAAGCAACAGTCTTAGCATTGGTAAGGCGCCAAAGTGCTCAAACATTCATGGAAATTTTCTGACACATTTGGATATTTCTGTGTGAGGTATTGTAGTTGTAGGTAATGTTTAGTGGCAGTCAAGTTATTGCTATCTCGCTCAATTTGCTCATACATCACGAGTGCAGAAGGGCAACGTTTCTGGAATTCTGAATAGCGCTAGACAAAGCGGGACTACTCGTACATCGCACTCCGATGACTGTCCGCCTAACCGAGGCAGATGACCAGGCTCGCTGTACTACCGACCCACCCTACCAGCGCCCCGCAAGCAAATGCGTCACCAGGCCACAAAAGGTACAGCGATAAACCAGCAACGGGACCTTTGCTGAGACACCGTCGGCCGGTTGTGTTCTTACCATAGCGAGTGGGCGGCCAATACTAGATGAGAGCCGGCAGCGACCACGCTGCTGTGAAACTGGTGACGACAAACTGGCCCCGCTTCGGTAGTCATTCCGAGATGTTAATTGCCAACGGTACCAAACAAGATGTTGCCCATTTATTCCTCATTGTCGCCTTTCTGCTCATTCCCTTAACTGAATAGTAATCGGCACTTGAATTACTAACATCTAATCTGAGGTAATTCAATGAGCCGACGTTCCGTCCAATGCGCTCCGTTGTCTTTAACATCCGACGTATATAATTTCTACTGCGGCTCTTAGTCCATTAGAGAAACCATATAGGTTGTCGCCTTGGTCGTCACTAGTTACTACTCTAATCTAAGGGAACGCCCTCCCGAAAAATTATAAACAGTTATGCTATCTCTAAATAAATATTATGCTCTCTTATAATAAATAAATGGCTATATAATTATATACTCTAGTTATTGCAAAGAATTTAATTCAAGCTGAACGTGGTGCCCACGCGGCACTTATGAGCCGTCGATAACCTTTCCTAACACCAGCAACTGGGACAATCTGAGCGGACCGTGGCTGCGTGGACCCAGGGCTCCATGTTAACAACACTCGGCTGTCTATGTTGAGACACTTTACGTAGCTAACAAGCAGAACCAATATTACAATCAACCAATTCAAGTAATTTCCGAATCAAGTAACAATAAACAACATACAATGTCCTATCCCTGAGTCGACGGGTAGGAAATGTTATGTTATGGCAGTGTTTGATTATTACTTTTCATGTAACGAGTTTAAAATATTAGTCCTAAAATCACAGATATTTTTCAATTCCTTTTTGGTTTTAAATTTCAAAAGCGATAAACAAACCAGAATAATACATTTTAAGAAACAACTGAAACAATCATAATTGAATTAATGCTACAATTAACAATTAACTGTACTTGTAGAATAACAAATCAACTATCTTCCAAATCTAGATGATAAAGTCACTCAACAAAACACAGCGCGAGCGCAGGAAATTCTCAACACCTATAAAATATATGGCAAACATATACAACGTGTATAAAATAACTTTCTCAGTTCGACACAAATCTAAAGTCACAAGAGGAAGACCCAATGAGGTTTTTATTCCTACATATCTATTATTTGCTATTGATTTATTCTATCAATGTCATGTGACCTCATATTTGTGTCGAACGATTCAGATCCCCCTGGCGAATGGAACAAAATCACACCAAAACTTTAATTAAAAACACCCAACTTCAAATAAATGCGAGGACGTAGGCGGTGGTAAACTTATGAAGGGCTAAACAAGACAGGACCACAACGAGCACGGAACGGAACATAATGCTGTTCTGAAATTATTACATCAAACTTTAAAAGTATAAATTACAAGGACTGTTCACAATAATTCATAATGATTACTCTGTTCCACGGTTCCACGTTTGATTAGTTCGTTTGATGAATGACGAGCGCACCACAGGGCCCCAACTCCACTAATTTACAAACGGATCAGTTCACCAATGGTCGGTTCACTGCCTGTTTTTAACACATTTTGCCAAATCCGTCAAAAACAATCAAGTTACCACTGATCTGTTCAAAAATCAGCGCAGTTGGAGCCCTGGTGTGTCACTAAATGCGCCCTATTGACGTCTCGTTCACACGACACCTCCGTCTAATGTAGTGCGAGCGAGATGTAATGGAGCCTGGTTGTAGAAACCCGTATTTCTGGTTCCAACGAGGACACAACTCGTGGAAACAAAGTAGCCATTCGCCAGGGGTTAACATCAAAACGGAATTTAAATATACTTAAGGCAACCGAACTGTTACATGGTAGAGGCCCCAGAGGTTTTGGATAACCGTTAACATTCAGCCCAAGGCACTTACAAAATTGTTCTAAAATATTAACTAATTTGCCAACTTGTTCCGCTCCAGCCTTCAGGCTAACTTTAGGTTACCCCGGCGGCGCCTCTAGCAATTGTTACTCCGAACACCTCTGGGACTTTTACCATAGTATAATTAAGTAGCTCTTTTAAATTACTATATCATTTGGTTAGCGAAACTGTTACAAGAATAAAGCAAACAAGGCTAACGAGCTTAACGAGGTTCAAAATATACGGAAGTGTTCAATGTGTGGAAGTTTTGAATCTATACAACTAACTACTGCCAAACATATTCGATGGTAAACAGACAGCCAAGTTAGGCCGAAGCTTGATGTTATGCTTCTAGAAAGGAGCGGCCTAAAACAAAATTAATTACGTTCTTATAACTTTTTAATACAAGGAGCGCACCTCCAAACCGTCCACCACCACTCACCCTCCCACCTTCCACCTGGTTTAATATTCCAGGTGGTGCCAGTCACATATCAGTCCCCCCGACAAGAGATGCGCTCTTAGCCAGTGCGATGCCAGTATAGTAATGGAGTAATGGAAGCACTGAGTCCCCTCCAGCCGAACGTGTAAACTATTTAAAGAGGAGACCGACGGGAGGCGAAGCGAGGAAAATATGCCATCACAGCATGAAGAAAAATGGGAAACAGGCATTAGGGATTGAGAGAATATGCTATCAAAGCATGAAGAACAGGGTTAAACAAGTTTTACCTTAAATACGCCTGTTATATTTAAAGGTCATAAAGGGAGATTAAAAAGATAAGGAAGGGTTAATTGAGCGTCAGCCTGAATTTAGAGCTGAAGCGTAGCCACCCGCCGTATACCAAGACTGAACTTCAAATTTAAAAAAGGGAGTCGGTCATTCAGCTGGCAGGGTCGAGAGGGTCCCCATTCTCAGTAACAGTTCGGAGAGTTGCCTTTAATCTTACGACACCAAACAACGAGAAACTTAAGAGAAATCAAAATGGGTAGTCCATCAGGTGGCCACTTCGTCGTTTGCCGACTCGAACTCCAACTTAACGTCTCCACCGAGGGCGTCGACGTCCTCATTCTCGGTGGCATTAAGCATGTTTAGGGTAACCTGGAATTTCAAAATATTGTTAACAACTTCAAAGTTCACACGTTGCCTAGTAGTGAGGACGCCACCAGAGGGCACCTATAAGTACGGTATGGTAGTGAGTGTATTAGTAAAGGGTTCCAATAACTACTGAAGTTTTCTAATCAACTTATGAGGGTTTTTGCTGTAACAATTATTTTATGATTACTTAGTTTTTTTTCAAATAATTTAAATTCAACCAGAACAATTAAATTTGTGGTAAATAACTGCTTAGAATGGAGAAATACAGGGATGCACCAAGTTTCATGACACGTTACAGAGATAATGATGATAACTTAATGTGAACAGGAATATCTTCCGAATGTGCATCAGTCTTAATGGGAGGTCAAACTCAGCCAACTAGACTCCGACAGAAGGTATTGTACTTCAATCTGTCAAAATTTGGCCGTACCTTAAGCTACTTAAAATGTCCAAAATACTTATAAGTACGACAGCTCATCTTTATTCAGTCACATGTTTTGGAATAGTTCGTGTAGATTTGCTATATGTTTTTTTTAAGTATATGACGTGAACGGAAACAAATAGACGAGTTGTTGGAAGTTTAGAACGAATACTACAACATACACAGTACATTATCGCTAATTTAAACAATCTACAAAAAACTAAAGACAGTTCTACATTAAAAAACAAAATTTTGAATTCTACGTAAATAATTAGGTATCTACCTTCTTAATAAAAAAAATAAACTTGAATGAACCCTTTGACTAATGAAGTAAGTAAGCCTAACTGCAACCAAATATTAGGTGTGTTGTTTAGGTAAGAGAAAAACATTAGAAAAATTATTTCTTTGGTCCTAAACTTAGTATTTTAGATATTATTTAAGTAAAACATAAGATTGACTTTTCCTGAAAATAGTCAATAACGTTTCATAAAAATTGTAAACACTCAAAACAATTGTCCAAACTATAGAAAGGAAGTTATCCAGTAATGATAACGTAATCATAAATCTCTACATAATATTGTATAATGATTCAAAACAAGAACTAATAACAATAAAAAAAAGCCTAACGAAAAATGGCTCATGCAACCAGTAGCCTATGCTCTATAGAAAAAAAAACGTCACAACTAACGGAAAAAAAATTGGTTGCTTAGTCAGTGATTTAGAAACCTCTGCGTTCGCGCCCAAGGATGATGGGGGCAGCACTGGCGTTAACTGCGGGTGCCGCTGGGCGCGGGACTTGGTGGTGACACGCAGGGGCATGGCCGCCGCGCGGGACACCAGCGCCACGCGAGGCACCGGCGCCACTTGCGGGGCCACCTTCTTATGGCTGGTGACGGTACTGCTTACCTGCCTACCAAGATTGGGAGGAATGGGGATGCCGGCGTCTTCGAACGCCTTCTTTTTCAGGGTGGTTCTAATCTGAGTTCTGAAACAATAAAATTGCTTTAGTTTATTCTGTCCAGTTTAAGTTACACGACAATGTTTAGTCAACGTTCTTGCTAGGTAAATTAAGTAGTCACCTCATAAGTTCAATTCGCGAAGACAATAAAATAAATTGATACGTAATCTCAATCGAAATCTGTAGGTATTTAATATTAAATAATTATGGCATTTAAATCAGGAGTACATTTGTATTAGAGAAATTTAAGGCAAGATGTCAAATCTATGCAGAATTATGCCCCACTTGGGAGGCAAGAATAAAGTGTTGCTGCAATGATTCAACTTGATTGCCAAAGAGGAAGTACCAACTGAATTAGTTCATTTCAATTCAGCTTTATATCACGATGCAGTTTTGCGCAGTCGCGCTTCTGCAATGCGGCAGACGATGCCCACGTCCACCGCGCACATACACGATCAGGGGCCGGTGCGGATGGAGGGGCGAGTACCGAGTGCGTCCAGCGCATGTGCAAAGAGCAATGCAGATGACGCCGAGTGCGATCGATACAGCTAGCACTACGTCGTGCTTAAGAAATGAATTTGAAATAATCTCAAATAACTCGACAGCAACTCCAATTCAATCTGATTCATACTGCTACGAATTCATGACACAAGACTTACTAGATACTAATTTAGCCATAATATGACACCGACCAACTAAAAGTAACAATCCTGTAGTAGTAGTAGTAGTAGTAGCAGAAAAGTATTCTTCAATTAGAATTCTGAATTTTGGGCACAATATGACAATACAATATGGACTTTTGTTTAAATAACCAGGTTGAACCTGCGGCATTGGTACTCCTTCCAAATAAATCATGTTGCTTCGGCACCACAACAATATATTTCCAAAAGACTGACTTAACGAGCTCACCTGAGACATGTTCCGCCACAAAATTTACAATTTTTTACTATCACTTTGTTGAATTTAATTGTAATGGCATCAGCACTCAACGGACGACAACTGGCTGAAGGCATCTTTACCATTCGGCTGCCTCGACACGACTGAACCAACTCGACAAGGGTCGGGCGGAAATGTGCAGCGGCGCGTGCCGCATGCGCGGTTCAGTTTTGCGCAGTTGCGTAACTGCAATGCGGCAGACGACGCCCACCCCCACGCCCACCCACACAACCCCGGGGCGGTGCGGATGGAGGGGCGAGTAGCGAGTGCGTTCAGCGCATGTGCAAAGCGCAATGCAGATGACGCTGAGCACGATCAATACAGGTAGCACTACGTCGTACTTAACCCTACAGTGGGCGCGTCCTTCCGCAAAACGTCAGTGGGCGCGTGTGGAGCATTTTTCCGCTCCTTTTCATTGACCATTTTAAGTAGGAAATTAGGAATACAGCAATTGAAAAAAAAAAAATTCTCGGGTTTGGAGTAAAACACAAAAAGTAATTACAAATCAAAATTTTTTTTGAATTCTGTTTTAGGAACTTTGGTTTATAAAAGATTTAGGACGTTACAGTTTAATTGACTTTTTAACTTATTCTAAATTATCCTATCTCACAAAAATGAACAAAATTATATATTTTCTATATCTACAAGATAAGCTTTGACAAAACCATCTTCACATAGGTATGTGCAATGTTCATTACACAGTAATTTTGAGCATCTGCAACGCCTTTTATCGTGCGCCTATTTTTTTCTGTTGGACATAATATACTGCATTTGCCCTCCACCTTTGAGTATGATGCTTGTTCTATAGAAACAAAGCGAGCAATTTGGTTCCTCGAAGGAATATTTAATGTCTCAGTAGAAGACCTCGTGACTAAACTGATCTTTCCTCTAACCAAGACACTATTTGCGCTTCTATCTTGTTATTTTTCGTTATAACCACGTGAAACTTTTAAATCCTGAAATTATTATTATATTTTTAGATTTTACAATAAAGTCACCATAAAATATAGTCTACATTTCAACTTTTCAAAAAGTACAAATGACACAATTTTTACCTCGCACGCTGATGGCGTCCAGCCTTTTGGCACGAGTTCAGTACTAAAAGGCGCAAACTTAACGGACAAATGTTTTCTGAATTATTAACGTTTTTGGTGAGGTCGGCAAAATGCTCATAGAGGGCCCACTCTAGGGTTAAGAAATGAATTTGAAATAATCTCAAATAACTCGACAGCAACTCCAATCCAATCTGATTCATACTGCTACGAATTCATGACACAAGACTTACTAGATACTAATTTAGCCATAATATGACACCGACCAACTAAAAGTAACAATCCTGTAGTAGTAGTAGTAGAAAAGTATCCCTGCTTCAATAATTAGATACCTGAATGTTGTGCACAATATGGACTTTGGTTTAAGTAACCAGGTTGGACCTGCAGCGTTGGTACTCCTTCCAAATAAATCATGTTACTTCGGCAACACAACAATAGATTCCAAAATGACTGACTTAACGAGCTCACCTGAGACATACTCCGCCACAATAATTTTTCACTATTACTTTGTTGAATTTAATTGTAACGGCATCAGCACTCAAAGGACGACAACTGGCTGAAGGCATCTTTACCGTTCAGGTGCTTCGACACGACTGAACCAACTCGACAAGGGTCGGGCGGAAATGTGCAGCGGCGCGCGCCGCATGCGCGGTTCAGTTTTGCGCAGTTGCGCTACTGCAATGCGGCAGACGACGCCCACCCCCACGCCCACCCACACAACCCCGGGGCGGTGCGGATGGAGGGGCGAGTAGCGAGTGCGTTCAGCGCATGTGCAAAGCGCAATGCAGATGACGCTGAGTACGATCTAACCTTAAGCCGTACCATGATTCAACTTAGGTTTGGTTAAGAAATGGATTAGAAATAATCACAAATAACTCGACAGCTACTCCAATCAAATCTGATTCATACAGCTACGAATTCATGACATAAAGCTTCATACTAATTTAGCCATATTATCGCAGCGACCAAGTAAAGACAATACCGCAGGAGTAGTAGTAGAAAAGTATTCTTCTATAATTAGAATTCTGAATTTTGGGCACAATATGACAATACAATATTGACTTTTGTTTAAATAACCAGGTTGGACCTGCGGCATTGGTACTCCTTCCAAATAAATCATGTTGCTTCGGCACCACAACAATATATTTCCAAAAGGCTGACTTAACGAGCTCACCTGAGACATGTTCCGCCACAAAATTTACAATTTTTTACTATCACTTTGTTGAATTTAATTGTAATGGCATCAGCACTCAACGGACGACAACTGGCTGAAGGCATCTTTAGCGTTCGGCTGCATCGACACGACTGAACCATCCCGACAAGGGTCGGGCGGAAATGTGCAGCGGCGCGCGCCCCATGCGCGATGCAGTTCTCCGCAGCTACTCATCCGCAATGCTGCAGAGCCCCCCCCCCCCCCTCCACTAGAGCAGCGGCTCGGGGAAATCAATACTTACAGCGGTTGTGCGTTTACCGGAAAAAAATATCAGTGGACAATTTAGTATTTTACGGATATACTCTTTAACAATGTCACACGGATCAGTGCTAAAATTAATGATTTCGATAAATCTAGCCTTCCTCACGACGCCGCGGATTAGAATACTCGAAACAAAAGATTATTTTCAGCAAACGGAGTACGAGTACCTACCCAACAATGTTGAAAAAATAAGAGAGACAAAAAAGGAAAGGGGGGGCTCCCTTTCCTTTTTTTGCCCTGCAGTGGACGACACAGACTGTCAACAATGATATGGCAGGCAATTACCAAGAAAACGTTTTTCAACAGACTTGATGTGCTCACCTTAAATTCAGTCAGAATGGACACTGCACTTCAATTATAATGTTTCGCAACACCCGACTGGTCAGCTACCCAGACACGACTAAATGGATCGACGTGGGATGAGCCCGGGGCAAGGGGCGTGATGATAGGGCGTTGCCGACAGAGCTGACGGGGTGGAGCGCTGTCCCGCGTTCATAACTGTGCACAGCGCTAATAAAATAATAAATTTCGCAACTTTGATAACGGTTAAATTCATCGCGTGGCAATACAAAATGGATCCGGCAGTGCACATTTGCAGGAGCGACTTACCTGGAATGCGCAGCTTATAAATGACGCTCTCAGCTGATCGCAGCCATACAGATCACCATCTGGCACCACACTTCGAACCACTTTGAGCACTTCACGCCCATTTTTCTAGGTACAGGTCTACCTCACACACATTTATTTAATTAAAATTATGTAAATAACACCTTTACAGCTATAACGCCACAAACACACACACACACACACACATATTAGAATTACGAGACTTCGATAATAAGTACTCCCTAGTTCCCTAATCAAGTTATGTGGCCATTGCAGAATTGTGTTTTTGTTTATATTGTGACTTTCCAATGAACAGGTCTGACTTTCACGAGCGAAAAATAATTCGTGTGGCATTGAATTTTTATGCTTGCCAAAATAAGCGAAGATAACCAATTAGAATAGATAGCATCAGACGCTACGTAACACACGCATAACTCGACACCATCGGAATGTATCAAAATCGCTAAACACGTAGGTCATCTCGCCACCTCTTCGTGAGCTGAACTCGGCGGCACCGTCCATCCTCTGGTATTACTAGGTACTAACTACACTCACAAGTTCTCGTCGCACTTCACTTTAGATAAGATCATCACATCGTATAATTATTTTACACCACATCACATAACACCAGTTCATAAATTCACTTTACATAAAATTCACAATCTATCTATGCTATCTATTCCATTTTGCTTTTAGATTTTACGATGAATTCATTGGAAAGTTCCTGAAATGAGAGACTTGTGTAGTCAAGGTCCCACTGCACTTAGCCTTTAAAAAACCTTGTCGCTGCCTATTTTCTAAAGATAACAGGGAAACAGAGTAACGCTCATTCAGTTCAGTTTTGAATATCGCAATACCGCATTGGAAAATTCAAAATTCTGATACCTAAAGACGAGTTTAAGTACTTCGACATAAAATAAATACATTGGCGTTGCTGCTACCAAAATATAACGCAGACGAGAAATACCTGCTTCACCCATAATCCATCGTCTATAAAAATGCCAGCGAATCTTGAATTTGTTTAAGCCGCGAACAAAATCAATTGGAGTGCATGGACTGCATGACCAGGCGCATCTGCGTAACAGCGGTGACCGAGGTATATCAGGACTTCGGATTCGCGGCGTTGGCTGAGGCATTGCACCTGCATTGAAATAGTTTCAGAAATAACTTTTTTTCATCAACTGATCATTCAATTACATTCTCAGGCTGCGGCGGGCGGCATCGCAGCATTGGGTGCGGCATCGCACATGCGCAATACGAGTGTATCCCGCACCAGTATGCGGGATGCAGTCCTCCAGTCCCTTCCCCCCTCCCCCGCACTGCACCAACGCATCCTATCTACTTTATCATATACACAATAGATCAAAACAGCGGGACGGGGGCAGAACAGGCTGCGTCTCTCATCCCCGCACACACGCGCCCCCAGGGCAACTGTGCATTTCATCCCTCACCTCTATCTATCAATACCTTGTTGTTCTAGTGGTCGCAAGCGCGACTGCTTAGGACGCGGTCCTGGGTCGGGTAAAGTGTTATTGGATTTTCTGTTCAGAAATTTCTCAGTAATTGCATATTTCAAAGAGTACATGTTTTTTTGTAAGTGAATATTTATTCGTGAAATTATGCTTATTAATAAAAACAATAGAACCCTAAAATATGTACGTTTTTTTAGAAAAAAAGCGTTTACTGTCCAACTGCTAGGCTAAGACCTGGTCCAGGTCGTCTCGTCACCTCCTTCTAGGCTTGCCACAGTGGCGCTGTCTTTCTTCCGGCACGATTTGTGTTGAGTCAAACGCATGGTTTCACAGCATTATCAAAAATATCTCTTCATATTATATCATCACACAACATCACGTCACAGTACACAATATATAATCACCGCACACTTCACAAAAATATCACACTACAACACGATACTTCACAAGTTTTGAAATATACTTTAGTATATCAAACATATTACACATCACTTCGTAGTTCACACTATATGTATCACAGTTTATTCACCTATTTCGACTCTCATAAAACTACGGCACCGATATAAAAAAAGAATAATTGATTTTTTTTATTAATTATTTTTGTTAGTTAATTAACAAAGAACAATCTATTAAAATGATCAACCTCCTTTTCAGTTAATTCTTTGTCTAACGATGCGCCTGTTTAAGTGATGCACGTCCGGACGCATCGGTGCAGCCCCTATGACTGCCGCAGACCAGGGCGGCATTGCAGCGTTAGGTGCGGCATGACACATGCGCCGTGGGAGTATTCCCGCAGCCTGCCGCCCCTCCTGCTACCCGCACCGCACACACGTATCCTACCTACTTTATTATATCGGGGCGTGGGGGAAATGCAGTACAGGCTGACTCCCTGCATCCCCCGCACACCCGCGCCCCCGCTGGACACCTATGCATTTCATCCCTCATCCCTATCTAGCTTAGTATATGAATACTTGATCAATATCTCGTTCTAGTGGTCGTGACTGCTTAGCCCGAGGTCCTGAGTTCAGTTACCGGGACAGGAAAAGTGTTATTGGGTTTTTCCACCACGAAGTTCTACGGAGTTACTTACAGCACGGAGTCTAAATTTGTGCAAAGTTGATGGCAATAGACGCGCCCCTTGTTATATGGGGCTGATACCAGGGTCGGACAAAGAGTAATTGGGTCAGGAACTTCTCAGTAATTGCATATTTCAAAATGAATGGTACAGGTTTTGTTAGAGAATATTTATTCATGAAATCTAGCTTTTAAATTAAAACATTAGAACAATAAAATATGCACTTTACAAAAAAAAGCCTTTACTGTCCCACTGCTGAGATAAGGCCTACCATAAATCGTTCAGCTCTTGGTCCACGCCACCTCGAACCAATCCTCACGGTACGCGCCCGGGCCGTCTCGTCAACTCCTTCTGTGCTGGCCAAGGTGGTGCTGCCCTTCTTCCGGCACCCAAATTAGTCTTGTTTGTAAATTAACAAAGATCAACTATTAACTATCTATAAAAATAACCAACCTCCTTTTCAATTAATTCTTTGTCGAACGATGCGCCCTTAGCATCCAGCAGGCTAAACATTAGTTTAGCCTGCAACCCCTTGCACTGAACACTTGTTTAAGTGATGCACGTCTGGACGCATTGATGCAGCCCCGATGACTACCGCAGACCCCTGCGGCGGGCGGCATTGCAGCATTGGGCGCGACACATGCGCCGTGGGAGTGTTAACCCTCCCCACCCTCCCGCACCGCACCCACGCATCCTACCTACTTTATCATATAAACACTAGATCAATACAGCGGGGCGAGGGGCAATGCAGTACAGGCTGCGTCTCTGCATCCCCCCGCACACCCGTGCCCCCGCAGGACACTTCCGCATTTCATCCCCCATCCCTATCTAACTTAGTATATGAATACTAGGTCAATACATCGTTGGTCCAGTGTCGTATGCGGGACTGCTTTGCATGAAGTCCTGGGTTCGATTTCAGGTCCGGGGAAAGTGTTATTGGGTTCTGCATTCAGTAATTGCATATTTCAAAATGAATAGTACAGTTTTTGTAAGTGAATATTTATTCATGAAATTATGATTATTATACTGCTGGGCTACCCCAAATCCTTCAGCTCTTAGTCCGAGCCACCTGGAACCAGTCGTCACGGTACGCGTCCAGGTTGTGTCGTCACCTCCTTCTGCTGGGCTGGACACGGTAGCGCTGTCCTGATTTCGGTACCCATTGTGAGGAGTCATACGTGTTGTTTCACAGTATTACCAAAAATATCACTTCATATAATCTCATCATACATAATCACGTCACAGTACACAACATTAAATCACCGCACAATTCACAAAAAAATTAAAACACAACACGAAACTTCACAAATTTTAAAATAAACTTAAGTATATCAAACACATCACATCACTTCGTAGTTCACACCATATGTATCACAATTTATTCGGTTAGTTGGACTCGCGTAAAAAAAACACCACACCGATATAAAAAAACTATGGAAAAAGTAACGAACAAAAGTTTATAAAATGACTAACCGGCTTATCAGTTCATTCTTTGTCTTGCGAAGTAGCGATGTGCCCGCAGCATAAATTATGATGTTAAGTCTGCAACCCTCTGCACTGAGCTCGCGCACGCTCCTTATGCATCCGGGCGCATCGCCGCACCCGATGTGACTGCGGTCATTCCGCGTTGCGGCGCCATCGGGTGGGGCCGGCGGCTGCAGGATCCAGAACCACTGCAACCCCCCGCACGCCCGCACCGCGGCGCCGCCTACGCACTGAATTAGGGTTGCCAACCTTACTCATCGAGCACTAGCTTCTGCCCGCGACTTCGTCCACGCTTAAGAAACATAAAAGCCAACATACACTCGACATTACAATACATTAAAAAAAAATCGGATGGTTAGTTTCAGAGTTTACCTTCTATTTCTAAACTTAGAATCTACCTCCATATTACATTCGTTAAGATTGTACTCTATTTCGAGTAGGCGTACTTTATAATCTGACAAAGCAATAGAGTATGCTAAACTGCAAAAGATGTTGCCACTTCAGCATTCTCTGCGTCTTTTCCATTATAATTGCAAAGTTTTTAGAAACGAGCCTTCATTTAATCAAAACTGAGCTTCTCTTCAATTAGAAGAATAAGAACGTCTAGAAACGTATAAAAAAGTATTTAAAAGATAAATGCAAAAGTTGTTATGTTCCACAAAAAGTTAAAAAACTACTTTTTCAAAAGCTTACAACTCTCTCTATACGCTTTCTAACTACTCTTTTTTCTTTTCCTTACCCTCGCAGAAATCATTGGTACTCTATTTCAATTTTCAATTAAAGAAAGTTGACAACCCTAGTCACTGAAACCTAGCATTTCGTCCCCTCTATCCCGTATATCTATCTAGCCTACTATAGGAATACTAGATCAATAAAACGCGGGGGCGGGCGGCGAGCGGGGGAAAATTGTCGGAGGGGAGTAATGTGGCTTACTACACCTACACTTACCGAGGGTATAATAAGAAACGACTTAATAAAATACAGATTTGTAGCCATATAATTTTTTTACAAAGAAAATTTTAGATAAGAGAAAAATATAAAATGTATGTCACATAAATTATATTAAACACATCACATGACACGGAAAAATATTATACAACAACATCACCACATTATCTCTAAGGGCAAATATGATTAGAGCCTCGCCCGCCTCGCTCGCTCGCTAGCTGGCGGTATGGCCTGCGCTTTATACAATCACTTCACGAAACTTCTCATTCGACAAAATAAAAGAAACAACTTATAATCAAACACATCACACGAATTTACATAGACAATTCGGTTCACTTCAAACTTTTAAATCACGTATAATTAAGTATCACACTAACTTGCTTATAGCTTAAAAAAACCGGCCAAGTGCGAGTCGTAATCACATGCACACAGGGTTCCGTAGCACCAAACAATATAATAAAAATATTTTGAAAGCTCATTCATAGTATGTTGTATTGTATTACATTCAACAGCAAAACTAAATTTGTTTTTTCATAGTATGGCAAAAGGCACGGGTCACGTCAGCCGTATGCACGATGACCGCTGGGCAAGTCTCCACACGATGGTTGCCGGAAGACGGACGGCGCCGCCGAGGACGGCCCAGAAAGAGGTGGCGAGACGATTTGGACGCGTACCGCGAGGGCTGGCCCGAGGAGGCGCGGGAAAAGAGTACATGGATGGAATTGGGGGAGGCCTTTGCCCAGCAGTGGGACAGTACAGGCTAATATAAAAAAGAAAAAAAATAGTATATTAATGAAAACAAAGTTACTGCTGCAGATTGATAAAAAAGTCCCATATCTCAAAAACTAAACATCAACTCTTATTTAAACCAATTTTCGTTAAAAGTTTTTTTTACGTTCTACAATCCTACATTTGGAGGGGGGGGGGGGGGCACAATTGACCACTTTGGTAGTGTCTATCTTTCAAACGATTGACTTTGAGAAAAAATGGTTTTAGGAACCTCAATGTCATTTTTAAAGACCTGTCTATAGAAACCCCACACGTATAGGTTTGATGGAATTTTTATTTTAAGTTTCAGTTCCATGTATGGGGATTACCATCCCCCTTAATTATTTTTTATACGTATTGTTTCGTCCGTTGGGAGCATTTATTATGCCTTTAAGGTGTGAAATTCGTAACTCGTTTACGGAAGTCTTTTAATCAGTTCTTAGAAAGTTGGTTAATGTTAGATCAACACTGGTGGCACTTATATATGTTATTCTAACATTGATAATGTTAGATGAAATTAAACTTTTTCATGAGATTTATTAGGTGAAGTCTTTTATTTATTTTTTCTATTTCATTGCATAAGTCTAATCTGATAAATAAAACGTGACAGAAGAAAAAGTTAAGGAAAACAACTTATTCAGAGATATGATATTTATTAATTATATTTTATTTTATCAGAATAATACTGTTCAATGACACTACCTGCCATTACACAAATCCACAGTAGTATTTTCAAAAGAGATAAGACCAGCACTTCGCCCGCAGAAATTGTGATAAATCGGCTAATTTGCAGGATATTAATATAATTTATAGTCTATGTTACTCCCTGATAATTTAGCTTTCGGATAGTGAAAGAATTTTTGAAATCGGTTCAGTAGTTATTGAGTTCATTCGTTACAAACATACACTACTCTCACTCTCGTTACTCTTTATAATATTAGTGTAGATAACCTCCTCCTTTTTAAGTCGAATAATAATAGTCATAAGTTTGCACTAATTCTCATAGAGCTGAAAAATTGTTACAGACCGTAAGTACCTACACTATTGCAAATAAAAACTTCATAGACATACAATTTTAATAGACATCGACATACGGAAACATCGTTCCTAAATCTTCATTTTGTCGTAAGTTGACCCGACATATCTATCTTAATTATCTTCAATATTAGCTTACTGGTAAAGCGATTAACTATTAACATACATGGTGTTCTATAGTTTTTGCATCCCACATTGAAATTATGTAAAATTTCAATGTGGGATGCAAAAACTATAGAACACCAGTAAAAAACAAGATAGATGTATAGTCTACATTTTGTCGTAAATTGACTCATCATAACACTTACTTACATTTAAAATATTTAATATCTAGATCACATCATAATTAACATTGATATAACCCTTAGTGATTACGATAAAACAGCCTACCCATAGGGTAGGCTGTGATACGACACTACTAAGTTAATGAAACGTATTATTGAAAAAACCTACTTCACATTCAGATCATGTCTAATGTAGACAATTATTAAAGCTACTTTTTATTTTCAATATTCTAATCATTGAATACTTTGTATACTATCTATATCTGTGTTTATATACATATGGCAGAATCTTTTCATCAAACTATTAGTAAGAATCGATTTTAATTTTCATTAAAATTGATTTTAAATACGTTACGTTATAGCTATTTATAAAATATATATAATAAAATAAATAAAAATATATAATTTTTAAATATTTATACATCCTACAACTTACGAAGATATAATATTATTTTATTTATGTACTATCTATATAGTAGTGTACGTTATTTTCTTTGCACACGGACGACATTGTCGCGTGTGGTTTCTTATCGACAAAAATAACGGACTTTCGACCTCTTTACCTCCACTTTTATTAATATCCCTCATTTCTAATCCCTTATCCATTCTTTTTTTCAAAATTTTAATTATGTACCTACAATAGTAATGTTTTATAAAATGGATTACTTCATTTAAATACGCTCCTCTACTTCCACCAACTAAACAGTGGCATTTGTAGAGTTTTCGTGAAGGAGCGCGAAAATGTTAAATTAGATAATTTTATTATCAGATATAAATTCAAGCAATCCAATATAATTAATACGAAAAACCTGCTTTAGGCCGGGACAACGCTTTGATAAATTTTATATAATTCATGGTCCATCGTAAACCATAACTTTACTTGTCTAAATTTGGCAATTCATACAAGAAAAATATTATGCAGCGGCTATACCCGGGCACCCACCATGTGGTTTTGATGGCCTACCCCTACCTTCACTTCTAGACGTCTACTTTCAGTCTCTCAAGTTAATTTGCCCAAAATGAGGGCGTTATCACAACGTAGTCGTCACAGAGCATTTCGATCCTGCTTCACGATGCAGGCACTATATACACAAACACTAATTAAGAGTATATAAAACATAAAACAGGATATAATTTCTAATTGTAAATATCACACGACTAATGGGTAAACTGTATAAATATGACGAAGCTCGAACTACCTTAAATCCTTACATATGTAGTGAAGCTTGTATTATTAGTTTCTTGTAACAACATTCCGCCGAAATTTTGTGGTAAAATTCCAAAAATACAGCTTCTTTTGTATAAAGACCCAAGTACATATAGATAGAAACGAAACTTTTTATATGTATAACAACAGACATAGTTTTATATTCATATTTATAACATTAATAAATATATATACAGTGCACTCTCGCTCTGTCGTCGGCGCAAAGTACATTCAACAGCGTATTATTATTTTGCAGGAATTTTGCTTAATTACAAAAAAAATGAAGATTCGTTGAGCAGTATTTAAATTACTGAATTCTAGGCCATTGATATTGAATTACTGAGTGACGGACAAGCGAGAAAGTATTGTATTTGGTATAAAATTTACATTTTATAATATATGTCTAAGGTTAGTGATAAATCCACAACCTTCTTTACATTTAACACATTCGTGTCCACCCTCGTTTCATAGAGTTAACGTGCCACCCACCAGGTAGGTTCCCGGCACTGAAGCTGTTAAAAGATAGAAAATCACCACCCTATTGTTATATCGTTCTGGTCGATACCACCTCATCTTCCTCTCTTCGTAGACGTGCTGTGACTACAAGCAAATATACAGGGTGAATTTTGAAAAAATAAACAAATATGTATGTCATTACTTCCCAGAATTTGATCTTTATTGTTATTAGAGACACTTTCGAATGGTGTAAAACTAGTTTTTTTTTTTTTTTCAAAATCAATGGTTTCGATTCCTGGCTAAAAATATTGATTTCCATTATTGACTCCTTTGAGTTTTATTCGCTATTCCTCATTGTTTCGGATTTGGCCATCCACGCCCACTTGATAAAATTCACCCTGTGTATCAATATATATTTCTAATAATTTGATACGATCTATTGTCAGAGTCAAATCCAGAAATATCCTTTCCTGCGTTTCCGGTTAAGCAGAAGTCAGCCTCATAGGATGACCTGCGATATGCCAATAAAAAAATTAAGCCGTGCGTAATCGCCGCGTTTGTGATCGTGTCACCGGACCTGATGTGGTCACAGTGACCTTTTTTCGGCATCGTGTGCCGCGCGCTCTGTTACGGCTTTGGGCGCTATCAGAAGGCGAGTTGGTAGAGTAAGCTGGTGGTCGCGAGACCGGGCAACCACGACGACCCAGCTCATTAGTGCCACGCGCTTTCTCTAGGGACACGCGCTTTGCTTGTTGAAACATTTCGCCTAGATCACTATTCTCTTCCCATAGCTCTTGTAAGCTTGAATTAAACTTAAAAAAGCTTTTGAGAGGTGCGTCGGTTTCATCTGTAACCGTGCGCTTAACAGGATTGTTGTTAATGTATCTGTTAAGGGGGCTTAAAGGGCCGGGAAAGACAACGTTCTTAATATCTGGCTCCTCGTATAAAGGGAAAACAGGCGAGTTATCTATTTGTAAATTGCTTTCTGGATAAGGATTGTTGTGATGAACCGAAATATTTTTAAAAAATGAACTGAATGCGCCTGTCTGCGGGGTGGGAGCGGTTTCTGGCTGTGGCCTGTGAGACAGTGCGCTGGCGATTTCGCACGGCTGCTGAACGAAGCTAGGATAACTAAAAGGGGTATTAAAAATATTCGAATCTATCTCTTGATCACCTTCAGCAGCGGGTGCCGCCGTGGTGTCACAAAAAGCATGTTGCAATTGACTAAAGTTAAAATTTCCGTAAACATTAATACTAATACAATTTTGGTTACTTGACACATGGTTCTGCTGCAACGCTGCATACAGCGTTCCAATATTGCCCTTTGATGATGTCTCATCATGTTCGTAGTTGCACTGGGTTTCCAGACATTCTATAAGGGCTGCTATATCGGGTTGACCCTCGTCACATTCTTGGGGGTCTTCGAATTCTTCTATGTCACTCAACTCAGGAAGTATATCATCCTCTGTCATCTGTATTGGCCTACATAAATCACTAAATTGTTTTTTTAAAGGCAATCCATTAACCAATATCTGGTTGTTACCCCAACTTAAATGATATACTTCCTGTTGCTGTTGTAGATCCATTTCTAGAAGCCGCCTTAGTTAATCCTGAAAATAAAACTGATGATTAGTGAAAACTCAAGTTAGTTAGGTATCAAAGAATGTGTTGACAAAAACAAATAAGGAGCTAACGTGGAGGGCTACCATACTTTAAGGGGAAATTAAATTTACAAGCACTGATCAACATATCGTTTCTTTATCCTTTTTTGTCACTCAATGGACAATCGAATCAAATGTCAATTTAGTAGCTGTATCGTCGGAACTGAACTTGGCCTCATAATAAGACAAACTACTATTGAAAGGGCCAGGGAGGCTATAAGCTAGGTGCTAGTGTTAATTTATCTGGCCACTAGAATCTGCGCTGTCAATATTAAAATGAATGAAGCCAAAAAGGTTGAAAAGTATGCACGAATAGGGGAATAAAAAATCATAAAAAAAATACTCACATATAGAAAAACATCCCTTCTGGACTAAGGAACCCCTCACAAGCACATAACAAATACTATTTTTAGTTCTAGAAAAAAGAAGAAGTGCTAGTGCGAGGAAATCCTTAAATTAGAAGGAAGTGCCACTGAAGACAACATGCAGGACGACTCACTAAATAAACAATGATAAATATACTGCTTTTATAACTTTAAACGAGGAACAGTAATCCTGTTTTATTGAATTTTGCTTAGTGCTAATTTTATTTAGTGAACCTTTGTGCAAGCGGCCGGAAGGAGGACACATATCTTGAGAAGCTGCATCTGCATTCACAATGAACCCGTTTAAATAAGAATTTATTTATTTACTTTTTCATATTTTTATGAATGTTGGCAATTTAAAATTGCCTTTTGAAAATAAAAGGAATTTTTGTACCTACTGAGTTGCTTTCTTGACTACAAATAACCTCAGGGCTATAATCCCCAGAGTTAGGCAGAGGTGTACTTAATAGGAAATCTGAGACTCCAATCAATTGCAACAAAAATCTAAGAACAACTTTTGTTAATAATTTATTTAACAAGACTGGTCTTGCAACTTATAACTAACATTAAGGTTGTATGATAGTCAAATTGAATGAAAACAGTTGCTAGAACGTGCCATGCTGTCACTCCCATATAATCGTTCTAGACAGCCAATTTCTAGACTTTTTCAACCGCCAGCCAGTAGAAGCAACATTGGAAGACACTCACCAGTATCAAGAATGTTCATTCAATACAACAAACTCAATCCAAAATTGTCTTATTTGGCTGTGTAAGCTGTGTTCTTTGGTTCCCTACCAAAGTTCATATGCCGGTTGCGCTCTCATGTGAACCAACATTTAGACAGGAATAATTCCTTTTTTTCGTTTACATATGGATTTTGTCTATAGTACTATTGTTATTAATGTAAGTCAGTTATTTGATCTCTTGTTTATTTTAAGTAACAGATGTTTTATTTTCTATATTTTTCTATTTTATGTTACATTTTATTTCTGTAACTTTGCAATGATGTAGTCTTATTGTACTTAATAGAATGTTATGTAAATCTGTAATTGGTAACTACATAAGAACCCTAACCTTTATATAAGTACTTTTAATGTAAAATGTATTATGTACTGCTGGCGTAGTACTTATAAAAAATAAATAAATAAAATAGAAACATTAAATACTAGAAAATAAAATAGTTTTGGTAGCTTAATTTTATAAATGCTATAATTAACTACAAGTGGATTCTACATAAAAGAGCCCATTATGACCTTTAAACTGCGTACCTTAGCGGATAGAATAGAAATAATTTATTTGCATTGAGTGTAGGTACATACATGAGTTGTTACAGTAGTAATTATTTATTCCTGGTACATTCTAACATTTGGCATGCAAAAATTTAAACATATAAACAATTATACAACATCAATTTAAAAGCTTCACAACAACTCAACAAATTATCTTCTAACAAAAAATCAAAATAAAGTAACAAATAATTATACAGCTATATTTTATCTGTTAGGAAATCTGATACAGAATAATAACATTTTTGTATTAATAAAGATGAAAGCTGTTTTTTAAAAAAATCTCAAAGGCTGCTCCTGGATACTATTTGGAATCTTATTATAGATTATAGGCGCCATACCTAATACACTTTTTTTTTAATAAAGTTGTATTGTGAGCACCGGTACATAACTTATATTTATACTGAGACCTGATAGTTGTATTTCGGTTTGTTGTGTCCTTTACAGCAGGGAATAAGTTTCTATTACTTTTAACAAAACTGGAAAGCTCTAATATGTAAAGACAGGGAAAAGTAAGTAGTTAATTATCATTTAAAAGATTTACAACTGTCTGTAACTTTTAATTTAAACATTGCTCTTAGGCAGCGTTTTTGGGCTTTAAAGATATTTTGTCGTTCACAGCAATTGCCCCAAAAAATTACACAAAACCTAAGATTCGACAAAACTAAGCCATCGTAAGCAACCAGTATAGTGTTGATGTTTACCTTTTTGGATAGGTTATAAAGAATGTATGCTGATGAACCTAATTTTTTGCAAATAGCTTCAGCTTGTGGTTTCCATGTAAGTTGGCTATCAATTAAAATTCCTAAAAATTTGGCTATATTTGCTTTGTCGACTCTTTGACCATTGTAGTTTAAATTTAAGTCTTCGGGGTGTATACGTTGGTAAAAATGCATAACTTTAGTTTTCTCTATATTTATTAACAAATTATTATGATTGAGCCAGTTGATTATTGTTTTTGAAACGTTATTAATATCTATTTCGTATTGCTCTTTATTAATACAATTAATTATTGCTGTGCTGTCATCAGCAAACAATACCATTGGATTAGAAATTTGACGTGGCAGATCGTTTATATAGAGTAAGAAAAGTAACGGCCCGAGAAAGCTCCCCTGTGGTACGCCAATAGGAAGATACATGTTTTATTTCTCGTATAGACTTCATACAAACTCTGGAAACTTCTGTAACTTGATTACGACCGCTTAAATATGATTTTATTAAATCAAGAGCATTTTCACGTATGCCATATGCGTTTAGTTTTTCCAAGAGCTTTTTGTGAATAACATAATCGAAGGTTATTGACATGTCTGTGTATATTGCACATACAGGTGTTTTAGTATCCATATTCTTCAAAACTGTGTTTAACAAGTCATACACAGCCATATTAATAGTTTTGTTCTTTCTAAACACTGTCTGTTTGTCGCAAAGAATATTAAATTTTGTTAAAAACTTATAAAGTGACTCAAAGATCACTTTCTTCATTATTTTTGAAAATATTGGGATGAGAGCAATTGGTCTATAGATTGCCATACTTTCTTTGTTCTTTTTGAAAAGTGGCTTAACAACCACGGTTTTTGGATTCCCAGGAAATATCCCAGCAGTTATACTATTATTAATGATGTGACTTAGGGGAACAGCTATGCTACTGGATACAAATTTTATTGCTCTTGTTGAGATGCCATCATAGCCGAAACTTTTTTTAATTTTTAAGTGATTTATTATTCTCATTATGCCTTGCGGGACAACTGAAGACATAAATATTGAATGGTCGTTATATTCTATAGGTTTTGGTATTTCTGAAATTTGATAAATAAAGAAATCGTTAAATGACTCAGCAATTTCTTTAGGGTCGGATATTAACTTACCATGTTTTTTTTTTGAGCGATGGGCTCACTCTGAGATTTGGTGTTGTTTATTATTTGCCAGGACGTTTTTGATTTATTTTTAGAGATTTTAATTAGTTAGTTATTTTGTGCTTTATGGGTCAATTTAATATTTTTTTTTATCTTCCCAGTATGTTTCAAATTTTAATTTATTTTCATCTGTTGGTTTTAAACGCTGTCAGAGGAGATGTCGCTGTATTTTACTACATGTACGAATACCTCGTGATATCCATTTTACCTTTTTGTTTAGTTTTATTGATATGCGGATGTGATAAATTGATCGCAATGCGCAAGGCACAATCGCGATGCCTGGGACTTTGAAGACTTTGCAATGCTTCTTCCTCCCCCTAACCTACACTTATATTTTTCTCACCTTTTGAAATTTTCAATAAAAAAGCCTAAGCCTAGGAAATCATTAGCTCAGCACCCCAGTGGCGAAGGTTCCTTAGAACTCGATTCCTACCGGCTTCCCTTTGAAAAATGTCACAATCAGTAGTCTACAGACAAATAATATCATCACATTAAAGAATGTACTCCGGCTTACCTCTTACAAAAATTGACCCTTCGCAACTGCAGCACATATTATGTTTGTTTTTAAATTATTTTGCAGAAACTATATCATCATCATTCTCCTGCCTTTATCTCAATTTATTAGCGGTTGGTGCAGCACGTCTTCTTCTTCTTTGCAGAAACAATATATTTATTTAATGTTACTTATTCAAAAAGGCGCAAATACCAATATGAAATACACAATTATTTAAAATTTACATTATAAATGTTATCATGAACTTGAGCCTCAGCCTTGTTATCATGTAATTTATTTTCCTTTATTTATTTATTTATTTACAAATCAATTATATTTTTAAATATTCCTTACAAAAAACAATTAAAAAAAAAAACATAATGTGTGCTGCAGTAGCGAAGGGTCAATGGTTATCATGTCATTCCTTTATTTATTTTCTATACATATAATTTACATTTTTAAATATTTCTATGCAAAGTAATTTAAAAAAACATATAAAAAATATAAAAAATAGTAGACCACTGGTATCGGGAACAGGGTCCGAGCTACCGGTGGTCAGGGCTCTTGAGAGAGGAACCTCCTAACAATATGCACCGTGTCCAGAAGTACTACTTTCTGAATCAAGCCCTTGATCCAGCTGCCAAACGAGAGCCTCCTCAGATGTTGGTTGAGGCTATTGGCTATCATGTCATTTATTATTATAATGTAACAAAAAATCTTTTAAAAATACACATTCACCTCACATTCATACTGACTAGTGCACACAGGGAAAGCTGAATAATTAAATAAAGAATCTTAAAAACAGAATCATAAAAAAATTAAGTAGAAGTAACAGGCTATGAATATATTATATGCTACTTACATGGTTCTGTGTTTAATGTGCGCACTGATCTTATTTAACTCAACTGCAAAGCGGTTAACGCAGCCACGCAGCATTTCCACTTCCTCCTCACTCCATTTTCCACTGAAGAGAAAACAAAATAACTGAAACTGTTCACATGCATGGTTTAGATAGCCAGCTTAGAGGAAAGATGCATATACATTGCTCAACTGTTATTGGTAAGTAGTGAATGAGAACTGATACAACAACAAACAATGACATAAACAGCATTTAAAATTTACCTAATTCTCTATGTTACTGTCTTCATAATGAAACTGTGTACTGGGAGGAATGAACCAGCCTGCCGCGTGACCCGGCCGTACTGCTATAAAGAGACCTAGATGCCCTAGAAGCACAATCGATTTTTAAGGGCTTTAGAACTGCGCGGCGCGGAACGTCTGCGCCGATGCGTGGCTGCCTACCGCCCCATACCTGACACGTGGTCAACAAAATCTGTGGGTCGTCTTAGGGGCGGATTTATAAAGGTTCTCTAACAAACATACCCGGTCGGCGAGTCCTCACTGGGTTCAAACATCAGAGTCATCTCAGACAGCTTGTTGAACGCTGTTCCTGCCTCCCGGAATATTTCTCCAACCTATTTATGATAAAAAGATCTCAAATCCCAACAGATTCATATCTTAACCATCTTTCGTCTTTAATTAAATAAGCTTTATACATTCAAGCGACAACTGTAATACTTACTTTTGCGGCAGAATTATTCATTGTCTGAGTTTTCTCAGGGGTATTGAAATGAGGTTCACGCACGTTAAACAGTAAAAGTATATTGTAAAAACACAGTATTTGGGCACAAACAAGTAAACAATGAAGTTTAAACAAAGTAAACTGCGAGCGTTTCACAAGCGTAGCGTTCGGCGTTCGCACCAACATGCAACACACATGGTCTATGGTCCACTGGAGGTGAACGGGGGCGCGGGCGGGGGTGTCTGCCTCTCAGGTCTGTCCAAGGAACTTATATACTAACTGGAATGAGGACGTGCAGCGGAAAGCCGTTCGAGCGAGAAAGCTTCGATAGTGGATGTCATCCCTTTCTAATAGGGTATCCAATATTTGTACTTACTTTTGGAACAGTTAGCATAACATAAGCATAATCAGCCTATTAATGTTCCCACTGCTGGGACGCAGGCCTCCTCTCTATGAGTGGGAATGGGCTATAATCCACCACGCGGACCCAATGCGGGTTGGTAGATGTCACATGTCTTCGAATTTTTGGTTCTAGGACATGCCGATGTTTTCCTTCACCGTTTTGAGAGCAGTGGTGATGAAATAACTTACACAAAGTAATGCGCCTGGCTGGATTCGAACCCACGACTCACTACTCGTAAGTCGGGGTCTCCACCACTGGGCCACCGCTGCTCTCATTGGGACAGTTATTCTTTTATAATCAAAAACAGGGCGAAGCCAAAGCCTACGCTTACTGTAAAACTCTGTAATGGGATAGGTCTATGAAGTGAAGAATACGTGACACTTAGGTTGATCCTTCATTTGTAAAGAGATTTTAAAGCGTACAGGGCTGCAACATTCACATAGATGAAGCATGAGCATGTAGCATTTTTAAACAACATAATATGTAGTATTTGATAAATTTATTAATCAAACTATACATTATGAAACTTATGGTTTTATGTTATTGTTGGTTTTTAGTATGAGTCAGTAATCTTAAATTTAAGTGCGAAGATGCTGATGATGGAAGACAGTAGCAAACTACAATAGGTTGAATACTTCTTCTTTAAATGGACCACTTCAAGCCCGTTGCTGAAGATTCTTATTGTTAGGGAGTCTGCCTGGAAACAAAACAGTATTATTAATACACAAACAATAAGCAGTATTTAAAAAAGTAAAGATAGAATAAATTCGTTTATTTTCAAGAAGTTATTTTTGTTATTATTAAAATGGAGTAATTGATTAAGTTTTGCTACTGCATTATAAATGATGTATTTTGTACGCGTTTTCAAAAGACTATAAATACCGATATGGATAATAGAAAAGACGTATTCTTTAGAATATTTTCTTGATCCCCGTTTACAAATCTAGAACATTGTCACCCTAGTCGTAATTTGTAATAAAGTTATACGAACTTACCTGAAAAAAGAAATTCCACATCCAGCAAACCCTTCACTGTTACACCCCTTCACACAACTCGATTTCACGACATTTAATGAGGAATATTTCACTTAAGTAATGTAAAAAGAACTTGATAACGCAAAAATATGACTTCAGCGCGAAATTGTATCGGCCATATTGTTTGTTTATATGAGTGTCATCTATCCATTCAGAAATAACATATTAAATCCATGACCGTTATTTGAAGCTTACTGTTTGAGATAGGCCCTATCTGTTTTCCGGTTATCTATGTCCTTCTTCTTCACTCCTATATATCTATCTCGCTCGCACACTCCCCACCAGGCAGGCCCGAGCGCAGTTGGGAGGCTCGAGGCGTTCACGAATCATTGGCGTCTTGTTTTCCGGCGAGTACGGTTGTCTTCACCTTCACTAAACCGTAAATAGAAATAGCACCTGCGCGTGAGTTAATTTCATATTTAAACGGTGTTACCGTTCGTTTTTCAAGTCGATTTGATATTAACGTTCATAATTCAAATTGATTACGCAGGTATGTAACGTATTTTTAGCGTTATTTTTCTTGGTTTCTTTTTGTTTCTAGAAACATTTACCTATTGTCCTTCCTCAGTATAAAGTGTCATAATCATACTGTGTCCTAGTTGTGAACTGTTGTGTTTTACAGATACCTACCTTTTAAAAAGTGTTTTACTTTTAGGATGGATGATTTAGATAAAAATAATACATGTGTGAACGCTAGTGTTGAGGAGCCGCGATATGATTTATCGCGGGATCGGGTGCCAAAGCCGGCTCAGTCCAGTTCTCGGAAACGTGCACGCTCAACTAGGAGTTCATCATCTAGTAGCAGCCCTTCTTCGTCAAGTGATTCCACGGATTCCGCGAGCTCTTCCGACCGAAAGAAAAAACGTGGCCATCACCACAAAAGAAGGGGGGGCAAATATAGTCGCAAATCACGGAAAGACAATCGGCAGATGCACAAGTTATTCCGAGAGGTGAGTGCATTACGTAATCAAATTGCTTTGTCATCATCAGTGCCATGTGGCGGTGTGGAGCCCGCGTCAGTTATAGACAACGACTTGTTGATTGATGACAGTGTTAGTGGCATCTTGTACAATGATGGTAGTGACGCGTGCGCGAGTGAACCTACTCAGGCTCAACTGCCATTCAGTTTCGATATTGAAACAAAACTGAAGGAGCCTGCGGTTCCTAAAGCACCCGATAATTTATTGAAAGCCCTTCAGGATATACAATATTTTAATAAAAGTGAATGGAGTGAGGTCAGGTACTCTGAAGTACAGAAATCATATTGCCATACGCCTGGTTTTATTGACCTAGAAGCCAATGAGGAGATTCGTGCGTATGATCAGTTGCGCCATTTGGCTTATGCTGACAAGGCTTACGCCGCACTTACATTTTGTGCGCTGGAACAAAGGCAGGCGTTATCATCTACTTTGTCAGAACTACTATCCTGGGCTCATGCAGAACAGGGTTTAAATTTTAATAGCCTTCAGGATAAGATCACGTAGGTTTTTTCTAAAGGTGATTTCCACAAAGCGTCTTCAGATTTGTTGCAGCTTATCTGTGGACACAGGGCTGAAGTTATACAAATGCGCCGAGATGGAATAACTAATCACGTTCGTGATCCTTTAATAAAGGCAACGCTACGCAAGATTCCACCATCCGACCGCCATTTATTCGAAAGCGAATCGTTTACCGCTGCCCTTGAAAAAAGGGGTGGGGTTAAGAAGACATTCATGCCCTTACTTAAACCTACAAGTGGCTCTGCTTCGCAAGCAGGACCAAGCAAGGCTGCACGTCACCCCCCGCAGGGGTCGGCTCACTATCATGGACCCTCGCAGGGTACCAGCCATGGATGCTGCGCCTCTGTGCCTCATCCACATTATCAATACCGCCAGTCCTCACAGGACTGCTATCATGAACGTCCTCAGCGACAGAGCATCCAAAGTGACCGTCGCACGGCGCCTACAAGCAACAACAGAGGTTCATTTCGCTCGCGGGGTGGCCGCCAAAGCTACAAGCCTCAGAGTCAGGGCAAAGGAAACCGTAAACGCCCCGGAGTCTCCTCAGAATACAACTCTGGGAACAAAAACCGTAAGTACTGACTCGACCGAATTCAGGGCGGGTCAACTAGCACTATTTTACAATCGATGGAAGGAAATGGGAGCTCCAAACTTTCTGTTGCGCATAATAACAGGGTATCGCATACCCTTTATTCTAAAACCACCTCTAATGTTGCCACATTTGAGGAAAGGGCCCTACATCACACAGGAGTCCGAATCGATGTCGGCACTCATCAGTCAGATGAAAGACCAAGGTGTATTAGAAGCAGTGCGACCTTCCCCGAGCTTCCTGTCAACATTGTTTCTTGTGCCAAAGAGCGATGGCTCCGACCGCCCAATATTCAACTTAAGAGCTTTAAACGACTATGTAATCACGAAACCCTTCAGCCTGATAAATGTGTTTCGTATACCGGAGTTCCTCCAGCCAGGCGACTGGCTTTGCAAAGTAGACCTTTCGCAAGCTTACTTTCACTTACCAATATCTCCGGCACACAGAAGATTTTTGCGCCTCATTTACCAAGGGGAGCTATTAGAAATGACCTGCTTACCTTTCGGCCTCAGTACAGCACCGAAGGTGTTTGCCTCTCTGAGCAACTGGGTCGCTCAAACATTGCGAGAACAGAATCTGCGCATAATTGTCTACCTAGACGACTTCCTAGTAGTTCACCAGGACAGGGACACTCTGCAAACTCATGTTCGTACTCTCCTGAACCGTCTAGAATATCTAGGGTGGCAAGTAAATCTAAAGAAATCCGTTGTATCCCCACAAAAGAGTCTTGTGTATCTGGGAGTTCAGTGGGATCCTTGGGCCAACAAAAAATCTCTGCCGCAAGACAAGGTCAGAAATCTTATCCACAAGGTCTCTGCAAGGCTGAACTTGGGCAAGGCTTGCCTGCAAGAATTGCAAAGCCTAGTGGGCCTTCTAAACTTTGCAAGTTTTGTGGTGCCACAGGGCAGACTACATCACCGGTCTCTGCTCAGTTTCCTAAATGCATCTCTAAATATGCCAGTCAGAAAGGAGATCCACTTACCAGACGAAGTCCTAGAAGATCTTCAGTGGTGGTTTCACAACTGCCACCAAACATCTGCAATCCATCTGCCATCACCAACTCACTTTGTGACCACAGACGCCTCCGATCTGGCTTGGGGAGCTCAGGTGGACGGTTACGCAGTGTCAGGTGTGTGGACTGCTCAAGAACAACATCTACATTGCAACCTAAAAGAGATGCTGGCAATCTTAAAAGTGCTCGAAACCCACGGTCCTCTACTGTGCAAGTCCACTGCTCTGTTCCAGTGCGACAATCGAACAGTTGTGGCCCACTTGCGAAACGAGGGCGGCACGAGATCGCCACCTCTGATGGAAGTAACGTACAGAGTGTTCCGCTTACTAGATTGTCATCAAATAAATCTGACAGTCAATTATATACCCGGCATTTACAACGGACATGCGGATCACCTCTCCAGGCACAAGCTAGTGCCAGAATGGCATCTTCTGCCCGCTTGCACGGAGAAGGTATTTCACAAGTTTGGCACTCCGGTAGTAGATCTATTTGCGTCCAGTCGAGCAAACGTGGTAGCCAACTATGTGTCTCTGGATTTAACAGATACCCAAGCGTTATTCCACAATGCCTTTTCCCGGCAGTGGAACTACCACCTTGCGTGGGTATTCCCACCACCGTACCTGATACCCAAGGTGCTGGCCCACCTCAACTCGGCGACCGGGCTGTACCTTTTAATAGTCCCCCGGTGGAGTCGGGTATTCTGGCGGGCCGATCTCAAAGCTCGAGCAGTAGCAGCTCCGTGGTCGATCACCAATCTCAGGGAGAATCTAATAGACACCACGACCGGTCTGCCACCCCCCAAGGTTCAAGAGATGGCGCTCGAAGTCTGGAAGTGTGGGGGTGGTCGAAGAGCTTGACGGGTTGGAATGAAGATCAAATACAGTTACTTAAATCCTCGTGGCGTACTTCGACTCTTAAAACCTATAAGGTCGCGTGGGATCGATGGGTATCTTGGTCTAAAAAATATAATATGGATCCTTTTAACCCAACAGGGCCCATCGTTGCTAGATATCTAGCGGACCTACATTTAGTCGACAAGTTTTCTTATAACACTATTTTGCTTCACAAATCGGTAGTGGCTACTCTATGCAATGCCGAAGATGCTGGACGAATAAGTTCGCATACATTAGTAAAACACGTACTAAAGTCTATTGCTTTAAAGAAGCCTGTCGCCCATAAGCCTCCCGTATGGAATATAGATGCCCTGACCTCTTTTTTAAGTTCAAACACTGTAGATGAATATAACCCTTTTGCCACTTCTCGACATACAGCAACACTCCTCCTCCTGTGCTCAGGCAGACGAGTCCACGATCTGACATTGCTGCTAGTGGACTCGGAGCATTGCATCGATGATGGCTGTAACATTATTTTAAAGCCAGTATTTGGCTCTAAAACCGATAGTGACACTCATAGGCAATCGGGATGGAAGTTGCTGCCTAATACGAGTAATAAAAATCTGGATCCTGTGTTTTGGGTCAGAAAATTAATTGATCTTCTTAAAGATAAAAGAGATTCGGGTAATTGTCCAAACTTATTTATAAATATCAGAGGACAAGCAAAGGCGGCCTCTCGCACTGTGATTGCGGGATGGGTTAAAACTGTACTAACAGAGGCTGGTATACCCGCTACACCTGGAAGTCTACGATCAGCAGTATCTTCAAAAAATTGGTCTGATAACTTACCTCTGGATGAAATTTTGTCCAGAGGAAATTGGAAGACCAAAGAGACTTTTACACGCTTCTACAGACGAGAGATACTGCCAGCCTCTGCTAGCAACAGCATTACTAGAATGTTCAACCCAGCTGATTAAATTTTTATTTTCTGTATTAATCTTCTGGAACACAGATTATACTAATATTGTTACTGTTGTTATTACGAATTGTTACTGATTGGTTTTTGTTGTATAAATTTATTTCTTGCACACTCCAAAGCTGTTTAATTTAATATTATATTATCTTCCAAATAATGAATATCTATCGCTTAATTCATAGGTATAGATTATTTTCCTGAAGTCAATCAAACTTACTTCACATTGGCGTCCCCACCACCAGGCGATAACAAACACGTCTCAAACAGTAAGCTTCAAATAACGGTCATGGATTTAATAGAAGCGTTTTTCCTGAAATAAAACGCATATTAAATACTTACCTTATTTGAAGCTTACAATTAATTTCTGCCTGGTATTTTTGACTCAATGATTCGTGAACGCCTCGAGCCTCCCAACTGCGCTCGGGCCTGCCTGGTGGGGAGTGTGCGAGCGAGATAGATATATAGGAGTGAAGAAGAAGGACATAGATAACCGGAAAACAGATAGGGCCTATCTCAAACAGTAAGCTTCAAATAAGGTAAGTATTTAATATGCGTTTTATTTCAGGAAAAACGCTTCTAATTCATAAATAATTTAATTTATTCAAGCTTACTGTATTTCGCAAGAAATTATTATAACCATTACAGAGTTTTACAGTATGCGTAGGCTTCGGCTTCGCCCTGTTTTTGATTATAAAAGAATAACTGTCCTAAAAGTAAGTACAAATATTGGATACCCTATTAGAAAGGGATGACATCCACTCTTGAAATTTTCTCGCTAGGAACGGCTTTCCGCCGCACGTCGTCATTCCAGTTAGTATATAAGTTCCTTGGATACTACGTATGTCACCAACTGTATTGGTGTACTCGCTAGACTATATTACGTTCTGTGTCTGAATGGTGCTTTCTGAATGTTTCTGTAGTAATAACCTACCTCTTTCTGAAACCTGAAAATTATTCACTCAACCAAATGGATAGGTTGTTTTTGTGGTGGCCGCCAGTGGCCATTGATGGCTAAACATGGGCCAATTGTAAAATGTGAACGAAAACGAACAAAGTGTGAAGTATGAACGAACGAAAGAAGAGATAATATGAACATAATGAATGACCGAACAAGTGCTGTACTCACTCAACTCAATGAATGAACTAAGGAACCAACTCTTCAAGTCTTGTCTTCAACTTCAACACTCACTCAACACAACAGTTAATTCTTGACGATTTGAGTAATATTTTTAGATTTTGACTAAATATTTTTAATGAAAACAAAAGAAGACACTAAAATAAATAATCTCGAAGTGCCGAGTTGAAAATGAAATAAACAAAACTGAACCTGACTGTTGATATTGTTCTTTTGCGATGCAAAGTATTTAATTTCGTAAGGACGCCACGCCTGTAATGTGGTTAACTTAAAACCGACAGCATTAACCGACCTAAATAAATACTCCGCCGTGAACCATGATCGTTATTACATGCATTATTCGTTTTGGTGTCTGAGTTGTGTGTGTAGCCACCTAACATGGAACTTTTTCTAATTTTAACGTTCGTTAGCGTGGGACTAGCGTACGATAAAGGTAAGCAACAGCTCCAGCTATCATAATATTAGTTCTTTAAATACATCTTCGGTCTGGCTTGACTTGGCATTGGATTGCCTCTCTGGCATGTGTCAATGAACGTTGAGTGTGTTGTATTTTTTTAATCCTTTTAGGTTTTTTTTCCGTATTCTTCTGAGAGAAAGGGTTATGATCGTCCTCTCATCTATGTTTAATCAGTACTTCCATCTGTACTTAAATGTGTGTTCCTTGTGTTGCTCTGTTGGATTCGTCTTATCGGCGCTCTGGCCCAAACCAGTCCAGTTAAATATGAATTTGTTTGTTATGATCTATGTGAAAATATTGATATTGAAGCAAACAAAATTTATAAAATTATAACAATTCAAAATGAAAAATAAATAAAATTTATAAAATTATAACAAAATTTATATAATTATATTTTTAATTAGCAGTTAGGACAAAATATATTCATCCAATACCTACTAATTCTCATGCCAACTACTGCCACTTATTGCTGGGTAATGGTAGCATATAAATTAGGCATTAATTATCACCCTTTAATGAAAATAAAAATGTGATGAGGTTTGATTATAAATTAAATAACAAGAGATTCAGTCAGAGGGTTGTATATGTATAGTATTTTTCTTGGATTTCCTTTGATAGTTAAGTTTGAATAAAATAATTTGTTATAGTGAGAGGATTAATAATTTATATAACCATCTAACAACCAACCAAGCAGTTATTCTCCATGAAATCTTTAGCTCTAAGCTCTTATCAAGTCTGTTCATTCAAAGTGATAAATTATTGTATTGTATAATGAGCTGGTGTCCTCAACTCCACGTCCAAGCACATATTTTGCATGCGGGTAGGAAATTTATTCAGTGTTGATAATTATCTTGATAATAACAAAATTCATAATACAATCCATACTAATATTATGAATGTGAAAGTGTCTCTGTCTGTTACCTTTTCACACTTAAACGGCTGTATGGATTTTAGTAAAATTTGGCAAAAAGATAGATTGCATCTCGGCAGAAGGACATCAGCTATAACAGGCTAATTGCTCTGGGGAATGAGCATCATGATCATCTTTCTGCCCTTGTCCCATTCTTGGGGTCGGCGCAACACGTTTTCTTCTTCCATTCTCCCCTGTCAGACATCACAGCATCATTTACTCCTACTCTGGGCTATGAGCAATATTCATTTTATCCGTATTCTTCAACTGTTCGACGTTTTAGTGATGTCATGACATCAGAATGGGTATTTAGACCATCTGTCAGAGAAGTCTAACTGTTCTATGATCCCCAAGAAGAATAAAATTTTTGAGGCTATTAAAATTTTTCATGATTTTTAAATTATAACCACGGCGGCAACGTTGCGCGTCGCTTATACGAAGAGGCATGCGATCATCATGTATGCTTCCCCACCAATATGTCAATACTCAAGTTTATTGCAACACACATAAACGTGTCTGTTCTAACAATAGTAAAGTCTCTTAAATTTTACAAAGCAATTAAATTCTTTATATGGCAAATGCTCACTAAAATATTTAATTTCATCACAAGTGAATTAACCAGAGGGACAAAGTATGTATATAGGTCATTAGGAAATTAAAAATGTGATTAAAATGAAATTAACCCTACTGTTGGGTTTGGCCGCAGTTGAGTAAAAAAGTTAAATCATCTTCGAAATCCTGCACTAAAAAGTAAATAAAAGTTGGAAGCAGACAACACCCATTATAACTGAAAACTAGTACTTTACATGACTGTCTGTCTGACCACAAATCTCTCGGTAAGACTGGTTGCCCTAGTCATATTTATGTTGCACAAAAATGTTTGCGAGACCATGATTGCAGGCATGGAATAATGGATATGGTTTTCAGTATTAGAAGCCTGACAACTATTCAGCCCACAGTGTTAAACTTTTAAAATATTTTCATAAAGAAGAAGTAATTAGCTGCAAACACACTCATCTCCTGTCCTTTTGGCTTGTTCAAACTTCCTTTATGTTTTGTTTCAGCATCTTTCTATGGAGCAAGCTACATTACATACCCACTACAGGAAGCCAAAGGTGTGACTGATATGAGTTTTCGTTTCCGCACACATCTGTCTGATGCTCTACTGCTACTTGCTGCTGGCAAAACTGATTATTGCATGGTAATGAAACTACTTGTTATCAATTTCATTTATAATTTATATAAATGTTATATTTAATTTTTTTTTATTTAATGTATTAACCAAAAATATATCAAGATAAAATAAGATTCTTGCATTCATTTAATTCAAACCATTCAAAACTATAGGCATTGTGTATGGATATTGGTAATTTTGCCACTTTCAGATTCGTTTGGAAAGTGGCAGACTGAAACTACACATAAACCTGGGTGCAGGCGAGAGTGAGCTGTCATCTCCTAAAGGGATACACCTGAATGACTCACAGTGGCATCATGTCAGCATCATCCGCCGAGAAGCTAACCTTACTATGAAGGTATATTTACAACCATTAATAATCTTTGGATCAAGTAACAGCCATGAAATTCAAGCCGGTGCTTGAATTTAATAGATTTCATAAATTATTCAGCAATGATATTTGCTCTGAAAGCTTTTATAAGCAATAAGTAATTTTTTTTTCTCTTGATTTACAGGTGGATGAAACATCAGTAAAGAAAAGACTGCCTGGCCGATTCTTTGAGTTAAACATTCACTTTGGTATATTCCTGGGCGGTCAGGGCGATTTCTCTGAGCTCTTTTTGGGACATATGGAGAATTTTCGCGGCTGCATGGAAGATGTGAGTGTTTGTGATAATTTTTTCGCATTTACGATATTGGACCTATGGAGAAAGTTGTTCAGTTTTATGATCTGCAGCTTATCCTTTCATATGACTAAACCCTTTCTGTTACACCCAGTATACAAAGATGATGTCATTATCAATAAATTAGAAATGTGATCATTTTAAAGCATTATTTTTATCACTTGCACAAACAGTAAGTTTACATAGAATTTACATAGTTCGACATTTCTAGGTATACTACAATGGTGTGAAGATCATAGAGAAAGCCCGCAGTCGCTCCGGATCAGTGCATGTAGAAGGAGTGACGTGGAACTGTGCCCCTGAATTCGATGCCGACCTCAATTCCGACATTAGTTTTGTTGATGAAGGAGCCTATCTTATACTACCGAGAATAAATTCTAGGGCTGGAGGAAAGTAAGTAAACTGCTTAGAGCTAATTTACCACTAACACTTCTAAACCGCGTTCAGTACCTGTCTGTGTCAATTTTCTACAATAATGCCTTGACAACACTGGAATGTGTTTAAGATATGCGATATTCGCATCTGAAATCATAATCTTCAAACGCCTCAGATATATAATGACTATGGCCAACTATTACTACGTCTTCTCATGAAGCACTACATAGGGGTAATTTTGAATGTTTCAGGTGGCAAATAGAATTTAAAACAATAGCCCAAAATGCCATAATCCTGTACAATGCCGGTGGTGGTCGTGGATCAGATTTCCTGGCTGTGGAGATCCTGGAGGGCGTGGTACGAGTAAAAATGGCGCGGGGCCAGATAGTGCACACTGAGAGAGTCAATGATGGGCAGTGGCACAAAATGCACCTCTCATTCTACCCTTCTATGATAGAGGTGAGACAATGTTATATTGTAACTTTTTTTTACACGAAGGTTGCTGGCTTGCGTTTGGCCGCAACTCGCCTGATGTGAAGCTATGTTGCGGCCTGGGGTGGTTCACGTTCGCTAGCGTCTTTCGGACTTCGTCTGCGTGGAAGTAGGACAGTAGCGTAAATTCTATCAAACACTATTATTAGCTGTGCTTGCGCGTGACCATGCCCGCGTAGATATATTATGGAAACATGTTGTTAGACATAATCGACTAAGTTTGAGTGTGAAGTGGCGACAGAAATATTATGTGTGGAGTGGAATTCCCTGCTTGCGTCGGTGTTCCCAAGTTTATATGACCCCAATCTATTTAAGTCGCGAACTAATAGGCTTCTTTTGGGTTAGCTCGTTCCATCGTCGACCTCATCTCTGTCCTCGGGACTAGATCGAGGTCAAGAGTAGGCCCATTTAGTTAAAAAAAAAAATATTCTTAATTAAAACACGTGGTTAATTTTTGGGTTACCTCTAATAGAGTATATATAATATTGGCAGCAAATCCTGATTAGTAAACTAACTTAAATTACTTTTGGTAGATTTAAAACATATAATTTTGTCTAAGCATTTGCTCTGGTGTCGTATGATAGATTTATGAAGAAAAGAGATCTGCCATGCTAACCCCCAATAAATAAGATAGTTTTATTATGATCAGAAAGGTGTTACTAATACTATTCTTTCAAAATCAAATGAGCTTGGCGAATTTACCTGCGAGTCCATGCTATTCTAACCTCTGAAGCAAAAAAAGAGGTGTTATAAATTTGACCGCTGTGTGTGAGGGTATGTCTGTGTCATCGTAGCTCTTGAACGGGTGACCGATTTGGATGCGGTTTTTTTTTATTTGAAAGTAGTTTTTATAGTGGTGGTTCTTCAATCTAACCAACTGCCTCACAGACTGGCTCACCAATATCCAGCCCAAACTACAAACTTAACATTTTGCCCGAGGTATAAGGCTTTTTTCTAAATTCCACTAGGCCCTCTCTATGGAGGGCTAACAAAATCGCTTGCAAAGTACCATTTTACAAATACAATTTACGAAGTACCCCTATTGATTTACTGCTGAGCTACTGATTTGAACTATACACTTTTCGCTAAACTTATAACAAAACTTTTGACTACTTGAGAGTGGTTAATGTCGCAAGTCCGGTGCTATTTATCAGGGATATAATAGACCACAATATCAATCATCATCTGCTTAGCCTTTTCCCAACTAAGTTGGGGTCGGCTTCGGTCGACCTCCACAACCCAGTTAGTACTGAATAATACGATACCCCATAAATATAATAGACCACAATATCAATACGAATGGTAAATTATATTGTCTCGTACTATTTCTAATACTATTGTTATTTTACTTAAGCGCCATTGTTACTAACACTAAAGTAATAACAAAACTATGAACTGCAGTCCGAAATAAAGTTTAATTTGTTTTATTATTTTACTACTATTATAAATAGATGCGAAAGTTTATGAGAATGCATATATGTTTGTAACTCTTTCACGCAACAACTACTAAACGGATTTCGAAGAAGTTTGACATACAGATACTTTATAATCATGATTAACAAATAGGATATTATGTTTTTTATCCCGGTAGTACGATCCCGTGGGAGAATTCCTAAATTTCACGCGGGCGAAGCCACGGACATAAGCTAGTTCTCAATAAATGTATCACACGATGACACGAGAATTCGTTAGATGCGATTCAGGAGCGGTCAATGTGGCGAAGCCGTGGAAGGAGACCTATGTCCAGTAGTGAAGTTGTGCTAAAATCATGATGCTGAAGACGGCTTGTCGCATATGCACGGTATCCTAATGTTTTAGGAGGCAATTAAAAATCATTTTAGAAGCTTTTGGTTGCTTTGTTTGATCTAGAAATATAAATTAAATGAAAATCAATGATGCTTTGCTACTCGCGATTTATTATTTCATTTCATTTTTTAATTATAAAATAATACTTGCTCTGCGAAATTAGCGACTGTAGATTTCACTCCTTCAATTCATATCATAATATCAGTTGTTTAACACGGTGTTTAAAAACAAATCTTATCATCAACGCTCTCAACTGTTTGTATCCAACGAAAGTTAATCATCTCACCAAAATGTTGATTCACGTCATCAGATCTTAGCAACTTTTGAGGTCATGTCTCAGCTGAGGTACTATAATAATTGCGATTGCGACCTCTTGACATATTATGTCAAGAGGTCGCAACTTAGGTGCTGGGTTCGATTCCCGGGTCGGCCAAATAGTGATTGAGTTTTTCCATCAGGGATTTCTGAGTAACAGCCTCGGATTCTGAATTTGTGTCCGGTTGATGGCAATAGGCTCGCCCCCTATTACATGGGACTTAAACATAACTGGCGAAATCTGCGTGTACTATTAAGTACACCTTTGCCTAACCCTTCGGGGATTACAGGCGTGATGTTATATATGTGATAAATTGATTTAAGCCTGGTCTGACTTGCAGTGAACCAGTTACCTTAGTTAGTCCGACACCTCGCTGACTGGACAACAGACCTTACCATAATCTATTGTCACAAAATTCTTGCTTGAACCTAAACCGTCTATTATTTCAGCTGTCTGTGGACAACATAGCAATGCACACACGAATCGAGAGCGGTGGTACACGGTACCTGGATCTGTCAGATTCGTTTTATCTCGGCGGCATAGAAAGTGAGAAGCAGCAGAGGGCATTCACCAAGGGAATCAAAGCCGCTGATTCTAGCATTATGGTAAGTTTTACAATTACGACTGTGTGTTGAGGATCATATTCATGAACAACTAAAATAAGCCTTTAAATAAACAGCCTAGCCTCTTTACTAACCGTTCAACCTGCGGCCTATATGACATTGAGCCATTCCATCAAACAGCTAGGCAAGTGACTTGCCTAGTCTAGACCTTTTTTAACAACTTGCCTAACCGAGATATTAAAAAGACATTGGCAACGGCTCATACATTGAATTATCTGAACTCAGAATGAAGTTCTTCGAATCACCTATGGCTAATGGTCGTAGTCGCGAGCATGCGCGAGACGACGCTTTTGATGTACGCGTCTATATGCACAAAATTTTTTTCTTTAAACAATGGTAATAGGTCCTATTTTCAATGCAGCCAGTAAATTGCGCGAGTTATTTTTTGTTCTCTCTGAACTGACCCTTATTGTATTCGACATAAGTCCTTCAATACACGGTTTAAGCCACTTTCAAATTCTTAGCAGGAAATATGAGAAAATTACTCGGTTTTTTTTTAAGGTTATGTGACACAAAAGTTACTTTTGTATTCTTAACTATTCATCTTTGAACTCATTTAAGAGCTTTATTTTTTAAAAGAGCTCTCAACATTGCCTAAACTTCAGAATGAATGTTGACTTTACTGTTCAAGTTCTAGTTTCGATGCTCCAGTGTCACTAGTTCAAAGTATTTCAAGAGATATCGGATAGATCTCTTCCTCAAAACTATCTCAAAAAGCTAAGTGTTGTTGTTCCATGCTGCTAGCTGTTATCCTCACAGTCATCCACCACAAACAAGCTCAAACCGGTATATTTGTTTGTAAAGTGGAGACTGTAAGAACAGATTAATTAAATACTTGATTTTATTATGTAACAATATCGGTAATTGTATCTGATTCTTGATTATTCACTTACTGTGAAAAACTACTTTCTCGGAGTTTGGGATTGTGCTCAGATTGTGACAAATAGATTCGTCGTCGGTATTCATTGGTACCTATAAAGCAACCTAAGCAAGCTAGTGAAGGAGGTGGCGGGACGTGAGAGGGAAAGAACCTCACGTCCCAGCCGCCGCGGGAGACGCCCTGGGCGTCGGGGGTCACGTGGTGGCTCCCGGCCACCGTAGGCGCGGGCCTGTGGACGGCGAGTTATGGGCTAGCTCGCCGTTCGGCCGTCTTATGACGACAGGCCGTGTCGACGGCGCGTTCGTGTTCCACGCGCGCCTCAAAGAGATGTCAGCAAATAAGTAGGGGTCCGCAAGGGCCGATGCCTGCCAGGGCTGCGGGACTGTTCGAAAGAGATACCGTGGCCCTGGAACACAAAGGGCAAAGAAGGAACATGGATGGGTTTTAGTCAGTACAAGCCTGACACTCCCTTCCGCTCCGCCCAGAATGGGGGGGGGGGGGGTCATTTGATGATTACCCATCCGGAAAAAAAAAAAAAAAGGCAACCTAAGCAGGCACATGAACCAAAATTAGTCAAAACAAAAAACAAACAAGAGACTATTAGTTTATTTATTCATTATCATTATTTCATTATGAAAACGATGGCTTAGTATATCTGCTCTCTCATTTGCAACAGTTTGATCTGTGCGTTTTTTAGAGGTAGAGAATTTTAAATTGATATAAACCACAGAAAAATGTGTTTAATATCCATGAAATTGGGTTTATTTCAGTGATATATTATGGCACGCAAAATACGCGCTTTGACGTGGAGTTCCGCAACTCCACGTCAAAGCGCGTTATACAATACAATACTGGTATATTATGCCAATTATGCTTGAATATGATATCGGGCCACGTACGCGCGGGTGCGTACGATACGTGGCCTAACCTGGAGGTCCAATTTGAATACACTTCGCGGCAAATCAAGCTGTATTTCTGCAATAATGCGTTGAATATTGGCTTGACATAGACCCCACAGAAAAAAAATGTAATGGCGACAAATCGCACGAACGAGGTTAAGAGGTAAATTTCGTGAAGTTGATCGTTCGTCAAAAGTTAGTCAGTGTGATGGTCAGAACGTTACACTCAACGGAGAGCGGTACAGATACATAATTAATGACTAACTTTTCGTGCCTCAATTGGAAGGCATTAATGTTGCAGACATGTGGTTTTAACAAGACGGAGCTTCATGCCAAACAGGGTGCGATACAATGAAATTACTCGAAAGTAACTAGCTGCGGTGGCCACATGCCCGGACATTAAATGTTGTATTAGACGCATTTTCTGAATTTCTTTTAAGCCGCTGGCTAAATAAAAAAGAGGATAGGCTATTCATTGAGAGGCTGATCGGTAGTCGGCTGCGACATTCATACGGTTACTGTTTAATTACGACGGTATCTGAGGTAGCGATGCGCGATAGCGGATGAATGACTCGGTTGAACGGTACGCCTGCAGATAAATAATTGATGAAAAGAACGTAAGTTTGAGAGTTAAATATAGCCTTATTTCCTCGAGGACGGCTTCTCGTCCATCGTTAGGCGAGAATGTCCATGCGATTCTCGTATACGTCACGTGTGTTGACATTCAAAATCAAAAGTAATTTAAACAAATTAGGTTGACAATCACGAGGAGCTCATGGCTAAATAATAACAGCGGCTCGGGTCGATCTTCAGGTTAATCCCCGCTCGCCTATCTTGGTCCGTAGGTGGGTGACCACACATTACATACCAAGTTTCCTCCGTGTCTCGGCAAGCACGTTAAGCCGTTGTTCCCGGCTGATTTTATATATAAGACTGATGTGTCCCCCTGCAGGACAAGTTCCCTCTTTCCAAATGGAAATAGCAGAAGATAGAGAAATATTAATCTATCTTTGGCTATTTGGGCCCAATCCTTTAGGTAGGAGTCCAATTCGTCACGCCATCTCCTTCTGGGTCTACCGCGCTTCTTTTGTTCGGAACCTAGTCTGTAGCCATTTACGCCCAATTATGATGCGGCAGATGCAGCCTGCCCAGTTTGTTTATAATTTGGGGGGCTCTGTTGCCTTCATCTGCAATTTGTGTTTTGGAATTAGGTATTATTATTTTGTCTCATACAAAACTTGTTTGTATTGATACCAGTTATTGATGAATACAGGTTATATGCCTGACTACTATTTTGAAAATAAAATAAAATGGCAGATGATAGGCAAGCCATATTGTTTAAACCACTTTGATTCTTTTCTGTATTCAAATAACCTAGCATACAAAAAAGAATTAAAGGGATTTATTTATTCCAAAACGGAAAAAAGCGAGATTTTCCTTAACCTATTTCTATAATTCCGCAACTATATTCTTATCTATAAATTCCAGGGGTGTATCAAACCGATAGAAGTAGATGACAAGATGTACGGTCTACCAAACGCCGTGGTTACTTACGGTGTGAGCCCTAAATGCGTGTGGTGGTTCCCTTGCCACTCGAGCCCAGGCAACCCACCCTGCGTGCCCCAAGGCGTCTGCGAACAGCACGGTGTTGATCACTTCACCTGTAAATGTGACACTGACCTGTGCATCAATCCTGATTACGCTGAGAAGTATAAGGTTCGTGAAGACAACTGTTTCATTGCACAGTCATTTTAGCTTGTAATTTGAATAAGTATTATTTTTGTTAATTCGTCTTCTTTTACACACTTCTTTTTATTGTTACTTTGTCATGTATCCCACTGCTGGGCAAAGGCCTCTCCTTTCGCCTTCCAAACCTCTCTATCTTGTGGGATATCTGGCCATGTTCGCCCCGCAAACAAGTTCAGATCGTCACACTTCCTTCACCGCGATGTACCTCGAAATATATGAATAAAAAAAACGTTTAAACATACTAGCGCACCGGTATCGGTGAAAAGTGAAAGAAACGAAAGAAGTGAAACCGCCCACTTCCGGGGATTGGGCCAATACTGTTGACTTAGAAACAAAAACATTATAAATATTGACTAATTCAGGTTTTAGGCAGTCTAATCCTGTGTGTAGTAGGTATAAAGGCCGTGTTGGTTATAAGTTTAATAATTACTTGTATATCTACCTATTTGTGTTTTTTTTAAATTAGTTAACCTTATGTTTAAGTCTAAATGATCGTAATAGAGGAATAATGCATACATTGTTCTGTAGGTAGGTATTAAGTAGAATGTACTTAGTTACTTGCAACATTTCATACTTAAAAAAAACCTAGTATCTGTTTCTTTATGGAAGCACCCTTACGTCATACACAGTACGAATAGTCATGCAATTCATTGTTAAATCTAACCCCCAGGTATTCTCCAAATCAAGTAGCGAACTGGAGCTTGTCGCCCTCTTCCCGCTGACCGTTCAAGAAGGAGGCGTCTCAGTTATCACCACGCAGAACATAGACGTGGTTCTCGACCACCACAAGTACGGCGTACGTCCCTCGGGCGTAGTGTTGCACGTCGCTCAGTCGCCACAACACGGCAGGATCGCTATTGACCTGTCGTTGCAACGGAACGCGCAACAGTACAACTTTATAGAAGGGGAGAGCAAGTCCAAACAGTTCTTTACGCTGCTTGACTTGTCTAGAGATAAGGTAAGAATATGGTTCTGTACACTGAACTAAATGTCGGGTACACTTTGTAAGGCGACCACAAACGTAAACGCCAGCGTGGCATCCGTCCTAATGGCTACGACAATCCTTAGCGACAAGACTTATCATCCACAGCCTGAATTCACCCACTGCTGGGTAGAAAGACTCTTTTCTAACGCCAATCTCCACGTTGATGTGCCAGCCTTATCCAGGTTTTTCTCCCGATGGCAACTATGTCGTCTACCCATGTCGCCGTCAGACGACCCACATTTCTTTTTCCAGTTCTTTGACGCCACTCGGTCACAGTTTTCCTCTATCTGCCATCACCGTGCCTTGCTAGGTGCCCTGACAATTCCGTTTGAGTACCAAAATGTGACTACCAATATCGAGACCTTTGTACGTCTTCGGATTTCGGTGTTAGGAACGAGATTTATCAGCTTTATGCTATGCATGGAACACTCCGTGGCTCTCTGCGCAACACTCAATCTGTACACAGCCTCATGCGTGAGCGATCATATTTCAGCACCATAAGTTGGCAGGATACACTGGTTATAAAGACGGGACTATAGACATAGCGGAATTTTGTCTGATTTCAAATTGTCGTCCAATTTCCTAACCGCAGCCCACCCAAGCTGTATTCTTCGGGATATCTCCTTTTGTTGTTTGGCCAAGATAGACCTGATCATCTCTGAGCTAAGGTTTGGTACCTGTGTGAATTTTCTTTCGAAACAGTTTTGGACCTCTATGATTTTACTGTACTAACAACTATGGTAGTGCTATACTATCTTTAATCCTTCCGTATTGTATTGTATTGTATAACGGGCTGGTGTCCGCAACTCCACGTCAAAGCGCGTATTTTGCGTGCGGGTGGGAAATCTATTCGATCCACCCTAACTCCCCGAGAAAGGCCAGCAGCGCCTTGGTGTTGCTGACACTCTCGCGGAGAGTACCTGGGGTACCGAAGTACTTTGCCCTGTATGTTGCAACCACTGGGCAATGTTGAAGCACGTGGGCTGCTGTTTCGTCTTCCTCCATGCAGGCTCGGCACAGGGGGCTGTCTGTGACTCCTATGACAAAGAGGTGTTTATTAAAAGAGCCGTGTCCAGTGATGGCGGCTGTAAGTGTGCGCAGCTGTAGTTTGGACAGCCTAAGCGCTCGTTTGGTGAGGCGGCCATCGATAGTGGGAAGTGCTTCCTTGGCCTGCCTGCACTCGCCATGGTCCAGCCACAGCTTGTGGTGTTGTTCGCTGGTTCGTTTCCTTACCAGTGTGCGTAGGTACCCGAAGGGGAGTGGCACAATGGGTTCGGGACCCACTGCTGCCATGCTCGATCCCCTTCTAGCGAGTTCGTCCGCTGCATCATTGCCTCGGGAATCGCTGTGTCCTTTGATCCATTGGATGGTTATATTATTGTGATTACCAACCTGGTTCAGGCGTTGATGACACTCGTGTATTAACCCAGAGTTGACTATGTGGTTGTTTAGTGCTAGCAGAACAGCCGTGCTGTCTGAGAGTATACGAATAGAGTGGTCCACAACCCCCCTGGCTAAGATGGCTGATGCCGCCAGGGAAATGCCCATGCATTCTGCCTGAAAAACCGTGTTGTGGACCCCCAGTGGTGTGGCAATATGGATGTTGAGATCTACCGAGAAGACTCCAGCTCCAGTGCCAGTACCTGTTTTAGAACCATCTGTGAAGATCCGTAGTTCCGCAGGGCTCAATCCCTCGCAGCGGTGGTCCTCATGGAGTTGGATTTTGTATTTTTTGTCGAATACGAACTGTTTGGGTATCCGATCGTTTGTTGCTTTTGCCAGGGGGAACTCATTATAGAATCCCTCCAGTACGGCAGTGTGCTGTGTTTCTTTCTTACCCCAAAGTTGAAGTGTATTAAGGCGTACTGCCGTCATCGTCGCCTCCTGCTGTATAAACAGATGGAGCGGTGGGAGGCCCAACATGGCTTCGAGAGCTGCGGTCGGAGTAGTCCTCATGCAACCTGTAGTCGCCATGCAGGCAAGCCTTTGCATGCGTTGCAGTTTAATGGAGGCCGTGGCTAGTCTGGTGCGGGGCCACCAGACTACTGCCCCGTAGGTGATCATGGGTCGGATCACCGCGCAATATAACCAAAAAGTCCTTCCGTATTGACTTCTTTATTGGTTTTCTTATGTTATTCCTTATGTCTTTTTTATCTATTGCATTATTGAGTGTTATATCTCTTCGCTTCTGTATTAAGTTTAAAGTTTCCGCCAACAATTTATTTTCGTTTTTATTTACCTTGGTGTTTTTTCGTTACCTCACTCAAAGATTGGCGTAAAAAATGATTTTTGTGATCTACACCTAGATTTCCCTTTTCAAGTCCATAAAATGTGTGTCTCAGTTCAGCTTGGAAAGTGTCTTGCAAGGAAACGATTTTCATACCGCTCGTCTTGTGGATGTTATCATCTTAGTCAGTTCACTTTGCAAATCAAACCTGAAATGTAGATCGTACCAACCTGTGGTCACTCCTTGCGTTGAAGCGTGAGAAAATCGAGACATTGGTGATAACTTATTTTTGTGAGCTGATTGTAATCGCGATACAAGTGAATATTTAAATTGCCGCTGCGTTCAATATCGTGACGTCTTAAAACTGCAGGCATTGTAGTTTCAGGTTATTGTCAGTCGCCTTCGGAAGTGTACCTTTATAGAAGAATTGTTCTTCAGTAATATATATTTTTAAAATCTTTTCCATCACAGGTCCGCTACGTCCACGACGGCTCCGAAAACCATCAAGATGCCATTGTCTTGGACATGGAACTGATACCAGAGACAAAGTTCACACTACCTGGCTACCTTCAAGGAAGAAACACGTTCGTTCTACACGTCAACGTGACCCCGGTCAATGACCCGCCTGTACTGAACCTACTGCCCGGGAAAGTTTTGAGGCTTACTCAGGTATGCATTTAGTTATTAACATTTTTGTTGTGATTGCGTAGATGCCTCAAATGATTGTTTTTGTCATGTTTAATGATTTATTGAGATTTCAGTTGGTCTAGAGATATTTTAAAACTAGTTTTACTAACCAAATTCAGCTACCAGACTGTCAAGTGATTTGGTTTAGCAGACATAAGCTTAAATCGGCAGCGCGTCGAATTTCAATTAAAAAAAAGAAAAGGCCCGCTTCGCATCGCCAAAAGTGATGTAGGAAGATTTTTGCAATGTGGTGCGACCCGCACAAATCTGGGTCAGATATAATCTGAACCTAGACCAGGTTTTAAGAAAGCATTTGAAATGGAACCACACAGGTCATCCTCCTAGGTGTAACTTGTCGACACTTCTTCGACATGATACCAGTTGCCGTTCTAAATGAATGAATATACACATCAACTGATTATCTTTTAGATAATCAGTTGATGTTAACCGCACTTGAAAACTTAGACTTTCTGTCGGTTTCTGAATTGTGAATTTGAGAACTTGTCAAGACTAGCATACAATTTAGAATTTCAAACGAATCACCTAATGGCACTCTCTCACCGGGAGCATTCACCTGTAATGTAACTGTTCTGATTCACTCGTTTTGGTTCAAAGTCTGTGAAAGAATGGATGAATGAGCACTTTTATGTAATACTGCTAAAGTCGAGTCTGACGGAAACTAATGTTCGACTGTCCGTATGTTAATAGTATTTTAACGAGTAATGCATGATTTTGGTTAACTATGGCATGATTTATTTATAACTAAAATTAAATTGATTTCTTGCCTGTTGTTATTTCGTCATACTACGTAGTTCAGGAGCAATTTTTGCGACCGCCGTCGTAGATTCAAAGCACGATCTAAGATTGAGATCACAGATGACCTGCTCTAGATTCCGCATGTTGAACATTTTGTTTGTATTCGAGTTCACTATATTTAGCGGTAAGCACGCGGTGCGCGGGGACTGACAAGTGCTACCCGATTGGATATTTCCATTTAACAGCATAGGTAGGTAGTCTATTTTTTAAAGTTAACCGTTATGATCAAACTTTCATACATAATTAATTCTTCGGACTGTCATCTGGTCGACACTGAAGAGATAAATATGATCATCGAGTTACTTCAGTGCAAATGCATTGAAGTTTGGCGCGCATAAATTGCCATCTATGCAGAATCTAGAGGAGGTTAGCAGTGGCTGGATAACTATAAAGCGAACTAAGACTTAGCTCATGCTTAGTTCCGTGCGATTTATCTGTAAATGATATTATTTTTATTTAAAAAAATAAATAAAAAATAAATTGTTTTTAAGAATAACAGAAATGCCTTGCTGTATATTATGAGATTAATGTTTATTATTTGTTGTTTTATTATTTTCAGATTATGTCCAGAGCTTCAAATCATTTTTATTATTTGCTTTTGCGTAGTTGCATGCGTTGTTTGCCCCCACAAATGCCGAAAACACAGCAGATTAACTTTTAATTGTTTTGCGTGAGTATTTTTTAGTTTACTAATTTAACACATTTACTTATTTTACTTACTTTTTATAACTACATACTTATTTATTTAATTACTAGAATTAGTTCGAAAATATAAAAAGAACAAGAAACATAAATATGTCTTAAAAATCTATTCGTTTAATGTATTTAAAAGCCAAATCAAGTTTTAGAAAATTGACGGAGTGTCGACGCGCAAACTGTAATAAACTAAGTATAAGATTTTACACCTACCAGCTACTACCTACTTACACCGTGTAGACAGCGTCATCCATCTCACTAATCACCCGTCTGACAGTCTATGAAACTCGATACTCAATCAGCCTATAACGTACCCACTGCTGGGACACAGACCTCCTCTCTACTCTATAAGACGGAGTGAGCCGTAATCCTGCATTTAGGCCGAATGCGGCTTAGTAAATATCACAAGTCTTCGGATTTAGGACATACTAATTTCTTTACGATGTTTTCGATCACCATTTTCAGAGCAGTGACAAAACATGTAACAGCAAATAAGTAACATGTGGATAATATCTGCCCTATAGAAACCAGGTATGATTTTAAGTAACGAAATTTAGCTGTTAAAATAGAGGGAGGTATCCACATGTTAGCCTGTACTGTCCCACAGCTGGCTAGCTGTCTGTCACAGCTGGGCAAAGGCCTTCCTCCTCCATGTGCTCTTTTCTCATGCCTCCTCGAACCAGCCCTGGCGGTACGAGTTCAGGTCGCCTTGTATTGTATTCACTCTGGTCATATATTAACTGGGTGTTGATTCTGACACATTCATTACAGGGAACTCGCAAGGTGATCACATCCGAAATATTGAAGGCTGAAGACCCTGATACAGCTCCCGAAGATCTCCTGTATACTGTACTGCACGGCAAGAGTGAAGCGAACAGGTAAGGAGTTCTGAGTCGGAGTTACTTGCATCACCAATCAATTGACATTATATCTTTTTCTGTGTTGGCAAAACTTGGTACCCCATAGATTTTGTATGGCAATATCAACATGTGACGTCACTAATTTATCAACTCAATGACTCGACTATTTATTGATTTGAAAGCAAATAAATAAATAAAATAAAAATAGTTTATTAGTGAAACAAGTTTAGGTATAAACAATTATTTTTATTGGATCCTCCTTTTAGGCAGATAGTGCCTGTATTAGGAGAAGTGCGCTTTTCCGTAGCAAGACGTGTTATATAAAAAGCAAAACGTATAATTTTTATGCTAAAACTACATAAATTAAGATTAACTTACATTAAATCAAATATGTGTATGAGTGGGTGTAAGAAAAGGAGCGAGAGAGAAAGAGAGTAGCCTGTAGGTGTGACAGACAGTACATGAGTACGAATGTGTGCATGTGTCAAGGTTTAAGTAGTGTTTCGATACCATTCTAGGTAAGCGTTTGTATTCATTCCATTTTTTTTTAATGTCGTAGCAGTTTTTGTGATAAATGTAGATGTATTTATTGATTTTTTTATATAGCGCAGCAGCAGATCGTTTGCTAAATTGCATACTGGCAAATAAAGTCCTTGTCCTAGGGATATTTAATATCAAGTCTTTCCTTCTTTTTGTCAGTAAAAAACAGACGGAATTATGTTTTGTTTTAATATAATTTGTATAATGTAAAACTTCCTAACTGACAGCAATTTACGAAGTTAGTCATTAGAAATAAGTCTTCAGTAGGATAAGAGCGCGTTGTGCACTTTGCGCCGCTAGAAATTCTGTTTTGGCTGTACCACCCCAGACAGTTATACAATAGGAAAGTACTGACTGGATTGGATTAGCACAATATAAATAATTGTAAGGAAATCTTTTTGATGGCCTGATATGATGGCCAAATAAAAACGCAATTTTACAGTAATGTTTTCAGGTCTAAAATAAAAGGTTTTAATTTAATGAGTTCTACCGGAACTCGGCTACGAGCTTATTGCCTTCAGTAGCGTCCATCGGTTCCTTTAAATAGCAACAGGTCAAGCAGACATTAAGTGTCCAATCGTTTGTGGAACAGCATCACTAACACTCCAGCTCCATTTAACCTTTTAGAGCATAAATGCACGCGCGTGCCCTCCACGCCAAGCCACCATTTTTACCTTTTTGTCACATATTTATGTCGTTTGGCTTACAAGGCTCGCTCTTACTTGTTACGTATATATGACAATGGTGTTGAAAAAGGTTAACCAGCTGGAAACAAACTATTAGATGTGACTAACGCGCACTGCACATGCTTAGCTCACACTCGCACTACCATCGGGAGACGAGTGCGATTGGCAGCGTTTAAAAGCTTTTGCGTAGTACCGAACTCCGCATATGCTCTCACTTATTGTCGTAAGTACGTACTACGTATATGTATGAGTGTGAAAGCAAGTTTCATGATAGTGGCAAGAATCATAGTAAAATCTTTGACGACCATCTTGTTTGGTTTAGATCGACGAATGCGTTTCATGTACTGCAAATACAGATTTCCACGACACGGCATCACATCGATACACGCCATCACAACGCTCACTACTAAATAGCTTAATACTAAACACTTGAATGATTAATATAATCTAAATATCTTGTCTCTTGAACAGCGGCCATATTGAAATGTCCGGTCAGCCGGTGGATTCGTTTACGCAGCAAGACATCGACTCCGGAGTGATATCGTACGTGCACGGTTCAACAAGTGACAAACAGCTGAACAAAACATCGCTCAGGCTAACTTTACAAGTGAGTAACTTCGTTAATAGTAACCTTATTAGTATAAGAATAAAGGTGCTATTCCGCAATCGCAAATCGCTACGACAATGCCGTCCCAATCGCTGTGACTGACTTCCGTAGCTGATGACGTTACCACCTGACACTGCACGCCAGCACTGTCATCATTGACTGTCACTAAGTAATGGACAAGACGCATTTTATTGTTTGACAAATTACTTTCGCGAAACTCTTTATGAGTTTCGGTTTTTGCTAACGGCATTCATCATCTGCTCTGCCTTTTCCCAGCTATGTTAGATACCTGTATTTTACATGGAGCGACTGGATATCTGTCCTCCACAACCCAGTTAGTACTGGAAATACGTTACCCCTTAGTATGACTGTTTGATAGCCTTCCGGGCTACTGACTACCGAAACTGAGTAACGACTATCAAAGATCTGCAAATGGCAGCTGGGTCCAATGGCTTAAACTCGGTATATAATGGATGGTCACCCATCTACGGACCGACCTAGTGAAGCGCGGCGTAACCTCGAAGATCGATCTGGGCAGCTGTTATTATTTAGCCACGAGCTCCTCGGATGTTTCACACAACATGTACGAAAGTATTATACGGCCAGATACGAACCACACTGCCTCATCCTACTTAGCGATGCCTGCGTGATTAACATACAATATATGAATACATAAACCTGAGGAGCTCGTGGCTAAATAATAACAGCCGCTCGGGTCGATCTTTAGGTTAAGCCGTGCTTGCCTAGGTTGGTCTCTGGATAGGTGACCGCCTATTACATACCCAGTTTCCTCCGTGCTTCGGAAAGCACGTTAAGCTGTTGGTCCCGGGTGTCATTTGTAGATCTCTGACAGTCGTTAGGTAGTCAGTGGCCCAAAAAGTCTGACAACCGGTCTTATCAAGAGGTATCGTATTACCCAGCACTAACTGGGTTGTGGAGGTCAGATAGGCAGTCGCTCCATGTAAAATACTGGTTTTCAGCTTCATCCGGTTAGACTGGAAGCCGACCCCAATATAGTTGGGAAAAGGCTAGGCAGATGATGATATGTATACATAAAACTGAAGCTCTCGGGCAGTAGCCCACGCGACACAACACCCACCTGGTCAGAAGATCTTCCCTTCTCCATGAAGGATTACCATTCGACACTATTCCGCATATTACTTAACTTGCTCATGTTGTTCAATTCTCTATTTTATTGAACCTTCCATTTTATTATTTTTAGGTATCAGACGGCATAGAAACGAGTGGCCCCGGAATCCTACGAATATCTGTAGTTCCCTTACAAGTGCGACTCGTGAACAATACGGGGCTCCAGTTAGTTCACAACTCTTACGCTATCATCTCTGCAGATAACCTGACCTTCACTACCAACGCCGATGAGACTAACGTGCAAGTCAAGTAAGTATTAAAGAACTTAAACTGTCTAGAGTCACGAGCACAAATATTAAACTTCATCATCAACCACAGAGCAACTTCCCCCGCAGCTGGGCGATCTCCACGCTACTTTTTAGTTTCGTTGGATAAAATGCCTATCGTATACCACACCTTCCGAGGAGCGATGTGGTTATGTGAGGGCTCGCACCCACTAAAAACACTGCCGTCTTTGACTACATAGACACTGTGACGTCCGGGACCTATAAATGTCATATCATCCCCCTCACATGAGCTCGTGCAATGCGGACGGTAGTTTCCCCGGTGTACCGCCCGCTAGCTCTTGTTAAGACGGCATCGACGTGGTGTGACGCCGCCTGCGCCCGCCCGTCATCCTTCACCTTAACCCTTCCAGACTACAGGCATGATGCTATGTTTCCCTCAGGTACGACATAGTGAAGCCGCCTCAGTTCGGTGTGGTGGAACGTCTGCGAGTCCTGGACGGCACGTGGCAGACTGCGGACTCGTTTACCAGCGAGATGCTGACCTTCGGCCGCGTGCGCTACATGCATCTGCTTGGAAACCCTTCGCATGATGAGTTCAAGGTAACCAACATTACTCATCATCTGCCTAGCCTTTTGCTATGTTGCAGATTCTAGTCTAACCGGTTGAGTGGACTTTGGCATTAAGTCCACCTATGTACATTATGATTGTGTGCCTAAAGTATTAAATAAATAAATAACCGGATGCAGTTGAATAACATTATTTTACATGGAGCGACTGCCTATCTGACCTCCACAACCCAGTTACTACTGAGTAATACGATACCCCTTGGTAAGACTGGTTGTCAGACTTTCCTGTAACGACTGTCAAAGATCTACAAAGAATAGCCCGGACCGTCGGCTTACGTGCTTTACGAGTCACGGAGGAAAATCTGTACGTAATGGGTGGTTACCCATCCATGGATCAACCTAGGCAAGCGTGGATTAACCTAAAGATCTACCCGAGCGGCTGTTATTATTTAGCCATGAGCTCTAAATAGTCTATCTAAAAAAAATCTCTTTACTCATCCAGTATAGATAGTCCAGTGAAGATTAATATCATGTTGTGTATTCATTAAAAGATAAAGTAAAAACAAACCTGGTAAAATTATATTTTTCATACTTAACTGTCTTAATCACACCATACTTTGTTCACAGTTCAAAGCATCAGTCGGCTCAATACGAACGAACACACTCTACGACTTTCGATTAACGTTTATAAAACTCGAACTGTACCAATCGGTAAACGAAGAACTGGTACTGAACAACACGAGAGAGGCTTTTATATCGTCTCAACACCTCACGTTTAAAACTAACCCTCTCACGTTGCCAAGCGACCGAGTTGTATACACGATATTAAGGCCTCCAAAGTACGGGATTTTGCACTTATCTTCAGGGAAACATCATTTACAAATGCATAGCACCTTCACCCAACAGCATATCGACACGGATCAACTGTGGTACCGGTTGCACAGGAGAGCGTATTCTCACATTCAAGATGAGTTCACCTTTGTCGTGGGCGCAACAGAGTGCGAGAACATCACCGGCGTCATGACTATACGACACTCCCCTGGCACGCTCTCGTCAGACCGGACAGAAGGACGAGTTCACACCACTCTAGAACGCCTTCAAGTTACAGAAGGTTCCAGAATGGTCATCCCGGCCACTCATCTCAACTTCCGCACGGATGCAGTCACTAATCTAATATTCAACATCACACATTTGCCTAAACATGGAAAAATCGAAGTGATCAACGATATCTTGAAAATAATGCGAGATAACACGACTTACTTTACTCTAGAAGAACTTAATTCTGATAGGGTGTATTATGCACACGACGACTCTGAAAGTCGACACGATTCGTTTCATTTCATGGCGTTGAGTCCGGAGCCGGAAGACTTTCAATACGTGGGAGTGTTTCACATCGACATTATATTGAAGAACGATAATAGTCCCGTGCGGGCGAACGATAACGTATTCCACATCGTGCATGGCGGGGCAAGGCTCATCACGGCTCGCGACTTGAGTTATACCGATGCAGACTTGGATACAAAACCTTCCGATATTATTTACACAGTTCAACGATACATCAAAGATCCTCCTAACGGTGGAATATTTCGGGCTGACAATCCTTCTGAGCAGATAGCGCAGTTTTCTCAGGATGATATCAATAAAAACTTGGTGCTGTTTAAGCACCAAGGTAAGGAGTACGGGAAGATGGCTTTCTGGATATCCGACGGGCTGTTTGACGTCAACGGTAATCTGGAGATACAGGCTTCACCTCCGTTCATAAGGATGTATCCTACTAATGGATCCATTGTTGAGAATGGGAAAGCTGTAGTTATTACTTCAAGAGATTTGCAGGTAAATTATTATGCATCCTTATTCGGTCATTATCTTCTTAATCGCATGCCCCGCATGGAACGATAGACACGACTATCAGTTAGAGTGAGCGAGGGAATACTATTATAATATTATACGAACAGAAACGTGAAATGTTTTTGACATGGTAGGCTAAAGGTCTTTGATTTTTGAAGTGAGACATTTGATTTTTTTAAGAATGGTAATTCAACCACTCTTTTTCTAGAAGTGGCAGATATAACAATCTTTTTGGCCGGGTAGCCATGATATCCGCTAATCTGAAACTTGTCTCACAATGTTGCGATCACATTCTATTAAAATCTAGCAATTAAAGGCAAAAAAGCAACTAAAATTCAAAAGAAGCTTTTAATCATCTAATCCTTACTCATAACAGGTCGACACTAATATGAACTGCTTAGAAGAAGACATTCGTTACGAAGTGAATTTGGAACCGAAACACGGAGCTATCGAGGTCGGCGAAGGTCAGGGAGCGTACACATTCACTCAGCTAGATGTGGTGGCGGGCAGAGTGGCCTACAGGCATAGAGAACCCAAGACTCCTACTGATCAGTTCAGGTAGGATTTCATTGCTAACAAATTGAAGACGATAATGTTAGATGAATGCGGTTCTATGAGAGGACAAGAGTGATGGGATTAAATTAATTTAGTATTAACGGCGAATGTCAATAAATGAAATTTAAAAAAATGCTCTCTTGGATACTAATCTTGACTGTGATGTGTTTACGGATGAATGGAAGATCTTTGTCAGTACTTCAAACGTGAAACTAGCGCATGACTTTTCTGTCGTAGTATAATTTATTTTGTCCTCATGTTTTAGAGCGCATATTTTTTCGCAAATACGCTCGTATTGGCTTACGCGCTGACACGCGCGCCACTTTTTTAAATTTTGTAGAATCCCTTATTATGGATAGTTGAATAAAATCATAAAAACGTCATAATACACAGTTCAAACATTTGAAACTAGAATTTCAGATGATAATGCGACGTAAAGTGTGAAGTGAACAATATCAACTAATTTTTGAAGGGCACTGTAGTTAGAAATGTTATGACGACTAATACATAAGTACGGAAGAAGACATGTAGAGCAAAGTAGTAGTCTAGTACAAAGTAGAGCACCATATTTGCTTACTGAGTAAGACCGATGAGTAGTTGAACAATATATTTATTTCTAGGTTCAAAGTGATGTGCCTAGACACTTGGGGCGAGGGTGTGTACGTTATAAGGATATTCCCGTCCAGTTACTGGGAGCCGCTCCGGGTGAACACGAATTTACCTCTGGTCGTCGAAGAATCTACGAGTGTCAATGTTACTAAGGAGATGTTGGAGGTATTAGTTTTTTATTTCTACTATATGCTGGATCTCTAATGAGTATCTTTTGTGTTTAGGGAGTGAACCTATGGCCAACCAAAGAAGCGACTAGAGCCCATTAAAAAAAAAACTTTTATCGTCGTCGGAGACGGCTTCCACCTGATTTCTGCTCTTATATCCCGACTAAAGCTCCTTGTCGACTACTGAATTTTTTGAACGGCTTATGTCGATTAATTAGCGTTGATAAGTTGTGTCCCTTGCTTGGTTGTTTGTATAAAATAGACCTGTTCTTACAAGTGTGTGTGTGGAAAAAGACAATCTTACTATTATTATAAATGCGAAAGTTTGGATGGATAGATGTTTGTTGCTTAATCACGCCAGAACGGATCTGGATGAAATTTGGCACAGAGATAGATTATAGTCTGGAATAGCACATAGGCTCTCTCAAATACACATCAACATTTCCACGCGAACGAACGCAGGCATCAGCTATAGTATCACATAATTACTGTTTCAAGAAACTTGTAGTATAAGTTTTTTTAGCTGTTTCAGCATAAATAAAATAAAAATATCGTTAAACGTTTGCTTCCCTTTTCAGGTAATGCATCCCCAAATCGAGCCCTCAAACATAGTGTACCAAATAACAGACGGGCCTTACCACGGTTGGCTCGAAATAACCACAACCCCGGGCACCCTCGAACTGGAAAACTACAATGAAGAGCCTGTCCATATCAAAGTCTTCGACCAGTCCATCATTAACGCAAACCGGTTGGTTTACGTACAGTCCGGGGTTAATCGAACTCGGGACCGGATACGAATGGACGTCACAAATGGGATCGTTTGGCTTCGGGATGTCGAACTTAACGTCGTCATCATCCCGGAGCATTTCTACGTGTATGCTACAAACCTGACTGTTGTCGAAGGCGAAGCAGTCAGCGTAAAGCCAGATTTATTCAGAACAGTCACTGAGTACTACAGAGGAAAGGTCGTAGCGTACAAAGTGGTTGAAAAAGCGAAGTTTGGCAAGATTGTAATGCCAGACCAGGAGCTCAACTTGCTGCCAGTGTTGAAACTCAATTCTGGCAATATTCAGGTATGTCTGTTTTTAGCATGTAAGAATTGACTCTTGCTCTGTTACATTGGGATTAATTTTATGCCTGTTTACTTAGTTTCTCAGATCAACTTATTTATTTCCCATCGTCCAATATATCTCACTATAGATTTGACAAAAAAAAGTAAAATTTATCCTTAACTAATAATTTGATTAAGATATTTGTCATGAAATCGAATAAATAGCACACTTTGGGAGGATTAATTAAAAAAATCCTTTCTATTTACTCTTTCGGTATGAAAGAAAATTTGTGCATTAGGCATGCTTCTAAACCGAACGGTTTTTGCTTGGACCAATGACATTAAGATTTGTATTAAGTAGGCACTACAATATAAACCCTGTTATATATTCCAAAGTACATAAACGACGGCTCGGAAGAATCTGCAGACTCGTTCAAGTTGGTGGCCATGACAGAAAGCAGCAAGGAAAGCGAGCCGTTCCGTGTGCACGTGAACATTGTGCCTGTGAACGACGAGCCGCCCATAGTGGCTGCCAACACCGGCCTGTGCGTGTGGGAGGGGGGCACGTTCACCTTCACCACTAAAGAACTATGTAAGTACTAGCTTCCGCCAGCGGCTTCGCCCGCGGAAATTCAATTTTTAATGGTTTCTACCTACCCCCTTATGTATGTAAGTATCTCTATAAATTATAGTCTATGACAGGCTGGTTATTCTGAAATATAAGCTATTTTACTGGCAAAGTAGTTTCATCAAAATCCGAAAGAGTAACAAATAGCCATCGATCTTCACAAACTTTCGCGTTTAAAATATCAGCACGATAAGATTTTTATTGTAGTTAATCGTTTTCTTTCTGGGAAAGAAACCTTTTAAAATAAGTTGGAAAATAGAAGAGAAATGTATTGTGTTACTTAATAGCAACGGATTACAATTAAGCAGTCGATATGGATGCAACACAACTGCTTGGTTATTAATCGATTCCACGCCATCAAAATTGTAGTCATGTCCTCAACTGTAAACGAAAAATGTTGTATGCGCAAGTTTAAGTGTAAATTGATTTTTATATACACTTTTACACGTCAAATAAATATATTTTTAAAACCAGATGAGACCGGTGTTTTTCGTACCTAACAATTCTGTGACAAAACAGCCGGACCATATCTAAATATGGTCCGGCTGTTTCGTCAAAAGAGGCTGTAACCTCTAAAGGTTACAGCCTCTTTTAAAGACCAGACATAACCTTGGTTAAGTCACATCGGCTTAACCATCGCATAAACAAGTGTCTAATTTGCACCTTATTCCTTGACTTTCAGACGTGAACGACATCGACACGCCCCCCGAGAACGTGACAGTCCGCGTGGTGGACATAGTGTCCGGGTACATCGCGCTACAAGGCAGCCTCGACACCGCCGTGCATCACTTCACGCAGGCGGACATCGACAACGCAAGAGTCGTGTTTGTGCACAAAAGTAAGCCAAAGAATATTTTAGAGTAAAGTTCGGAAAAGCCGTAATTTTATTAATGACCAAAGTTGAGATCAAACCTTTCGAATTAACATGATTTATTATTTGTTACAGACGGTACAAAAGGCAAGATGATTTTCAACGTCACTGATGGGTTACATGAACTTGCCAAAATAACGTTTCTCATAACAACCAAGTCTGTATCGCTCAAACTGACGAGAAAACACAACTTACGAGTGTTCCCGCTCATGAGAGAGCCCCTCAACAACTACATGCTAATGTCTAAGTGCTCCGACTCAACTCGCACGATCATATACAAGATAGACAGAGCCCCCACACTCGGACGGCTTATTATGCTAAACGGAGAAAGCCACCACAGATCTATAAAGCAGTTCACTCAACAAGATATCAACAACACAGTCGTATACTACGAACACACTCACCCCTTCTCAGATTTATACACGAACGATTCCTTCATATTCACAATTGAAGCGCCACTCGCTAAACCGCTCACAGATCAAATCTTCAACATAGATATATCTGTGTCGTCGGGCGGACTCGCCAAATATGTCAATATACCTCCGATAAAAGTAGAGGAAGGAGACAAAGTGCCTATTAAAGTTAATGTTAGTAATGTTATCACGTATTTAGAAACCCAGGCTGGCTTAAGGCAGCCTCAGATTGAGGCGCAGTGGTCGCAGCCTGCTCACGGAGAATTGAAGCCTTTCATGTCGTCGCTAACACAGTCGCAAATTGAAAGCGGCGTCGTAAATTACGAACACGACGATTCGGATACCACACAGGACAAGATTGACATGTCCTTGTACTTACTACCCGACTATGTCCTCTTATGTAATGTCAGTATACTGATTCACATAGTCCCAGTCAACGATCAACCCTTCAGATTGCTAACGGACACGCCACAAATACAAGTAGTGCAAGGCGAAAACTATACCATCACTAAGAATGATCTGCTGACCGAAGACGCTGATACGGGCCCCGCAGGCATCCTGTACGATATAATCAGTGGACCGACGCAAGGCAGGATGGTAATGTTGGATAAGAACCAGACCATCGATGAGGCACATTCGATCAACAAGTTCACTCAAGACGACATCAACAGCGGTAGAGTGATATACGAACATTCTGGCATGCTGCAGACTGCGACGTTCTACTTTAGAGTGTGGGACGGTCAGTTCAAACCGACGTACACAGTGTTCACAATAGATGTAATACCGGTAATCCTCAATGCCACGTCGCTGCACCCTATATACCTGCAACAGGGCTCAAATGTAGCCGCTGTTACAACAGATCAAATATACGTGGACACTAATGCGAGAACGTCGAAAGTCCTGTACAACATCACTCGTCAGCCAATCCACGGAATGGTATATGTCGGAAGGAATCCAGTTTCATACTTCACCCACAAAGACTTGATGGAAAAGGTGGTGATATACATGCAGAACGATATGACGACTGCGAACGACAGCTTCGACTTGATCGCTTACGTACACAACAGCAATGCTACTAGACCGTTCACTATCGAAGTTATCGTACAGCCACTCATGACGTTAGGTGATTTGAGGGTGGAAGTAGAAAAGGCTAGGATTACTTTGAATACCATGGATGCCAGTGGCTTAGCAAAACTTACAGCCAGTGATCCTGTGTACACCTTACTGAGGAAGCCTCGATTCGGGACTCTAAAGAAGATAATTCGCAGTTCTGGAGAGAAGACCAGTGCTAGAGAAAGAGAAATTGCATATTTCACCCACGAAGACGTGAAAGCTGGAGTTATATACTTAGTGACGAAGAAGAAAGTGAGTGAACTGAATGGCTACGAGGATAGCTTCAGGTTTTTGCTGGCGGCGACCATTTTCCAACCGGCTGTCGGTGATGTGAAGATTTTTATAGGAAACAGACAGAAGAAGAATCTTCCGGGGCCAAATGACCCTGAAAGTCATGAAGGTGTTCCAGTGAGTATTCATTCAAGTATTTTGTCTATGGCCTTCGAACTAGAATTTTTACAGTCGCGGAATCGCTGCACTAGCTTCGTGTAGACATGTTTGTATCAGGAACACGTTGCAGCGTCTAGTGTAACTATACTACTTTTATATTGTTATCGTAGCACGGGACGTCAGTATTCGAATCATGCCGTTGCACGCGGCCATCTACGAGCAAGTTCCCTTCTGCGCTAACCGTAGCTTAAAACCTTAAACTTTCTGATTGACTGAGCTCTTGAAAGTTCAAAAAAGTCTGAATGGTTTACTTGAAAAAAAAAAAAAAATGTTCGTGTCGTATGATTCGCCATCAACAAACTTCATCCCATGTACGTTAATAAAGCCGTTTATTGCGACATGCCGTGCCACAGTAAGTTATAAAAGCGCCTAATAACTTAATAACTATAATTATACAAATTAGACCCATGCCGTAATCTGCAGTCCTTTAACTTCCACTTTCAGGTAGCAAATGGTGAAGCAGCATCATACTACATGATGATTCTCATGGCTCTGTCGGGGACAGTGCTCGCGATCGTCGTGATCTTCGGCCTGTTGAAGTGCCGACGCTACCTCATGCGGGAGCAGAATGCGCTCGTCAAGATACACGGGCAGAGCCAGGGTGCAGTCGCTCCCATACCGCTGCCAAGGCCACCAGACCATCTCATGCCGTCGCCTTCGCAGGGCACGCCGCCTATTAAACGGTGAGTGTTAGTTATGTGTTACCGGCCAAACCCGATTCCAGGCCTAACTTGTTTACGAGTCTATTGTCTCAACGTATACTAACCCATACAAAGCAATTGTAACGTAGTAGTTGGTCACGGTTCTAACCTAACCTAACCGAAACACAAGAGTCCTTTGCTTTTAGCCAGCCTCTTATTCGATTCGCAACATGGTTTATGTTACTAAATAATCAGGTTATTAAATAAATTATTCATAAGTGACTGCTTTTAAGCGTACGAATGTAACGTTTTTTTGGACAATTTAGCCTAAATTGCAACATTCAAAAAATATGAATGTGGATGGGTATAACAGTAGAGGAAGACCAAAGAAACGATGGATGGACTTTGTAAAGGATGAGATGGCAAGAAAGGAGGTGTCTGATGAGATGACGAGTAATAGAGAAGTTTGGAAGAAGACATGCTGCGGCGACCCCAAATGAATTGGGATAAGGGCAGGAGAATGATGGTGATGATGGCAACATTCAAAGCTATGTCGTCTATCAAAACATGTAATGTCATAATTGTCATAAATATTGTCACTTCAGCATTATACAGGGTGTTTGGTGCATCGTTTGCCAAATTAAATTCGCCGAATGGAGAGGGCATTTGCTATCTCTTCAGGCCAAAGAACTCACTCTTGGCCACACCGGTTTTTTTAACAGTATCTACCTACTTACAGCATGTTATTTATGCGAAAACTAGTGTTTTATCCTGAATATGGAGTAGCTTGATGGTGCGTCCGAATACACAAATTTAACAAATTAGCGAAGTTATTATTTTATCATATTGCATACCATTAGAAAGATGACAGACTAGAGAACTTTTTAAAAGAATTCGAAGATCTCGATCGCTTTTAGTTTTTTTTAATAGCAATTTAAAGTTGAGTTTTAAGTTTATTTTTTCTTCTTCCTAAACCTTTGCGAGTTATTAAAAAAAAAATTAGGTGTTACTAGCGAGTAGTTTTGAATTTGATAGAACCATACAACAGTACCTATAAAAATTAAAATGTAATTTAAGAATTATACTAATATCTTTTTTTTATTTAAATTTAAGCTTCAATGCTAAGTTTGAGAATTTTTCAAAATAAAAATTAGAAAAACCGAATATGAAAACCGGTGTGGCCAAGAGTGAGTCGTTGGGCCTGAAGAGATAGCAAATGACCTCTCCATTCGGCCAATTCAATTTGGCAAACGATGCACCAAACACCCTTTATATGATGCTCTGTGTTGCACTTCTTTGTCTTGAATTTTGATGTGTGAAAAAACCGACCAAGTGCGAGTCGTACACAATATAATAAAAATATTTTTAAGGCTCATTCATAATAATTATGTTGTATTGTAATAATTATGAGTATGTGTGTATAATAATTATGTTGTATACATTCAACAGCAACATTAAATGACGATACAGGAACGCACTCGTAAGTGCAGTGTGTAGGCACGTCATTCACGCTGAATTCATTGAGGTGCGCGCGGATATATCGCCCCGTCCCGTACCTCTGCGCCCCGCTGATACCTAAAATTGTGACACTGTGCAGTTTTACGTTCGATGTTCCGAGCCACCATTAAGTTTGAATCGAACAATATGATACTAAAAATGTTTTTTTCGTCCCTCAGTTACGTGTCTTCAGAGCAATCAGTGCACACTGGCGCCAGCACGCCGCTGCCCTCAGCCGGCAGTGTGGCTTGCAAGGTGACGCCGCTCGCCGACGCGGCGTTGCCAGACCTCAACGCGAGGTATCCGTACGGGACTGATGATCATACTGACGTGAGTTTTATTTGTATTTTTCTCTCTTACTACCCTTACTTTCATATTATTCCTCACACAATTCTTCCATCTCTGTTTTGGTTTTCCTCTCCCTCTCTATCCATCAACATTCTTGTTTAGTGTATGAGCAAAGTTCAATAATAACGAAACAAACAGTACGGGTCGTTACAGGCTGAAGACTGGAGTAGCTACGAGGCCAGCGAGTCGGCGTACCCGGTGCGAGCGGCCGGGGTGGCGCCCGCGAACCCCATGCTCAGGCGCAACCAGTATTGGGTCTGACCCAAGGACACGTATACACTGCCGAGGGCGCCCAGGCCAGGTCAGTTTCGATATACTTGTTACTTACCGTAATACAAAGTTAAAATAATTTAAATCAAGTAAAGACTTGGAGTTTCATGCCCGTTCTTTTCTATAGAGAGCTACGCTATGCTAGGAACGGGCAACGAGTTTCAACTTTCTGTCTAATTGACCGCCTGCTTGACAAATTAAAGGTGCCTATAAATGGTTAATTTGAAATGAATGCTTGAGTATGAGTTTGACAACATTGCCAATTCATACCATACCACGCCACAATTTTGTTCAAAGCGGCGACTTGTAACATGACATTGTTTCTCCACAGTAACGGTGACAGCGAACGATAGTACCGTGTCGCTGAACCGTCGCCTGCGCCGCCTCGGCGTCGACTTAGTTCCTACACCTTTTCTACTGAGCAACTACAACGGTAAATACGAAAGTTGTGAGATTACACTTTAGGTCATACCACCACGCGCTTACTACAGGATCAAACTTAACTAGCTAGCGTGACTGTGCGGTCATGATGTGCCATATCTAAACAAGTCAACTAACCAAACTAAATATTCCGGTCGCTGTGACAAAAAATACATCAAATTATAGTTTTTGGTTTTATCGTGTCGTACAATAATACCCATTAAACTACAGAATTTCGCTAGATAATTAAACTTGACCTTGTAAATGTATACACAGTCCGGAATTTGAACGGAATTGTGACCAGGTCTCGTGTCTATTCTAAATAGAAACGTTTTTGAGCTAAAACTCTGGTGGTCTTTTAAACTAGGGTCAGATTAAAGTTACGATATTTCCGAGACAAAATTATTACAAACAATTTGCATACCTTTGTATGCAAATCGTTTGTAATTTTCCATTTGTGTCATTTGCGCAACGAAAAAGTGTTGTTTGGCAAACGAAAAATACAGTTTGCAAAATATTTTGCACATTTTGTTAACGATTAATGATTTAGCCCCAAGACTAAACTGTGATAATCTATGACTATTACACCATAAACAAAACATGTTTTTATTCAAATAGCAGTTTGCAATGTTGATGATACGCTACCTTTAATTATGTTATCTATACATTGTTAAGTGATTCCAATTTTAAATCAGGGAATCGAGTTGCTGTCCGTACCTCTTAACTATACGAGCCGTGTCTAGGAGTACCGAGCACTGAATCAAGCCCTTGATCCAGCTGCCTAACGAGAGTCTCCTTGGGTATTGGTCGAGACTCTTGACAATTAAGCTATTGGCTGAAATGACTATCGGCACTTTTCATTGGCTGAGTTCACATCCCACATGTCAATAACCTCACGAGCCAAGTCAAGATACTTGATATCCATATTTTTTCTCGGCGCTCACGAGGTTCTCGTCATACGGTACTGTTATGTCTACAATCATTGCGCGCCGCTCTAATCGATCTACCACCGTTATATCAGGCTTATTGACTACAATAGTCCTATCACTGATGATGGATTGATCCCAGTACATTGTGATATTGCCATTTTCGAGAACTGAGTCGGGCACAAACCTCTAGTTCGGCACTTCCGATTCCACACAGAGTATTTTAGAGCAAGTTACTGATGGATAATGCTGGCTAAAAGGTTGTGTCTATACAAGTAATCTACGTTAGCTAGACGAGAACGCCCGACATATTATGTCAACCGTGCCGTCCTTCACAATAAATCTCCGGCAGTTATTCGTCATCATAACTTTTAATCCAAAATTGCACAGACAAAACCTTCGGTTTCTCCGAAGAGGTCCCTGGAACGTAGCCAGGCTTCGGACGCTGATAGGTCCGTGAAGCTCTTTACTCTGCCATACCTACTTGCGGTTGTTAGTGTCACTACAGGTTTGCTTCAGTTTTCTTTAGCCAAGGAGAGCGGGATGAAGCCCCTATTATAGTATTGTTAGTCCCACTGTGCAGTGACGATATAATAGATGTAATAATTGTTTGTCAGAATGACGTTCTAGTAATTTCTAGATTGGCTAGCATGGCTCCAAAAAGTACTTAAAAGCAATGTAAAACTATGCCAAAGCAGGATATAGCATTTATTGCCAAATCACATTAGAGTTCCTAGTTCCAAAGCAATTTTAATAACAATATTCTAAAACCTAGCATCTATATAATAATTAGTAATTGTTTTATGAGACACCAAAAATATATTTAATGTGTTACAATATTTATCCAAGTTGTGTAGTATGCGGGACCTTAACAACTTCCAGAAGGAGATTGGTCTAATAGAGAACGAGGAGCGCTAATAAATTCCGCTCGAATAACTGACTGTGTATTCAACGTTTCGTTACGTTTGTACATAATATAGCAAACTTTTTGTACTTTTTGAAGAAAAATCTTCATCTTAGGTCTCAATATCGGACATTTTGTTACAAAACGATCGTAATGATTTTAGAAGGAATCTTGCGTATTATCTAATCCAAACACCAAAAGTTAATTATAGTGTAGATAACCCGTATTAATAAGAACTGATTACTTGTAACATGAACTTACAGTACATGTGCCTGATAACACTCAAGATAACTGCCCGGTAAAGTCACGAGCTATGAACTGTATAGGTCGCAATAAATAGTTTTAGCCGTGATATAGTTATATCTCTAGGGACATAGCCTACAATTATTTCACTAGATCAGTCTAGTAAGGTAGTTAGTAAATCGCTTTCATACTACTATGTTCCAGGGCATAGCTACATCCCTAGGAATATAACTATGTCTCGGCTGTAATTATCTTACTGCGACATATACACATAGCAAGTTTTAAAAGTGATTTTCTCCTACAACTATTGATTAACGTTTTAAGTTTTCTTGAACATAGTATTTTGGAAGCCATACTTTTCCGAAAAAGGGTCTTATCTCAAAGTAGGAATATTTATTTTACGAGCAAATCCCTTTTGAATTTTGCTTAGTGCATACATTTCACTGCTCGTGACAGTAAATTCTAAACAGTTATAGTTAAAAACATATTTTATGGCTCCACATACTGAATTTAACACCAAACACATGAATTTACGATAGAACTTAATGAGAAAAAACTAGACGTTGATATATTTAGCAGAGATTGCCAAAAGAATTATATAGAGGTAGAAAATTACGCCACATAGAAGAAAAGTACCATAAATGCATTTTTTAATCAAACTGTTACATTTGAGATGTAATTATCTTTAAAAGCGCTTGAACAAACAGTGTGATTTTTGTGTGATACTACTAATTGACTATTCAAATATGTGTGGAGCAAATTGGGAATCTTCTTCATAATCCTTCGAATTGTGTGATGAGAGTGTGTTGTTTGATGGAGAGTTTGTTTTGGAATGACCTTATATATGTGGCGTCATTTCCTCCATCCTGAATAAGGTACACTTACTAGTACAATAACATACCAATACTTTTGCCAAATAAGTGCCAAGAAGCATTTTATTATTATACATAACTTAAAATAAGCATTATCTATCATTTGTTAGAGAATTTAGATTAATTTTATTAATATAGAATCTATTAGAAATATTAACGTTTTACTTTAAGGATTCCTAATTAATATATAAGTTTATACTGTTATTACGGATTTCTAACTGATGTTATAAGGTATTATAATTTAATATAGTAAGTTGTGCCAATATAGATGACGTTTTGTGTACTTAAATACTGTAGCACAAACTCATGACTAAATTTATTTTAAGGTGAACTCCGTTTATTGTTGTCCTTTGATATCACAAATAATTTATTCACTTTTATCCAATGGACGGATCAATACTAGTTCCAGGACTGGCAGGAGTTACTGAAAAGTATCCTAGAATTAGTATAACTGTGTATTCTTCAAAAATTTACACCTCATCATGTGCCTATACCAAAGACGACTGTTGACAACAATACATGGATCCTACAATGTACAATAATACCAAAAACATAGCCAGTAGTTCACGTTCCGTAAGTTATATAACACTGAAGTCGTTTAACATACAGACAGACGTTAATAGATTGCCAATATGTCGTGCCAAAGTAACCCTTAAACACAAGGGATTGAAGATTGCAACTATTACAGTTTCATATTGTCGCTCGCGTATAATCATAGTTTGTTGTTCTGTACATTAAAGTGCCTAGTTTAGAACAATATGACCTATTTATAAAGAAGTAAATTAGTTGCTTTAACGACTCTCAAAGCTGTTTTTGGCTAATGAAATGCAAATATAACTCTTTCTGTTTTTCTCTGAGCGATTACGGCCATTGCCAACCAAACCTCGCCTTTGCTGGTATAGTATTAACCAGCAAGCAAAACCAAATGACGGACACTGTATAAACGCACATTAAAGCCTACTTTAAGAGTTCTTTTCCATTCAATCTGTGGGCTTTGGGTGGTGAGCAAAATCAGAGAAATTAATTGCTTAACAAATTGACTGCCAACTGTCCCCTATATCCAAATCACAGATGTATTTTTTGACAGTTGTATGAAATGGCCATAGCACGACAAATTGACTTAGTGTGTTTGTTAAACAATTAATTCCCCTGACTGTTGATGCAGAAATCGAGTAGAGCACTCTCATACATCACCTCAAGGCTTTATATCTTGACCAGACCAGTCAAGTCTTGTTAACTTGTATAGTTTTTTGAATGTGAGGCTGCGATACGATACTTTTGAAATGCAATAGGGCCACTACTTAAGCTTATATACAACTGCAAACAAATATTATAATATTTTATTTCATAGTACATGCTGATAGTCTTTCTTTAAAATTAGTGCCAAATGTAAGCCGATGTCACCAAGAAATGCTCAAATTTAAATTTAGCTCATTTGTACTGTATTGTAAACATAAAACTACAATCATACACCGTTTACATTGATAAATCATTCATGTTTGTGCTTTTCCTAGCAATAGAAAAAAATATTGCATGTCAGTACTTACACATTGTCAAACGTTATATTATACAGCTTTACTCTGTTCATGTCTCCTAAGATGGTACTATACTAAAGAAGAAATTTTAACAATGCTTACAAATGCAAAGATTGAAATCTTTAGATTCGCTCAACCGCGTCAAAAAGATGATCATATTTCTGTTTCGTTGACACATCTGTAGTGCAAAATATACTATTGTCTGGCGCACACATACTAAATATTGTATGTCTGTTTCTAAGCCGGATGCTTTAACTCGTACATCTAAATATGGCCACATTCGTGCGCCCTAAATACAGTGACGGCAAATCTAATGATTCAAATCTTTGAACAAGTGTCAAAAGTAGAAAAAGTACAATGCAAATGTGAATTAAATTACATAAGCTAGCCAAGTATAGGTTCCGCCTACGAATAGGAATATTTACTTTGTATAAAAGTGAAACTATCCCGTTTTTAAACAGGTTTAGTAGTGGGAGTCTCGCTTCTATATGGAGTATTTTTTTTTTCTTATTCTCTAATTCAGCATTGTTATCGTGTATGGTCTGCCCAATAAATGTGTTTATATATTATTGATTATCGTCACAAAGTGTCTCTCATTATGCATGTATCAAGTAGATATACTGGAGAAAAGTTTTATATATGCTGTATACTAAACTCATTTGTTCGATAGTCTGTAAAAAGCCTGAATGTGGCAATACTCAAACATGTTCGGAATAACAAAATGAAAGAAAGAAAATACATTTATTAAATGCTGTAATATTAGCTGCTAGCATTACTACAGGGGACTTTTAACAAACAATAACAATTTTAATTGTATTCACAACTGCTTTAAAAACTGCAATATAAAGTAAATAGATACTATACTGTATAATATAACAAACGAATGAAACTTGAAACTCCAATTATCAATAGTAATACATTAAAAATGTTAGATTTACATTCAGATGATAAAAAAGACAAAGCCTTCTTTTTTATAAGGGTAGTGTTCACTTGTTTGTAAGAGGTGGTTACAATACAGCCTAATATAACTGTACTTGCTGTTATTTTATCCCTGAAATATCTACCTTATGTCAACGAGAATAAAGGTCATAGCAAAATCAGAGGAAAAATAACAATGGAAGGAAAATAGGTCAGAGATTAGTAAGGTCATCACTTCAAAACGTGCCATAATTATTATATTTTTTTTTTTAAAGTTGCATTTTGTATGAGTTTGTTAGGTACGTGACGATGTGGAAGTCATGTGTATTAATTTCTACCAACTAGGTAGTTAAAGGATTTTTTAATAAACGATTTAATAAACTAAAAGGTATTTTCATTAAAACAATGTCTGTATTAAAATGTTTAATCTTATCAAGTTAACACGTTAAAAAAGAATTCTTCAATGTGTTTTCTGTCTCTTAGTTCATTTGTACAAAAGGATCTTAAAACTAACAATACGATCAAAAATACTACACGATTCTATCGTGAACTACCCACACTTACTCGTGCCCAATAGAATTGAGCCCGTATCACATTATGAGCTAAAAAATACTTACGAATACAAAACAATCAGTCTAAGTCCTAACTAACAAGATCAATCTACTTCGAGTTTCCTAAAGTTGCCGGTGAGTCCCCTCATGGCGTCGCCGACCGCATCTGCGCCCGCGCACGTGTTAGCGCCGGCTTTCAGCGCGGATATAGCGCCCTCTCGCGCCGCTTCGCTGTACATCTCGAGCCGAACGGCCATCTTGTCGTTCAGAAGAAGAATGTCGCGTTTGCTAGCGAGCTCTTCTTTCCATAGACCTAGAAAGTACAGTTTTGTGTTACAGTTTTGATTTCCCGCCAATTTAAATTCAGAACTATAATATAATATACTTAGATACTTTAATAGAATTAGGATTAATGCAATTGTTTAGACAGCGTTGATTTGAATCTGTCAGGTCACGTGCGTAAATAAATCGCGCTAAGGATACTGTCCGTGCAATAATTTTGCGTAATGTCTTTTCATATGCGCGCGCAAGTCCGCGCACCTCTCTAGTTTCTTTCATATGTACATGACATATGTTACATTTATGACAGGGACAGCCCTGTCCTGTCCCCTGTTCAAGTCGTCCGAAAAGCTACATTATTAATCTGTCTGCTATTGCACTTTCAACTTAAGTTTCAATGACACAACCATAAGAACACAGTAGCGCATACTCACTGATCATTTCCTTCATAGGCATAGTGCCACCATACTCCTTGGGAAGAAGACTCTTCTCAATCTCCACATCTTCTAGAGCGCTGTAGAGTTTGACTCTCTTCTTGATCTTCTCTGAGATGAGGGCCATGCCGAAGTCCAGGGCGAACTTGATTGTTGGGTGAACGTTGACGCCGTAGATCTCTTTGTGTCTCATGGGGAGAGTACGCTTTGAAAAATCAAAGTAAGGTTACTTACTAAACTAGTAAAATTAAAAGCAACTAAGGGCGAATTCCAATAACGAAATTTGACGCGTTCAGGACAATTCTAAATCGCGACCAAGAGGTGTTAGTTTTACAATGGCTGTGAAATATTGCCTCTGACAGCTTTTGAATGCCGCTCAATAGTGCTGATCTTATTTAGTTTTATTCATGAAATCCGCTCTTGAAATTTCAAATATCTACTCCGAGCAGTCTGATGCAGTTGGTGGCAGATTATAGAATTCGAGTCAGTTTCAGTTTTCTGTAGCTAAGCTAATGCTTAACTGCTTGAAATCGCAGAGATGACAGTGTGTCAAAGAAGATACCACGACCACATCATACATAACATGATGCCCATAGAAAATGAGGATGGGGGACTTCTATACTTTGTGCATAGATCTTTAATTTTAGAGTATCCTACTCTAAAATTAATGATCTTTAATTTTAGAGTATCCTACTCTAAAATTAATGATCTATGCATAAAGTACCGTACCTATACGGGGGCTTTATCAAAACTCTTTAAGAAAACTTACCTCTCCATTCTTAACGATCCTGACGGCCTCCTTAGGTGTGAACAGAGTGAGATGTGGGAAGCTGACGCCGCTGCCGTCTGCGTAGTGCACCACTCCTCGCACCTGGTTATCTTCGTCTTCCAGCAGTGTCTCGTAGCACATGCCCATGATACGACACATGTCCTGGTTTGTGTACTTGTACGGGTCGAACACACCTGGAGGGATTGAGGTGGCTTGTTTCAGTTGCGGAGATGGATTTAGTCATAGCTAGTTCATGCAAGAAAGTCCTTGACTTAAGGCTTCTGAAGCATGGCCTTAAGTCTGTTGCAAATAGTTCCACTATACTCACTATAGAATCATAAAAATTACGAAATATTTGCCAGCTATGTGCAACATTGCCAACTATCAGAATGTAATGCCCACTTAAAATGATTTCTTTACTAAACGATTTTGTGATATTGAGTACCTAGTAGACAGAGGTCGAGGGGCGGTTTTCAAACTCAACTAAGAATATGGAGTGAGATCTATTAATCTCCTCAAAGGCCGCTGATGAGTGTGCAAATATCTAAATGAAGTGTCAAGGCTCAGCATTGTGTTTTAAAGGTTAAAAGCAATACATAGTTTTTACGTCATGTATGTATTACATTAAGCTCGATGAATGTAGTAACACGAACTGTGTTATGGATGGATGGCACCGATCACTGGATATACAAATCTATGAAGAATTTGGAACAAAATCCACAGTGATGCATTGGTTTAAACTAGGTAAGTTGATAGAAATAGAATATTCTTTGACGAGGCTGAAGTTCAGCTTCACTCAACCTGTGTGAAAAAGCGTTTAACTGGTATATAAATAATTCAATATCGTGTTACATGAGGTAAATAAAGTAGGATCTACAACCTGAATAAAACGTTATCGAGCACTCAAAAAAATCAAAATACGTGCAAAGTTTCACCGCCACCAATACATATAAAATATATTTAAGTAATTGTGAAATAAAATAAAAATAATGTATAAAATGAATACTACTTGATATCGTCGATGATTATCATAAGTTTGTATATCTACCAGGCCTGTAAATAACCACGCGACGACCCAGCTTGTCCTTGAACGGACTCGCAAATATGTATCTGGAAAAAAGAGAAAAGAATGAATGAATGGGTTAAGTACCATTAAGTTTAAACTGAGGACGACGGGACCGATAGGTACTGAGATTTTCTTGTGCATACACACATAACTTCAGACAGAAACTAAACTGTTCGGGACAACAGCCACATATTAAAATTGGCTACCGAGCTGCTAAATTATTACATTACCACCGCTTTCTAAAACATGAAGAAAAACGTCGAGCGGAAACCGGCATGTCCTAGAACCGAAAATTCAAAGAAATAAATAAAAACTAAATAAGTAACTAAATATAATAAGTATAATTATAATTAGAGACTGCCTGACAAATGAGTCTATTTGACCATCATCTGCACCGACATTATGTGATGATGACGAGACATGTGACATCCATCCGACGTGGTGGATTACAGCTTACTCATCGAGAGAGGCTATTGTCCCAGCAGGCTGACTGTGCTTATGTTACCACTGCAGTTGAAGGCTCCACTCACCCCAACTCGAGCAGTTCCGCTATGATGGGCAGCTTGTGGTCCAGCTGGTTGAAGGCGATGCCCCAGGACTGGCGCAGCAGGATGTACCGCTCGATAGCTTCCTGTGCCATCGGTACGCTGAACTTCTTCGCACGAAGGAAGCGGAGGAGGAAGTTGGAATCTGAAAGAAATTTAGTATGAAGATAAATTACACTAACATTACACCTGTTGCCTCCAAAAGGTTAGGTAGAGGAGTATCACACTAACTTAATAACTTATGGTTTGGTCCCATGAACCTACAGGGCCTATTGCCTTTAGGTATGAGGCTATAGTCGATACCAAATTCTTAATCAGGAAACTGATCGTGTTCAGCTCAGATATTTCTGAAGGTTTCTTAGTTTAGGTACCTACCCATTCTGATAGCCGCGAACTTAGGATTCTGTTCCATCCAGCTCCTCAGTGCCGTGAGGGCCTGTGACCTCGAGTTGTCTGTCTCCCGCAGTTCATCCTCGGCTATCTTCTGGGTATCAGCAGAGAGCGGGCACTGGTACTCGTCAATTTCGGTCAGGAAACGTTTTTCGGTTCTTCTGGACATGATTGAAGATCTGTAAAGAGCAGGAAGAGGCTTTTGTAAAAGACATATTGATGAGAACATAGCTGTCTGTATTGTCCGTGACTGAGGTCAAGCAGATTAGGGAAAAATTATTAGAAAAGTTCTACCCATTGTATTGTGTCTGTGAAGATCGTTATAGGGAAAATATTCCCGAATCGTTATGTTGAGAGGTTATAGAACAAGGTCTAGGCTTATTCAGATCATTACCTGCTAGCCTTTTCCCAACTATGTTGGGGTCGGTTTCCAGTCTAACCAGATACAGCTGAATACCGGTATTTTACATGGAGCGACTGCCTGTCTGACCTCCACAACCCAGTTAGTACTGGGTTATACGATACCCCTTGGTAAGACTGGTTGTCAGACTTTCGGGCCACTGACTACCTGTAAAGACTGTCTGGGCTTATTCAGATGTCGATAAGTATTGTCATTATTATCTAATTCTATATTAGGTACCTACATAACAATGTTCATTAGGTAGGTGTATCTACATAGTTATCAATCTTGTGGTTTTATCACTTGAATAGTACTTAGTACTTATGTATCTACCATAATTAGTGTTGGTCTGCTTTTATAAGGAAAAGTGTCAATGAATGACCAGTGAGGATGTTACCTTCCAACAAAGTTCAATGAGGTTTTCCTTTTTAATTTTCAAGATTCATTGAAGGCGTGTGATATTTCCACAGGAAATTTCCTTGTGAAATAAAAGGTTACACTTAAACGATACGATTTGTTCATACAAAATGTAGACTTTCTATGAATAGAAGACTTTTTCACACGTATTTGCCCGTGCCGAGGTATCGATATTTTAAGAAATAGGTATTAATGAAAGTTGCTATCTACCATCTACTGGCAGGTACACGGCCCACGATAAGCAATAACTGGTTTAAGTAGGTTTATTGCCAGTTTGGTGAACTTGAGCTAAATATTTGTAACTCTGACCATGCTTTAATTAGTACCAATCCATTATCTAATCGTGTTTTTATCATGTGTATTCTGAAATATTGTTGTGTTTATTCAATCATTCTTTTCTTTCATAACCGTCATTTTAAAACAAAACAAATCTAAAGTAGGTACTATTGAATACGTCAGCCAAAGTATGTTCCTAGAGACTGCTCAAATGAGTTAACTCAACCTGTCCTTCAAATATCCGTCATTTCTCAACACACTTGCAAAACTTTAGCATCCTCGTGAGTCATGTAGCAAGAAGTATCGAGTGATCGTTTTGTCTCCCAGTATTTGAGTACTCCGTAACTACTCACTTGAGCAATCCCCTCTGACTTGAGCAACGTTACCTATAATTTTAATTTGCGATAGTGTTGTAATCCGATCGTGATGATGTCGAGTAATGTCGACATCACAAACGGATTAAATTTTTGAAAATGAAGTTGTGTTCGATGAATAGAAAGTTTTATTTGTAGTTACATTGCGTTGTGCTTTTTTTGGCTGTTCTGGCTTTAATCGGAACTAATGCCTTCTTATGGCGCAATTGCACTTGCCCTTAGCCCTTATTCGAGTACCTACTCGAAAGACTTTATTCGAATTCGGGCACCCGAGGCATTAATTAAACTGGTCATCGCACTGGAATACGGGCTAATGATAACGTGCAGTAAGAATGAGGTCGAGTATTTGCGCCCGCGTGCACTGATAGAAGTAGATCCGCGTGCATCTGGTGTCGGGTAACCGAAAAGATGAAGTTGGACTAGATTGTCCAAAGACGTACTCGACGCCGTTCGTTTATGTTTGGTCCCTCTCCCAAATTTCATTGTATATATGGCAATCGAATTCGCGAGGGGGACCAAATGTAATTGCGCCCGCCCTTACCAATGTTAAACAATAGCGCCCAGCTGCTGGCAAGGTCATCCAAACGCCAAAAGAATCATAGGGCACTGTAGCCTTAATTGAAACCGAAGACAATTATTATCTTCCTGTCCCTATCCGATGTTACTTTGGGTTGTCACAATACGTTTTTTTCTTCTATCCTCATTCACTACCTTTTCTGTTATTTCAGCTTTGTAGGCTCCATGGAAAGAAACCAGTCAAGTTTTTTTTAAAGTTTTACCTAATGTGATGCCACTAAAATAGCCATTTACTTACGTAGTTAGGTAATACATATATACTTAAACACTGAAGAAATCCTAAACTTTGAGTTCACGGTCACTCGCGCTTGATGATCTATGGCTATATGTGCTGTTATTTCTTTTAACTTTAAAGAGAATATTATTTTAATTTAAAGTGAAGAAATGTAGTGAATTCAGTGTGTCATCATCCTAGTTTATTTGCCTATTGTGGATAATACCTGCCTCTAATTTAACAGCTTTAATTCGGAACTTAAAAATCATTCCGGGTTATTACCTACACAGTATTACCCACATGTTACTTAGGTCCTTCCTTGAAGTTTAGGCAAATAAACTCTACCCTTTCCGATCCTTGGTTATCTTCGATCACCACTCACAGTCACTGGATGTCTGACGAAAGACATCACCGCACCGTCGAGGCCGCTACGGCGAAGGTGGTGTCACGATGAGATCTTGTTCACGGGTATAACATAGCCAGAGATCCACAATACAAAGAGGTTTGTAAGGAGAAAGGAGAGGCCTTTGCTCAGCAGTGGGACACAAAGTGGGTTAGAAAAAATGTTTGCAAGGTGAAAAGTTAAATTTTAACTTCTGAAAGCTCTATCTTGACTGCTGTGTGTCGGGTGGTTGTAGAGACGGCCCCTTTCTCTTTCCACGAGCGACTAAAAACTTCATTTACTAAATAAAGTAAAACTGACTACATTATTACGTCAATATAAGCAGACATAGTAGGTACGATTTAATCCTTGCCATTACACATTAACTTTGATCTTCGAGTGTCGGCAACTGGCAACCATGACTATGACATTATTCATATAATTTCAAGAAACTGCGCGAAACTTCACCTTTACTAAGATAACAGTTACGTCACGTAAAATTGCTGCGTGAGCGTAGCGCCTAAATCACAAATTATCACTTCATTTGACCCCATTCGTGAAGCCTACTGTAAGTAAAAGTCAAATTATCAATACCTCAGATCAGAAACTATGTCATCTGTTGCAACGGGCCAACGGCGTAACAATGTGGCAACGGCGAGTGCAACATAATTTTGTTAATCTAAGTAATTGTATGGGGTTACATAAGGCTTGCGATGTAATTAGGGTAGAACTGTGTCCGGGCTGCGCTCTTATGAAATAGCAAGAGCCTCAAGCACGTGGCTTGATATACACGCTTCATATTAAAGCCCCGCTCACGGCCTTAGGTGATGCGATACACCGCGTGTACCGTTGCAAGGCAAGTTTGTCGCGGTAGTCGTGGCATGTTCTGAACCTGGGACAGAAAATATTACCCGTTTATTAGCTTATTGCTTAGGGTTATTTCAAAAATAGAGTACTGCGTAACTCCTATAATAGAGTTAATCAGACTATAATAACCGGTTCATGCACAGAGTTCATTTTTGTACCTTCATAAAAAAAAATTTGCAAAAATGTGACGGAGTTAGCCCGCACTCGGTGCTTTGTCTCTTTCATTCTGGTTACTCAGCAATATTTAAATGGCTAACCCATATATTATAATAGTTAATCAAACTTATGAGTGATAGGTCCAACCGGTTAAGTTTATTACCCGATTAATCGGTCCCTGCTCGGAACAACTTCTTTCATTTGTTTCCTCCCCAGTCGCTGTCGCAAGTCGCAAGTAGCTCGTGGCCAAGGTTTAATTAATAAATAATGAGTATTATGCGCAGTACAGCTCGTTAGTGCTCGATTGTGTCCGTTAATTTTGAGTTGAATTAGATTTTTTGAATAATGTCTGCCTAATTAATTAGGCTTGTTTTCGTATTAATTAGGTACCTATCTAGTCAAAATTACTCACAATTAAAAATTAACAATTAAATTAACTAGGTGTGTCCTAGAATAGAAAAGTGTGGTAATTCAAGTCGCATCGATCTGTGAAATTCCAAAAACGTGGTATATCTTTGTCTAGGTACACCTTTCAGCTACTTTATGAATAGAAAGGCTTTAGGGTTACATAAAGTAAGTGTTCGTTTGTACGTTTCCTTATACCTAAGGTACGGACCTTTCGGTATGGTATACACAGTTTCAGTTTTTAGAACCATTTTCTATACATTTTACTTGTAAGGATTTGCGAGCCCATAGTCTGCAATATCGTATGCTGTATACCAGAAGAGACAAAAAAATATGTCAGCGATAAAAAAAAACTTCATGCGACCTACATAACATCACGCTTGTTATCTCCGAAGGGTTAGGCGTAATAGTACACCCACTTTTCGCCAATTATGTTTATGTCCCATGTAATAGGGGGCAAGCCTATTGCCATCAATCGGGCACAAATCCAGACTCTATGGCTGCTACTGAAAAAATCCTGTAGTAAAACCCCAATAACACTTTTCCCGAATGAATAAATGGGAATCGAACCCAGGACCTCCTGCTCACCAGTCACGCTTCCGACCACTAGATCAACGAGGCAGTCACGACCTACCGTCGTTTTATAAAGGCGAAATGTTTTTAAAGTGGTTACCACTAATTTAGACCCCCAGGACACACACAGAACACACTTGAGTCTTTCTGAATGTATATTTAAACTTAAAGCACAACAATAAACACTAACTACTTCCAAGAATACAGATACTCCAACGTCCACACAATGCTACAATGCTATGGAACAGGTTTTCTCAACAAAATCAAACACGATGAGTCAACATCACCGAGTTTCAGTTGCGACATATCGTTTCTGGCACAGGACGGCTCGCAATCTCGGATAATAAACGGCCCATATTGATCAAAGTTAATACATTGCCGGAAAATTACCAAAGGCGCGTGTAATAGGTCAGGCCTCTAGTGAAATGCAACCGGAGAAGGTAATGGATTCAATCTACACCACAGATTACGACAGATTATGATTTCGACAGATGCTGTGTCCATTCTCAATTCGCACCTCAGTAGGTGGATGAGAAATGTAAACGACACCTCGCATGCCTATTTCGTAAATGAATTGGATTTTGATTTAGTGTATAAAGTATGAGGGACAGTCTAACTTTCTGTACCCAACGGGTGTCAAAGGAACCTTATTGCCAAGGCTACGCCATCTTTTTGTCTATCTGTTTATCCGTCTGTCAGGGAAAGGGCTGAACTTTCTTCCCGTAATTGGGCTACGACACGACCTAGTTGAAATTTTCACGGAACCTTCTTTGTGCAAGAGCAGTTCGTTCTTGCCCAGTTTTACGGGTAAACTAGTAGTTCTTTAGTTAAGCCGCACAAACAAATCAAACAGACGATTTCACTTAGCATTTATAATTCCAGTGGTAATTGTTGAAATTATGAAACGACTAAACAGTATACCGTACTTGGTAATATTCTGTAATGCATTCTAGGCTTACTGCACTTACATAACCGTTCAGGTTGTTTTAATGCCTGTCACGCAAGTACAGTAGGCCGCACGTGGTAGTAAACTAGTATAAGTAGGCCTCGTATTCTACTGAAACTCCGTACTAGGCCAGATCAAGGTCGAAGTATTACAACTGTCTGGTGTGGCTTACTGCCACTATTACTAACTAGCATATTCTCGCGGGTTCGCCTGCATGAAATTCGGTAATTTTCCCACGGGATCGAACTACAAAGATAAAAATGTATCGTATTTTTTAATCCAAGTTATACATATATATACTATATGTGCACCAAATTTCATCCAAATCTATTCAATTTTTTTACGTGAAATAGTAACGAATATCCATCCAGCCATACTTACAAACTTTCGCACTTATAATAGTACCTAGTATATCATCTAAGACTGGTAGGTTGTAAAGAATAAGTCTGACCATCATTCCAGGGACCGTGTTGAACTTGAGCGACAAGCCAAATAAATAAATAAGGATCTTGGCACTTATAGGTTCAGGAATTTTCTCAAAATCTGTTGGTGCTTTATATACCTAGCAAGGCTTTCTTGTCTAAGTAGGTACTGATAACAAGCAACTGCTCACACAGATCTCTCTGCCAGTGTGATCATAATTGAAAGTTTCTCTTTGACCTGTATTTGTGAAGGAATCTTTGGGAAATCTTGGTGAAATGTGTGGGCGTTACACCGTTACCTGGGAACCTTGTATTCCCAGGTATGATCAAGAACAAAAAAAATATCTTCTAGTTACGTAGATATTGGGGATCAAAGTTCCAACTTTTTCACAAGCTTTTTTCGGTAAATTCATGTTTTTTTTTTCATGTAAAATTTTTACTTTACCTCCATGACCCTCGTACTGTTCAATCCAACCACCAGCACAATGTTTTGTGTGCGTACCGTCAAGTCCTACCGTAAAACGTGATTTTGCACCCCAAAAAAAAGGCATTTCCCAGCCAACGTTTTTGCGTAAAGATACTTGTTTGTAATGTATATGATGCTTGGTTGACGGCTTCGTAAAGGGTCTGTTTACACCCTGTAGGCGACTGTTTGATTTTTGTCCCAATGCTGGGAAAAGGCCACGACATCGCGCCATCCAGGTCCACCCATACCTTGGTGCCGTAATGACAGGATATATTTACAGGGAAGACTCACAAGGGAGGGTTTTGCTCAGCAATGGGACAGACTCAAAAACAAGCACTCAGATTTCAATTCCGTTCCCTCAGTTATTAAACAAGTAATAAGAAATCGCATTGCTATAATTTTAGATAATAATATTCTTTCATTCGCATAGCTTTAAAATATCTATGGTGTCACAAAAAATAATGGACATAATATATAAAATTAATTAATTTCTTAGTAAAGTAATAAATTTCTTTTTACAACTCACTGTACAAAAAAATCAAAGTATATAAAAAACTAAATGTCACTTGTCAATTTTCCCGCGGAAACTTGAAACCGTAGATAAATAAAAAGTAAAAACTCACTTGTCAGAGTTTCCCGCGCAAAATCACTTAGGGCACGTACACGTAGCACTGAGACCGAACGAACACTGATGGCGGGCACTGGCAGGCTTGTTATTTTGCTAGCAGCCGACGAACGTTACGGTCCACCGCAACAGATATTTAGATACGAGTAACTGCGGTTTTCAGTGAATGTTGCAGGGACCGGCAACATTTTTAAGCTTACGTTACTTTCACGCTATTTACAAGTGAGTCATAAGTTCGTAACTCACTTGTAAATAGCCAAGTTTGTAGACTTGCAAACTTGATGCATTCTTAGTTGCAATTGTTTCGCATACCTATAAAGAAAAGCATTATTTTTTAATTTTCTACATCACTTACATCTATTTCTCGAGTATTTATTGCTTTGTTCAATACGTCGTAGTTTTTTTTCTGAACTAAAGGGCAGGCCGACTGCCTCGTTAGTTTAGCGCAAGCACGACTGCTGAGCTTGAGGTCCTGGGTTCGATTGCCGGGTCGGGCAAAGAGTCTTTGAGGTTTTCCATCAGGAATGTCTCAGTAGCTAGCAGCCACGGAGTCTGGATTTGTGCACGGTTGATGGCAATTAGGTTCGCCCCCTATTACTGGCGAAATGTTGGTGCCTACCTCTGCCTAACCCTTCGGGGATTACAGGCGTATAATATGTTATGTTAAATGCAAGCCTGTTGGGCATTTTTCAGTTTGGCATGGCAAATATTTTAGTTGCTCATTAGTTCCTATGTTAGTCGGTAAGCACCACTACATTAGGTAAAATCTAAGTGCTTTTTCTTCCATTTGGTTTATCTTACTTCCCTTATTTCTTCGTTTCAAAACCTCTCTCACATGAATGTAGGTACTTGCATCCGCGTTTCTTTATTTCTGAGGGTAATAAAGATTAGATTACCTACTCAGGCTATATTATTGGTCTAAGGCCGCTCGTTAAGCATAATTTTTATTCACTATATTATAACATCACATAGCTACGCAGCATTACGTAACCTTGCGTCCTACGTTTGAGGGTCTGAATGAACTTTATTCAGACTAATTTCTTTCTAACACTGTTTTAAGCTTCCACGGTTTATAACTAAACGTACACTTACGGGATATTTTCCGTGATAAGCTCATAATAATTGAAATCACGGAAGATATCACGAAAGTGTAAGCTTAATTTCCTTCTAATAATGTCTTATGTTCAATAATTAACTTAATTATGCCTTCATTGTATGAAAAGTCGCCTTCGCCCTGCAGTGGAACACTGCAGGGCGGAGGCACTGCAGGCTGGTATTATTTCTTGCCAAATGAAAAGAAAATTTCAATTAGCTAGGTACGACAAAAGGTTGTTGATTGCTGACTTTTTGTTTAGGCTGCTGTTGAATTATTACAAGTGTTACATAAATGACAAAAAAGATACCGTAACCGATTAAGGTCACCACAGTTTATCCAAAATTAGACTGAAATTACATGCTGATGTATTTTTTTCTGGACATGCAATAGTTTGTGACAAGAACATTAATATCGAATTAGCATGGCTTTCAGATGAGCAAAGCAAGTAACATTTACCTCTTAAGCTTTGCATTGCTTCACTTAAAACAGTGGGAAGGATAATAGCCGACGCAAATCATTGTTTACTTTACGTCAGGCATCGGGGCAGATCATCACATTCGCTAGCTGATTAGGATTACATGTTTTCGATGTTAGAAGAATCCAGATTTGCGAGAAGTTCTACAAATACCTCAGTCGGCAGGTCGTAATGAAATTGAAAGGGACAAAACCTTGGTAGTTGAAGACGGCCGAAACTAGATTCTCAATGATATCATTGCTATCATAGGCCAGCCATTCAAGCTCGAGAAACATGCTGGTGGTAATAGTTTTGGTATACGACTGATACGTTCGTTGTACTGTGGTAATTATTTCAGGGACGATATGATAAACGTCTTTGAGGAGCTTGTGGCTAAATAATAACAGCCGCTCGGGTCGATCTTTAGGTTAAGCCGTGCTTGCCTAGGTTGGTCTGTGGATGGGTGACCGCCCATTACATACCGAGTTTTCTCCGTGCCTCGGAAAGCACGTTAAGCCGTTGGTCCCGGCTGTCATTTGTAGATCTTTGACAGTCGTTAGGCAGTTAGTGGCCCAAAAAGTCTGACAACCATCAGTCTTACCAAGGGGTATCGTATTACCCAGTACTGACTGGGTTGTGGAGGTCAGATAGGCAGTCGCTCCATGTAAAATACTGGTATTCAGCTGCGTCCGGTTAGACTGGAAGCCGACCCAATATAGTTGGAAAAAGGCTAGGCAGATGATGATGATGATGAACGTCTTTACGAGAGGCTGGAGCTACCAATGTTTAACTCTATACGAAGCAGGTCAATAATCCTTTAGTTGGCATTCAACAGAACTACTTTTTTTAGCGGAACAGCACTGGGTACACTCCAGGGCCGAGTCATGAACCTCCAGGTTTCCCTTGCTTCGGCACGTGTCGAGTCTATTATAGGTTTAGGTTTAAAGATATTTATTCTCAAAAAAGACACAAAGTCACTTACATGAGAACAATGCTTAATATAACTTATATTTAAAGTTCGTCACAGACGTCACGGTAGCACTTATTATATTATAATTTATTACACCCATCCAATGAATTCAGATTTTAGGATTTGTGATCAAATGTTCCGCTAACAGAGTTTTGAATGCATTGAATGAGTGTAACCTTTTAATACATGAGGGTATTTTGTTATAAAATTGTGCTCCTTCAAATGTTAACATTTTTTTGCCAAACTTAGTTCTCATCTTCGGCAAAATCAGAAAACTAGCTCGGCGAGTGCTACGTTGGGTTACTTGTTTCACTTTCATAAACGATAAATTAGTCTGTATGCTTTTGTTGAGTGCCTTACGAATAAAAATACATGTATTGTAAATATATAACTGTCTAATGTTCATTATTTTGGTTTCTTCATAAATTTTTCTAGTTGATGTTAAATAGGGGTAGTTAAATATCATTTTTATTATTTTGTTCTGCGCAACTTGGATACTTGCTAGCTTCGTCTTGGCCGCACTGCCCCAAATTTCAACCAGATATAGTAGGTGTGGTTTAACTAAGGCATTATAGATGGTGTGACGCAATCTATGTGGGATACATCGAACTATGTTTCGGAGGGATCCAAGTAGTGACGTAAGCTTTGTTTTTATATGATCCAAGTGTACAGTCCACGATAAAGAACTATCCATTCTCAAGCCAAGATATTTTTCACAAGATTTTTGCTGTAAGGGTATATTGTTAATTACTAATGGATTATGTGGAGGTATTATTTTATTTTTTGCTTTAAACAAGATATAGCACGTTTTAGAGATATTTATTGTTAATAAGTTATATTGAAACCATGAAAAAAGGGTGTTTAAATCGTCTTGAGCCTGGGAAACTAAATCATGAATGGAAGGTCCGAAATAAAATAAACAGGTGTCATCTGCGTATAGAGTAAGATGGCCATGTAGTTGAATTTCCTGAATATTATTTATGTAGATCAAAAAGAGCAGGGGCCCCAAAATTGATCCCTGGGGAACGCCACAAGTTATAGGTAATGTACCACTTTGATAATTATTATCCGTTCTAACTAACTGCGACCTGTTTTTTAGATAGGAATGGAACATTTTTAGGGCACTGCCGGTAATTTTAATGGTTTCTAGCTTTTTAAGTAGCAATTCATGACTAACGGTGTCGAACGCTTTTTTGAGATCAATAAAGATACCAAGGACTATGTTTTTTCCATCTACATTTTGCTTAATTTTAGTAACGAGGTCGACTGTAGCCGTTAGTGTGTTGCTTTTTGGTCGAAACCCGTATTGTCTGTCTGAAAGAAAGTTGATAGAAGTTAAATGTTTATCCAATCGGTTGTGTAGGATTTTTTCTAATATTTTTGACAATACAGGCAACACTGAAATAGGTCGGTAGTTACCTGGGTCCATTTTTGAACCCGATTTGTGTATGGGAGTGACCTTCGCCATTTTTAGAGTATCGGGAAAATTACCTTCAACCAGCAATTTGTTGAAGCATTTGCTCAGGTTGCTCGCAATTAAGTTTTGTATGCATTTTATTGCTTTGGTACTAATTCCATCTAATCCAGTACTACAGTTAGGGTCGAGATTTGATATGATTTTTGTGATTTCAGTTGCAGAACACGGATCGAGAGTTGATAACACTGGAGTGTATTCAGAAGGAGTTTTTGGTAAAGCATGTGTATGATCATCATGAAATGATCTAGGTATTTCATTCGCTAAAAGGGGTCCGATAGTGGCAAAGTAATCGTTGAAAATCTGGCAAATTTCGTTTGGGTTCGTAATGTGTTTCGAATCCATCAATAGTTTTGAAGGAGCACAATTTAGTTTAATTTTATTGTTTGCTAGAATGTTTACCAGATTCCACATTTTCTTGGGTTTATTAATACAATCGCTGAACTTTTTATAGTAGAAAATATTCTTTGTATCTTGCATGAGTTTGGCAACATGTTTTCTCTTTGTGATAAATTCTGCTTCCAGGGTGGTATTCTTTGAATTCTTCTTTAGTTCTGTCCACAATGCGTTTCTTTGGTTGATATCATGAATTATGTTTCTATTTATCCAGTCGTTTTGAGGTAGGTTTAGAATTTTGGTTTTTGTTGTTTTACTTTTGTCAATTATTGATTTTATTTTGTTTTCTAGTACTGCGTAATCACCATCTAATTCTTCAAGGTTTGTTGTTTCTAGCATATCATGTAGTTTCGTAAAATCAATGCCTTCGTATTGGGTCCGTATTTTTCGAGGGGATTTAGTTTTTTTGAGTTCAACATATATTTGTTTGTGATCTGACATTGAAGAGTCAGCTATTGCCATGTGAAAGTGATCGTCTTTCAGATTAGAACAAACATGGTCCAAAATAGATTTTCTGGTACTCGATTCCCTTGTACAATATTTCTTAGTGATTTTATTTAGTAATGTATGCCCAGTTCCCTTCAAAAGTTCATGATATTGTTTAGTCTTTTTGTCTTTGTTTAGAAGATCAATGTTAAAATCTCCGAACACTATTGCTCTGTTTTTTTGTTGTAGTTGAGACTCGTAAACCTCAAGAAAATCTGTGTAGTTGGTATCGCCGGGGTTGTATACGACTCCTACTTCCAGTGCATATCGCTCTAGTCGTATCCATAGATAGTTGTTTCCTCCTGTGTACTTAGAATCTGATAAGCTATGTTTGAGGTCATTGTGGACATATGCAGAAACTCCACCTCCTCTTGAATCGGTTCTGTAGTTGTAGTAGTGTGAGTAGTTGTTTATTTGTAGTTCCAAGGCTTGTGTTTCAGTTCTTATCCAAGTTTCAGTCACTAAAATAACATGTATCGTGTTAGGAAGCGATTGTAGAATGCATTTTAGTTCGTCAAATTTTCCTTTTTTGCGTATACTTCGAGCATTGAGGTAGAAAAATCTGAGCCGTGATTTGTTGGTTTCTATGTTTTGGTAATTGTTAATAACTTGGTAGGTATTGCTAGCCATTGTCGTAGGTATGGTTGCAATTATTGTTCGTAGTTTTTTGCAGGGTTGTTTATTATTGTAGGTGTGCCATTAATATACTTTATAGTCAGTTTATTCTCTCCATTATTTTGACGACGTGTTAGTTCTTCCTTTAGATCTTTAAAGTATTTTTGCTGAGCTGGGGTTTGGTCTGAAAATATTTTAATGTTTTCTGGCAACTTTTCTTTATTGCGTAGGAGATGCTTTGCGGGTGCAGAAGTGTCATAACATACTTTTATTCTGCGGCTTTTTCCTGGTGAGTATTTGCCTATTCTAAAGATTTTAATCGGTTTCGGGAGGTCTTCGCTCACTATTAGAGTAATTTTTAAAATATCGGCGGTATCTTGGGATTTTCGTTCTTCGGCGCTTGCAGCGGACTGTTCGGTCAGGCCCACAACAATAATGTTTTTTTCTCTGCTATTTCGATTTGCTACCTCCTTAATTATTTGTTCGTTCAGACATAGCTGATTTTGAAAGTTTGAAGTCGAAGATTCGGAGGTGGGTTTAAACGTGTGAAGCTCTGACTCAAAGGATTTTATTTTATGTTCCCCCAACGATAATTGTTTCTCCAATTGTGATACAGTTGTTTTTAATTGTTTATGTTCAGTTATCATGCTGGATGTCGATGATTTAATCTCATTAATCTGCGCTGTATTTCCGCGAATCAAGTCTGCTGTTTGTTCGTTACATGACTTCAATTCAGTGACCTCAGCTTTGACCTCTGCTATACTTTCCTGCATTTTAATAATAATCTGCTCATTAGATCCAACGTATTTTTCTAGCAACGAACCGATACGGGACAATTCCGACCGCATTTCTTTAAATTCGGTGGCGCATTCACATTCGTGTTTCCTTTTATTTCGAAAGGTAATTTGCGGGTCCACTGCTAACGAGCTAATCTTTGATAAATCGGGTTGCGATCCGCCGCCCGCGCCGCGCGGTGGCGATCTTTCCACAACATTCATAATAGTGAGACAGTATTCAATGCAAACTCAACTTCAATGATGAGGGCACGTGTACTTATCGGTGATTTAGTTGGTTTGACGCGCGAGTCACTGTGCGAGAGAGTTAAAAAATAGCAACTGTTCTACTCACGCAGAGGTGAGGCGCGCTTGCGCGGGCACGTCCGTGGATGGCTTATTGTTCTTGAGGCGCAGGACACAGGAACGAAAACGGCGCAATTACAATTTAATTGGTTTTGCAGTTTGAGTTCTATCTTTGTGTCACTATTAGTTATATTTGAAGAGCAACAGTTTAAGTATTTTGAGAATAAAATTAACACGACTGCTCCGAACGGGCGACGAACGAAGTTCTTATATTATATTAAAGACTTCTACAACAGTCACGGCAACTCATGTCCTGGTAGGAGATTACAGACTTTGCTGAAGTCTACGACATAAAACACCCTTCTGAAGTCTATCTTTAGATAAATGCGAGGCAGAAAAAACGGTCGATCACCATATTCGATTGAGATCTAACTTTCAGTTCGCCGTACATACTAAGGAAACTGATGCAGAAAGTTCGATTTATTATGTCCGTTGTCACTAACAGTAATGAACACCTAAATTACCGCCTTAAGATTGTTGGACTTTCACTGAGTCGAACATTAAAAATCAAACTGTGCGCCTAACTTGGGCACTGGATGCGTATTCGCAATTTTTTCAGAGCAATAATAAAATTACAAAATCGCACGTGCGGTTACATAAGTTAACATTTTTACTGCAATGATTCCACGTTCACAATTAGTAAGAGAACGTGCTTTTTGATTTTAACAAAAGATATACGGCAATTATCAATGAATGTATGCAACATGTTGGGACATCTCCAAAATGGGTAAAACATATATGTGGGTTGGCGTTAATGACCTTTTGTAACTATCGACGTATGTAAACGCACCACTTGGGTTGCCAACTGCCTAAGTTGCGAAAATCATCGTAAGTATTTCTCGTTTTAACTGCCTTTCAGATTAATTACGGTGGCCAAAAAAAAGAAGGCGTTTATTTTACTCATAGTTAAAATCTTACATAGTTACTTCAGCATTGAACTGATACAGCTTTATAAATTCATGAATGAAAGACTGTTCATTTACCTTGACAATATAAACCTTGACAACGAATTAGACCTAGCACTTATGTCCTGCAAAATAGAACGATATCGTGTCTTGATAATGATTTTATATATTTTGTTTTCACCACATTCACAGCCGTATATTAATGTTATATAATACGAAGCTCGAGAAGAAATTACAAAGTCTAGATTAGATAACCTAGGTCAATAAACTGTTTATGCCACAAACAGATCAAAATGACAAAACCGTGCTAAGCGATTTCGGCGCTGCAGCAATGCTTTCGGTTGACTATGAATGATTATCTAAAAAATCAATAATGAAGTTGATTGTAGGTTAAACATTTCCATTCAATAAGTAAATTGCACAATAAAGCTTTTCGATAAGTGTCACAATAAAACGTGAAAAAATTATGAGCTACTCTGAAAACAATGGGTTTTACACAATACTACCGAGAGAGATAGTGATATACAATTACAGTGTTATAAAGAGAGATAGTCGTAGGCTGCACAGCCGCATGGCTGGGCACCATACTTGTTATGTCATGCTAAAGGTGCCGAGAACCAGTGACCTACATTTAAATTAACAATCTTAAATCAGTTCTTATTCATTTCTTAAACATAAATTAAGTTTCTAATAGATTCTTACCTCCAGGCAATGCTAAGGGACTAACTATAATATGTAGGTCACCAGTGAATGTCTAGACCGAGTTATGCTGAAAGTCTACAAAGAATCTCACTGCATTATTTTATTAAAACTTATTACATTACAATTATTATGGTGCAGCAACGGTAATAGCAATATTTAATTATCTAGTCGCTCAAATTAAAAAGAGTAACTTTTCCGTTACGAATTAGCTTTACCTTCCAAAATCATTATCAAGCCCAACTGTCATTATTGTCATCCATTACTCAAATGAACTCAAATGCTAAACCTACAACATTAATATTCCTTTATTTATTTTCTTTACATATAATTTACATTTTTAAATATACGCGCCGTGTCCAGAAGTACTGACCCCCGCACTTCCGCGGGATATACAGTCCCATCACCGACGACCGTGGGTGATGAGACTGTATATTATATGTGATGGTGCGCGGACACTCCTATCCAGGGCATCAAGTTCCGTCTGAGTCCATTTGAGTATGCCGAAAGAATACTTGATGTATTCTTTCGGCATACTCAAATACTTGTAGGTTTCTGTTGAGGGGAGGGATCTAAGGTGAATGAGTGAATGAATGAATGAATGAATGAAAATTAAAAAAAATGAATCCGAGAGTTGAGTTCCCACGGATTCCATAATCTCCCCTCGCTTCACATGCATGACTGCACATTTGTCCACACCAAATTGCATCCTGATGGCGCTACTGAAAGTTTCCGTTACCTTCAGTAGCTTCATCAGTTGCAAATTGTTGGGGGCAAAGAGTTTCAGATCATCCATGTAAAGAAGGTGAGATATGACTTGACCACCTCTCCTCAACCGATAGCCTAGACCTGAACCCTTCAGCAGTGTGCTGAGAGGGTTCCAGGCTGTTCAAGTGCTACTTCTTTCCAACTCTCAAGGAATAAAAAGAATTATATATAGCTATTTCAAATACTTATACAAGAACTCGCTAAGCAATTCAGACTCGTTGTAATTATTGTGTCGTTCAGATGTTTTATTGAATGCGCAGACGCAGCCGACTACCGCATCTGTTTACATGCGTTACTCGTCGGCACCGCCATGACGACATGCAGTCAACGACACCCAACGAAAGCCATTCTCCCATCTAATCAAGGTTATACAGAAAGGGCATGGTTCAATTCTTCTCATTATCTTTCGTATTGGGTTAGGCTTTTGATACTTTGCATCATCATGTTTTCGAAGTTAATGTTAATAATATTTTTGGCAGACGTTATACTTATGGCTATGATAAATTAAATTGGATGGTTTAATTGGATGGGTAACCCGAATAACTTTATTAATAACATACTAAACTTACTGTTATTCAAAAAGAAAAGGAAAGGAGTTCAGCAAGGCCATGTCTTAGGTCACATCACTTTTCTCGGGACTGTAAGGCGATGCCATAATAATTTACAAGATTTCCTCAGTGTTACAGTCGTAGAACAATACAGTGGCTGCTTTCCATGGCTGGTCAGTTACGGTGATTGTATTTAGATATTGCTTACAGTTAAATCTAAAGACAAGACTACTTAAATGATCAAGCACTATCTTCTCGTAAACGTGTACAATTAAAATGTGGCAAATACTATATTTTTTACAGACTACGTTCCTATATTAGGTAGATACTTATTACGGGCTATAACTACTAAAGTCGAATAAAAATTAATTTATTTTCAGCACAAACTGCCCTAAAATTTGAATTATGGTTTTAATGTTGAATTTGGCAGACTAATTATATTAAAGGAACAACCTTACGTAGAGTTTAAATCAAAAACATTTTTACTTTAGAATTTATTAAATGCAATTTGAATTTATTAACATGCTTATTCATATATTTCACCATTTATCTGAAATATGTATTGTTCAAGGGTTTTCGTCTTCTCCCAAAAGGTACAATAATACCACGCCGATCAAAATAATAAGATAGTGTTGATGTGATGAGTTCCGTACTTCAGGCATGTTTCTGCTACACATTCTGAAACTGAAAAAAGGGTAATAGATCAAAGATAGAATTAACAAAATTTATCAATGTTACTATCTACCTCTCTTAAAGATTTAAGTTAATTCTAAGTATTGCATGTCCAATAGAATAGAAACATTTTAAGACCGTATCCAGCCAGGTAAAATAACTTCTGTTTCAGGTGAAATTATTTTTAGTTGAGCCCCTTTTTAGCGAATGCATCGAATTGCCAATCATAGAACGTAACTACTATACATACAGTAACGACAAATCGTATATAGATAAGAGAAGGCAAATAAAATAATCAACTACGTATTACAAGCACACAATTATCTTGGGCATCATTCATACTGGACATTTTAAAAATCGGTATTATTTCCATCTTACTTTCGTGTGGGAAACAGATGGTAACACAGGAAGTATAGCTCCACCTCATTCTAACACTGAAGTAGGATTATTGTATATAGTATCTTTATACTCGTAATATTGCTATAAGAGGTTGGCCCCCTGATCAGCTGATTGCGTTACACTAAAGCTAAAGAACACAAACGCCTGCGCAAGAGCAACGCGGTGTGGGCCGTGTTGCGGGTCTCGTTCTTCAAGGTCGTCCACGTTTTGGCTCTCATAAATATTGTCGACAGATGCAATAACCGTTCACTTGGCGGTAGCAGTAAGTAAGCAGCAGTAGTACTTTTTGCATAATCTTTAAAAAGTTACGTTAAAATCATCAATCGGGGCTATTTTGAATAATGATGAATATTTGTCAATAATATTATTTCTCATCAATAGTCTTGTCCCATATTCATCCATACATAAACTCACGCCTTTTTCCATGAGGGAGGCCAGGATCCTCACAACGCCACCTGCTTCGTAGCAGGTCGCGTTGTCCTTCCATACTCCTTGCTTTACATACGCCTCGTCCACGTTCATATCTTGCGGTTTACTATGACGTCTTGAAGCAGGAGTAATTCCAGTGTGGGAAAGAGACGGCGCTAGACGACCTGAATAGCTCTGTCTCTTTCCCGCACTGGAATTACTCCTGCTTTAAGATGTCATGGTAGGCCACCTGGTCGTACACTCACGCCGGTTGCGTGTGCTCACACCTGACCTTTCTGAAGAACCTCAACGATATTCAAAATTAAAAAGTAAGAGCGAAGATGAACCGAGTGAATGACCGAGTGAGTGACTGTCTCATTCGGTGAACAGTGCGGCTGACTGACTTTAATTTACAGATGTAAATAAAAACGCAAATACGGTTATCTGGGATTTCCCTGTAAACCGGATGGAAATGAAATACGGATAAGGATACTTTAACTGTACCCCCTTACAGATGTGCAGTCATATCGACTACAATAAATAGTACACTCATGTATATACATGTTCGATGAATAGGAATAAATAGAGAAGAAAAACATAGAAAAACAAAACACCAAGGTTAAATTCGTATACCAGAAATTAATGGTTAATATGAGGATCCTTATTCAGGCGCGGTCCCAGCCTAAGTCTTTGGGGGGGAGTCACAAGGGGCCATAAGCAGAAATTTGGTTGGGGAGCGATTGGAAGGGGGGGGTTGTTAAACTGTTATCAACAACTTTTGAAAAACGAAATTATATCAATCATCTATGGATTTAAATAAAACAAAACAAGCAAGGTTTATTTCCGGGGGTGCATCTTTAGCTTTCAGTAATTGCGTCAGTTTATAACTAGATGGGGTGGTTAGATTTTCTTTTGATCATTAATACAGGAGTTGTGTAGGCGCACTCAGACGCAAGAGCGAGCGTAGCGAGCTCGAAAATTTTTGCACCCTTCCTCGGATAAATTAAGTTCTTTTTGTTCATTTATACAGGAATGAGTATAGGAGGAACTCTGTCAACTTGTGGAGAATTCAAAAGTACAGGATGCATTCCGAATTGAACAATTTAGGATGTAAGAGCGAGCGAGCGTGAAAATTTTTGCATTCCGCCTCGGATAGATTGATTTCTTAATAGTTGTCGGAGATTTCAGGGGTTTGAACGATAATGCCCCCCCTGCCTACGGCCCTGCCCCTGAGAAAGTAAGATTTTTCAAGTTTTAAGATGAAGAGAACGCAAGAGCGAGCGAAGTGAGAAGGACCTCTTTTTGTTTTGTTTAAATCAATGTATTTAGAAACATGATCACGGTCAACCTAGGCCCAACCCAGGCGGGGTGGTCATGACGCCCGGCCATGACCCGGATCCGCTTTTGATACTAATAGAATGCAAGAGTGAGAGAAGAGAGCTCAAAATTGAAACAGCCCGCCTCCGCCCCGTGTTTTTGGTTCTATTTGTTGATTCATACAGAGATGAGAATAAAAGTAACTCATATGCATTAGCGAGCTAAGCGAGCTCGAAAATTTTAGAATTCTGTCTCGAAAAAGCTAAGTTTCTCTTGTTGCACGATTAAGCAGGAAATTAGGTAATAATTTATATCCCAAAAAAGATATTTTAAGAAGGTTTATCAATATGGCGTGTTTGATTTGGAGAGGTGGAGATCATCACTCCTGTGACTCCCCGCCCCCCTGGGAGCGCGCCTGTCCTTATTGTTATATTGTGTAATGTAACATTTATATACCATCTATGTAGACCCATATTATGCGGGTAAATTATTTGATTTGATTTGAAGGTGCCTACCAAGAAACACTGGACGATGATCTTCTTCTACCACCACGTCGTCTTCGTCGTCTATCTTTATACTTGAGCATGAGGGGCCAGCACAGAAGGAGGATTAAGACGATGGGAAGCAGTATGACAACCCAAAAAAACGGGCCAGTATTCTTGTAAATATCCTTGATGTACACACAACCCGGGAAACACCCTGGCTCGACCGAGCAATCATCGTCATATCCACTGAAAAACGAAAAACAATATCACAAGGCACAATCACAAGCCATTGCTTGTACTACTGTTATATCTTGCTATTGGCAAATGTTACACATCTCATGAGAGGTATAACATTTTCCGATAGTAGAATTCAGGGTGGAAGGGACACCGACCTTAAAACGGTTGCCAAGTATTCAGTAAATCATTCTGAAATTTGAAATATGTTTATTTCTATTGTATCCAAAACCCACTAGACACTTGAAACATCCATACTGATGTTTTTTTAGCCTTTACTATTGTTATTTCTAAGCCAAGGCCTCCATCAAGTCTTTCCAGAAGCCACCCTAGGTACATGATCTCACGCCCGTTTCCAGGACCAGCCTCCGGTCCATGTTTCGGCACCCATTTGCCCAACCCCATTTTGATACGTATGTGCTATTAACTTTTGCCCGCGGCATCGCTCGCCTTAATTGAGGATTTGACAATGAACTCACGCTACTAAAGTTTTTCTATAATAATGTAATTCAATCATGATTCGAAAGACACGTGGCACCATCTATTATCGTAAGAACGTTTTTGTTGTCTTCCTTGGGATCAGTAATTTTTTTCAGGTTGAAAGGTGTCCGTTTCTGTACGCCTGACAAAGTATATGCAAAATTTCAGGATGATCGGTTCAGTGGTTTAGGCGTGAAAGGTAACAAACAAACAAACTTTCGGATTTATAATATTAGTTAGGAAGTTAGGTTAACCACAAGCTGCGCCGACGGCCCCGCTTACGCCGTGACTGTGTGTTTTATTTGCATTATACGTTAACAATAATAATAAAAACGTTTAAATTTGGGACAATTTGGGTTTAAAATTTACAATAGAAACGATGATAGCTACAAAAGACAACAACCTAATTGAGTTCTTCAAAATGATTGATTTGTTAAAGTACGTACCTTTGCATTTCATCTGGTTCTTGTTCTGATTTCATTACACTTGATGTAAAAACTTTTCTGAAATAAAATCATATTTTACAAAAGATATTTATTTCATTCGAAGACGTTGTGACGTGCCATCCACTAATCCTCTCTGGCCCACTCGGTGGGTGATGGCTCACTTGCTCTCAGGGAGGAAAGGGGCCCATGCCTCAGCAATAGAATCAGTAAAGGCCGACTTAAATTGTTCATGCAGCCTGGAGGCAGTAAGTTCACATCATTTTATTCAAAAATTACGTCAAAAATCTTTACAGTGTTTGGTCCGGTGGACAAACACAGATTATGTCCTTATTTTCCATCAAACCCTGTGGCATGTCTCTTTCGCACAGGGGGCTCATAGTCATACAATCTCTGCCAATATTTTCTTATAACCATTCACTCTAGAACCAAACGTTATCTGTATTCGAATCATTCGTCCATATATTCGCTTCGCGTTCGCGTTACCTGGCTTGCTACCCACCTAAGGGCCCTTCCCTGTGTGGGTAGCAGTTGGCAAGCCACGTACGACGACTTTCATACTTTACTTTGGACGACGATTTTCTCGGCGCTTTTAACAAATCGTTCATAACATCTTAAAAGGTTGTTACTTTGAGAACATGTTGATCGCTGACTTGTTACCTCGAGAGGATTTAATTTCGTTACGTATCTTCGTATAAACGATCGCTGAAACGACCATCCGAGGCAACGGTCTATTGAAGAAGTAAAACTTCGAGGGGAAAACACGGAAGTATCAATCGATTGAGAAAACGTCGGTCGGAGTAAAGTATCAAGACCACCTAATGTACTCGTCATTCTATTGTGTTATTAGGCCATGTCGGAACCTCGTCATAGTGGGCTGTCAGATAGCGGGCATTGTCTGTGAAGCTGGACTCACACTGAAGGTTCACAGTTATACAGGCTCACTATTAGTGAGTCAAGTCCCAGCGCCCGCGTCGGCCTGGTGAAGGTTCCGGTTTGTCGTCCACTTACTTACTTACTTTATACTTCAATCGTTATCTATACTATAATATATTAATATTATAAAGTTGAAGAGTTTGTTTCGTTGAACGAAACAAACAGGAACTACAGGTTCGAAATGAAAAATTATTTTATTGTTTGTTTTTTTTTGTTTTGTTTTTTTTTCCCATTCATCGAGGAAGGCTACATAATAAGAATATAGAAAATAGTATTTCTAGAATAATTTTACGCGGACGAAAGTTGCGGGTGAACAGTTAGTATTATTAGATTCTACACAGGTAGGTGTACAAATTGAGCTAAAGAAAGAGACGATCACATAGATATGGGTGATAGAGACGATGCTCTTTAAAAACATTATGCCACTGCTGAATTCTACTCTGTGCGAAACCTCTCGAATGACAAGGAACGGATGTCAGAATGATCTGAAGATGGCAAGGAAATGGAAAAAGAAAAGGTAACGACAAAGAAAAATGAGGAAAAGGAAAATTAAGATGGGGGAAAAAAAGAGAAAATGACTGGTATGTATGATGATGGATAGTAAAGCTACGGAAAGACAGGAACAGAAAAAAGAATACATTTGGGTTTTAACGTTTGATTTGAGTGCATCTCAGGCACAACAGACATTTACTGTATGCCGCGTTTATGAAAGCAATTGAATACAGATACAGACAGAGACGATGCTGTACAATACAAAGCCATGTGCCATATAAAAGATCGAGCAGAAGTACCTACGGAATCAATTACGAATTACCCTTCCAGCCTGTTGACGTTAGAGCTAAGTACAATGAAAGAGTGTTGATAGATCAACAATTGGACAACCTTTGGATGGACAAGGACACAATACATTACCCAGTACCTTTCCCTTAGGGAATTCATCCGTAATGTTCTGCAATGACCTACAAGTATCAGGCATTATGAATATATAAATAAATACAGACGGTAATACGTCAATGATGTACCGACGACTATTGGATTTGTTGATATCCAATAGTCGTCGGCGAGACGAGATCAATTTGACTACTTAGGTTCAACGAGATTGACTGTACAGGAGAGAGGATGAAAAGTAAAAACTCAAAGAGCTCAGTTTTTGGAACATTGACCCAAAGATCAATACGACTGCGTTAGTTGATCGCTTCGATCGCTAATAAATACCACTTAAGCGGTAGTTGCCAATTTGCGGCTAGTCTTACCCTAATGTTGTAAGTATTTACAACACAACTGCATCTGCCTCGACTGCCTCGTTGGTCAAGTAGTCGCAAGCGCAACTGCTGTTGAGGTCCTGGGTTTGATTCTCAGGTCATCCAAAGTGATATTGAGTTTTTCCATCAGGAATTTCTCAGTAGCACCCTTGGAGTCTCGATTTGTGCCTGGTTGATGGCTATAGACTCCCCCCCCCCCTATTACATGGGAATTAAACATAACTGGCGAAACGTAGGTGTACTATTATTTACTGCCTAACTCTTCGAGATCACAGACGTGATGTTATGGTATCTTATATCATTTTAAAATAATGTAGGAACGTCAGAAGAGGATGAAAAGAACATACACTGACCCTATTGGTGAAATTCTTCAGAAAGATCAGATGCATGATACTCGCAACCAGCGAGCATTTGTATGATTAGGTGTAAGAAACTGGAAGCACAGATGAAGCAAAAGAAGCATGTAAAGGTAGCAGGAGGGGGTGTAGTTTCAGATCATGCCCAAGGGAACAAGTTGTGAGATTACCTAGTAAAATGCCTGCGCAAGAGCAACGCGGTGTGGGCCGTGTGGCGGATTTCGTTCTTCAAGGTCGTCTACATTTTGGCTCTCATAAATATTGTCGACAGATGCAATAACCGTTCACTTGGCGGTGACAGTAAGTAAGCAGCAGTAGTACTTTTTGCATAATCTTTAAAAAGTTACGTAGAAAACATCAATCGGGGCTATTTTGAATAATGATGAATATTTGTCAATATTTCTCATCAATAGTCTTGTCCCATATTCATCCATACATAAACTCACGCTTTTCCATGAGGGAGGCCAGGATCCTCACAACGCCACCTGCTTCGTAGCAGGTCGCGTTGTCCTTACATACTCCTTTCGCCTCGTCCACGTTCATATCTGGTTGTACACTCACGCCGGTTGCGAGTTCTACGCACCTGACCTTTCTGAAGAACCTCAACAGTATTCAAAATTCACGTAAATATTTCATCGATCAAAAAACTCAACCGCAGGGCCCGGTGCTACCCTTGTGCCGGGCCCGGTGCTTTTCGCTTAAAATAATAAGGTGCATAATCGAACCTGTCCGAGGCAGGTGTCCAATTAGCGGGATAAGAAATCTCCGCCAAGCCACTACCGGCGAGCGCTCATCGGCATCGGCTTTAAAAATACTAATTAACATTATTTTTCAACAGTTAAAAGTAAGAGCAAAGATGAACCGAGTGAGTGACTGTGTCTCATTCGGTGAACAGTGCGGCTGACTGGCTTTAATTTACAGATGTTAATAAAAACGCAAATACGGATATCTGGGATTTCCCTGTAAACCGGATGGAAATGAAAAACAGATAAGGATACTTTAATTATACCCCCTTACCGATGTGCAGTCATATCGACTACCAATAAATAGTACACTCATGTCCATACATGTTTGATGAATAGGAATAAATAGAAAAGAAAAACATAGAAAAACAAAACATCAAGGTTAATTTCGTATACCAGAAATGGTTAATATGAGGATCCTTATTGTTATATGGTGTAATGTAACATTCATGTACCATCTATGTAGACCCATATTATGCGGGTTAATTATTTGATTTGATTTGATTTGAAGGTGCCTACCAAGAAACACTGGACGATGATCTTCTTCTACAAACACGTCGTCTTTGTCGTCTACCTTTATACTTGAGCATGAGGGACCAGCACAGAAGAAGGATTAAGACGATGGGAAGCAGTATGACAACCCAAAAAAATGGGCCAGTATTCTTGTAAATATCCTTGATGTACACACAACCCGGGAAACACCCTGGCTCGACCGAGCAATCATCGTCATATCCACTGAAAAACGAAAAACAAGAATCAAGGCACAATCACAAGCCATTGCTTGTACTACTGTTATATCTTGCTATTGGCAAATGTTACACATCTCATGAGAGGTATAACATTTTCCGATAGTAGAATTCAGGGTGGAAGGGACACCGACCCTAAAACGGTTGCCAAGTATTCAGTATATCTTTCTGAAATTTGAAAAATGTTTATTTCTATTATATCAAAAACCCACTAGACACTTGAAACATCCATACTGATGTTTTTGTAGCCTTAACTGTTGTTATTTCTAAGCCAAGGCCTCCATCAAGTCTTTCCAGAAGCCACCCCAGGTACATGATCTCACGCCCGTTTCCAGGACCAGCCTCCGGTCCATGTTTCGGCACCCATTTGCCCAACCCCATTTTGATACGTATGTGCTACTAACTTATGCCCGCGGCATCGCTCGCCTTAATTGAGAATTTGACAATGAACTCACGCTACTAAAGTTTTTCTATAATAATGTAATTCAATCATGATTCGAAAGACACGTGGCACCATCTATTATCGTAAGAACGTTTTTGTTGTCTTCCTTGGGATCAGTAATTTTTTTCGGGTTGAAAGGTGTCCGTTTCTGTACGCCTGACAAAGTATATGCAAAATTTCAGGATGATCGGTTCAGTGGTTTAGGCGTGAAAGGTAACAAACAAACAAACTTTCGGATTTATAATATTAGTTAGGAAGTTAGGTTAACCACAACCTGCGCCTACGGCCCCGCTTACGCCGTGACTGTGTGTTTTATTTGCATTATACGTTAACAATAATAATAAAAACGTTTAAATTTGGGACAATTTGGGTTTAAAATTTACAATAGAAACGATGATAGCTACAAAAGACAACAACCTAATTGAGTTCTTCAAAATGATTGATTTGTTAAAGTACGTACCTTTGCATTTCATCTGGTTCTTGTTCTGTTTTCATTACACTTGATGTAAAAACTTTTCTGAAATAAAATTATATTTTACAAAAGATATTTATTTCATTCGAAAACGTTGTGACGTGCCATCCACTAATCCTCTCTGGCCCGCTCGGTGGGTGATGGCTCACTTGCTCTCAGGGAGGAAAGGGGCCCATGCCTCAGCAATAGAATCAGTAAAGGCCGACTTAAATTGTTCATGCAGCCTGGAGGTAGTAAGTTCACATCATGTTATATCCAAAAATTACGTCAAAAATCTTTACCGTGTTGGGTCCGGTGGACAAGCACAGATTATGTCCTTATTTTCCATCGAATCCTGTGGCATGTCTCTTTCGCACAGGCGGCTCATACAATCTCTGCCAATATTTTCTTATAACCATTCACTCTAGAACCAAACGTTATCTGTATTCGAATTATTCGTCCATATATTCGCTTCGCGTTCGCGTTCACCTGGCTTGCTACCCACTTATGGGCCCTTCCCTGTGTGGGTAGCAGATGGCAAGCCACGTACCACGAGTTTCATACTTTACTTTGGACGACGATTTTCTCGGCGCTTTTAACAAATCGTTCATAACATCTTAAAGGGTTGTTACTTTGAGAACATGTTGATCGCTGACTTGTTACCTCGAGAGGACTTAATCTCGTTACGTATCTTCGTATAAACAATCGCTGAAACGACCATCCGAGGCAACGTCTACGAGTCTAAAGAGACAGAGCCATACAGTTCGTCTAGCGCCATCTCTTTCCTACACTGGAATTAATCCTGCTTTAAGACGTCATGGTAGGCCACCTGATGAAGTAAACCTTCGAGGGAAAAACACGGAAGTATCAATCGATTGAGAAAACGTCGTTCGGAGTAAAGTATCAAGACCACCTAATGTACACGTCATTCTATTGTGTTATTAGGCCATGTCGGAACCTCGTCACGGAGTGACGTCACAGGCTTATGTAACAATCATAACACAAATCTTGTTGTACACTTAAAAAATAATTCGGTTCGGTTTCGTTAGGCAAGATTACCAAACGCCTGCCGAGATCGTAAGGTGTTTCACAATGTTCTTGCTTTTATTCGTAGGCAATGGTGTATGAAAGGGCCGTAGAGATGGAGATAGCTTGCTCGTAATGTAAACTGCAATGCAATGCAGTGGCCAGTTACAATGACAACGAGGGTGTTGTATCTTTGTGCAATAGTGGGCTGTCATTGTCTGTGAAGCTGGACTCACACTGAAGGTTCGTAGTTATACAGGCTCACTATTAGTAAGTCAAGTCCCGGCGCCCGCGTCGGCATGGTGAAGGTTCTGGTTTGTCTTCAACTTACTTTATACTTCAATCGTAATCTATACTATAAGTTGAATAGTTTGTTTCGTTGAACGCGCTAATCTCAGGAACCACTGATTCGAAATGAAAAAATATTTTAGTGTTTGATACCATCACACTACGACCAAAAGGAGTGGAGCATCAATGTAAAATGTTGCAAAAACAAGGAAAATTTTACGCGGACGAAAGTCGCGGGTGAACAGCTACTATTATTAGATTCTACACAGGTGGGTGTACAAATTGAGCTAAAGAAAGAGACGATCATGTAAATATGGGTGATAGAGACGATGCTCTTTAAAAACATTATGCCACTACTGAATTCTACTCTGTATGAAACCTCTCGAATGACAAGGAACGGATGTCAGAATGATCTAAAGACGGCAAGGAAATGGAAAAAAGAAAAGGTAACGGCAAAGAAAAATGAGAAAAAGGAAAAGTAAGAAGGGGAAAAAGAAAGAGAATGACTGGTATGTATGATGATGGAAAGTAGAACTACGGAAAGAAAAGACAGGAACGGAAAACAAAATACATTTGGGTTTTAATGTTTGATTTGAGTGCATCTCAGGCACAACAGAAATTTACTGTACGTCGCGTTTAGGAAGGAAATTGAATACAGAAACAGACAGAGACGATGCTGTACAATACAAAGCCATGTGCCATATAAAAGATCGAGCAGATGTACCTACGAAATCAATTACGAATTACCCTTCCAGCCTGTTGACGTTAGGGCTAAGTACAATGAAAGAGTGTTGATAGATCAACAATTGGACAACCTTTGGATGGACAAGGAGACAATACATTACCCAGTATCTTTCCCCTAGGGAATTCATCCGCAATGTTCTGCAATGACCTACAAGTATCAGGTATTATGAATATATAAATAAATACAGACGGTAATACGTCAATGATGTAACAGTTATCGCACATTGGAGTACAACAGCTACCTTAAACGTATTTTCATTAGAGTATTCAGAATTCACAATGGACTGGAATACGGAAACAGATCTTGCGCAGTTATGTCGTCATCCATGGCCCGCTATCTGCCCTGTGTTGTTACAAATAAACGCCTTAACAAAAGAGTGTTATGTGCTCACAGCATTACCATGGAGAACCATGTACTCTGGGGATAGGCTATATAAAGATTTCAACACTATTGTATTACACAATAACTGACTGGACTAACGGTGGAGGTCAGATAGGCAGTCAATCCATGTAAAATACTGACATTCAGCTGCATTCAGACTGGATGCAGAACCCAACTTAGTTGGGAGAAGGCTAGACAGATAATGAAAGATTTCAACACTGATCATAGTTAGTATGTAAACCTTGAGGTCGAACTGGCGATGAACATGACGAAGGCCTAACTGATGTCAAACACCACCAACTATGGGATCAGAGTGAATGGTGACGAGTTACAATATGTCCATGAATATACATCTGCAAGTAGATGTATGCCAGTCCAGACGATACAACCAAAAATGCTTGAAAGAGCTATGAAAGGAAGCTTTCTTTTAACACTGAAGCGAAAAATCAAAGACATGTACATTTTTCAACCATGGATCCCAGAAACAGTGGGGTCATTCGCATAGGCAGCTGTTACACAGCCAATCCTTTGTTAGTGATGTATCAACAAATCCAATAGTCGTCGGCAAGATGAGATCAATTTGACTACTTAGGTTCAACGAGATTGACTGTACAGGAGAGAGGATGAAAAGTAAAAACTCAAAGAGCTCAGTTTTTGGAACATTGACCCAAAGATCAATACGACTGCGTTAGTTGATCGCTTCGATCGCTAATAAATACCACTTAAGCGGTAGTTGCCAATTTGCGGCTAGTCTTACCCTAATGTTGTAAGTATTTACAACACAACTGCATCTGCCTCGACTGCCTCGTTGGTCAAGTAGTCGCAAGCGCAACTGCTGTTGAGGTCCTGGGTTTGATTCTCAGGTCATCCAAAGTGATATTGAGTTTTTCCATTAGGAATTTCTCAGTAGCACCCTTGGAGTCTCGATTTGTGCCTGGTTGATGGCTATAGACTCCCCCCCCTATTACATGCAAATTAAACATAACTGGCGAAACGTAGGTGTACTATTATTTACTGCCTAACTCTTCGGGATCACAGACGTGATGTTATGGTATCTTATGTCATTTTAAAACAATGTAGGAACGCCAGAAGATAATGAAAAGAACATACACTGACCCTATTGGTGAAATTCTTCAGAAAGATCAGATCCATGATACTCGCAACCAGCGAGCATGTGTTTGATTAGGTGTATGAAACTGGAAGCACAGATGAAGCAAAAGAAGCATGTAAGGGTAGCAGGAGGGGGTGTAGTTTCAGATCATGCCCAAGGGAACAAGTTGTGAGATTACCTAGTACATGTTTAATACAATGTTACTACTTACAGGATTTGGCTGGTTAGCAGCGCCATATTGAAGGCTTTTCTTATTTACTTAATTCTTAGGTAGTTATTTTTTCGTTGCCACTATCACTGTAAATTTTTTTTACAAAGATTTATAAATTAGTGATTTCTTAGACTATATATGCCAGTTTCTAATAATGATTAAGCAATAGCCAATAGTGTCACTTGAATTTTAATTTAAGACATTCGTTTATTTGCGGAAATACTATTATTTCGTTAGAATATATCGATGTTAAAATAATTTAATATTTTGAATGTTCCTTATCCGTATCATCATGCAATATTAAAATACAAAACTAAGGAGGCATCTACACTTAACTCAAAATTGCATTTACATTTTTGTTATGTCACTCTTCTCGCAAATGAGCGAAATCTAATACCTTTCTAATTTAGTTATATTTAGCATTACTTTCTTCGGCAATTTTCTTAAGGTGGTGTCTCATTAAAAGCTACGCCTAATTCTATAGGCCGACTTTTTTTTGGTGACAGTTCGCACTGCGTTACCAAAGAGGAGTCTACAGATTTCTCTATGTAATACTTAGTTCGTAATTTACTTCCATTTAACCTTCATTATAATTTGTTTGGCTTGACCTCCAATATATTTTTCTCATCTTTGGAGAGTAATAATAAGGTGTGAAGCTGTTTCTGACTACAGAGGCTGCTGCCTGCGACTGCGACGACTGCGGCTTGCATCTGACTGTTCGCCGCCCGCACTCTGTTGAACACACTCGCTCCCGGGTGTGCAATTACCCTGTCACCAACGAAAAAGTCAGCCTTAGATGATAATAGACCATAGATAGGGTATAAATAAACCCTTAACGAAGCCGAGAGGTACTTGTTCTTCCCGTCATTTAGATTTGTTTTTGTCCTGGACCATACCTGGGTATCTTCTAGTTATGAAGATATTGTAGGTCAATCTTACTTATCACAGCCATACATGTTTTAATCATTTTTTATTCTTAATTAGAACGTTGCCCCACATTATGAATTTCTCCTGTATCGTGGGTACGTTTGCAAACATTTAGACTCACATACACAAACAGCCAGACCCGGAACAACTACCTGTGGGTCATACAAATATTTGTTCCGTGCGGGGATCAAATGCACGACACGGAGCGCAGTGGCCAAACTCTCAGCCATTGCGCCAACCGTGTCGTCAAATTATAACTTTACTTCAAATACCCCCATTACCGCTGTAATATTCAATGCATCCATCAGCGCCATGTTTTGAGTGCGTTACATAGAGGGTGTAATAAGACCCTTGAAGAAGCCGAAAGGCACTTGTTCTCCCCGTTATTGTGATATTTTTTTTGTTATGTTCCATACCTGGGAACCTTATAGTTACGGAGATATTGGAGATCAAAGTTCCAATACTTTCACAAGTTTTTTTTTAAATACTACTTTTTTAAGGTTGTAACTTCACTTTAATTACTTCCATGACCCGTTTACTATTCAAAACATCCATCAGCACCAGATTTTGTCCCAGTAATAATTTTTGCATAGGGTGACTTAGTTTGATGTACATAATGCTTGGTTGACGGCTACGTGAAGGGTCCGTTTACACCCTGTATATTGAGCGCTACGGTAAACCGTGATTTAGCCCACCAAAAAAAAAGGTCTTTTCCAACAATTTTTGCGTAGAGTAATAGTATGATGAACAGAATGTTTGGTTTACAGCTTCGTCAAGGGTCCGTTTACACTCCGTATTTAGGACCAACTTAGTTCTATGGTCTATTATAAAAATTGTTAAATTTACCCTTCTACATAATTATATAACATTCCTTGAATGACTCTGATTAAGTAAATTATATAAATTAAGTTTTAAATAACATAAGAATTCTTCCATGAGATCTCAGGCGACACGTTGCAGACAAATCACCGCTCCTTATAGAACCAACGATTAGGTACATTTTTCAAAACATAGGAACACATATTTCTTCACAGATATAGCTGTACAAGGATCTGTATAGTAGGATCTACCACAGGCCTTCTGTTCTTTCATTGTTGGAGCGACTACGCGACTGTCTGACCTCCACAACCCAGTTAGTACTGGGTAATACGCTACCTGTAACGACTGTCAAAGGTCTACAAATGACAGCCGGGACCAACAGGTTAACGTGTTTTCCAAGGCACGAAGGAAACTCGTTATGTAATGGGTGGAAGCAGCAGGGTGACTGATGTAAATAATGATAACTGTGTTTTTGACCGTCTTGTCAGTAGCAGGACCCGAAACTTATCTTATTCTAACAGAGATAAAGAGCACTGTTTGTGACAGTGTTCAAATAAACAAAAAGCAAAACCAGAGGTAAAATAAAAGTACAAACTAAAATTTAAAAAAACAGAAAATAGTAGATATACCTCACCACCCGGCACTCGCCCTTGAAAAAAGCCAGAACTGAGGATGCGACCACATTGCGCCAAGAAGATCAAAATGAACGTGAACATGACGCATATGAATACGATCTCCACGAGGTCGAACGTACTGCAAATGTCCGGCTTTGGCGGCAACTTCGACATGTTTCAGCGTTAAAACTATCAAAATTAAAAAAAAAACATCAGTGGCAAAGTAAGTAGCGGTCAATCCGAACGAACTGGAGGGCGGATCGGATTGCGGACAGCGGACCTGGCAGATAATGTAATGAGATTCTGTCAAAGTCCGGTGTCCACAGCCAGTCCTTTCAGTTTGGCCGCCTTTAATAAAAATTTTAAGGCCATTACATCGCTCAAATCCCGAAGACACCGTATGTTTAAAGAAGTTTGTAGATGAATCCCTATGTGCGTTTTCCGTGTAAAAAATATATATTATACTTAAGGTCATCAAAAATCAATTGTATTGTTTAAAATTTTAATAAACATTCTCATTTTTTTTAATTAATCTTAGTAAATAGTCCTTTTCAACCTAAATTGTAAATGTTCTCTGTAACGGCTGAATAGTTCGGTATGTATTTTTTATCCGAAAAATACCTAATGATGTAGGTATTTAACTATTTGTATTGTTTTTTTCTCTTATTTCTTTAAATATTTTTAAATAATAAATAAAACCCGAAACTTCGTGGGATGCGCGGGACAAGGCCTCGGAACTCGGGACAGCGATCAGCGATATGTCGGTCAGTGTCTCGATGACTCTTGTAACCATATGTGTGTTAATTTACCCAAATAAAATTTAAAAGTGCACGTTTTTAATGATTTTTTAATGAAATCATGTTGTAAATAGTACAGTTATAAATATTTCGTAAAATAAGAATAGAAAATGGGTTTGTAAATATATTTAGAGTAGTTTGTAATTTCGTTTTGTTTTTCTAACCTGTCATAGAGTTAGCATGACTATAATGCCTAAATATAAGAATCAATCCAAAGTGAAAAGTGCTTTATCTTATCCCATTAAGTTAAGATTTCATGGTTTTCCTTTCATTTAATTTATCATGTTAATAAGTGAGATTTGATCCTTATGATTGACCCTATCAATTGATGATATAAAAGTATTTTTTTAGAATTTAGCCGGTTTGATTTCCGAGTGTGGCAAACGAATTTTCGAAAATCTTTGAATGCGATGAGATTTATTTCTTTTTAAAAATAAAGGAATGTTTCCTTGAGTAAAATTTTCTATCTCCAGTATTTAGCGTACTTTCCCTCAAGGTGGTATTGAAAAATTCCACCCTGTATAATTGCATCGCATATATTGTATGAGTACTGTGCTGACCATTTACATTTAGTTATTTTTCATTGACTCAATTTCCCGTGGGGCGGTTGAAACAATGTCATGCTCACTCAAACGTCTCGCTGATGGTGGTGCGTGTGTCGGATCATTTAGTTCCCTTTTTTCATCTGTTGCTTATATCTTTTTTCTCTGGAAGTTCTTAACTTGCACGTCTTTCTACATCGTTCTCAGAAACAGAGTGTAAACCGACCCTATACGAAGCCGTCAATCAAACAATATGTTCATCAAACTAAGTAATTTTACGCAAAAATTATTGCTGGGAAACGACTTTTTTTTGGGGTGAAGAATCACGTTTTATGTGGGACTCCATGTAACGCATTCAAAACATTGTGCTGATGGATGGATTGAATAGCAACCCCGGATCTAGGGGGGGCAAGCCGGAGCCAGTACCCCGGGCGGCAAATTTAGTGGGCGGCAAATTCAAGCTTGGTAGACGAATACTTTTGTTATGACACCAAAAAACCCCCGTAATTTCCGACAACTTTTAAGAAATCGACCTATCCGAGGCGGAATGCAAAAATTTTCTAAAATACATCATGTACTTTTTCAATTCTACAAAAGTTGACAGAGTGATCCTATTCTCATTTCTGTATAAATTAAAAAAAGAAGTGGTGCTAAACATTTGCAGCTCACTTCACTCGCTAATATATCCTTTACGTTTGAATTCTCCACAACTTGACAGAGTTCCTCCTATACACATTCCTGTATGAATGAACAAAAAGAACTTAATTTATCCGAGGAACGGTGCAAAAATTTTCGAGCTCGCTGACATTCTGCATTCTTTTCAGTATATCTTTATAAACTGACACAATTTCTGAAACCTAAAGATGCACCTCCCGGAAATAAGCCTTAGGCACCCTTGATTGTTTTGTTTATTTAAATCCAAAGATGGTTGACATAATTTCGTTTTTCAAAAGAAGTTGTTGATAATAGTTTAACACCCCCCCCCCCCCCCCCAATCGGTCCCCAACCAAATTCCTGGCTATGGCCCCTCCGCCTCGAAATAATTCAAGATTGGGGGCTGTTGAATAGTACTGGGGTATGGTCTAGAACAAAAAAATGATCGCTATGACTAGGAGAACAAGTGTCTTTCGGCTTCGTTAAAAGTCTTTTAACACCCTTTATATGTATAATTTCAAAATGAATGATGTACCTAACTAGCACTATGCGACGCTATGCAGCGTTACAACTAGGGAACAGAGTGTTTTCGATGGGCTCTGTCACCCAATGTAAGATTTAACTTCTGTTTAGGGTGCTCGCGTCCTCGCCTATGGTATGATCATGTAACATTAGTTGCAAGATGAGCACAGTATATCATCATTCAATTACAATATTATATTAACTAGCTAATGCAAATAAGATGTGGCCTACTTACATACCTCTGTGTGGCCCAGGCGCGGTCCCAGTCTAAGATTTTGAGGGGGGGTCATACAGGGCCGTAGCCAGGAATTTGGATGGGACGGTTACCCCGAACAGATTGGAGGGGGGGGGGGGGGGTGTTAAACAAATGGGTTAAACTAGTAGGAACAACTTTTGAAAACCGAAATTATATCAACCATCTCTGGATTTAGCTATACAAACGATCATGGGCGCTGCTTATTTCCGGGAGAGTGCATCTTCAGCTTGTAGGTACTTGCGTCTGCAAGAGCGAGGGAAGCGAACTCGAAAATTTTTGATCTCTTCCTCGGAATTTTGTTCATTCATACAGGATAGAGAATAGGAGGGGACTCTGTCACCTTTTCCAGAATTGAAAAAGCATAGGATGTATTGGCGAGCGAAGCGAGCGAGAAAATTTTAGCATTCCGCCCTGGGATGACTTGATTTCTCTATAGTTGTCGTTCTTTTTGTTCATTCATACAGATATGAGAAAAAAGTAACTCTAAAGGGCAGGATGCATTAGCGAGCGAAGCGAGCTCGAAAATTTTTGCATTCTGCCTCGGAAAGTTTCGGTTCGCTTACCTTGTTTAATAAAAAATAAAAGAAAAAGAAAGAAAATATATTTATTTGTCGCAGGGCGTGAAGAAAAACTGCAGCGATTTGAATTTGAACAGAAATACGTTAAGTCGTTTATTATTTCAAATTTCAGAAATATACTCACAGGGAAGGTTATAGTATCTGCCTCCTAGCACAGTGTAGATAGAAGTAAGAGAAATACTATGGCAACCGTTGCTCTAATAACATTCATTTAGTGACAGTGTTGCCAGTATAAAGAAAATTAACGATTAATTTTTGCTATGTAAAATCGACTAAATGTCAACATAATAAAGGTCATCATCAGACCTTCAGAATGTGAAATGTTGTAGCACCCGTGCTCAATCAGATAAAAGTGGAAAGCTACGTCATTCTAACTATTTCCGTTACTGAGAACCGATAAGCTCTTACCCGGTCATCATCATACCTTCAGAATGTATCATGTAGGGGTACCCTTGCTCAATAAAATAACTGATGAAAGCTAGGTCATTAGACAAAGTGTACGTACTCCTAGAGTAACAAAATGTATTTACGTCAGTTAAAATAAATTAGGCAAAGACGACGATAACCACAGATCACGATCTGTATGAAAACCAAGCGTGCCATTTTTTGACTAACTGACGTCACAAGCACTATTTAGTGATGGGTAAACCAAATCGATTCAAAGACGCTGCCGACTGCGGCACCCGTCTCTACACGTAAATATTCGATCGAAACACAAAAAGAAATGGAATTCTACCCTATTTTTATCTCTCTCTATAACTAAAGTTTGCCTTTGTACATAGCATTTCTCAATTACTGTACGAATACTATTTACTAAGTAATTGTGTACAGTAAAGAATTATTCACAATCGTTTAAATCGATTTACTAATCGATTTTGTGACATAGTAAATAGAAAATAAAAATAAAGTTCTCGAGTTGCAACGTTGGTTATTTTAGCACATTAGCCGGATGATCATTAATAAACGTTTTTTTTAAGCTCTCTATTAACGAAGTCATGCCGTGTATTTTTTGGACTTTGCGACAGTTCCGTTCCCTGAGAATTTTTATTTGTTTGCTTTTGCTTTTTCCATTCAACAAAGCTTGCTTCCTCTAAATGTATTGAACAACTACTTTGGGAACCAATCTTTATTTCCCGTCGCATCAATTCATTTTTCTTTTAGATAACCATCATGTGGAAAACTAAAAAAATCACGAAACGTTAAGATTATTTATTAAAATTGTCTCTGAAATCTGTGTCCGAAATCGATTCTCGAGAATCGCTTTGCGTTGCGTACGATGAACAGCACTAATCGCTCAAATTGACAGAAAAATGACAAAAGCACCTGTTCTACAAAACCGAAGCGATATACGATAGTATCACTTGTTTCGAAATTCATCACTTGTTAAAACAGATTTTCGCATCAACCTCTCCAAGAAAAAGGACATGCCTAGCGGGCGCACCAATGCAGACTGAGCGTGACAGTGGCCACGTTAAGTTTCTTTAGCTTAAGTCGGGCACACGAAGTAGCTGGTGCTCTTGTGTTATCTAGGTCTATCTATATCAGCGATGACAACACTGCGACACATCTGTGTCCCTGCTTAGTCTTTATTGTAGTATGTTCGTTTGCCGGTAGGGGCGCCAACAGAATACAGAGGTCAAATCATCAAGGTCATCGAGCAATGTAATACCCTTAATTTTTTTATTGTGGGGGAATGTGTCCAGCACGAAAACATTGGTTACATCATTTAGATACCACATTTTACTCGAATAAAGATACTTACGTACTCAAATCCACAATGTTTATTTGTTCTGTGATATTATTCTCAAGATTTTTACAGCTTGTACCGACAGGACTATTGGTGGCAAAATGGTGATATCTAAACATGAACAATATTGTAAGTATTTTGACAAAATTATTGGAGAAACACATAGTCAAGCCACGCATGTGGGTGGATCGTAGTACAGACGCCAGCACATTAAGCTACTACTTACTGTCTATCAAATTTCTTTAATAGATTTTCAACTTTATCGCTAAAGCATAAGGTTAAAGGTTGATTGGGAAAATTTAACAGTTTCGGGTAGCTCGATGTGATAGCATCTATACGATGGGCCTTTGTATATTCAAATATTCTAAGTACTGGGGAATCATATAAAGAGTGTAAATAGACCCTTAACGAAGCCGAAAAGCACTGTTCTCCCCGTCTTTGCGATCATGTTTTTCTTCTACCATACCTGAACCATAAGTTAGAACCTTCTAGTTGCGGCGATATTGTTTTTAATGCAAGACTTTAACTTTACACACCTCCACGACCCCCGTACTATTCAATCCATCCATCAGCACAATGCTTTGAGTGCGTTCCATCGAGTCCTACCGTTAAACGTGATTATTCACCACAAAAAGTCGTTTCCCAGCAATAATTTTTGCGTAAAGTTACTTAGTTTGATGTACAGAATGCTTGGTTGACGCCTTTCCTGGGCATATACAGGATATGCCCAGGAAACAAAACTAGTAAAAATCATTCCATTTGACGTTCTGGATTATATAATCTCTTCTCAGACCGTACATCAGGCTGATAAAACAATGAGTTTAAATGCACAAAGACATTGGATACAGTCGTGATCGTCATACAGCATGCATTACAATTTCCTTTACAGCATAACCTCCATTAGGTATAATAAAACCTGTCAGATGATAAAATGTCTTTTTACCTTCTTTCTTTCTTCTCCATTATCCATTAAAATGCTTAAAATACTGAGGGTCAATGGCGGATGGCCAGACAACAGATGAATTTATCATATTTCCATTTATTTTATTTATTTTGTGTGTTTTGGGCCAAAAACGGTTACGAATTACGAAGACAGGGATATATGTCAAACAAAAAAATAAGAAAAGTAATTAGGTTCCGCGCAGGTTCCATGCTTTTCCATGTAAAAGTTTTTTTTTGATTGGGTATCTAGTGCCATCTAGTGATTATAATTAACACCAAATACGTTTGAGAACAGAGTCATCTATGAATAGAGTGATAAACTAAAGCGTACGTTACTAGCTATGGTTCCCAACTTACACCAAAAAGTACCACTAGATGTAACTAAACACAAAATTTAAAACGAAACTTAAAATCAACTCGCTCCGAAAACAATTAACTATGTTTGTTAATTTAAAATATCTTGCAGTACTTATATTAAAATAGTCTTACAAAATTTTCTATTTTGTATCATGGAGACTTTGAAAATCATTTCTGTTTATGTGTAGTCCGTGTAGTGCCTTTATGGCGTAAATAAGACAGGTGGGGTATCGAGTCAGTACCACATACACAGAGTACTTTTATATATAGGTATAGAGGCTTTACTCAACGGGTTCAGAAGGAAAGCGTTTGGTGGCGCCATCTGTATCCACAAACCTACAACTTTCCTGATATGTATATAATTGTGTAGATGTATACGTCTACCATCATTCTTGCTTCCAGGCAGGTTTTTATTTTAAAATTAGGTAATTTATGTTTATTAACCCCGTAATTTACTCATAGACTAACGTAAATGAATAAATTAAGGAATTACTTGGCTGCAGTAAATTAAACCCATATTATTATAATCATAGTCATTTATTTTGGCCTAAGCATTGGTGCAACAGTCGTCGTAGTAGGTCATACATAATAGAATCAAATCTTTTCTTTTATTGTTAGTAATGTTAGCTTTTAGCGACATTTCGTCAAACAATAATAATAATATGCCAAGTTTGTCGTTAACACATTTGTTGTTGTTGAATAACACATTGAATGCCTTCAAGAACAGACTGGATGATATCTCCAAATCTTAAGGGTAACAAATATTGTCTTCCATTCAAAATTCCAATTCCAATTTCTTGAAAAATAACAAAAACGACCGTCAGATTGATTGTTTGACAGCTTGCTTCATTGATGCAAGTAAAAAGTACAAAATAACTACTACGACACCAATTTAGCAGGTTTTATTTAGAGTATCACTTACATTAAAATGTATGCCAGTAGTAATGTTTTATTTGTTAAAAACATATTTTATGATTTTATTTGATATATTACGCGTATTTCGAATTTACTTAATAAGTTTGGTAGTTTATTTAGTTCAATTATAATAAAATAAACTACTAAACAGAATATTTATTTTATTAATGGTAACATTTGGCGTTCATTTGATGGAGTATAATGAAGCAAGAATAAAATAGTCACTTTGTCAGTGAAGCTGTAGTATATTGCAATCTATTTTCAATTTAGTCGGTTAGCGTCAGCAAACGCCATCTGTATTCACAAACCAGCGATACATGATTTTATAATACGACAAAATTAAAAATGCATTAGGAGAAGGACCTGTTACTAGATTACGGTAGTCTTTTAACTTGGTAACATCATTTTCTCCTAGTTGCATTGTAAAATGTTCTAAGATTGTACAGCCTGACCACATACAACGCAAGCGATAACGGTTGCACGGCTGTGCGCGCTATACTATAGTCACTTTAAATTCCACCTACGATCTTTATTCAATGAAGTTGCTTGTATAATATAATGACTTTTAATGTGTTTAGTATCCAACGATGTTCATGCAACATGTTAATGAGGTTCCAGGGCCTCTGGACCAGGAGTTCAGTAGACCCGTGGAGTCCATCATGAGATGTGAAGACTTCAAGAGTAACTTCGCGAGGAGGCTGTCGCACCGGTACTCCTCGAGATCCACCATCCCGAAGAGACAGAATTCGGTGAAGCTGCTGACATCTGAAGAAATAGTTGACAAAGTAAGTGCACTATATTTACTTGGCTTTTTTTGCAGATGCCGTTATATTGTTATTTTTTTTTGTTAAAATGTTAAAGATGAAAGTATTTAAGATTTGTTTACCTTGTAATTTCCGACTATCGCGTTTAATATCAGTACCTAATTAATTTACATTTCCGATAGGAAGTGCGTGTTTGTTTACAATTAACGCGATAGGTACTTATAGTACTTTTTCCATGAATTGTTGTCGTGCCATTTGCCTAAGTTTTGCTTTTACTCGTTTGGTGTAACAACAAATGGCATGTTTGGTTCTTCTTGCGACAATTACCTGCACGAATTACTATTTAATAGACTTCAGTGTGTTGACCAGTAAGGAAAGTTTATCTTACTTCTAGCCTAAATAATCAAATCAAATAATTTGTGCGAGTACAAGTGGTACAAGATAGGTTTTTACTAAATATTGTTCTGTTCTGCCAATAATTGACAAACAATTTAATATAAGCTGAGCGCCGATCGGTGCTCATACGAGTGAACTTTTAACCTTCTTTCCAAATTTCATCGAAAAATAATGACGAAAGAAAAACGCTTCTTTTTTTGCCACATAACCCTAAAAAAATAGGTTAAACACATTACCCTTCTCTGTCGGGTAAAAAGCGCCACGCGCGTAATAATCGTAGGGTATCTTAGCACAGACTTATGTCGGGAACACGCTACAACGCGCACGGCTTCCAGCCCCATAGAACTTGGAACCAGAGCAGAGCCCCGTGATTCCGGTGCGCGGTGCAAGCAATCGTACTTAAACAGGAACCACATACCTACTTTGTAATTTATCTTTGGTTAAAAGCAATAACGTATTTTCTGGGTATAGCAGATAATGATACACCATTGAAGTGAAAGTATAAGAAAATTATGCGTAGGTAACAATCCGTGTGCCCAATGAGATTTTCCATCAAATCAAAAATCAAATCAAATCATTTATTTCTTTGCAAACATGGGTAATAGCGGCTTAGATGTTCTTTTATAATGAGGTTCTCCACATTTTGCCATCACATGGGCAAAACTAAAAAACAAAATTTATCTATTATTCCGTTTTTAAATCCTTCAGGGGATGAGTTATCAAAAAGCCTTGTCAGCGCTCACTTTCGTAGTAAAACGAAGGCTTCCACAGTTCTACACCCCTGTTTATGTAGACAGTGTGTTGTCACAGAATGAATGGATTTTAAACTACTGAATCCCGTTCTTAGCTTATAGGAACATACATAAACTCACAACCTTTTACAATGGCGGTAGCCAGACACCACAGAACGCCACCTGCTACGATCCTTACATACTCCTTTTGCCTCGTCCTCGTTCATACACCTGGTCGTACACGCACGTCGGCCGAGGAACAATGAGTCCATGTCTTCTTGGACCTGGAAACTTTCCTAAATGATAACAGCTCCTCGGTTCGATCTATAGGTTAAGCCGCCGTTTCGTAGGTAGGTCTGTGGATGGGTGACCACCTAATACATACCTAGTTTACTTTGTGCCTCGGAAAGCATGTAAAGCCGTTGGTCCCGGCTGTCATTTGTAGATCTTTCAAGAAAGTCTGACAACTATAGTCTTACCAATGGGTATCGTATTACCCAGAAATACATGGGTTTTGGAGGTCAGATTGGCAGTCGCTATATGTAAAATATGTACTGATAGGTCGCAGGTCCGCTGGAAGAAATTTCTAAATGAAATAAGCGGTATCTTTGTACTGTTTTGTCTGTATGTTATTTCCTGTGTAGATACGTGTTTTGTGTGTACTACACAAATAAATAAGCTGCATCTGGTTAGACTGGAACCCGACCCCAACGTAGTTGGTAAAAGGCTAGGCAGATGATGATGGACCTAGAAACTTTTCCTTTCTGGAGAAAATCGTACGAAGTTTCTAGTATCACACGTAGGGCACGGTCAACTCATTTAGCAGCAGCCGAGGCCGCAATTATATAATTAGAAGTTCATAATAAATCGTTTATTTCTAATCAATGTCCTTGTTTTTCTGTTACATAAAGACTGGTTGTGTTAATGTGCAAACTATGCTCATCTAAAAACAAAACCAGTTTCAATAAAAAACGGTTGACTTGAATTTAATAGTTATGTTTGTAAAAAAATTAACATCAAAATTATGGTTTTACCTACTTTTACTGTTGGTCTAGTAACCTTACGACCGGTGATAATGATAGCTTTGTTCATATGAAACTAACGGTCCAAACGAGTAGTTGGTAAAATACTACATATTTTGTATGACAAAAAACAAAGTGCGGTTTGTTTATTTTAGTCGACAACAATGGCACATAAAAACATTTTATGTATGGGAATAAATTTGTCTATGAATATTCTAGCTACTTCCCTCAATTTCACTGGTGTCCTTGTTCATGTGAAATGATGTTCTATGTTAAGGGTTTTGGTTTCCGCACTTAGTCCCTAAAGTGGACCATGGTGCGTGAGCCATGGTGCCCGTTACTCCAACCAGCCCACCTCCTTCCAGAGGCAGATCAAACTTCCCGGTCTTCTCAGGACATTCGCAAGGGATCCTGGTGTTCCAAGAGTCTCCTCGCGGATCTGGATGACGCCGGTGCACTCGAGGAGTACGTGCGCTACCGTTTCTTCTCTGTTGAGTGTGAAATTATGAATCTAATCTATCCCAGCTTTGTGAGAGGAAGTAGGCCGTACCTATAATTCACCATACATCCATTGCAGGTTGGTAGAATGTCACATGTCGTCGATTTTAATTGGCAAGGTTCTATAGGACTTTTGGAAGTCGTAGTAAAAATTTGAAGCGCTTTCTCATTTCGTATATTTTCTGCTATAAGCTTATTAGGCTTATTCACTGCTGAACATAGGTTCTACCTAGCTACTAACCACCTAGGTAGCTTGGCAGTGGAATTATCGGCTAAATAGTGATGAAGATGGTGGAGGATATGCAAACAGCTATTATTACCAACATAATACCATCACTTAATAAAGTATTATGATGCCATGTCACAGAACACTTAATAGTTGGCCATGTCTAAGAATGATAGATCTAAAACCATTGCAATAAAGAACGTTCCAATCTATTAGAGAAGCACCGGTGGCCCAGTGGTGGCGGCCCCGACTTACGAGCAGCCAGCCAGCCAGACGATTACTTTGTGTAATTTATTTCATCCCACTGCTCTCAAACGGAGAAAGAAAACATCGTGAGGAAACCGGCATGTCCTAGTACCAAAAAAAAATTCTCATAGAGGCCTGTATCCCAGCTGTGGAAACATTATAGGCTGATTATGCTATGCTTATGCAATCTATAATTGCTAATAAAATCGTTTGTCCTGAATGGCTACCCACGCACAGCTCAAACCACAGGACGGATCGGACTAAAATTCGTGATACAGATAGCTAATATGACCTAGGTATCCGCTAAGAAAGGATGTGGTGAAACTCAACCCCTACAGGGGGTAAATTTTGGTTGAAAGTTTGTATGAAAATCCGTCATCGGTGAAGCTGGTGCGGTGCAGATAGTAGTACTACATTTATTGTCAACTAACGCGATTTTAACGCTGCGGCTTTACACCTAAAGTAGAAAATACGACTGCGCGCTATTATTTAGAGACTCATTTTGATTTTGGCCTAGTGTATAAACCGGCATTCATCTCACAACTTTATAATACCTTGGCTGTGTAACTTATAAACATAACATTACGCCTGTAATCCCCGAAGGGCAGAGGTGTACCTAATGGCACACCCACATTTCGTCAGTTATGTTTTAAATCCCATGTAATAGGGGTCGACCGAGCACAAATCCAGACATCGTGGAAAAACCCAATAACACTTTGCCCGACCCGGGAATCGAACCCAGAACCTCATGCTCGGCTGTCACGCTTGCGACCACTCGATCAACGAGGCAATCAAAAATGTATTAAACTGACTCAAAATTATATTAACTTAATTCTTAATCCAAATCCGTCCAACAGTTGCGGTGTGATTGAATAACAAACATCTAAACACCTTCGTTTGGAAAGTTTTGGACCCTTATCACGTCCACGGCCTAATCAATATTCCAAATGAGCTTACAATCAAGTGTTGATGACCTACACATCAGCTAGACTCAGTACGCTACCATGCAGCTGCAGTTTTTGTTCCGTAACGAATTGTTGGATCATCTAATTTCTACTCTCGCAACGTTATCGTTTTAACATGCAAAACAGCACAACTCGGCAATGGTTCAGTAATACAATTGTAACACTTGTAACGGGCTTGTTGCGAATTCTTGCTATTGTTTATAGATGATGCAAGTTTTAATTTGGGATTTTAAGGTGGAAGCACCAGGGTAACCCACGAAATTCACTTTTTCTTGGGTTTTTTGCAATTTGCCGGTCAGTGTCAGGTTTTATGTTTAATAAAATATGATTCGTGAACGTAAAAAAATTGCATCATTGAATGAGATTAAATGAACTTAGAGGGTTGTATTGGTGATTTAGTGATTATTATTCTATAACTTACGTGTTACGGTCGCGAATCGTATTTTGTTCAACATACAATGGTAGCGAGATGGAATAACTTTATAAGCTCGTGGCTCAATAACAACAGTTAAAAAAAAAGTAAACGACTTTTATTTGGGGCCCAGCAATAATTTTTGCGTAAAGTTACTTAGTTTGATGTACATAATGCTTGGTTGACGGCTTCGTGAAGGGTCCGTTTACACGCTGTATAAAGTAATGAATAACAGATTTTCTTTAAAATCCTTCGGAGTATCATAGAAAACGTGTTAAGTACCTACGTAATGGGGGTTCTGAATTTATTTCCGGACATGGTTACAATACGTCTCTTATCAGTTTGTGCGAATACCTGTATTGCTTTAGAATGATGACTTACTTGCCCTTAGCGTAATTTTACTGATTATTATTTTATACTGGATTTACTTATTTCAAATATATATTGGCAAACTTTTATATTTGCTGTTGCTAGCCGTTTGCCATTTTTTAACACGATCAAGAAACATTTTGTTTTACTAATTAGCTGTAGCCCGCGAACTTAGTCCGCGTTAAATTATTATAAATATTTTACTATACTATCTGAATATAATTTTTTTAACAATTTCAAGTTTGGGTTTTTTTTTGCAGGGATCCTTACGATTTTTTTCAAAATAAAAGTAGCCTACGTTACTCCTTATAACATCAGTTATCTGCCAATAAAAATCCTTTTAAAATCGGTCAAGCTGTTTCGGATATTAGCCAGAAAAACAAACAGACAAATAGGCAAAAAATTTAAAAAAAAACCACATAATTACGAAACATGAAAAACAAATGAGTATGTAATGTACCAACATGTAAATAGAAAAACCGAACCCGCTACTTCCAGGTCGGAAGTTGTATTGTGAGTACCATTCTCGCGATCAGAAAGGATGATAGCGTCTCCATTGTTCGAGCACCATCCTCCTTTTGTGGGATGTGGGAAATGGAAGATGTATCGTCAATTATTGTAGCGTTGTGAACTGGGTGTTCAGTTGCCGCTTGAGTTGCCGTGAAGGCTAAGGTGTGAGGAGAAGAGGCACATATACGTTATTTATCGAAGGCTTATAGGTTGCTTTGAGTTTTCTATAGTGGTAGGCAGATGTCGCACTTCTCGACCACCCGTCCGAACAAATAGCTCTTTTCGGAAAATGAAATATTGTTTATAATAATTTGTTTCAAACACTTTATTGTTAAATCACATTAAAGAAAAGGACTTACATTGAAATTTTGTGTAAAATGGACGGTTTTATCGCATCTCTCTCGCATCTCTTACAGACACTTTTCCTCCACCTTTGGACGGACGTAACGAATGGAGAGATTTCTAATTGATCTGTGGGCTTATAGAGCAGCTCATGGCTATATAATAACAGAAGCTCGACTCGATATTCAGGTAAAGCCGCGCTTGCCTAGGTGAGTCTGTGCATGGCAGGTGACTACCCATCACATACCGAGGTTCAATATTCCAAATGAGCTTACTATGCTCCGTGCCTCGGAAAGCACGTTAAGCCGTTGATCCCGCCTGTCATTTGAAGGCCTTTGACATTTGTTACAGGTAGTCAGTGGCTCGATATTACCTAATACTAATTGGGTAGTGGAGGTCAGATAGGCAGTAGCTCCATGTAAAATACCGGTTTTCAGCTGCATCCGATTAGACTGGAAGCCAACCTCAACATCGTTAAGAAGGCTAGGCAGATAATGAGTGAACTTACAGTGGTTTCCCTATATTTCGCCAAATAGCTACTTCGAAATACTTAGTGGAAAAGAATCATCATAATTCAGGTAAATAATGATGACATGGAGGCACTCTCCCGAGCACAACGATGATCGGAGAATACCTCAGTAGTACCTTGAATGCAGATGTAAGAATTAATTCGAACGGCAGGTGCCAACTATGTGTTTAGCCCTGAATGTAGAATCAGTTAGGTATTTTGTGATACAATGACAGCCTAGATGCAACTAAAATCTCATAGAAAATTATTAATTGCTTTGCCGCGCAGTCTCCGGTGTGCACTGGCCTTTAAAGCGTTGCGCGTTTCTGCAAAAAGTTTCAACAGGTTTGACATAGGGTTTTCGATAGCTTATGTCAAAACTCATTCCTTTTTTGACTTTTCTATCATCGTTATCGCAAAATGTCACTTTATCAAGGAATGAAACCAGGCAAGCACCGAGTAACTGATGACCTTTTCCCACAAGTTTAACCGTTAATTACAATGTTTCTTTTGTATTTCTACATTAGAATTGCACGATGAAGAGGGGTTGTTTTTCCCACAGCTACACGGATGTACATGTAGGGCGAAGGTCCGTTGCGGTGTTTTCTCCGAAACAATCTGTTAGACGTTTCCGGATGGTGGTCGGGTTTGTGCATTCTGAATCGCTTCACTTTTAGCAGTGTTTATAGGGTGTAACAAGACCCATAACAAAGCGGAAGGGTCTTAGTCCTCCCCGTCATTGGGAACCTTCTAGTTACGGAGATATTAGGGGTTAAAATTGCAACTTTTTCACAAGTTTTCTTTTTAAACACATGTTTTGAATGTAAGATTTTTACTTTACACACCTTCACGACCCCCGTACTATTCAATCCATCCATCAGCACAATGTGTTGAGTGCTTTCCATCGAGTCCTACCGTAAAACGGATTTTTCACCGAAAAAAAAAAAAGGTGATTCCCAGCAATAATTTTTACGTAAAATTACTCAGTTTAATGTACAGAGTGCTAGGTTGACGGCTATGTGAAGAGTCTGTTTACACCCTGTATATACTTTGTTTGCTTTTCAAACAGTGCATTCTGGAGGACAAGTCAACTTTAGGAATGTGCTAACAATGGTTTGTTTAGTAAATAAGCTAATGCATTTAGACCAGAGAATTCGGATATTAACAAACATTTTCTAACATACAAAGTCCTACAAATCACATTGATGATTAATCAGATTGATGATGATTGAAGGCAGATGAAATGAAAAGTTGGATAAAAATTCGCGTGAATTGCAGATTAACTGGCTGTTTGCCAATTTATCACGAACTTTGATAAACAGGGCCATTTATCGTTTGTAATTTTACTGCTGTCTTTTCGCTGTCGTTTTTATGTCTTTCTAATTACTGAAAATCTAAAAATTTACTTACTGTCAGACACCACACGGTCTATATTGATGTGGCTTGCACTGCATAACAGTTTCTAATCTTGAAGGCGAGCATTATGAAAGAGGTTTTAAAGGATTTTAATAAAGGACGAAACATTGTGTGGGAACTCGAAATATTTGACGAAGGGAAATCTCATTGGGCATACGGTTACACTCAAAATCTCCTCTTGTCATTACTGCCTATCCTACTTTATTTAGCAGCCGCCATTCATAAAGCTACTCGAATCACTGTTTCGCAGTGGATCACACCGTTGTCCGTTATTGGGACACCATTGTTTTAAACGCCGAGGTTTTAAACACCATGAACCTAACTGTTTTTCACAATACATAGCCGAAATCAGGTTTTGTTGGGAAATGTGGAACAATGGTTTATAAGGGCAAAAAACGGCAGTTAATCGAGTGTAATCTTGTTGTAATTTGAGGACTTGGGAGTTTGTTTTTTTCAACGGCCTGTATTGTTCCCTCTATGAGATGGAGGGCGGAGGGGGCTATAATTCACCACACGACCTAATATTTATTATTAGGAACTAAAAAACAGTTACACATTAGATCTCACAAACGGCAAAAGAAAACAAACGGATAATACAAATATGCAGCTCTCACCGTTATCCGCATACAGAAAACAGAAACAAAATAGTTCTAGTATAAGCTGGTTTCCTCATGATGTTTCCTCATGATGTTTCCTTCACCGTTTTGAGAGCCTCGATCTACATCTACTGAGGGTTGTTACATCTGGGCCCAAAAGACCGATCGATCGCATCGATTTGCATGCGCATAGGAAGCCTCTTTTATCCTGGTGGTACGATCCCGAGGAAAAATTACCGAACTCCACGCGGGCGAACCCGCGAGCATCAGCTAGTGAAACATAAAATTTTAGCGTGAAGAAAAATGCAGCTTATCGGTCGAATCAAAATTTTTCTTTTCATTTTACAGCAACTATCATAAAATCATATTAAGTTATGTAGCTATATAATTAGTTCTCAGTTGTTTTTATTTACTTAATTGGACACGTATTTATTTATTGAAATAAATTTTCGTAACTTATTATTGTTATCGTGAACTATTTGGCCAGATTGTGTTCGTGTTAGAGCAGCGGTGGCCCAGACTTACGAACAGTAAGTCGTGGGTTCGAACCAGCCAGGCGCATTACTTTGTTTAAGTTATTGTTATGCTATGCTGCTATGCTGTGTTCGAGAAATAATAAACTGTTTATACACATCTTGTGTCCGGTTCTACTCTTCGAGCCATCTACATTCACACTCAACATTTTCCTCATTCCTCCGCATCACATGACCATACCACGATAACCGATAACCACATAACTTTTCAATCACCGGCGCCATTTTCAGAGATCAATATAATTTCTGAAAAACTTGTACAAACGTTTACTAATAACACCCTCTATCAATGTCATCAAAATATCCGTATAGCATTGTTGATAGTATTTCCCTGTAAGCTCGTGGGATTTAGCGTAAGGTTATCCATAGTAAAATAAAAATGTTAATTACTTTATAACATTAGACAGCAACGTGTTTACCCTATTAACATCGTGTGAAACTTAAAGTTTCATACTCAAGACAATATTGCTACATCCTTATTAAAAACTGCGGCTGATGATTATTATGTACCCGACACAGGTACATAGTTTCAAAATGTATAACGGATTGCAGTGAGCAATGCCGTGTGACCTAGCACTGCTCAGTACTTGCATGGTTGAGCCCTCTGCCTCGTGTACAGGACTACATTCACTTTGAAACCAACAAATAAAAACCTCAACTGAAACCTTTATATGTCGTCCTTTACATATAATACCAAATAATAGTTTAGATACCTTTCGCCAGTGTGTCTTGAAAAGAAATGCTATTGGTTGGGCAAGTGGCTAGGCAAGTAACTGGGGTCGCAGGTCGACGTGGTTCTAAATGCTACCTCGGTTAAGTAACCACCTGCTGCGAACCTGTTGTGAAATAAAAACTTTTTCCAAAGACCTTTACGTTGCTTTAGGGCTTCACACAAAGTTATTTTATTATGACGTTCGACTCGAATACTCGTACTTAATAGTTCCTAACGGTGTGTAAAAGATTGCCAGTGAAACGTTTTTGTTATGAAAAAAAAACTTTCATTGTTTCTGAGGGATCTATTTTTTTTTCATCAAAGAAATGTTTCGCTAAAGAAAAATCAACATGGTTTTTAAGGAAAAGATAAAACGGATTTACTAGATAACTTGTGGTCCGTGTGGTTGTATAGTTTTATATAATAAGTAATCAAAATCCCACCCATGGTCAGCATTCAAAATGTTATATTATTATAACATAAAAGTAATTTACTCGTAAGTTCGTTGATGCTCCCCTACCTCACAAGAACTGGTTAGAAGGGAAAGCCATGGAAGATAACAAAATGTCGCAAAACAGCTTACAAAATACTACAGTATAATATAACTTAGGACTGGTAAGTCCTACCTAAAGAGCTGAAATAGATTTTGAGTGTGGAAGGCAGAAACTACAGAACGCCACCATGTATGGCTATGGCCAGATGTATGAACGTGGACTAGGCTAAAGGACCAAAGACTAGATCATCACCAAATCTTGAATATTCACGAGTGTTGGGCTAAATCAGATTTAGCTGAGTATTTTAATTGAAGTCATCTTTTTTATAAGAAGAAATCTTTTATCTATTTTTATTAAAAATAAAGTCGTTTTTCGGTCTGCAAACTACAGAATCGATTTCGATGCGGTTTTCACTATCTTTTAGACAATTTATTTCGGAAGGTTTATGAGTCTAGATAATGGACCCTAAAACTTATACGAAACGAGAAAAGAAACCTTTATGTTTCGTAAAGTCTTGTAGAACCCGTGCGAAGCCGGGGCGGGTCGGTAGTTTGGTAATAAAATATTTAGCTTTAATTTCTTCTCTGATTTGTACTGATCGGCAAGTCTTGACACTCTTGACCCCCATTGACATACATGCACGGGTCAAGAATTCTTGATACTTGCCTAAATAGGCAACTTGAAGCCTGGTGTGCCAGGTCGTCCTACTGCTTATGTAATGGAGGTCTCTTTTAATACAAGGCATAAATATAATGGCAATGAAAGATGAAAGTATTGTTTAAACTTGACTTGACGTCATGTTAGCTCCATTTATTTCTCGTTCAGGAACTTGTGCAGGCTCGGAGTCCTAGCTGACTCGATTACTACTCGGTGATAGTTGAGGATTTTCCTTTATTGTAACTCGTAAGCATTTCCTCCCATACCTTTGTATTCTGATGGCGGACGGTTATTAAGAGAAAGTAAGCAAATCAATGGAAAACTTCAAGAAAATCTACTTTTTGAGGGACCTCTATAAATGTCTATGTAAATTGATGTTGAGTTAGATAAAATATAGGGACCGGCTTTTAACTACACCTTGTATTGTTTTTGCTGATCTAGCCTTTGACAACGCGTCTTCATCATCACAATATCATAATTTCCGCCAAATGACGCTACATTGACCGGTCCCGTGCGTCTTGCATCGCGTCTTTTTGTCAAATTCCAACTCCCAAGCTCTTATCAATATTATGTTCATCGGGTTCCCACGTAACCGAAGACAGTGATAACAGTAAATAAACTCCTTAACGATAGACTGATAGGTTATCAGACATTTCTCAGATGAAGTGGGCAGACACCTACAGATTGCGATCAGATGGTAACTGGAGGAATGGCCTCGAATTCCAGTCTGCACCATCTTTATATTTTTATGTACTCGTGTTTCATCTCGGTAGACATGTATTTAAGACTTTATTGTTTGCTTCGTTTGTCGAATTCTCTGAAATTCGACTAATTATTTGTCTTAAAAAAATATGGATTGATCTCAAGTTTTCAACAGGATATTCGGTAAGATTTTCTCTTTGACCACTCGGCCCCATAAGGCAAATAATACTACTTTTTCTCAAAGGGTTATACATAATTTTCGGTTTGGTCTGATTCTACACAGGCCGGGCATACCAACTCAGGCCAACAAAAGATAGAGATCATATAGTACGGTCTAAGTATTTCACTTCAAAACCCGGAGAAAACGAAAGCTGGGATGCTCCTCAAGCCCTCAATCGTACGACGTTTTCAGTATGTTTAACACGTTATTTTGTGCCCGTTGAAAAGCCAGCAATTCCTTACGAGTTACAATTTTATTACTTTAGAGACAGTAGTAAACATACAAAAATTCTAAAAATTGTTGTTTTGGCTTCTGTTGCTCTAATAAAGACCTCCATATATTGTTTTTTCAATATCTTTAACGTACAGACATCGAAATGTTACAATTTTATTATAGGTATGAAGAGATTACAACAAAATGACTCGCGGAACCAACATAGCCTAGATTGTTCGAACAAATTGGTAGCTTTTGTCTTCGTTCGTTACTAGAATGCCTAGAAATATGAACAAGGCCGTTTTGAACTTCACTCATTACAGTTTTTGTAACATTGTTGTAACAAAAAACTGTAATAACTCAGCAAGTCTACATCCACATGTACCGGTTTAGGCATCTCTCTGTAGGAAACATCGCAAGTTATCACATTCATTTAATTTAATTGTATACGACTGACCATAGGTTTCATGGCCAGTTTTTTATTCAAGCGATATACGTACGAAGATAAAATAGAGATGGTGGGAGTCGGTACGAGCTGGCAAAACGAACAAGGGCGTACATTAACATTAGCTCAAATTAGTTTCAGTCATGTACTAGCCATCCAGAGCCATTCTCTAATACTGCAACGCCTAAATGCCAGGATCCACAGCGACTAGCAGAAAAACGCAGAGGGAATGAAACTGACCACTTCCCGGAAGAAAGACTGCAACTGTTTAGCAACCCACAACGAAGTTAATCAGATAAGCAAGATGGAGGAGTCATAATCTCCTGCTCTTGTCCCATGTTACTTGGGGTCGGCGCAACACGTATTTTCTTCCATTCTCCACTGTCAACCATCACGCTATCATGCCTTTCATGTCATTCCTTACACATCCATCCAAGAAAAATGAAAGAGTAAGAAAGAAATAACAAATTCCACATTTCCTTTGCCCAGTTGTCAGATTCCCTTTGGAGAAACGACCTCAATGTTAGTGTTTTGTCACTTGGAGGCGGTACGTTCATACAAGCTTGACTTGCAATTATAACCTACTACACTTCATGATGTTAGGGATTCTGAACAGTCTGCTTGCCTCAAGCCCCTAGGAACGCTACTGACTTCTTACTTTTTACGATTAATAGATTGGCTGCTGTGTATCGCGGGTTCGATTCCCGCATGGAACAAATATTTGTTTGGCCTAGTTGTTTTTCCGGGTCTGGCTGTTTGTGTATGTGAGTTTAAATGTTTGTAAACGCACCCACGATACAGGAGATTCCTAGTGTGTGGCAACGTGTCTTTCTAAATTAATTTCAATCAAATTTTAAATTAACGCGAGAGAAGCCGCGGGCAAAAGCTAGTAGTCACTATAATTATGTTTTCAGTAATAGATTGGAATATTCGTCATCTTCCGTAACTTATTGGTTTCCTACGGATTTCTCGAAATCCCTGGTAAACTTATTTACTGATGAGTAAATGCGACCTGCGACATATACAATACATTATCTAAATACATAGATATATTAGTCTCGAACAAGATAATGACTCATTAAGTCATTTCTTAGCGCACGCGTGCGAAAATATTGTTCTTGTTTAATTTCATAGCTCGACGGCCAAGGTCATCGACCGCTGTACTGTAACTAATGTAGATTTGTAGGCATGAAAGTATTACTCACTTTGTTTTCTGTGTAGGTTATTAACTACCTTTAGCAAGAGGTCCTGGGTTAGATTCCCAGGGCGGGTAAAGTGTTTTTGGGTTTTTCCATCAGGAATTTGTCAGTAGCAGCCACGGAGTCTGGATTTGTGGCCGGTTGATGACAATGCGCGAAATGTGGGTGTACTATTAGGTAATGGGTACACCTTTGGGGATTACAGGCGTTATGTAATGTACAGTGAAATACACAAAACAAAACTTCTTAAATAAAAAAAACATTACAGCACAAAACAATGAATAATGTCCGTTTATCCTTTGCTCTCGTAGTGATCAAATAAGATCATAAATAAGAAGCATCATAAATCATATTTATTTCTGTAAATTGGTTTAAAAAACTCTTTTACATGTCAACATGTTTGTTTTAAAACTAGATGGGGCCGGTGTTTCGTACCTGACTACTCGGAGAAGAAACATCCGAAACAAACTCGAGGTCACAGTCTCTTTTAAAGTCCAGACATTGCTCAATTCATATGAGGACCATGTAGATTAATGTCTGAGATGGTCTTTTGAAGAAATAACCACACAGATTTGAGTGGACCTGTCCAGACAATGCAAGCATTTGTCAGTGATCGTGTAGCTCGACTCATAATCCAAGGAGCTCAACGACACGACGAACAATACCAAAGAAAGGACATTTGGGTAGGCCGCTTAAAGTACTCAAACTGCCAGACAATCGTGAAACTAACTAAACTAAACTAAAAAATAATAATAACCACCCACATATTCATCAAAATAATTATATTTCGACGATACTTGAAAAAGTAAATAAAGTCAAGAAAAATAAAAATAATAATACCATAGGTAATTGAAAAAGTAGATAATGTCTACTAAAAAAAAAATTAAAAAAATGTCAAACTGTAATAAAATAAAATAAAATGGGTAAAAATTCAATTTAATATCGATTTCAATTGGAGCAGTTCAATCCCAAACTTTTGCTTTTAACAGAATAGAAGGCTTTCTGGCAAAGTTTACGTTTTATAAAAAAAATGAATTTATTATTCTTGAATGTGGCCTGGTAGTTTATTATAAAAGTGTATACATTGGCATCTAAATGATCTACCTATTTTCTTGAGCCTTGTTGTGGGTACAATAAATTTATGTTTATTCCTTGTATTTATATTGTGAATATTACAATATATCTTAAAAAGCTTTATATTTTTGTGAGCATCATAAACAAGAGCATCATAGGCAAGATACAGTCACGGACAATCAAATGCATACACTTAGCAAATCAAACGCGATTTTCACCTACCGTTCTACGTTTTCACGAACATAGTAAGTATTTTGAAACCTTTACTATTACGAAATAGTTATATCAAGGTGAAAACCGAAAATTAACTGTTTGTAAGATTTCGTTATTGCTTACTTGTCCATTCTATTTTTCTTCTTGGCTCTCAGAACTTACTAAAACATTTTAGGTACTTACAACACCAATGAATTGATTATTTAGGCAGTTATTTTAAAGCTACAAAGAAATGTAGGCGTATCATCACCATCATCATCATCACCATCATCCACAGCCCGACTTCACACAGTGGGTATAGGCCTCTCTTTGTTGTGCCAAGCTCCATACTCTTGTGCCAACCTGATCCAGGATATTCCCGCAATTTCAACAATGTCGTCTGCCGATCTCGCCGCCGGACGACCAACACTTTTCTTTCCTTTCCTTGGACGCCACCCGGTCACAGCTTTACTCCACCTGCCATCACCAGGTGTATAGAACAAAAGGATTGTGTTAAAAAACTTTGGGAATCATGACCATAAACAGCATAGGTATTTGTGTCAGACCAAAAAACGACAAGGTATTTGATCGAGAGTCAACGACCCGTAATCGTCAAGTTTACTAAGTTGACCGTTCTGAAAAAAATCGTAGGCATTGAAAACTAGTTGTTATATGAGTTTGTAAGATATGTTTTTAGATGAACAGCCAGACACTATCCGATTATAAATAAATAACTTGTAGGTACTGTGTCCAACGGGTTTACTAATCGGGAAAAAATTGAACACTCACAGGGAACTTGCGGGAACGTGGAAGCCCCACGTTCCCCCAAGTTCCCTGTGAGTGTCCTTTTAAAGACGAGTTTCCAATGAGCAATGATACATCAACTTTATACATACGAATAGAAGTTTTAAGTAAAATTATCTAAGTTTGTTGCTTAAAAAAGGCGATATTCCATAAATTATTCTTTGTACACCTGCGTTTTATGAAAGCCTAGGTGAAAAACATTGTATTTTTAACGTTCTAATGTTTAAGCTGTTAAGGGTGAAGCGCCAGGCCGCGAAATTTATCTTACTTTTTTTTGCAATTTGCAGGTCAGTGTCAGGTTGTCTACCCTGGCACATCCACCTTAATGAGGGAGTTTTAAGTAGATTAACGAGATCATTTGGTTAGTTTCTTTTCTACGTCATTTATGCCTTATTATACTAGCTCCGAACGAACGGCCTAATTAATGATCGGTAAACATAATAGATCTAGTGCTCACGGCTGATGGGAACGCATTCTATCAGTACGCTATCCATTGTTAGTTTTTTCTAACTAACAGAAGGAGATTCTTTTACGAGACTTTTTTCAAGGTTACTGTTACCTACACCTATTGTAAAATGAACGGTGTATATAACACAGTATCTGCGATCTATTTTCTTGAAACTGATTACACGTAACAGTATTTATTTATGTTTTTATAACTTACTTCGGTAGCTCGCAAGCACTACCTGCTGAGCATGAGGTCCTGGGGTCGATTCGTACGTTGCGCGTTGGCCAAAGAGTAATTGGGGTTTTCTATCAAGAAATTCTCAATAGCAACAGCTACGGAATCTGGAATTTGTGTCCGGTTCATGGCAATAGGAAAGACCCCTATTACACGGGACTTAAGCAAAACTGGCGAAATGTGGCTGTACTATTAGGGACGCCTCTGGCTGCAGGTGTGATGATGTTATGTTAGTTAATAATATACCTTTTTTTTTAACTACACACCGTGGTTTGTCTCCGTTGCAATCATATTTTTGCTTTCTATTTCGGCTCCACATACCTGGCTTCATACTTCATCAAAAGTTGAATTTTTACGACCCGTGAATTTTGAACCCTCGGCCTGAACCGTCGTCCGTACCTCTCAGGCGGCGGTGCCCAATAGCACGTGTAGTCCTTAGAGTTATTTGTCCTACCAGGAGGCTTTTTATTCCAGTCGTAAGTTCCCGATTTCCTAAAATATGTTGCTTAGTTAGCATTTTCCCAGACGTTGAGTTACGGACAGACAACCGTAACACTTCCGTGGTTGAGGTCGACAGAGGAATGTAAAACACTTTCAAATGCAGCATCGCATTTTTCTGAAAAAGCGAGATGTTTGTGGCCTAGTGCCTTTGTTTTATTTCGAACATTCCATCCAATTATGACTTTTCCTTCTAGATAAAACATTCAAATTATTTTCATGATCAAGTCAGAAATTATTTTTTTTATCAGAGTAGCTTCGAGTTGCAGTATCGCTTATTTGAATGTTGTAAGTCGGGATGACTCGGTGGTAAGGGAAATTCTTGATGGAATGACCCAATTACACTCTGCCACAGAAAAAGTTTCTAATAAAACAATTGGCTAAAAAACCCAACACGGCACTGATAGGCGATTAAATACAAGAACAAAGAGTGATTTATATTTCACGAGTAGATTTTATTAGACGAATTAAATTAATAACACTTTGCACGCTAGACGAATATTTTTTATCCCTACAAAACTGAATATAAGAACCAGGAAGACTAATAAATACTGCAGTAGATGGTCACAAGACGGACAGAGTACGTAGTTTAATTTTATTAGTTCATGGCTAAATAATAACAAGCGCACGGGTCAATCTTCGAGGTTAAGCAGTGCTCACCTAGGTCGGTCCGCGGATGGGTAACCATCATTCCCTGGCGAGTTCCTTCCGTGACTCAAAAAGCGCGTTAAGCCGTTATTCCCGGCTGTCATTTGTAGATCGTCAATCAGTAGCCCGAAAGTCTGACAACCAGTCTTACCAAGGGGTGTAGTATTACCCAGTACTAACTGGGTTGTGGAGGTCAGATTGAAAAATACTAGTCTTGAGCTGCATCCGGTTAAACTGGAAGCCGACCCTAACATAGTTGGGAAAAGGCAGACCAGGTGATGACAAGCGTAGGTATTACCGCGCTCATAGACGGTCGGCTCACTTTTCAACCTTATTACTCAGGGCATTAGGGTGAAAAGCGAGCACATTCCTTCAACTGTTACCTCATCTCTGACGCCAGTAACCTCGACCTTCATCATCATTCCCCTACTCTTATCCTAATTTATGTGTGGTCGGCGCAGCACGTCTTCTTCTTCCATACGTCTCTGTTACTCGTCATCTCAGCAGTCATCTCCTTTCTAGCAATATCAACCTTCACACAGTCAATCCATCGTTTCTTTGGTGTTCCTCTAATCTTTTAGCCATCTACATTCATGCTCAACATTTTCCTCACTACATTTTCGTCATTCATCCTCATCACATGTCCATAGCCGAATAAAACACATTGAAATGAATACCTACATATCAAAATAAAACAAAATTCAACGGCGCCTGTCGGGACAACCTAAATAGTGTAAGCAGGGCGACATCTTGCAAGTCTTACAAATAAATGTAAAGTAAAATACTTCTATGATATAATACAAATAAAATACTTCATTGATTTAATACAAATAAATGGATATTACGGAATCCTTTAGTAATGCGTAATCAATAAAGGAATTTTCTAAGTCTATTATTTATTAAAATCTATTGTTCTGCACACGTCATTATTTATTCATTGCTCTAATAAATACTTACCGTTTGTGCAATAAAGGAGACTATCACCTATATATTTTCTATTTATCTTTGCTATTACAAATCAGCTAAATAGACTTTATAGTATTTGAATGCTTCACCTCATGACAATGTCAAATGATGACTACGTACGCATCGTCTTATGAGAATATAACCTCAAATAAATTGGGATAAGGCCAGGAGAGTTAGAGAATGGTGATTATGAGAGAAGAGTGAGTGTATGGGGTGGTGTATGATTCAGATGATTGTGACGAGCGGGCGGAGGCTGCGGGGGTTGAAGTCTTGCCTGTGAAGCCTCATGTGCTCGTAAATTGTACAAACGCAAGTTAGAGAAGAGCAGAACTACTCATTTACAATATGAACGTGACCAATTTACGCTATGTAGAATCTGTGCAGTCCAGTTTGGTGTAAACAGACCCTTCACATAGCCGTCCACCAAGCATTCTGTACATTAAACTAAGTAACTTTACGCAAAAATTATTGCTGGGACTCAACTTTTTTTTTTGGGCTGAAAAATCACGTTTTACGGTAGGACTCGATGGAAAGCACTCAAAGCATTGTGCTGATGGATAGATTGAATAGTGCGGGGGTCGTAGAGGTGTGTAAAGTAAAAATCTTACATTAAAAACATGTATTTAAAAAGAAATTGTGAAAAAGTTGGAACTTTGAACCCCAATATCTCCGTAACTAGAAGGTTCCCAGGTATGGTCTAGAACAAAAAAATGATCGCAAAGACGGGGAGAACAAGCACATTTCCGATATGTGAAGGATCTATTTACACCCTTTATGTGTGTACGACTTGTTTTTATCATACATTACATTTTCGGTGCATCGTTCTGGGATTTTTTTTATAAGGAGGAGCTCGTGACTAAATAATAAACGCCACTCGGGGTCGATCTTCAAGTTAAGCCGCGCTTGCCTAGGTTGGTCCGTGTATGGGTGACCACCCATTGCTTATTGAGTTTCCTCCGTGCCTCGGAAAGCACGTTAAGCAGTTGGTCCCGGCTGTCATTTGAAGCTCTTTGCCAGTCGTTACAGATAGTCAGTGGCCCGAAAGTCTGACAACCAATCTTACCAAGGGGTATCGTTATACCCAATAACCGGGTTGTGGAGGTTGTGTTTTAGATAGACGAATGATGAGAAAAAACGAAAATACATCTAAACTGGATGGAATAGACCTGGTTCTGGTGTTGTGGTTTTTTCAATACTATTACACCAAACAGCAATGGAGTTCTCCCCTTCCTATTATATTGGACTTAAACATATGTAATGGATGTACCTCTTAAACTATAAAGTACACTTCTGGCTAGCCCCTCGGGGACTGATGCGTGATGAGATTTCAATGCATCCATCAGCACAATGAGTTGGACTTGATTTCTGAGTCGAACCCTTCTTCTGAGCTTTTGAGCTCATCCCATATATTATGGATTAATATCTAAACTTAGTGCAGGCCAGTCCATCGACCGTATATTCACTTTGCTGAGTGTTACGCGACGTGCGACGTGCGTGTGAAGTTTGTGTCGTGCACTATCTGTTGCCCGCGATTTCGTTAACGTGGACATTGACGTGAATGTATGACAGTGTGCGACAAAAAAGCAACCTATGTGCTATTCCAGACTAAAATCTATCTCTATGCCAAATTTCATACAGATCCGTTCAGCCGCTCTAGCGTGATGGAGTAACGAACATCAATCCATCCAAACATTTGCATTTATAATAGGCTGAAAATCAAGCGCAGGGAACAACGTGGTCTTGGCGTCAGTAATACACCGATCAGTTGTCCCCTCCTCGACTTCTTCCGTGCACGAAAATGAGCGCTTTTTTCCCTCTAAAGATATCAAGCAGAAGCTGCCGCCGTATGCAACCGTAACAGCAATAAAGCGCCGCGTAAATCGCCTGGACGCCTCTAGATCCTGCGTCTCCTGTCAACCGTGTGGACACATTTTGCACTCATCGGTGAGCAACATTGAGTCACTGAATCCCATTGCACGCGACTCCTATTGAGATGATCTCGACCAAATTAGAGGCGCGCTTGCGGTCAATCCGGACCCGTGGTAGGCCGTTTCAGACTAAGATTGGCTTCCCTCAACCGTCTGTAACTGCCCACTCGCTATCAGCCTCTCCTCGAACACACCTCAGCTCGTGTGTCGATTGCTCAGCGAGGTTGAGACCAGAAAGTGATGTTATGTTTTATTCAATGACATGTCTACTAATAACACCAAAAGCTTCTTGTAGCAATATAATGAAATTACTATAGTGGTATTAAAAACCTCATTCGAGTAACCCGTTTTGCGTTATGGTTTATTTGGACCAACAATGGCAGTCATGTGGTCAAGCTTGAAGAACTCAAACACGCACCCTGTATAGTAAATACCAGAATTCAAGTAAGTATAAAAACCAGTAAATGTACCTTAACCAGAAAAAAAGGCTTATATAAATCGGCGAGTACTTACTCGTTACTGATAGCTAATGGTTCTAGTAAGCAATGGTTCACTGCCTGTGTGGCCTGCCTTTAACTAATAAGTGTAAATTCACTGGTCATAAAAAAGTTAAATAAGGTTGCGGTACAACATTAGTGGAATAAAATGTAGAGGACGACCTCAATGCATTTATTTTCATTACACAGATGTTAAGTGATTTTGTACTTAATTAACTACGAACGAATAACCCCGAAATGAGGAAAAGTTGAAGGAGAATGAATGACGTTCTAAGTGCTGAAAGATTGAAGGCATTTAAGTTTCTAGATGCTAGAACAAAAACTATTTTTGCTCGAAAATATTGGTAAAAAGTTGGAACTTTGAACCCCAATATCTCTGGTGGCAAGAATATTAGGTAGATTCTGTCTAGTTAGTGCCAATAGCTGGTACCATTACCATACCAAGGGAACGATATCCTTATCAACACTAGGAATTTTAGGAATTACACCTATTTTAACACTTCTGACATAAGTACTTATTTGTTTATACCCGTGGCTTCGCGGAGTTTGGTAATTATTCTCCCACGGCTCTAATCGTGGTCGTAATCATTAATCCAGGTTATAAACTATTTGTTTGGAAAATTTCATCCAAATCCGTTCAGTAGTTTTTGCGTGAAAGTGTAACAAACATCGTCACAGCTTTTCGCTTTTATAATAATAATAAGTAAGAAATGCCAACATCATCATTTCATCCGAAAGACGTCCACTGCTGGACATAGGCCTCCCCCAAGTGTCGCCACATTGACCGATCCCGTGCGTCTCGCATCCAGCGGATCCCCGCAACCTTTACCAGGTCAGCGGTCCACCTAGTGGGAGGCCTTCCAACGCAACGTCTTCCAGTTCGCAGTCGCCATTCCAGAACTTTCCGGCCCCATCGGCCATCCGTTCTGCGAGCAATATGCCCTGCCCACTGCCACTTAAGTTTGGCTATTCTTCGGGCTACGTCGGTAACCTTGGTTCTCTTACGGATTTCCTCATTTCTGATTTGATCACGCAAGGAAACTCCGAGCATAGCCCTCTCCATTGCCCTTTGGGTGGCTTTAAGCCTTCTGATGAGGCCCATTGTGAGCGACCACGTTTCGGTCCCGTATGTAATCACTGGCAACACACACTGGTCATAGACTTTCGTCTTGAGACACTGCGGTAAGTTGGAAATGCCCACACCTGATTAAAAACCTCACCTCACGAGTAATCTGTGTGATGTCGTACAAACGTTTTATCTATTTCTTATTATTGCCTAACGGATACCGCCTGATAAAAGCGATGGATGAGCTCAAGGACGGACGAGCTTGTTCAGAATATGACTGTTCACTCTCACTTTGAAGGCAATGGGGAAATTCTTGTGATTTTCCTCTTTTTTTTCTTGAAAACGGAGGGTTATATCCAGGTCCTAAGTCCCTTCTTCCTGCTACCAAGGGTAGCGACTGCCGGGATTGGGGGTTTCGTCCCTGCAAAGACCGCTCCCCCACAACCCCCAGATAAATTAATTAAAAGGCGTTTAACATCGGATTACCCGTTTCCGATCCCGTGAACGTTTATGATTCTTTGCAATAACTTCTTCACATATGTAACCTGAGTTATCCACTTTACAGATAATTGCAGAAATTAAAAAAATAGTCAGATGTCAGATTCAAGGCAAACAAAACCCTTTTTAGTTGTTTCGATGGCGATGGTTGGCGTAGCGTAAACTCTTTCTATGCCAAGGCGCTTGATATAAATACATATTAAGTTGTTCCACACGGGTGGGCACTGTGCACATACGCGGCTCGCCTGGATCCGGGCTGGATGACTCACGCGCACCTGTCTCGCTGATAAAAAACTAAGCACCTACACAACAAATTGTTTCGACGCTCGCTGCCAGTGCCGGCGGAGCGTGGCCCTATGAATAATTTAGAGATAAAAAATACGGTTCCAGGAAAGGTTTTTGAACTTGCAAAGTTTAAATGTGATCTAGATGCACACTTTAGTTGTTCATTTTGAACTATACGAGGGGTCAACAAAGTTTATACACAGTTCTGGGAAGCACTGAGATGTAATTTTGCTTGCAACTCACCATTTAAGCTTTGAACTATGGATTACCAGCTTATTATTTCGTCTATTTCTCGATTTTAACAGAGGTTCAATCCTGGGACCCACATTTATAAGACCTTCCTTTTCCTTACGATTAATCTAAACCTCACCAAAATTGCAACAAAATGGAGATCAATAAATCTTAAAATTGTATCGTACGAAAAATAGTCAGCACGTCTCAGCTGCAATAACATTGCTCCTAATTGGCACGATCGTCAAGCACGATAATTTGTACAAGTTGCTCAATGTTGGATAATCGATTACTCGCTTGTATTCGGTACAAACTACAGGTAATCGCAACCGGTAATGCGGTGCCATCAGTATTGTAATTGCCTTGTTATGTTTTTTAGACGCAAGTAGTTCGGAACTTGTTATTGAATTGAAAAAGCACAGTAGGAGTAGGAAAACAGATCCGTCTTATATATTTAATATTCCAACGGAGCATGGGAGCTTAGGTACCTAGGTAGGTAACGGCATGATTTTTTCTAGAATACCGACGTTCTGTTTCTCCTGCTATGTCAAACAGCTCCTCTTAAGTCGTGAGCATTGGCTTTTGTTCCACACCACATGGAACCTTATAACCAGTCTTTTATCACTTTACTGCGAGTTTCTCACAGATTCTGACAAGCTTATTATAATTTACCATTGACATCAAGGCATCGAAGCCGAACCCGTAGTAGCTATCTTCCCTTATTCTCTACCGTTGTCTGCTCAGCCAAGCATTTGCCCAAGTGTGTTGGGATCGGCTTCCACTCTAACCGGATGCAGCTAAATACCATGCATGTCTGTAACCTCCACAACCCAGTTATAGGGTAATACGAAACCTTGTGGTAAGACTGTTTGTCAGACATTTGAAGTTTTTGCAAGGACATAGTTGGATGTCAGGAGAACAGGTTTTTGTGTAACAGTAACAATAACTTCACCGTACGTTCTCCCATCATATAGGATACCTTCTTTAAGCTTCATCATTACTATTATTCTGTCAAGAAACAGACGCGACATAATAATAAGTACAGATTAATAATGCGTTATAAATATTTCCCGTGTGAACGTTAAATCGAGCCACAAAGAGACGACATACTTTTTCTACGAGTTACTATCTTGGTGCGAGTGTGGCCATGAGAATAGAGGGCGCCGCTATGCGCGAAGAGTTTGCTTAGCGTTAGTCTATCGTGCAAAACTCAGAAATTCAGAGCAAAAACAAAACCACATCGTGAATCGTTTTCCGTTAACTGTATTTTTATAGTGAGCTAGTTGTACTTTACTTTAGGTGATTATTTCTGTGTGTCAATGTAATGCACCCATCATTTGGCCTCATCTAGCCTTTTTCCAAGTATGTTGGGGTCGACTTCCTGTCAAATCGGATTTAACTGAATAGGTATAATGTATCTCTTGAAATTCAAGATTAATTTAAACCGTTTCACAAGTCCTAAAATAAACTCAATTCTGAAACCGATAAATAGTCTTTCCGCAGTTTGGCCTTCATTGGCAATTATAATATTATATGTTAGTCTTTGTATTGGGGTATTTAATTACAAAATTATCCCCATTTCTCCTCCGTATGTTTCTCCGGTGGGAGGGAGAAGAGCACGCACCTGTGATTGTGTACATTCTTGTGTACTGTAGTATCTCCCGCATGGCTGACTGTCCCTGCCGTAGATTGGACGCCATGCCCGAAAACGATCAGGAGGACGATTATTATGTCTCTCCGGATTTTTTTCCTGTTTAAAAGTTCATTAAGGAGAAGTCAATTTAGCCAGCTTCTCATATGTGGCCTTATAGCGTGCTTAGTTTTACCACTGTCTGTGATAATTAACTACTTGCTACGCGAAAACGCCTACACATGGATGTGACCGAAACGCATGTGCATTATCGCGTGGTGATCATTTTTGGACGTGGGCGAAAATCTTGAGCGATCTCGATCAATATATGGGATTAAAATTATCGGAAGATCACGAAGACCAAATGCACATCGTAACTGTTTTAAGATTTTATCAGAGCTTTGAAATGGCTTTTTATCTACACCTGCTGTACGAAGATTTGCTAGAGGCACGAGGTAGCGCTATTCCTCACAAACAAGCCATGGTGTCTCCATCGAAGATGCGCACTCTCGACTCGATGTTTGTTACTTCCGGGCTGTTTTGCGGGAATAAACTACTATAAATAAATAAATAAGGGCTATTGTTAAATACAAACAATGCCTTCTGACAGGCTGGATAATTGAATCCTACCGTTCACGATGATTGTGAGAGAAGACTTTGGAAATAAACATAACTAGAACTACACAAGTATAACTTGATACAAAAACATTCAGCTTGCTAGAAATAGAACAATAATAATAACATAAATTGCCACGATAACACTTATTATTTGCTAACTTGAAGAAAGTAAACAAGTGTGGCATGTGGGGAATCTGACCTAGTTATGAGAATGATGCCGCAATTCGACACTATCAGCACAGATTACACATATCTAGCATCACTGATGCGAGGTGGTCACTGGTCACCCATACGCCCGGACTCTATTGTAGACGCGGTTACGAATGTCAGCATGCCCTGATTTTGTAAAATGTTTAAGTTAGATTGCTTAGGACTCTTCTTCTTTTAGTGTGGATGTCTCATATTATATTCCATCAGTACGAAGCAAGCATGAAGCCTTTACATTTCCCGCACAAGTGCAGGAAGGGGCAGGTTGGGGCAGTTGTGCTATTTTGGTACCGAGTTAAAAAGTCCTTTAGAAATTTAGAAGTGTTATCATGGAAATAGAAACGATCCCCTTTTTTCTATAAACGGCGTCAATTAAAGACTAAATCTACATCAGAATTTTCGGTGGTAATTTTCCTCTGACTTTATGGCTCTACACTGTGATTATTTACGCTGCCGGTAGAAGCGAATGGTAGAACACCACAAATTATTGCCACCAAGCAATCATGACATGATAAGTCACCATTTTTCAAATTACTACTAGACGGTTCGCTATCGATAATAAATCTTTGATTGAATAAATTATAATTTGCATGTTGTGTGAAAAAGTGTGCATGCGCATAGATTGTTCACTTTTACGGGTTTTCCGTATGAAAATAAAATGCTCGAGTAGTTTGCCGCGCTTTGTTTCGCAATGTATTTGTAAACAAATGTACATAGTTCCTAATGTTTACATTTATTTATTTATTAACATACTTTGTTGTGTTAGCTCTTGTTTCTTTTGAACATCAAAATTTTAAGGTGTTTGTACCTATCGGGTTTGTTTGTTTGTTTGTTTGACATTTACCGCGTGGAATGGTTGTGATGTAAAATAATAATCTATACCTACCTTCCTATCGTAGTACCATAGCACTGATTCTAACGAGGTTTTCAAAGAATTAATTAAGCCTAATAAGATTTCATCAGAACCACCATGAGAGGCATGTTTGTTTAGAAATACCGCTTCAAAACAGCTGATAGAAACTTACGCAGAATACAAAACAGATCCCGTCACGACCACCAAATTCATTTCTCAATACAATCGTCTCCAACTCTAAGCTATCGGCTATTGTAATCTTATTAAGTACCTAATTTATATTTGAGACTACGTGCTAGGTTCCGCAGTAAAGTCGCATGTATTTAAAATATAAATGTCGGTGTACCGGATCTGATATACGTAGACAAAGCTGACACGAACTCGGGACGTGAGGGGAATCGTGAGGGCGGTGGCACACAAGTCGCACGACACGACCCGCGACACGCAATGCAACTTACGTTTTATTTTTATTTTAAGCGTTATTATCCATGTACTTCCTCGTTGGTCTAGCAGTCGCAAGCGCGAGAGATACAAATCAATCAATACAATAATTGTAAAGTGGGTAAGGTGTTATTGAGTTTTTTTGTGCTTGGTTGAAAGCAATACGCTCGCCCCTATTATATGGGACTTAAACATCAACGGTGAAATGTGGGTGTACTATTAGGGACATCTCTGCCTAATCTTTCGGGGAATCCGAAATATTTTGATCGTTAGCCATTGTTTTATATGTTTGAAAAATTCATAGCTCCCTATTTAAAATACCGCAATATATTTGTCGAATTGAAGTGCATTGCCACTGTAACTTCGCTGTGAAATTTCTCCGCAAATTTTTCGTAACTGTATGAACTAGTTTCATACCTACATATCGAATGAAAATAGTTCATGCCCTGGTAGAACTATATATAAGCTAGTCATCAAAGAGGTAGCTGGGCTGCTCATTGCTCAGATTGAGACTTGAATTCAAGAATCTACGACTGAACATGGGAGACAAACAGAGCGATTTGGTCGTACGAGAGCATCGAGGAGTATAGAATATGAAATATCCGTGGATCGTTCGATCGAACTATATTACCCGGCAACAGGGTTGTGGCAATCGCTCCTATTCCATTGGGTATTCAGCTGCATCCAGTGTGATTGGAAGCCGACCCCAACATAATGAGACGAAAGCTAGGTAGATAATAATCAACCATCCCTGAGTCTCAAACAGTCAGGTTTGGAGTCAAAGGCATCAAAGGATAGAACAACGCAATTGATTGCTTTGATGAAAAGTTGGTGAAGTATCAGGCAAGAACGTGTAGTGTTGTTCTTATTTAATGTTGTTGTTGCCTCGTGTGTACCGACCTTTATGCACACCTTACGTTACGTAAGCCTCATCGCACACGCACGAAGCAATTGACAAACGGTCTGCATTCGAATTATATTGTAAAGGTATTACCTATCTAATAGTATGTATGTGCGTAGTGAGGAAGTACCTTCGATTTCTTTGCGAGGCCTACCGTAACCATAATCTTTCTTTCTAATTATAAAAAAGTTGCCCCACACTAGGAATTTCTCCTGTATCGTGGGTACGTTTACAAACATTTAAACTCATAAACAAACAGCCAGACCCGGAACAATTATTTATCTGTAAGCCATACAAAGGAGAGGGAAGTTTATAAACTCTACTCATACCAGTAAAGTGCATGCACGGAAGCTATACTGCAAGAAGAAAGTAAATACTGCATTGTTGAGACACTGGTCGCAATCGCGACTGCTGAGCAAGAAGTCCTGGATTCGATCTTCGGGTCGGGCAAAATGTTATTGGGTTTCACCATCAGGAATTTCTCAGTAGCAGCCACGGAGTCTAAATTAGTGACCGGTTGATGGTAATGTGCTCCCCCTTATTACATGGGACTTGAAACATTACTGGCGAAATGAGGGTGTACCATTAGGGTACACTTCTGCCTAACCCTTCGGGGATTACAGGCGTGATGTTATGTTATGTATGCAGAAAGAAAATATAGTAAACATTTCTAAGTAAACGGTTGTACGAAATGTAACGATGTTCGTAACTAAACCACTGACTGAAAGTAAAGTAAAATTGTGGTGGGAGGGTTTACCTATATTACCTTAAAGTTACTTAAAGTTACTGACGTCAGACATAGCTTACAGAAAAAGCAAGCTGAAGTGGCAGTGGGCTAGCCATATTTGTCGAAGGTTCGATGGCCAAGACGTGCGAGATGTACCGATGTCCTGGATAAGGTGACTGTGACAGGCTTGATGCCTAAGATGGAAGACGAGGTGCTTCAGCATTGGTTGGGAACGGCCTGTGTCCAGCCTTGAACTGCTCCAGGCTGAATTGAAGTTTTAGAGGTTAGCAAAGTGAACCCCTTCGAACAGAATTCACGCAATATAAAGCTACCAGGTGTTGAGACTGTGCCACTCCATCAACTCTTATAGCATTATCATTAACACTAAACGGAATATTTTCACGTTTTGTGTTTGTTTTCGTTGTATTAGTTTGTTTGTTTGAGTTGTGTGTTTGTGTTTTTTTTTTGTTTGATGTTGGTTCGAGTTCCCGTTTCTACTGTTAATGATAATGTTAGTGACCATGGTAGTTTATAAACTTATTACTATTATAACAGTTTTATTTTGGAAAGAGATGGAAATTTTAAGGATGAATAGCTACATCCCTGTTCCACGGGTGTGGTGGTACCCCTGACATATCTTAAACATAAAAAAAAACAATTCACACAAAGGTTTGTGATCAATCCTATGTCAGAGATCACATTCAAAGAAGACAATGCATTTTTATTTATTGATGCAAAGGTAGGACATACTCGTAATAATATTATGTCAGTCCACAGAATATACTTTGGCTTTTCCATCTCTGTATTTCACTACGTCAGATCGCAAACACAAGTTTAGAAAGATATAAATATTCCTAACGACCCACCATTTAATGTTAATGTTAATGGCTAATTCTCAAAGTTGTTGGAAGCAGTGCAAAGTAATATTTTAGTGTGAAATTAATAGCTAGAAGACTGATTGTTGTTGCGGATAACCTGTTGGATTTGTAGATCGCAGTATTGCGTCAGCAGTACCTAGTAGTCAGGTTGCTAGTGCATCGCCTACGCAATGTTAACAATATAAACTAGTTCCGTTTATGTGAACGACGTTTCGGTAGGCATACCTATATAAATATATACTTTGCAAGGTATCATAAGAGTCTATGCACACGGTGCGATGCGGCGGCGGCGCGGCAAGATTTCCGCATTGGTGGGCACTCGGACGATGCGGCGTCGTTCCGTGTTGCTGTGGCACCGCAGCGACGCCGTAGACGAACAGAGGTTTAGCCACGTAAACATCTGAGCGGTGCCGTTTTGGCGTCGCAACGCATACACACCACCCCTCCTCGTCTCGCGGGTGGCATGTCCGGTGTGCGTGCGGCGCGGCGCCGCCGGAGTGCGTCGTGCGGCGTCGTGAGACCTACCCTACCATGGATTTATAAATGCAGGACGCTGCTGCGATACCGCCGCCCCCGCAACGCAACTCTCAGGCTTTAAACATTTTGAAGTTCTTCAAAAACCTATCTATACTAACTTTTTCTCTCCTACTAATGGGCCAAAGCCTCCCCTCTATCCTTTCCATGATAATTATCATGCTAAGGAAGACATCTAAGCCGTCATCTAAGCCGCCCCATCTCCTTAGTGGCCTCATCTCGCATAAAAATTAAATTCACTAACACTGGGTCTAGTAGCTGGAAATTATATGCACAAGAGTTTTTTTGGGCACATAACATAACGAAGGTTTGATAGTGAAGAACTAGTTTATTCACATTAAGTCTATGACATCATAAAATAATAATGTTATAGAATAACGGCACGGCACGGTTGGCGCACTGGCTGAGCGACTGGCTGCTGCGCTGCGTGTCGCGGGTTCTATCCCCGCACGGAACAAATATTTGTATGGTACAGGCTGTTGTTGCGGGTCTGGCTGTTTGTGAATGTGAGTTTAAGTGTTTGTAAACACATCCACGAAACAGGAGAAATTGCTAGTATTGGGAAAAGCTAAAAAAAAACCTACTATAGAAGGGATTAGTCAAAAAAAATGTGCATGAAAGGATTTCAGGAAACTCACTACTTCTTCTTTCACCTATACGGCTTGTTCATTAAAAGTAATTTTAGTGATGGAGATCACGTAATTTTTGAGGATCTTCGACATTAGAGACCAAACACGCTAAGTGACAATAAATTAATAATTGAACCCAAAAAACCAAATTGATAAATTTTTTGGCGTAGTGCGTACTACTACTCGTATGCCTACATATACCTAGATGGAAATATATACAAGCATACAGGGTGTAAACGGACCCTGCACGTAACCGTCAACCAAGCATTATATGCATCAAACTAAGTAACCCTCCACAAAAATTATATTATTATTGTTGGATAACTACTTAATTTTGGGGTGAAAAATCACATTGTACGGTAAAACTCGATGTAACACACTCAAAACATTGTGTTGATTAATTTGAATAGTAAATGGATCATGGAGGTAAAGTCAAGTTATTACCTTAAAGAATAGTATTAAAAAAAAAAAATGGGAAACATTTAGAACTTTGACCGTAATATCTCCGTACCTAGAAGGTTCCCAGGTATGGTCCAGTGCAAAAAAATGATCGCAATGACGGCGAGAACAAGTGCCTTTCGGCTTCGTTAAGAATATTACACACTTTATACATTATATATATATATATTTTTATTACATTTATACGTTTTTACTACGATATTCACAATGATGTTTATTTGAAACAATAACAGCTGTCGGAGAAGGCACGAAGAGTACTACGATGCAAAAGAGATAGTTGTTATAAAGAGTTTTTAAAGTAACTCTTTGTGCTTCGAAATTCTCCTTCATACTGTACCCAGGGTATCTAAGTCTAAAAGCGTTAAAAAAATAAGTAAATTCTAGCCACAAGTCTAAACTTCGGTGCCAAGATCTTCGAATAATAATAATCAGAATATAACGTCCCACTGCTGAGACAAACGTCTTCTCTCTACGAGAGGAGTAGGCCTTGTGATACGAAATCACGAAAAAATTGGGATCGAAACCTTTATCTGTTCCTATTTCTCACGTTGTTGCCTATTCATTGTAGCTTCTAACAGTTCCAAGACATAACAAAACCTCTAATTTGTAACCGTTAATCTGCGATGGGCGAGTACAGTGATTTAGCTCATAAATACTGTCAAAGATTGTCTCGACGACCGAACCATTACTGTGGCGAAACTATCGCATGTCGGCCTGAAGACTGAAGACCGACAGTGCGTGCGTTAAGCCGATATGTGAAAACATCTATCTACAAAATGCTCATTATCTCTAAAAACCGTTTTATAGATAGTCCTGGACTGTGTCGGTACTGTTTCCCTTTATTCGTTTTTGTAGGGTAGGGCGCTTAATGCTTCCGAGGGCTCAGGCCGGACGCGGGCGTCACGCGTCGCCGGCTATGCATGACGGGCTTGCCTCACCGCCAGTCCGCGATGCTAACCCGACTCATTGAAACACTAACCTCCCCCCCCCCCCCCTCCATCAAGCAACCGCCAGTTCTGTCGGACAGCACTATAGTTTTTGGGCCATGAGTCAGAGTTACGCAACCTCGGTGAAAATGATACCTTATGAACTTGGCGAAGTAAGCAGTTTGATGTTTTGTCACGGACTGTTGCTACACCTCATGTCATTTATTTGTTTGCTAGGAAGTAGCAATTTCTTAGGAGCATTATGGTTGGTCAAACTTATCCTTTGAGCTCTGTCAAGTGTCTGGGCTTGACGTAGGAATCAATTTCCTTCGGCGCTGCTAGTTAGTAAATAAATGAAATAGCTCAAGTATCTGCTTGAGCTATTAGCGATACTACTGCGTATGTACGAGTACATGTAAATGACTTTCAACCATTAAGAAACCATTTAAAAAGGCAACCAGACAGACTGGCTTCGTCATTGGTCTACATTTTACACCAAATTATTTTTTTACCGATCGAGGAAAATAAAACAAAACGAAAGCTTTGTAGCCGTCAGTTCCTTTCGTTGACCTGTAATATCAACTAAGGACCTCTTAGAAAACTGGCAATTGCTTTTGAAGCATTTCTCATGTCTACAACGTTAAAAAGGATTGTAGTTTGTTATAAACCTAACCTTTACTGTAGTCTTATAACAGATCAATCAAGTACATTTTCGATCAATCCATCATAGTTTTGTCTAGATCCTCTGGTAAGTTTTTATTCAGTCTCCATACCGTGTTAAAGATAGAAACTATATCGTAAATTGAGAGCAGTAGTCCAGTGGCCTTGATCACAAGTGTTCGGTTCCATGCCAGCGATCCGGACACTTGAGACCAGAGGAACCTGGCACCACCCGCCACCTGACACCCGCAAGCCGACCGGAACCACTAACATCGTAACTTGCATATGACATTCCTATACAAATCTAGCACAACCTGTCCAATTGCCTTGCACAGTGCTTCAAGAATCTTTTTGCGCTTCAATAGCGTTGTCTTGGGGGCACTATTCATAAAGTACATAATGTTTTGTGACATGTATTGAAGTAACAAGATTAGTTCCGCGTTTCACCACGCACCATAAGATCCGTGTACTACTATATTGCTATACTGATTCTCCTCGGAACTCACGATAAACTGTCAAACGCTTAGGTCAAATCAGAACAAAAAATAAGTGTGAGTATTTCAGTTGAACGGGATATTAAAAAAAGAACGAAACTTGTAATTGTGGCATTTACGTCCAAGCTAAAAATAAGCGTCAACGTTCAACGGTAATCAGCCTTTTACTGAACTGTCTTAGGAGGTGATTCGAATTGAGCACCGAGATCTTACAATACTCGTATGTTTATACAGTTATTTATATGGGAGAATCTTGAATTTTACTCATTTCATCCGCCCTTCACTGTATCTTTGTATTAAAATTGAGATTCACATTGTCAGAGTGACCTAGATCGTGTTCATTTGACTTGTTTGCTTAAATCTTTTCGAAAATATGATGCAAGCTATACCTGTAAAGTTCGATGGCAGATTTCCAATTGCACTGGAATTCACTGGAGCTATTTACATCGATATTATGTTTATCAAATAATGAGTCCGTTATGAGTTTAACGGTCAGTGTTCTATGTGGAATTCCTTCTGTTACAATTACAATGGTTATTTGCTTGTGTGCATTTTGTTACATAGTATAGTTAGCAGTTTTCTCATCATCAGCTTTACAATTATTGTTATTGTTCGCTACATTTATTACATCAGAGGATGTGCAAAATCTGTCTTCATAGTTAGTTGTTAATAGTAGGTAACTATTGTGACTAGCTTTTCAGTACCTAAGTGAGATAACATTATAATCTAAGAAATATTTCAACGTAATAATAATTAACTAAGGTTTATTTTATCTTTGAAGAACTATCACGTAGCTATTGTAGATTCATTTGGCTAACTGGACTAAGGGCTTAGATATATTCTGTCCGCTAAGTCGGTTAAGATACTTTAAGTTTACAAGACAGTATAAACAATTAAAGGAATCAAAGATTTAGAAATCGAGCATAGAAACGTTTGGACACACTTTTGCATGGTAATAACCACTTAACACTTCAATATAGGCACACAATTTTCTATACTGTCGATTTAGATTAAAATCTTGTAGTCATTGATAAAATAACGGCAGCAAGTAACACAACTCTTCCATTGTTCGCATAGAGGTCAATATGAATCGAGGCAAAAGCGTGGGATGCCTGTGACACTGCCAATCATTTACACCTACATATGATCATACTCCCAACTTTTTGCTGCATCTAAACAAGCGGTGAGAAGACCGTTGGAGGAATCAATTGTTTACCAACCGACTTCAGAAATAAGGAGGTTCTCGATTGGAAGATGAGCAGACAGAAATTCCCAGATTTTTGAGGGAGTTATCATCCACGTGTTAGTTACTTCCTTGAAGTATAGGCAAATATACCCTATATTTTCTTATCCCTTGTTATAAGTACCTAGCTATGTAATCTTAATAAGTTGGTACAATAGCCAAAATATTTTTTTTTACAGGATGGATACATTCTGTTAAAGTGATGTAAATTTAGATGGCTATGTTGTCGCAACAAAACGTTCATCGTTCATAGCCATTGAAAATGTTTTTTCAATATATTTTTACTATCATTCTTTTGCAACTGTACTCTTGCGTAATTCGGTTGAAAAACACAATACCTCTCTCTCACGGCACAAAAAAAAAACACAATCACAAATGGTTGATGATTGTGGATGCAGTATTGTTTGTTTCTATACAATGCAGCATCAATTATATGTCTTCGATTTGATTCGATTCATCAACCGGGATAGGCGTATTTTGATTGGCAACTATTATTTTAATAGCTGGTATAAAGCTCACATAATTGCACGTAGGGTTATTATGTTTGACCCTAACCCCTAAGATGGTTTAGTGAAATTTATTACTTGTAAGATCGTGATTCATCGAGTTCCGACTGAATTGGAATCTAATGCCTGTCCATACCATGGAACAGTTTTTTTTTCGTAAGTATGTAGTTGAATGTAGTTTTTTTTTGTCACAGGCTCCAGAAAGAATTGAGCAGTGCCCTCAACTATCCAAATCCAGGAGTACGGAGCAAAACGGTGAAGTGGTAAAGCCAATGAAGAACCACAATATACGAGATACAGAAGTAAGCGCCTTGAACATGGCAATCGACACTTTAAGATGGCAACTAACACAGGTAATACTAATTAATTTATCTTCTACCCAAGTTATTTAATTTTAAGCTAATGATTTTCTTGGTGCACCTATATCCTATTTTACTTGTAATTTATACAATGTGCTGTGTCTAATGCGAAATCAAGCCTATTTGAAGCGAATTGATATCAACTGCTTACTTATAATTGCTAGCGATTGTTTAAATATTTAGCCCTCTGAGCGCATCGATGACAATAGACTGTAGTTATATTCACGCAGTTAACCTAACTTATTTTCAGACAGAAGCGAACAGACAAATGCACATAGCTTTACTTAAGCAGGTAGTGAGTTTTCTGAGCAGAGTGAAGGAACATATAGAGTGTCAGAGTCCTGACGCAGGACCCAACGCAGAGGAGACGTCCCACAGAGAAGCATCGCCCGGCGGACGTAGCGTCAACTTGCCACGATCCCGCTCCGTCTTGCATGTTAACCTGAAACCTGAATACTCTTTAACTACCGGCAAAAGATTAAGCACAAGAAAAATGAGTAAATCCATAAGCAACGTTAACGGTTTCAAAGAAAACAACGGCGTCTGGTAAAAATCTTGATAATGTCCATATATTTTATTCACCTCATTAAGTAGTTAATATTATTTTTTTTATTTTTGGTTTTCAGGAATCAATCGAAATTATCTTTGTCATCGGACACAGACAGTTCCCAAAAGATCACTGAAGAAATATCTAGACTGATCTCTCTTGCCAATACTGTACTCAGTACTAAAATACCCGACCTCTCTTGTAGTTGCAACGATAGTAATGACAATTTGAAGAATGATGATATTTCTAACGGTGGCAGTGAACATCACGAATCGAATTCTGCCTTAAATCTTGTTGACGAGGATACAACTAATGCATTTATCCTCAATACAATTTATGACAGCGAGGACGCATTCAATGGTCTGACAAATAATTTTGTAGATGTTAAAGATGTGCCTTTAACGGATTTCATTGTGTCGTCTTCTCCTCTCTCTTGCGGTTTGGAAAATGACTTTGCTGGTATTAATGTGACCCAAAAAGAAGAAAATACTAAAACGCTAACGGAAACTAAAACGAGAGTGATGGATAAGAGGAATGAATACAACCATGTTGCAAATTTCATCGAAGATGAAAGTGGGTTTTCGTCTATGAGTTCGTTCCAAGAGATCGGAATACCTATTATAAGTATTATACCACCGTCACCTTGCAAAGAAGTAGGTTACATTGAGGAGTTCTCCGACATTTTGGATGGAGCTGCAAAGTGGAAGAGCGATACAATGGACCTCGATAAACAAACTGTGAAAGTATTCTGGGTTTGATTGTATTTGCCAATGTACAAATTCGTGCCTGATAGCGTCATAAAGACCGTTAAATTATGTTTGTCAGTATTTTACTGGAATCACATGTCGATAGTGTATTTTTATTGAATTCTAGAAGTGTACTAAGTAAAGGTACCTAACACTGAGATTTTTTTTTTACTTTGTAGGCCTAATTACTTTAATTTGAATAAATAATATCTTGATATTTGACATTGGTTTTTAATTAGTGCTAAACTATCCTCGATTTTTTTGTGTAAATTATTTCATCACCACTGCTCTCAAAACGGTGAAGGAAAACATCGTGAGGAAACCGGCATGTCCTAGAACCTAAAATTCGAAGACATATGACGTCTACCATCCCGCACTGGGCCCGCGTGGTGGATTATAGCCCATTCTCTCTCATAGAGAGCAAGCCTGTGTCCCAGCAGTGGGAACATTATAGGCTGCTGCTATGCTATCCTCGATTCATTAGGAAATTATCCTTCATGGGGATACTGGGACATGACTATAAATGGAAAAGGAATAGACCATGACCGTAAATATTGACAAAGGTAAGGTAAAGCTTATCTTTAGACTGCAGAGACAGTATTTAAATCTATGATTGCAAGGTTTCTGGTATGAGAAGAATGCTTAGTGCGTTAAAACATATTTATTTGAACTGTAAATTCATTTTAAAAAACACTTACTCTTTTATTTATTAGTAAAATAATGTGTTGGGATAATTTAAAGCCGGTTTTAAGGTTCCCTACCCAAAGGGTAACCAGCGTAACCCTATTGCTGAGCCTCCGCTGTCCGTTCGGCTGTCTGTCAGCGGGCTGTATCCCGTAATAGGTGACAGTTGCTATTTTAATTTTAAAGGGTTCTCCCCTGCAATGGTACGGAGCACTTCATGCGCGAGTCCGACTCGCACATGGCCGGTTTATTGACTAAAATTTGCGAACTCAACCACCATGTATCTACCTATAGCATCTCTGTTGAACTAACAACCAACCTGGTGATTATGATAGTATTTTAAATAATGATTTATTCGATTGATGATGGCGATTTCGACATTTGTTTGTTGATTTTTGAAAGTAGTGATGGCTTAGTATACAATGTGGTCTTTGCGTACTTTATTCAAATTTCAAATACCTTTGCCACTCGAGTGGCCATGTTGGTTTTTACATTTGAATAGGTATAAGACGGGTGTGGTGTGTGACAGTGAAACAACGATTACGTTATTTGTTTAAATATTAGTTTGCTATTGTTTTCACGGTCATAGATACATTTAATTCATAGTATACTCGTGTAATTCTAGTGTAGGAACATAAAGCACAGAAAGGCCGCAGGGCATAGGTATTGTACCCTGGTTAGTTCATCTATAGCATGGAATTATGAAGTATTTAGATTATTTCGAAATTCAATCTTTTTGCACCGGCACTTTTCTGTTTAAAAAGTATTCGGCCAACGTGATTATTATTAAAAATTTATAGAAATGTCATGCACTAAAAATGAAATAGATCATTTGAAGAAATAGCAAAAACACACATGATACTATTTTAAGTTTTTTTTATTTTTATTTTTAAACATTTAGGCTTAAAAAGCTTTTCAACTTTTGGATTAATCTAAATTTCGAGTGAATTTTAAATAAATAAAATGGGGGATGCTGGTGAAGACAAAAGTGGTAGTGGGGATACTGACACCTTAAAGCGAGTAGAGTCTGTTACAGTCCAGCCAGACCCACCACAGACACCTGACGTAGAACTGATCGTGGACGGCTTTGGATTCATGCCGAAAGAGATGCAACGTGGGGAAAGACGTCGTTCAAGTGTTTTCGAAAAGACGAAGCTTGGGCCGATAAGGAAGCCCAAGCCCGAGCATGCGGAAGAGCAGAGTCCATGCGCGTCCAGCACTAATATTGACGTTGTCCGTAGATACACCTGGAAGACGAAAAACAGGATGCTAGTTCAGGTAAAAAACCGTTATACAGACTGGACACACCACCACCACGCTATCACTAAAAAATCCGACCCCTCTTTTTGTTGAGGTCGGTCAAAAAGCCTATGTTACCCGGACCTTAATAACGAATCGATTGACACCTTATTCATCAAAATCGGATGAATAGTTTAGACGCTACGGAGGAATATGTTCCTCCGTAAATACAAACATACATATATAGACTGCTAAAATCACAACCCTTCCTTTTGGCTTCGCTGTAGTCGGGTAATAAAATATTACAACATAACATAATATCATGCATGTAATCCTCGAAGGCAGAGGTTGTTAAATCTTATATGACAGGGCATTTAACAACCTCCGACTTTTGCTATCAACCGGGTACAAATCCTGACTCCGTAGCTGCTACAGAGAAATTCGTGATGGGAAAACCCAATGACAATTTTCCCCCCACCTGGGAATCAAATCCAGGCCCTCGTGCTCAGCAATCGCGCTTGCGACTATTATCGAGCCAGTCAAATGAGATATTAAGTTTAATATTTCCTCGTTATCTAAATTCTATTCCACCAACCCGCACTGAACCCGCGTGATGAATTACGGCCCACTGCCTCCCACAGAGAGGAGGCCTGTGTCCCAGCAGTGGGAACGTAATAAACTTCATTATATTTCTCACTATATTTTGTAAGAATAAGTTGTAAGGTATTTCTTACTATATCATTCATATAGTGGGTGTAAAGGATCCTCAACGAAACCGAAAGGCACTTGTTCTCCTCGTCAATGCGAAACATTTTTCTGGACTGTATCTGGGAACCCCCGAGTTACGGAGATATTGGAGGTCAAAGTTACAACTACTTAATTTTCTTTTTTAATACATATTTAAATATCATCACTTTCAAAAAAATAAAACACTTGAAAGGACTTGAGGGAGGCCTTAGCCCAGCATTGCAACAAAACAGGCTAGATAAACAAAAATACACTTTAAATACATCCATGATGTACAACTGAATGCATCCATCTGCACAATGTTTACAGGGTGTTACATTGAGGCGTATCGTAAACCGGCGAGTTTTCTCCCAAAAAAAAGTCGTGTCCCCGTTATTATTTTTGCGTAGAATTACTAAGTTTGAGTACAGAATGTTTGGTGGACGGCTTCGTGAAGAGTCCGTTTACACCTTATAGAATAAACGAATAGTAGGTATCACCATCAACTTCATTTAGCTCTGATGAGTTTACGAATATGGCTACTGCAGTAAATGCATCGCCCTAGGTTTATTTGACTTTTATCCCGCTTTTTTTATTTTTACCAACATCGTTCTCATACCCACTCCAAATATCTTTAGTCTAAAGTTTGTTTGGTACCAATAGCTTCTTATCTATTAGCCATCCTGGTAGTGAGCCTCTTTTTACCTATATTATCTAACGCTGTCTCCAAACTCATCTACAGGTCATTACATACGGCGCAACCATCACAACCATATCGGTTCCTGACAAAAAAGGAACACCCGGCGACGTCCTTGCTGGTTTCGACACATTAGAAGGTATTCTTACTAATTTTAAAAACTGCGTTGGAAACTTCGCGTCAGATACTTGGCCAAATGCAGATGTTCATAGGATAACGTATGACCAGTTGGTCTTTGCGGCCAAGTGCCCTATGCATGTACAGGGTGTATCAAAAAAGACCAACTTTCTCCAAGAGTCCCTGTCCCTCGTGGCAAGAATCTCGTAAATGCTATCTAAGCACACGAGGTTGTAGACATTTGGGACGTGGACTCTTCAATCATTATACCGATAGTCGTTACGGTTAATGGACTTATTGCGACCTAAGGTAGGACGCTCCCATTGCGACTGCGCCAAATGCTTGATTAAGAAAGCAGTACTCCTGGACACGGCACGCAAAGTGGAAGCTCCTTTCTCTGGAGCCCTGACCTCCGGCAGCCTGGAACTTGTTCTTGATGCCGATGGACCTCTCTATCTTTGTGTATTTTAAATGTTTTATATCCTTTTGTTTTTAAAAACATTTAAAAATGTAAATTGTAAATATAAAAACATTTTTCTCTTCAGAATACTTTCAGCCGCGGAATCCTTACTTCGGTGCCACCATAGGCCGGTACGCCAACATCATCAGGGATGCCACCATGATTGTCAGACCCTCGGGCAGGATGTACATGCTGTCGTCCAATAAGCACAACCATCACTACCACGGAGGTCACGTTGGTTTCGATAAGGTAATTAACAGCTAAACGAAAATAGAAGTGTCAATAATTTTATAGGCACTTACTATTTTCCAGGGTTTCGTACCCGAAAGGTAACCAACGATACCCTATTACTAAGCCTCAGTTGTTCGTCCGTCTGACTGTCATCGGGCTGTATCTCATGATCCGTAATAGGCAGACCAGACAGTTAAAATTTTCACAGAATGTGTATTTCTGTTGCCGCTCGAGTTATAACAACAATTAATTAAATTAAATTTAAAATGAAAGGGGCTTTCCTACTATCAACTACCATGGTACGGAGCCCTTCATGCATTTTTTTTGTATCGGAAAGAGATATTCAGAACTGACAAGTCGGTGCGGATCGGTACCAATGGGAACGGAAAGACATTGGTGCACTGCATCTGTTCCTTACGTGAGAAGTGCGTACAGAAAGTATAGAACTACGAGTAGTTTACCCGCACCGACTTCCGTCCAAACGTCCTTTACTGAAAACCTGTATCTTTATACATGCTGGATTACAGGCAAAATTGTGAAGATATACCAGAAACCGACTAATAGTTGTCGGGTTTCGTTTTTTTACAGTCTGCTAGCAGGCCTATAAATACTTCATCATTAGATCCAATGAAATAGCAGCAGAGTTAAAAATGTGGAGCTGTGATCTCTTATTCTTCCAGTTGCCCCAAAACATGCAAACAAAGAGACCTTTGTGCTGCTAGTGACGTCGACGCTGTGACTGTGGCGAAGTTTTGGGCCAATCACCAATAATATATTTAGAAAGAAGAAGATTCAGTTTTCACATTTTGTTTTCCAGGTGAACTGGCGCTCATATGTCAGCGGTTACAAGGTGGTCATGAGCCACGTTTCGGAACGGTTCCACGAGGGCTACCCTGGCACGTTAATGACCCAGGTGACCTTCGAGGTTACCTGTGACAATACGCTCAAAATTGAAATGAAATGCACCACTACCGAGCCGACCATCATAAACTTAAGCAACTCACCCTACTTCAATCTTGCTGGCCATGTAAGTACCTTGAAACTTTTTTCTTGTACTAGCATGAAAATTACACGAAATAAAAATAAAGTTATGAAAAAAAAACTAATAAACCCGACTGCTGTACAAAAACTGAAAAGCTGGAAATGAGCACATTTAAAATTAAATAAAAGTTGGAAGTAGGCGTCACCATTTGAATATAAAAATGGAATGGGCCCCGCCTGCTTCCAACTTTTATTTAATTTTAAACGAATCTAACAACATATAATTTATCGAAATGGATTCATTCGTTTAGGAGGTACTAGGGAACAAAGAAACGGACATACATAAGTAGAGGTCATCAATACATAACCGTCCTTTTGGGCTTCTCCACAATCGGGTAAATGAAAGATAAGTTTTGGTCGTCCGGTTAGGTTGGTGCCATCGCAAGCATACCTTGGACGGAGTTTGCACAGAAACATGAAAATACGCTCAAGCTAAGAGTAGTCTATACCCAGAAGTGGGGTGAATTATGGCTATGGGTGATGTTATAGTTATTCAGCTGCAACAAGTTAGACTGATTTGCCTTGCCTTTTCCCTACAATCTACATAAACTCACGCCTTTTCACGTAGGGTTATGCAGAAGCCCAATAATGCCATTGCTATTTCGATTGAGTTAGGTTTTAGTTGATTCTATTTCTACCAACATGCTTAAAATATTATGTAAAATCGCGAGTTCAGTGTTCGCACTTTCTGAATGAGAGCCTCAACGACAGAAGTAACAGGCTTTTGCACATTTCGTCATCACGTAGCTATCTGCAAGTTATTTCTTTTTTCATCTAACGAATTCAATACTGGCATCTTTTTATCGATTTATGAAAGTTCCATAGCTCTGAAGACATGACCGACTGTCACTGTTATGACACTTTGGTGGACGTGACTACGTTTTTTCTTTGCATAACGAAATGCCGTTTTCTTTTCAGCATACAGGGCCGGATTTATTAATGGACCACATCGTTACCATTAATGCCGACAAATACACGGCCATAGATGAAGAGGGACTTGTTACAGGTTTGTTTTTTTACTACTTGGTTTCTGGCCCACCACGGATCTTGAACCATAAGGGAAAATACGACCTAACTGAACTCTTATGTTACCTAGCTGAACTCTTGTACTACCTAGCTTGAACTCTTATACTACCTAGTTGAACTCTTATACTACCTGGCTGAACTCTTATACAACCTAGCTGAACTCTTATACTACCTGAATTCTTTTAACTACTATATTAAATATTATTATAGTCTGTGTGTGCACAACTAGAAAATACACTGCAAAAACAAATACAAATTGTGTGCGCGGAGACCTTCCATTTGACATCCTGCCGTACTCAAATAATCTGATATGATATGGTGCTTAAAATGCGCTACCTACATTATTGTCCATATAAAATATTCGCATTCGCATTAGCATTCGCGAATATTTCGCAAATAGGTATATTTTTTTAATCAGGCGCCATTTCTTCTATGTCTAAAATTTGACTTCTAACTAGTCACGCCTATCGAACACACACATTATTTGTCGTATTGCATTGAGAATTGTTGAGCTGATCCGTAGAAACCTCATGGTTATATTTTTGCCTCCCGTCAAGTACTATCGATAGACTAGTGCTGATTCGGTACTACCGAAAGATCGTCAACAAAAGCAGACTAGAACTTACTTTTTTGACGTTCATATTAGTAAAATATTCGCATAAATTTTGCGAATGCGAATGTCAAGAAATACGCGAATATTCACGAATGCCAATGCGAATACATAAACGTACATCACTTGTCCATGTACATATGAAATAATGAATTCATTTAATTGTAACTGTTCGAAATTGAATTATGTGGGTAAATTTAAATATTTAGGTCTAACAATTGATAAGAACTTTAATTGGAGATTACATGTAAACGACATTTGCAATAGGCTAAGATCGGTGCTAATTAAGTTTTACCACTTAAAAAATGTGTTAAACAAACATAGGTACGTTAAGAATTGTGTATTTCGCACTTGCCGATTCGCTAATAAGCTATGGACTCCTTGTGTACGGGCGTACCTTTATTTCATATTTAAGAGAGATCAAAGACATACAAATAAGACTGATAAAGTTTCTGGTTAGTAAGAATGTTAAAGACAAGTGCAACAAAGAGTATGATAAGTTATTTCCCATCTGTAAAATTATACCCATAGATAGAAAAATTCAAGGTCTGGAATATTATTATAAAGATGAATATAAATTTAATGTTAAAAACAAGTACAACACACGTAGGGTTAGAGAGAACAGACAACAAGGTCGATTCAACCTCAGATAACAAATTATTATGGTAAGAGAACATCTAAGTATTTGGTACCTAAAGTGTTTAACAAAATAGATTTATTAAGAGAAAAAGAAAAAGTAAGTAAAGGATCACTAAAGACAAAATTAGAAAACATTTTACAGGATAGCAGGCTCGAGGAGCACGTGGCGAAATTATGAAAAAAAAAAAAAAACTTTTATGAACAAATTAACATGTTTATTTATTTGTGTTTAAATTAAAAAATATTTGAATTTTCTGTTTTTCATATTTCAGCACAGTTTTGTATTAGTATTTTCTGTTTTTCATATTGGGCTGTTTACTTACGCTAACTCCGCCTCGAATGCAGTAACAGGGTTTCCCCACTTATATCAAAATGTACTATGATATGATTAAACCATAACAGTAGAACTTATAAGAAGTAGCTATTTAAGTAAGGTGGTCCATTGTTATATAAAAGAGCGCCTCTCGCCATCAAACGTAAAAGTTTGGCGAGTTTAGAATTAAGCAACACCTCTGTCTGTTTTTTTTATTTTTATTTATTCATTTAATGATACTATAGTAGTATCATTAAATAAATAAAAAGAAAAAAAAAAAAAAATTAATCTTGGGTGACATTTTCATGGTTATCAAGAGCCCTCGAAATAAAAATTAAGTCAAAGTCAAGTTTGCAAATTTATCGTCGGTAAGTAATATTGTGTTTGTGTGCAGGCTACAAATATTTATGTTGGTAACCATCAATCACGCGAGCCAAGCCGCATGCAAAAGCTAGTTATATAACAAACAACTAATGCCATCTAGTGTAACTTATACGAAGTACTACGATGAGCAGCTAATTGGCACACAGCAACTACGAACGGGTTGAATGGACAAGTAACGCCATCTATGATCATCGGGTGTAATAAAGCAAATCCCGCTAGTTATCGGAACTAGAAACTGCTACAGACTACTAAATTCGTGTAAATAATTCGAAAAATGTACATAAACAACTTTCCACATTTAATATTACCTTATTTTAGTAAGATTGTTGTTAACCTGCGGGTTTTGCTTCGTTACACACGATGATCATAGATGGCGTTACTTGTCCGTTCAACTCGTTCGTAGTTGCTGTATTCCATTTAAGAGCCCGCTTACATTTGGGCGCTACGCGAATTTAGGTATTTTACGCACCGAGCGGTCCGTGAGCTACGCTACCGATTCTTCCTTTCATATCTATTCACTCGCTCGCACCATGATATTGTGAGTATGGCGACTAAACGATCTTGATCCAACATACAAGTTTTCTTAGGATGTAGTTACGGAGGTACTTCGGTAGACAGAAAAACTTTTGATGTGATATTTTAATGTTATTTAATTCGTTTTAAGATTTATTTTAATTCGTTTTAATATATTTTTCATTATTTAAGAATCTTAAAGTGTTAAATTAAGTAGATATATATAAACATTTAAATTGTTACGCAGTAACCGATCGTTGATAACCGACATCCGTAGTATAGTGTTCTGAAAATTGTGCTAAATACTCATAGAAACTAGTCTCAAGTGAAAAACAATGTATACCATCGCATTTACTAAAGAAGCATCATTAGAAAGTAAAAGCCGACCACAATACTTGTAAACACATAGGTTTCTGGTGAACAGATTTATTTGAAAAATAAACTATCTTTAGATCATCGAATTCTACATCGATATTAGACAAACAAATATGTCTGTTTAATATCTTTTATGTGTACGTAAATAAATAAATAGTACGGTTGCAACATGATTAAATAAATAAAACACACCAGTGTAACTAATAATTCTTTTATTTGGCACAGTCAATTACCATATTTTTTATTTACAACGATCAAAAACTGCAGTCGTAGTTTACGAAGTTCTAGCACGCACACAAAAGCAGAGTCTATAAGGCAATCGACGCACACCACGATAGTATAGACAGGACGAAGCGCGCGAAATTATCTGACATAGACCCGTCCTAGTCAAGCGCTCGCGCCGTTCTGAGCGCAGATCGCCGGCGCAGTGAAATATATAGTACTTTTAATTAATTAATTAAAAAATAACAGTAGCTATTTAAATAATAAAAATAATAGTATAGTTCAAGCAAACATTGAAGAATATTTTGGTATAAATATTACGTCAAAAAGATGCAAAACTTCGGAGATATCGCGGCATGTTTCGAAGCCTTTTCGGTCGATAATTGAATTACGTCTAGTTTTTTTTTCTTTACAAATAAGGCATATAACGAAAATGTATTCTAATAATATTAAAGTACAGGATATAAGTAAGACGAAAAAAAATTTTTGATTGGTCTATATTCATTAGAATCTACACATTAGAGCCCCCAAATCAGGTCTCCGTGAGTTGTTGCCTAAACATGTATCAGGAGAATGATGATTACTAAATAAATTTAAAAGTTATCTAAATTTCGCTTTGATATAATTGTAGTAGTGATAACGACCTATTTGTAACAAATAATTGTTATTTCAAGCAACGAATGAAAAACATACAATTTCAACGAGGAAACCTTGCAATTTCTGGTTTTTTTGTAACACCCCCCTTAACTGCTCATCGTAGTGCTTGCCCGCGTGTATTTTGGTAATTGTCCCACGCGATCGTCGTACCGGTATAAAAAGTGAAAACCGGGATAAATCTTATGTGTACATCCTGGTTATAAAACTTTGTGTGCCTTCATCCAAATCCGTTAATCCTCACAAACTTTCGCATTTAGGTATAATAGCAGTAAGATAAGATTAAATCAGGTTGAGCTGTCCTCTAAAAAAAACTGTCAGTCACTAGTTTCAGTTTCTGAGTATGGCAGCCACGCAGTCCATTCAGATCCAACAGTCTTCAGGAAATAGTCATCTAGGGGAGGCCTGACTGGAGATAGCTACGCAATTTCTTTCAGGATGAGTTATTGGGGATGAAAAGATAGCAAATGACCACTCCTTTTGCTAAGCAAACGATGCACCAAACACCCTGTACATTAATGCTGGTTACTGTACATGTTAAAATAACAGTCAAGTTGCCAATAAATAATCGTAAGTGATGTTGGTCTCCTCCCATAGAACTGCTGCACTCCATGGTAGTTTCAAATCCGCTGCTGGAATGACCTCCCATCACCTTGCTCCAACAGCAAAAAGATACTAATGTTATGCACACAGCTTGCAATGGTGACCGGGCTTATTTTTATAAGTTAGTAAGGTCATCATCTGCCTAGCCTTTTCCCAACTATATAAGAAAGTCTTTTTTTATAAGTTAGTAAGATGACCAAGATGCACTAGTTTTGCCGTTATGAAAAGTCATGTTTTTCTTTGGTAACTCTTAAACTACCTAGTTGGTAGTAGACAGCAGCAGTATCATTTAAACATTCAGTCAAAAAAGTATCGGGAATGGATGATTTGTTTATGGTGGTTTTTTTGTTGTTATTAGATTGCCACATTTGTTTTCCATTTTGTTTGGCGCGGATTAGATCTGTTATTTAGATTAAATACGATAATGGTTAAAAACATTGAACAAAGAGTTTGTCTTAAATTTGACATCGCCAATGGAATTTCGTGTTCGGAGTCCCTGAAATGATACAAAAGTAAGCCTTTTGTATATATATATATTAGGCTTACGGTGAATAGACTTTATCAAAAACTTGTGCTTATGAGTGGTACAAAGCGTTAAAACACGGTCGAGATGTGATGGAAGATTTGCCTCGGTCTGGTAGGCCATCAACGTCTTCAACTGAAGTTAACATCGCAAAAGTGAAGGAAATACTGTCTGAAAATCCTCATTCAAGTACGAGAGAGATAAAAACAAATTAAAAAAAAAATAGTAGCGTACCAGCATCGGGAACAGGGCCTGAGCTACCGGTGGTCAGGGCTCTTGAGAGAGGAACCTCCTAACAATACGCGCCGTGTCCAGAAGTACTCCTTTCTGAATCAAACCCTTGATCCAGCTGCCAAGTGAGAGCCTCCTCAGATGTAGGTCGAGGCTATTGGTTATTAAGCCATTGGCCGACACGACTATCAGCACAATGACTGCTGTACTGACGTCCCACATGTCGACAACCTCGCGAGCCAGATCTAGATATTTGAATTGTTTATCTGTCTCTGCTTTCACGAGGTTCTAGTCATGTCATAACAGTTTTGATTATTGTTTTGTTTTTTCTTCGCTGACATAATGTTACTTAAAAACAAATGAATATATCTGCACCCGCGTCTCTGTTCGTCAGTGTTGCCAGTGACACTCATGGCACAGATAGACAATGTAGATAGATTATTTTCTTCTTAAATTCGTATTTATTATACTTTACATATTTATATTTGTTTATTCGTTGTACACCTTATTTTTTATTGTTATTCGTATCTGGCAGTGGCATTACTTTGGGCCCTATTAGGATTGGTATCCTACTGCGCTGTGACTTTTTTTTTTAAACCTTACAGCACCATGCTCATATAGAGGCCTTTTGGCTCCGTACAAGACCATTTTGTTGTACTGTTATTTAAATCATGTTTTTTTTTGTGTGTTATGTCCTGTGCTGACTGATTAATACTTTTTCTTTCTTTCTAACGGGGCTTTAAATTCACAGCCAGTCTCAGTTCTCAAGTTGTAAGTCCCATGTAACAGGGACGAGCCTATTGCCATCAACCGAGCACGAATCCAGACTCCGTATCTGCTACTGAGAAATTCCTGCTGAAAAATTCACTTCACTTTGCTTGACCTGGAATTCGAACTCAGGATGTTATGTTCAGTAGTAGCTCTTGCGACCACTAAACTAATGAGAGCATGCGAACGAGTGCATAAGTAGCAGAAATGCTAAGCAATATTATCTGTTTCCTTAATCAACCCATTGGTATTCCAGGTGAAAGGAAAGTAGTGGGCGGAACAGCCTATGATTTCCGAGTTCCTCGTCTCTTGAGAGTCATGGTACCTAAGATGCCGAGGGGGGGCTACGATATTAACTTCTGCATAACTCGAGGCACAACTCAGGACCTGGCGTTTCAGGCCAGGTGAGCTGTTTCAATATTCTTCTTACAAACTATTTTATGCGACGTATCCACGGGCTAGACTCGAGCCCGTGGATACGTCATCTTAGCAGTGAACGATGCCACTGGTTGTTTGTGAAAGTGACCCCTGCTGTCATTTAATGGCCCTGTCGCCAACTGAAGGGTTGGTCATTGTTCTGAGAGTCGTTTGTGTGTACTTTCGTGGCGGAAGGACTATAAGTTCGACTCTAGGCTGTGTTACGTAATGCTAAGGGCCCATGCAATCGCATCGCTTGAAAGTTGCAATATAACCTACTGAATATGTTTATGCCGCTTGGGGAGGGGACTTTCTATAGTATTTTATGCCTTAGCGAACAGATCGAGAAGGCCATCCTCCTGATAATCTTCTTTTAAACTTTCAGGGTGTTGCATCCATTGTCGGGACGTGTGCTAGAAATATACAGCAACCAACCCGGCATGCAGTTCTACACAGGCAACCTTCTACCAGACCCTGACAAAATAGTAGAGGTAAGCAACATTTTGAACTTTCAAAGAGGCAGGATCTAGTAGCTACAGCGGTTTAACTAATTTTAGAAAAAGTTTAGGGTCATAAGCCAAGGTTTAACGAAATTCATATGACGTAGGAGTTGCCTGTGGGGGAAGAAGAGACCGTAGAAGAGGAGCCCGAGGCAACTGAAGAGGAGGAAGAGGATAGTGTGCTCTTCAGTTCAGAGTCGAGTGCAAAGGATGAGGAAGCGGGAGAAGAAGAAAGCAAGGTCACTTTGAATTTTCATATTTTCTAGTCTTTGCTAGACTAGACTGTCGGAACTCTCGGAACTCGATAGTTGAAAGCCGATAATCAAAAAGCAACAATAATTTTTCTTATTCAATTATATCATTCCTTCTCATATAGAGGAGGCCTGTGCCCCAGCAGCGGGAACAAAATCAACTGATTATGGATGCATGCAATGATGTCAAAAAATTGTTGTTTTTTGAAAGAGGTATGCAGTTTTGTAAGAGATTCTAAAATAGTTCCTAATACAGATTATTACCACATTAAAGCAAAGTTTATAGCAATTCTTGATAAATACTACTTAGTAACCACAATATGTCATAAATGATAAGTGGACATAATGTATTTATTTTTTGTTTTCAGGGCAAAAAACGGTTCGGCTACGTTCCATTGCTTGGCAAAGGAGGGGCGACGTACATACGACACGGCCTCTTCTGTTGCATGCCGCAGAACTACCCTGATGCCATCAATAATGTTAGTATACAACAATTTGTAATTTGAATCTTACTTAACCTTAGAATTTGCATATCCAGCGTGTATTAGTAAGCTGTGTTCATAATTTTAAGGATTTGATATAGAGATGAATGACATTCTCCATGGGACCATCACCGTAATCGCGAAAAAATATTCAGTTGCCTCATACATAATCTCAATACCAACTCGACCCAAATATATGTGATAGTGTTAAATGTTCCTACGCTCACATACTTAGATTATGCTTGTTTTTAGTAGTACTAAGTTTCACATGAATCGTCAAAATGGGCGTAAGACCAACTGAATTAAAATATATCTCAAATTGTACCCATTATTACTCTTATTCATATAGCCACAAGTACCAAAGTCGCCGGTGACCAGAAATAGATCCAATTGAAAATGTTGTCTTTCCCTGTATTTTGTCGAAAATTTAACTATAACAGTCATTTATTTGTTATAGTAGATAATATAGAAAACATTGAGCTGATGCCAAGCATACAGTAATTATTAAAAGCTAGGCTAGCGAAGTCCTAGAATCAAATATTTGGCCAAAATCCTACTATATTATAAACTGCTATTTGATATAATATACAGGGTGGCGATCTGTGACGGTACTCTCTGAGCCCTGTTGGTAGGTTGGAGTGTGGGGTGAAACAAGGAGTCTGACGCCTCCCGGGCTCTTCTATGTAGATGACCTTAAAGCAGGACTCGGCAGCATGCGTGTCGGATGCAGTGTTGGTGGTGTTAGCATTAACCACATCAGCTATGCAGACGATATGGTGCTGCTGGGTCTGACGATGTAGATATAGACAGGGAGCGTAGGACACTACCCGTCCAGTGCAACAAGTTGGTCCGTAAATTTGCTCGGTGTACGGACCTACCAAGATAAAACCATTTTTTTTTTCTTAGCCTACTGCCAAAGTCAGTCAGTGAGAACTGTAGCGGAGAGCTTTCCAATAGTAATTTGTTTTGTGCAGAGTGTAATTGGTATTAACACTAGATAATAAGTTATTTTTTACTCCTTTGCTTAGTGAGACAATACGGGCTAACTAAAAAAAAGTTATTTAATATTAGGGTACTCTTTTTAATCTTTTTGTGTGCGAAATAAAATAAATTCAATTCAATAAGGGTCTGAATAGGAACATCAACATCTCTTCTTTTATCTTTTCAGAGAAACTTCCCTAATTCGGTGCTGTACCCGGGCGAGGAGTACGTCCACACAATTCAGTATAAGTTCGGATTACTAATCGGACGATATGTTTAAAAATAAAGAACGTAATATAAGTGAAATCATGAATTTTAATATGAAATTGTTTAAAGTCTTGTTCTGGTTAAATAGTTAATTAAATAAATATTGTAAAGTTATATATTGCATTTACTTTACGTTTACCGCTGCCCTTGCATCACTGCCAAACTACAGTGATATTTAATGCAGCAACTATAAGGTTGGTGTTGGGTTGCTTCCACTGAAAAGCCTCAAAATTATAGTGAATTTTATTCCCGTTTCCCGTTCCCGAAAGGAATGTATTAGATTTGTATGTTTTTTACACTAATAGGCTCGCTCGCCTGATATGAACCGATAGGAAAAAAAATGTAACCGTATAGTTTGGCAAGGTTTTCTACCCCTTAAAGGGTAGAAAATACGAACCCGAAAGGAACGAACATTTAAGTCATACGTCATCATCGTTATTTATGTAAATATTTAATATTCTGATACTACGTTTGGTACCAGAGTACCAAACGTAGTATCAGAATATTTATAACTTCATTTTAACGGTTTGGTCACTTGCCGTGCACACCACAGATGGGCTCACTGTTCTTGCGACGGCGAATTAGTTCAGTCAATAGCCAAAAAAACGGGTCAACGGGTTTTTTTTAAGTTCGATTAGCATCAACGACTGGTAGACTAAGATAATTATTTTACGTTAACTTTAATGACCATTAAACGAGACTAATAAATGGCTGTTGATTTTTTCATTATCTTGTTTTTCTAAGATTTTATTCAAAATTTACCTACATTGCCCCGATTTCCCCTACATAAAAGGATACAGACAGTATAACAAGCACAAACCAAAACGAACACTCGCAAGGAAACAATATGTCTGCTACAGCATTGCCGGATATAAGCAGTGCAATCCAGTCTGTTAGCCATCGCCAGAACGGTGTTGGCGCTGCCCCGCACTCTGCTCACCAGAGACAATAAAATAATATATACATTTTTATTAGCAGCAGTTGTGTAGCAGTGGTTTCAATTTCAACCCAAGAAGACTCAGGCAGAAAATCATTAGACTGCTTGACGTCACCCTCAAGCAGTCTAATGATTTTTGTTCAACAAGTTATTTACATTATCGTTTTATACCCATTAAAAAATTAATACTTTGTTAGGTAAATGTTTAATCACCTGTTCAATTAATGATTTTGGTTTTAGAAACTTTTGTAGACGAGTGCTTTGGCATTTTGAAATATTATTTCGCCTTCCTGGTTATAATCACATACTAATTGTATTTTAGATTTGTTGTCTCTTGTTTATAAATTAGGTATAGTTTCTTACGTCTGTTAAGTATGTAGTGTATTTTATTATTGCAATAATTGTTTTTATTTTATTTCATCAGTGTTGTAATTTTACAGAAAATGTGCATCGGAATAAAAAATTTGAAAAATAAATCTTCTTTATTAATTTAAATAGTGTAAGGTAAAGAAATAAAATAATATTCAAGAAAATTAAGTTTTATTTTTATAACATTGACATTAGTTACATCAATTTCTCATCACACATCTTACTTATTCCTACCAAATATTTTTAAATACACATTTTTTTTTAGTTTTCAATAAAGCTCGTTTTAATTACAATCACATTTAGCAAAAGAATTCAGTAATTTATTTTAAAGTACAATGATAATAATTCCATTGAGAATTTTTTTACATTTTAGGGACTTTCAGTGCCTGAAAAAGCAGCGCAAACAAAAACAGCATGAAATTATTTTTTAACATTATACTTAATATTATATTACATTGGAAACCACACAGACGTGGACATAGATATATTTTCTTTCTAGTAACAAATTTAAAACACTGGCAATAAATAATTTTTCACTATAAACTTAACTAGAATACTAAATCTAAAATTTATTAATTCATTCAAACTTTTTAAGACAAAACTATCACTCCATTCTTTATTTGTTCATCTATAGTGGATAAGACGGTGGGTTATATGCTTACCTATTTATATAACGACTCATAATTTTAAACTGTAACATGTAACTCGTTTTTTTGTCCATAATAAATAAAATTACATTCATTAATATCCAGCGGTTGAAATTCGACGGATTTTTTTAAAATTAATAATTTTTTTATTTTATATTATGCCCAAGTAATAAATGAATAAATAATATATATAAAAATAAATTAATAATTTTTGTAGAAAATAATAATAAATGTTTTTCAATTATTTCTAAAATACCGAATTTTAACACTAAGATGGTAACTAATACTTTTTCATAGACAACTGGGCATACAATTTTTCAAGAAAACAATATCCATGAGTTCTACTCATAGATATTGTTTTCGACTAAAAACTTCGACTAAAAATTCATTCGAAAATATCAGGAAATCGTGTATGTAAAGATGGCCATTTTTAGGGTTCCATAGTCAACAAGGAAAGTAACCCTTATAGTTTCGCCATGTCCGTCTGTCTGTCCGCAGCTAAGCTCGAAGACTCTTAGTCCTAAAAAGCTGTAATTTGGCATGAATATACAAATTAGTTACGCCGATAAAGTGGTAAAATAAAAACTCAAAAGTATTTTTTTTTGGGGTATCTTCTGTACCTACACGTAAAGTGGGGATTTTTTTTCTCGCGTACCCCATAGCGTGGTAAGTCGTAGGATAGGTCTTTAAAAAATATTGCGTTTTTTTAATAATTTTTCGATTAAGGGATTCGTTTCGGGTGTGTGAAAATACGCACGGTGGTAGTATGTATAACAAAATTAAAAGGAAAACTATGTCAGCTAAGTAGGCTTTATAAGTTTACGAGTAATAGTCGACCAACTTATAAAATGTACTAAAAAAGTATCAGTTACCAATGACTGAAGAAGTCTTAGTCTTACAATTGCTAGGCTTGGCCTATAACCTCATGTGATTAAAGCATGACCCCATTATATATATTTTTATTTTTTTCCTTGGGTTATAAATATAAATCTTTAATAAATAAAAATTAGTTTTTTTTTATACAATATTATTAAAAATCTCTGTAAGAGCAAAACTTTCTCATCACACATCTTACTTATTCCTACCAAATATTTTTAAATACACATTTTTTTTTTGTTTTTAGTTTTCAATAAAGCTCGTTTTAATTACAATCACATTTAGCAAAAGAACTCAGTAATTTATTTTAAAATTCAATGATAATAATTCCATTGAGAATTTTATTACATTTTAGGGACTTTCAGTACCTGAAAAAGCAGCGCAAACAAAAACAGCATGAAACTAATTTTTTAACATTATACTTATTATTATATAACATTGGAAACCACACACACGTGGACATAGATATAATCTCTTTCTAGTAACAAATTTAAAACTCTGGCAATAAATATTTTTTCACTATAAACTTAACTAGAATACTAAATCCAAAATTTATTAATTTAGTCAAACTTTTTAAGACAAAACTATCACTCCATTCTTTATTTGTTCATCTATAGTGGACAAGATGGTGGTTTGCTTACCTATTTTTATGTAACTGTTTTTTTGTCCATAATAAATAAAATTACATTCATTAATATCCAGCGGTTGAAATTCGACGGATTTTTTTAAAATTAATAATATTTTTATTTTATATTATGCCTAAGTAATAAATGAATAAATAATATATATAAAAATAAATTAATAATTTTTGTAGAAAATAATAATAAATGTTTTTCAATTATTTCTAAAATACCGAATTTTAACACTAAGATGGTAACTAATACTTTTTCATAGACAACTGGGCATTCAATTTTCATTCGAAAATATCAGGAAATCGTGTATGTAAAGATGGCCAATTTTAGGGTTCCATAGTCAACAAGGAAAGTAACCCTTATAGTTTCGCCATGTCCGTCTGTCTGTCCGCAGCTAAGCTCGAAGACTCTTAGTCCTAAAAAGCTGTAATTTGGCATGAATATACAAATTAGTTACGCCGATAAAGTGGTAAAATAAAAACTCAAAAGTATTTTTTTTTGGGGTTTCTTCTGTACCTACACGTAAAGTGGGGATTTTTTTTCTCGCGTACCCCATAGTGTGGTAAGTCGTAGGATAGGTCTTTAAAAAATATTGCGTTTTTTTAATAATTTTTCGATTAAGGGATTCGTTTTTAAAGCTTAATATTTCACATAAGCTTTAAAGTGCAAATGTTTGTTAGACTCCAGTGTCCCCCCTCTACCATCTAAACGGATGTGTTTGGGTGTGTGAAAATACGCACGGTGGTAGTATCTATAACAAAATTAAAAGGAAAACTATGTCAGCTAAGTAGGCTTTATAAGTTTACGAGTAATAGTCGACCAACTTATAAAATGTACTAAAAAAGTATCAGTTACCAATGACTGAAGAAGTCTTACTCTTACAATTGCTAGGCTTGGCCTATAACCTCATGTGATTAAAGCATGACCCCATTATATATATTTTTATTTTTTTCCTTGGGTTATAAATATAAATCTTTAATAAATAAAAATTAGTTTTTTTTTATACAATATTATTAAAAATCTCTGTAAGAGCAAAACTTTCTCATCACACATCTTACTTATTCCTACCAAATATTTTAAATACACATTTTTTTTTGTTTTTAGTTTTCAATAAAGCTCGTTTTAATTACAATCACATTTAGCAAAAGAACTCAGTAATTTATTTTAAAATACAATGATAATAATTCCATTGAGAATTTTATTACATTTTAGGGACTTTCAGTACCTGAAAAAGCAGCGCAAACAAAAACAGCATGAAACTAATTTTTTAACATTATACTTATTATTATATAACATTGGAAACCACACACACGTGGACATAGATATAATCTCTTTCTAGTAACAAATTTAAAACTCTGGCAATAAATATTTTTTCACTATAAACTTAACTAGAATACTAAATCCAAAATTTATTAATTTAGTCAAACTTTTTAAGACAAAACTATCACTCCATTCTTTATTTGTTCATCTATAGTGGACAAGATGGTGGTTTGCTTACCTATTTTTATGTAACTGTTTTTTTGTCCATAATAAATAAAATTACATTCATTAATATCCAGCGGTTGAAATTCGACGGATTTTTTTAAAATTAATAATATTTTTATTTTATATTATGCCTAAGTAATAAATGAATAAATAATATATATAAAAATAAATTAATAATTTTTGTAGAAAATAATAATAAATGTTTTTCAATTATTTCTAAAATACCGAATTTTAACACTAAGATGGTAACTAATACTTTTTCATAGACAACTGGGCACACAATTTTTCAAGAAAACAATATCCATGAGTTCTACTCATAGATATTGTTTTCGACTAAAAATTCATTCGAAAATATCAGGAAATCGTGTATGTAAAGATGGCCATTTTTAGGGTTCCGTAGTCAACAAGGAAAGTAACCCTTATAGTTTCGCCATGTCCGTCTGTCTGTCCGCAGCTTAGCTCAAAGACTCTTAGTCCTAGAAAGCTGTAATTTGGCATGAATATACAAATTAGTTACGCCGATAAAGTGGTAAAATAAAAACTCGAAAAGTATTTTTTTTTGGGGTTTCTTCTGTACCTACACGTAAAGTGGGGATTTTTTTTCTCGCGTACCCCATAGTGTGGTAAGTCGTAGGATAGGTCTTTAAAAAATATTGCGTTTTTTTAATAATTTTTCGATTAAGGGATTCGTTTTTAAAGCTTAATATTTCACATAAGCTTTAAAGTGCAAATGTTTGTTAGACTCCAGTGTCCCCCCTCTACCATCTAAACGGATGTGTTTGGGTGTGTGAAAATACGCACGGTGGTAGTATGTATAACAAAATTAAAAGGAAAACTATGTCAGCTAAGTAGGCTTTATAAGTTTACGAGTAATAGTCGACCAACTTATAAAATGTACTAAAAAAGTATCAGTTACCAATGACTGAAGAAGTCTTAGTCTTACAATTGCTAGGCTTGGCCTATAACCTCATGTGATTAAAGCATGACCCCATTATATATATTTTTATTTTTTTCCTTGGGTTATAAATATAAATCTTTAATAAATAAAAATTAGTTTTTTTTTTATACAATATTATAAAAAATATCTGTAAGAGCAAAACTTTCTCATCACACATCTTACTTATTCCTACCAAATATTTTTAAATACACATTTTTTTTTTGTTTTTAGTTTTCAATAAAGCTCGTTTTAATTACAATCACATTTAGCAAAAGAACTCAGTAATTTATTTTAAAATACAATGATAATAATTCCATTGAGAATTTTATTACATTTTAGGGACTTTCAGTACCTGAAAAAGCAGCGCAAACAAAAACAGCATGAAACTAATTTTTTAACATTATAATTATTATTATATAACATTGGAAACCACACACACGTGGACATAGATATAATCTCTTTCTAGTAACAAATTTAAAACTCTGGCAATAAATATTTTTTCACTATAAACTTAACTAGAATACTAAATCCAAAATTTATTAATTTAGTCAAACTTTTTAAGACAAAACTATCACTCCATTCTTTATTTGTTCATCTATAGTGGACAAGATGGTGGTTTGCTTACCTATTTTTATGTAACTGTTTTTTTGTCCATAATAAATAAAATTACATTCATTAATATCCAGCGGTTGAAATTCGACGGATTTTTTTAATATTAATAATATTTTTATTTTATATTATGCCTAAGTAATAAATGAATAAATAATATATATAAAAATAAATTAATAATTTTTGTAGAAAATAATAATAAATGTTTTTCAATTATTTCTAAAATACCGAATTTTAACACTAAGATGGTAACTAATACTTTTTCATAGACAACTGGGCATTCAATTTTCATTCGAAAATATCAGGAAATCGTGTATGTAAAGATGGCCAATTTTAGGGTTCCATAGTCAACAAGGAAAGTAACCCTTATAGTTTCGCCATGTCCGTCTGTCTGTCCGCAGCTAAGCTCGAAGACTCTTAGTCCTAAAAAGCTGTAATTTGGCATGAATATACAAATTAGTTACGCCGATAAAGTGGTAAAATAAAAACTCAAAAGTATTTTTTTTTGGGGTTTCTTCTGTACCTACACGTAAAGTGGGGATTTTTTTTCTCGCGTACCCCATAGTGTGGTAAGTCGTAGGATAGGTCTTTAAAAAATATTGCGTTTTTTTAATAATTTTTCGATTAAGGGATTCGTTTTTAAAGCTTAATATTTCACATAAGCTTTAAAGTGCAAATGTTTGTTAGACTCCAGTGTCCCCCCTCTACCATCTAAACGGATGTGTTTGGGTGTGTGAAAATACGCACGGTGGTAGTATGTATAACAAAATTAAAAGGAAAACTATGTCAGCTAAGTAGGCTTTATAAGTTTACGAGTAATAGTCGACCAACTTATAAAATGTACTAAAAAAGTATCAGTTACCAATGACTGAAGAAGTCTTAGTCTTACAATTGCTAGGCTTGGCCTATAACCTCATGTGATTAAAGCATGACCCCATTATATATATTTTTATTTTTTTCCTTGGGTTATAAATATAAATCTTTAATAAATAAAAATTAGTTTTTTTTTTATACAATATTATTAAAAATCTCTGTAAGAGCAAAACTTTCTCATCACACATCTTACTTATTCCTACCAAATATTTTAAATACACATTTTTTTTTGTTTTTAGTTTTCAATAAAGCTCGTTTTAATTACAATCACATTTAGCAAAAGAACTCAGTAATTTATTTTAAAATACAATGATAATAATTCCATTGAGAATTTTATTACATTTTAGGGACTTTCAGTACCTGAAAAAGCAGCGCAAACAAAAACAGCATGAAACTAATTTTTTAACATTATACTTATTATTATATAACATTGGAAACCACACACACGTGGACATAGATATAATCTCTTTCTAGTAACAAATTTAAAACTCTGGCAATAAATATTTTTTCACTATAAACTTAACTAGAATACTAAATCCAAAATTTATTAATTTAGTCAAACTTTTTAAGACAAAACTATCACTCCATTCTTTATTTGTTCATCTATAGTGGACAAGATGGTGGTTTGCTTACCTATTTTTATGTAACTGTTTTTTTGTCCATAATAAATAAAATTACATTCATTAATATCCAGCGGTTGAAATTCGACGGATTTTTTTAATATTAATAATATTTTTATTTTATATTATGCCTAAGTAATAAATGAATAAATAATATATATAAAAATAAATTAATAATTTTTGTAGAAAATAATAATAAATGTTTTTCAATTATTTCTAAAATACCGAATTTTAACACTAAGATGGTAACTAATACTTTTTCATAGACAACTGGGCATTCAATTTTCATTCGAAAATATCAGGAAATCGTGTATGTAAAGATGGCCAATTTTAGGGTTCCATAGTCAACAAGGAAAGTAACCCTTATAGTTTCGCCATGTCCGTCTGTCTGTCCGCAGCTAAGCTCGAAGACTCTTAGTCCTAAAAAGCTGTAATTTGGCATGAATATACAAATTAGTTACGCCGATAAAGTGGTAAAATAAAAACTCAAAAGTATTTTTTTTTGGGGTTTCTTCTGTACCTACACGTAAAGTGGGGATTTTTTTTCTCGCGTACCCCATAGTGTGGTAAGTCGTAGGATAGGTCTTTAAAAAATATTGCGTTTTTTTAATAATTTTTCGATTAAGGGATTCGTTTTTAAAGCTTAATATTTCACATAAGCTTTAAAGTGCAAATGTTTGTTAGACTCCAGTGTCCCCCCTCTACCATCTAAACGGATGTGTTTGGGTGTGTGAAAATACGCACGGTGGTAGTATGTATAACAAAATTAAAAGGAAAACTATGTCAGCTAAGTAGGCTTTATAAGTTTACGAGTAATAGTCGACCAACTTATAAAATGTACTAAAAAAGTATCAGTTACCAATGACTGAAGAAGTCTTAGTCTTACAATTGCTAGGCTTGGCCTATAACCTCATGTGATTAAAGCATGACCCCATTATATATATTTTTATTTTTTTCCTTGGGTTATAAATATAAATCTTTAATAAATAAAAATTAGTTTTTTTTTTATACAATATTATAAAAAATATCTGTAAGAGCAAAACTTTCTCATCACACATCTTACTTATTCCTACCAAATATTTTTAAATACACATTTTTTTTTTGTTTTTAGTTTTCAATAAAGCTCGTTTTAATTACAATCACATTTAGCAAAAGAACTCAGTAATTTATTTTAAAATACAATGATAATAATTCCATTGAGAATTTTATTACATTTTAGGGACTTTCAGTACCTGAAAAAGCAGCGCAAACAAAAACAGCATGAAACTAATTTTTTAACATTATAATTATTATTATATAACATTGGAAACCACACACACGTGGACATAGATATAATCTCTTTCTAGTAACAAATTTAAAACTCTGGCAATAAATATTTTTTCACTATAAACTTAACTAGAATACTAAATCCAAAATTTATTAATTTAGTCAAACTTTTTAAGACAAAACTATCACTCCATTCTTTATTTGTTCATCTATAGTGGACAAGATGGTGGTTTGCTTACCTATTTTTATGTAACTGTTTTTTTGTCCATAATAAATAAAATTACATTCATTAATATCCAGCGGTTGAAATTCGACGGATTTTTTTAATATTAATAATATTTTTATTTTATATTATGCCTAAGTAATAAATGAATAAATAATATATATAAAAATAAATTAATAATTTTTGTAGAAAATAATAATAAATGTTTTTCAATTATTTCTAAAATACCGAATTTTAACACTAAGATGGTAACTAATACTTTTTCATAGACAACTGGGCATTCAATTTTCATTCGAAAATATCAGGAAATCGTGTATGTAAAGATGGCCAATTTTAGGGTTCCATAGTCAACAAGGAAAGTAACCCTTATAGTTTCGCCATGTCCGTCTGTCTGTCCGCAGCTAAGCTCGAAGACTCTTAGTCCTAAAAAGCTGTAATTTGGCATGAATATACAAATTAGTTACGCCGATAAAGTGGTAAAATAAAAACTCAAAAGTATTTTTTTTTGGGGTTTCTTCTGTACCTACACGTAAAGTGGGGATTTTTTTTCTCGCGTACCCCATAGTGTGGTAAGTCGTAGGATAGGTCTTTAAAAAATATTGCGTTTTTTTAATAATTTTTCGATTAAGGGATTCGTTTTTAAAGCTTAATATTTCACATAAGCTTTAAAGTGCAAATGTTTGTTAGACTCCAGTGTCCCCCCTCTACCATCTAAACGGATGTGTTTGGGTGTGTGAAAATACGCACGGTGGTAGTATGTATAACAAAATTAAAAGGAAAACTATGTCAGCTAAGTAGGCTTTATAAGTTTACGAGTAATAGTCGACCAACTTATAAAATGTACTAAAAAAGTATCAGTTACCAATGACTGAAGAAGTCTTAGTCTTACAATTGCTAGGCTTGGCCTATAACCTCATGTGATTAAAGCATGACCCCATTATATATATTTTTATTTTTTTCCTTGGGTTATAAATATAAATCTTTAATAAATAAAAATTAGTTTTTTTTTTATACAATATTATTAAAAATCTCTGTAAGAGCAAAACTTTCTCATCACACATCTTACTTATTCCTACCAAATATTTTAAATACACATTTTTTTTTGTTTTTAGTTTTCAATAAAGCTCGTTTTAATTACAATCACATTTAGCAAAAGAACTCAGTAATTTATTTTAAAATACAATGATAATAATTCCATTGAGAATTTTATTACATTTTAGGGACTTTCAGTACCTGAAAAAGCAGCGCAAACAAAAACAGCATGAAACTAATTTTTTAACATTATACTTATTATTATATAACATTGGAAACCACACACACGTGGACATAGATATAATCTCTTTCTAGTAACAAATTTAAAACTCTGGCAATAAATATTTTTTCACTATAAACTTAACTAGAATACTAAATCCAAAATTTATTAATTTAGTCAAACTTTTTAAGACAAAACTATCACTCCATTCTTTATTTGTTCATCTATAGTGGACAAGATGGTGGTTTGCTTACCTATTTTTATGTAACTGTTTTTTTGTCCATAATAAATAAAATTACATTCATTAATATCCAGCGGTTGAAATTCGACGGATTTTTTTAATATTAATAATATTTTTATTTTATATTATGCCTAAGTAATAAATGAATAAATAATATATATAAAAATAAATTAATAATTTTTGTAGAAAATAATAATAAATGTTTTTCAATTATTTCTAAAATACCGAATTTTAACACTAAGATGGTAACTAATACTTTTTCATAGACAACTGGGCACACAATTTTTCAAGAAAACAATATCCATGAGTTCTACTCATAGATATTGTTTTCGACTAAAAACTTCGACTAAAAATTCATTCGAAAATATCAGGAAATCGTGTATGTAAAGATAGCCATTTTTAGGGTTCCGTAGTCAACAAGGAAAGTAACCCTTATAATTTCGCCATGTCCGTCTGTCTGTCCGCAGCTTAGCTCAAAGACTCTTAGTCCTAGAAAGCTGTAATTTGGCATGAATATACAAATTAGTTACGCCGATAAAGTGGTAAAATAAAAACTCGAAAAGTATTTTTTTTGGGGTATCTTCTGTACCTACACGTAAAGTGGGGATTTTTTTTCTCGCGTACCCCATAGTGTGGTAAGTCGTAGGATAGGTCTTTAAAAAATATTGCGTTTTTTTAATAATTTTTCGATTAAGGGATTCGTTTTTAAAGCTTAATATTTCACATAAGCTTTAAAGTGCAAATGTTTGTTAGACTCAAGTGTCCCCCCTCTACCATCTAAACGGATGTGTTTGGGTGTGTGAAAATACGCACGGTGGTAGTATATATAACAAAATTAAAAGGAAAACTATGTCAGCTAAGTAGGCTTTATAAGTTTACGAGTAATAGTCGACCAACTTATAAAATGTACTAAAAAAGTATCAGTTACCAATGACTGAAGAAGTCTTAGTCTTACAATTGCTAGGCTTGGCCTATAACCTCATGTGATTAAAGCATGACCCCATTATATATATTTTTATTTTTTTCCTTGGGTTATAAATATAAATCTTTAATAAATAAAAATTAGTTTTTTTTTATACAATATTATAAAAAATATCTGTAAGAGCAAAACTTTCTCATCACACATCTTACTTATTCCTACCAAATATTTTTAAATACACATTTTTTTTTTGTTTTTAGTTTTCAATAAAGCTCGTTTTAATTACGATCACATTTAGCAAAAGAACTCAGTAATTTATTTTAAAATACAATGATAATAATTCCATTGAGAATTTTATTACATTTTAGGGACTTTCAGTACCTGAAAAAGCAGCGCAAACAAAAACAGCATGAAACTAATTTTTTAACATTATACTTATTATTATATAACATTGGAAACCACACACACGTGGACATAGATATAATCTCTTTCTAGTAACAAATTTAAAACTCTGGCAATAAATATTTTTTCACTATAAACTTAACTAGAATACTAAATCCAAAATTTATTAATTTAGTCAAACTTTTTAAGACAAAACTATCACTCCATTCTTTATTTGTTCATCTATAGTGGACAAGATGGTGGTTTGCTTACCTATTTTTATGTAACTGTTTTTTTGTCCATAATAAATAAAATTACATTCATTAATATCCAGCGGTTGAAATTCGACGGATTTTTTTAAAATTAATAATATTTTTATTTTATATTATGCCTAAGTAATAAATGAATAAATAATATATATAAAAATAAATTAATAATTTTTGTAGAAAATAATAATAAATGTTTTTCAATTATTTCTAAAATACCGAATTTTAACACTAAGATGGTAACTAATACTTTTTCATAGACAACTGGGCACACAATTTTTCAAGAAAACAATATCCATGAGTTCTACTCATAGATATTGTTTTCGACTAAAAATTCATTCGAAAATATCAGGAAATCGTGTTTGTAAAGATGGCCATTTTTAGGGTTCCGTAGTCAACAAGGAAAGTAACCCTTATAGTTTCGCCATGTCCGTCTGTCTGTCCGCAGCTTAGCTCGAAGACTCTTAGTCCTAGAAAGCTGTAATTTGGCATGAATATACAAATTAGTTACGCCGATAAAGTGGTAAAATAAAAACTCGAAAAGTATTTTTTTTTGGGGTTTCTTCTGTACCTACACGTAAAGTGGGGATTTTTTTTCTCGCGTACCCCATAGTGTGGTAAGTCGTAGGATAGGTCTTTAAAAAATATTGCGTTTTTTTAATAATTTTTCGATTAAGGGATTCGTTTTTAAAGCTTAATATTTCACATAAGCTTTAAAGTGCAAATGTTTGTTAGACTCCAGTGTCCCCCCTCTACCATCTAAACGGATGTGTTTGGGTGTGTGAAAATACGCACGGTGGTAGTATGTATAACAAAATTAAAAGGAAAACTATGTCAGCTAAGTAGGCTTTATAAGTTTACGAGTAATAGTCGACCAACTTATAAAATGTACTAAAAAAGTATCAGTTACCAATGACTGAAGAAGTCTTAGTCTTACAATTGCTAGGCTTGGCCTATAACCTCATGTGATTAAAGCATGACCCCATTATATATATTTTTATTTTTTTCCTTGGGTTATAAATATAAATCTTTAATAAATAAAAATTAGTTTTTTTTTTATACAATATTATAAAAAATATCTGTAAGAGCAAAACTTTCTCATCACACATCTTACTTATTCCTACCAAATATTTTTAAATACACATTTTTTTTTTGTTTTTAGTTTTCAATAAAGCTCGTTTTAATTACAATCACATTTAGCAAAAGAACTCAGTAATTTATTTTAAAATACAATGATAATAATTCCATTGAGAATTTTATTACATTTTAGGGACTTTCAGTACCTGAAAAAGCAGCGCAAACAAAAACAGCATGAAACTAATTTTTTAACATTATAATTATTATTATATAACATTGGAAACCACACACACGTGGACATAGATATAATCTCTTTCTAGTAACAAATTTAAAACTCTGGCAATAAATATTTTTTCACTATAAACTTAACTAGAATACTAAATCCAAAATTTATTAATTTAGTCAAACTTTTTAAGACAAAACTATCACTCCATTCTTTATTTGTTCATCTATAGTGGACAAGATGGTGGTTTGCTTACCTATTTTTATGTAACTGTTTTTTTGTCCATAATAAATAAAATTACATTCATTAATATCCAGCGGTTGAAATTCGACGGATTTTTTTAATATTAATAATATTTTTATTTTATATTATGCCTAAGTAATAAATGAATAAATAATATATATAAAAATAAATTAATAATTTTTGTAGAAAATAATAATAAATGTTTTTCAATTATTTCTAAAATACCGAATTTTAACACTAAGATGGTAACTAATACTTTTTCATAGACAACTGGGCATTCAATTTTCATTCGAAAATATCAGGAAATCGTGTATGTAAAGATGGCCAATTTTAGGGTTCCATAGTCAACAAGGAAAGTAACCCTTATAGTTTCGCCATGTCCGTCTGTCTGTCCGCAGCTAAGCTCGAAGACTCTTAGTCCTAAAAAGCTGTAATTTGGCATGAATATACAAATTAGTTACGCCGATAAAGTGGTAAAATAAAAACTCAAAAGTATTTTTTTTTGGGGTTTCTTCTGTACCTACACGTAAAGTGGGGATTTTTTTTCTCGCGTACCCCATAGTGTGGTAAGTCGTAGGATAGGTCTTTAAAAAATATTGCGTTTTTTTAATAATTTTTCGATTAAGGGATTCGTTTTTAAAGCTTAATATTTCACATAAGCTTTAAAGTGCAAATGTTTGTTAGACTCCAGTGTCCCCCCTCTACCATCTAAACGGATGTGTTTGGGTGTGTGAAAATACGCACGGTGGTAGTATGTATAACAAAATTAAAAGGAAAACTATGTCAGCTAAGTAGGCTTTATAAGTTTACGAGTAATAGTCGACCAACTTATAAAATGTACTAAAAAAGTATCAGTTACCAATGACTGAAGAAGTCTTAGTCTTACAATTGCTAGGCTTGGCCTATAACCTCATGTGATTAAAGCATGACCCCATTATATATATTTTTATTTTTTTCCTTGGGTTATAAATATAAATCTTTAATAAATAAAAATTAGTTTTTTTTTTATACAATATTATAAAAAATATCTGTAAGAGCAAAACTTTCTCATCACACATCTTACTTATTCCTACCAAATATTTTTAAATACACATTTTTTTTTTGTTTTTAGTTTTCAATAAAGCTCGTTTTAATTACAATCACATTTAGCAAAAGAACTCAGTAATTTATTTTAAAATACAATGATAATAATTCCATTGAGAATTTTATTACATTTTAGGGACTTTCAGTACCTGAAAAAGCAGCGCAAACAAAAACAGCATGAAACTAATTTTTTAACATTATAATTATTATTATATAACATTGGAAACCACACACACGTGGACATAGATATAATCTCTTTCTAGTAACAAATTTAAAACTCTGGCAATAAATATTTTTTCACTATAAACTTAACTAGAATACTAAATCCAAAATTTATTAATTTAGTCAAACTTTTTAAGACAAAACTATCACTCCATTCTTTATTTGTTCATCTATAGTGGACAAGATGGTGGTTTGCTTACCTATTTTTATGTAACTGTTTTTTTGTCCATAATAAATAAAATTACATTCATTAATATCCAGCGGTTGAAATTCGACGGATTTTTTTAATATTAATAATATTTTTATTTTATATTATGCCTAAGTAATAAATGAATAAATAATATATATAAAAATAAATTAATAATTTTTGTAGAAAATAATAATAAATGTTTTTCAATTATTTCTAAAATACCGAATTTTAACACTAAGATGGTAACTAATACTTTTTCATAGACAACTGGGCATTCAATTTTCATTCGAAAATATCAGGAAATCGTGTATGTAAAGATGGCCAATTTTAGGGTTCCATAGTCAACAAGGAAAGTAACCCTTATAGTTTCGCCATGTCCGTCTGTCTGTCCGCAGCTAAGCTCGAAGACTCTTAGTCCTAAAAAGCTGTAATTTGGCATGAATATACAAATTAGTTACGCCGATAAAGTGGTAAAATAAAAACTCAAAAGTATTTTTTTTTGGGGTTTCTTCTGTACCTACACGTAAAGTGGGGATTTTTTTTCTCGCGTACCCCATAGTGTGGTAAGTCGTAGGATAGGTCTTTAAAAAATATTGCGTTTTTTTAATAATTTTTCGATTAAGGGATTCGTTTTTAAAGCTTAATATTTCACATAAGCTTTAAAGTGCAAATGTTTGTTAGACTCCAGTGTCCCCCCTCTACCATCTAAACGGATGTGTTTGGGTGTGTGAAAATACGCACGGTGGTAGTATGTATAACAAAATTAAAAGGAAAACTATGTCAGCTAAGTAGGCTTTATAAGTTTACGAGTAATAGTCGACCAACTTATAAAATGTACTAAAAAAGTATCAGTTACCAATGACTGAAGAAGTCTTAGTCTTACAATTGCTAGGCTTGGCCTATAACCTCATGTGATTAAAGCATGACCCCATTATATATATTTTTATTTTTTTCCTTGGGTTATAAATATAAATCTTTAATAAATAAAAATTAGTTTTTTTTTTATACAATATTATTAAAAATCTCTGTAAGAGCAAAACTTTCTCATCACACATCTTACTTATTCCTACCAAATATTTTAAATACACATTTTTTTTTGTTTTTAGTTTTCAATAAAGCTCGTTTTAATTACAATCACATTTAGCAAAAGAACTCAGTAATTTATTTTAAAATACAATGATAATAATTCCATTGAGAATTTTATTACATTTTAGGGACTTTCAGTACCTGAAAAAGCAGCGCAAACAAAAACAGCATGAAACTAATTTTTTAACATTATACTTATTATTATATAACATTGGAAACCACACACACGTGGACATAGATATAATCTCTTTCTAGTAACAAATTTAAAACTCTGGCAATAAATATTTTTTCACTATAAACTTAACTAGAATACTAAATCCAAAATTTATTAATTTAGTCAAACTTTTTAAGACAAAACTATCACTCCATTCTTTATTTGTTCATCTATAGTGGACAAGATGGTGGTTTGCTTACCTATTTTTATGTAACTGTTTTTTTGTCCATAATAAATAAAATTACATTCATTAATATCCAGCGGTTGAAATTCGACGGATTTTTTTAATATTAATAATATTTTTATTTTATATTATGCCTAAGTAATAAATGAATAAATAATATATATAAAAATAAATTAATAATTTTTGTAGAAAATAATAATAAATGTTTTTCAATTATTTCTAAAATACCGAATTTTAACACTAAGATGGTAACTAATACTTTTTCATAGACAACTGGGCACACAATTTTTCAAGAAAACAATATCCATGAGTTCTACTCATAGATATTGTTTTCGACTAAAAACTTCGACTAAAAATTCATTCGAAAATATCAGGAAATCGTGTATGTAAAGATAGCCATTTTTAGGGTTCCGTAGTCAACAAGGAAAGTAACCCTTATAATTTCGCCATGTCCGTCTGTCTGTCCGCAGCTTAGCTCAAAGACTCTTAGTCCTAGAAAGCTGTAATTTGGCATGAATATACAAATTAGTTACGCCGATAAAGTGGTAAAATAAAAACTCGAAAAGTATTTTTTTTGGGGTATCTTCTGTACCTACACGTAAAGTGGGGATTTTTTTTCTCGCGTACCCCATAGTGTGGTAAGTCGTAGGATAGGTCTTTAAAAAATATTGCGTTTTTTTAATAATTTTTCGATTAAGGGATTCGTTTTTAAAGCTTAATATTTCACATAAGCTTTAAAGTGCAAATGTTTGTTAGACTCAAGTGTCCCCCCTCTACCATCTAAACGGATGTGTTTGGGTGTGTGAAAATACGCACGGTGGTAGTATATATAACAAAATTAAAAGGAAAACTATGTCAGCTAAGTAGGCTTTATAAGTTTACGAGTAATAGTCGACCAACTTATAAAATGTACTAAAAAAGTATCAGTTACCAATGACTGAAGAAGTCTTAGTCTTACAATTGCTAGGCTTGGCCTATAACCTCATGTGATTAAAGCATGACCCCATTATATATATTTTTATTTTTTTCCTTGGGTTATAAATATAAATCTTTAATAAATAAAAATTAGTTTTTTTTTATACAATATTATAAAAAATATCTGTAAGAGCAAAACTTTCTCATCACACATCTTACTTATTCCTACCAAATATTTTTAAATACACATTTTTTTTTTGTTTTTAGTTTTCAATAAAGCTCGTTTTAATTACGATCACATTTAGCAAAAGAACTCAGTAATTTATTTTAAAATACAATGATAATAATTCCATTGAGAATTTTATTACATTTTAGGGACTTTCAGTACCTGAAAAAGCAGCGCAAACAAAAACAGCATGAAACTAATTTTTTAACATTATACTTATTATTATATAACATTGGAAACCACACACACGTGGACATAGATATAATCTCTTTCTAGTAACAAATTTAAAACTCTGGCAATAAATATTTTTTCACTATAAACTTAACTAGAATACTAAATCCAAAATTTATTAATTTAGTCAAACTTTTTAAGACAAAACTATCACTCCATTCTTTATTTGTTCATCTATAGTGGACAAGATGGTGGTTTGCTTACCTATTTTTATGTAACTGTTTTTTTGTCCATAATAAATAAAATTACATTCATTAATATCCAGCGGTTGAAATTCGACGGATTTTTTTAAAATTAATAATATTTTTATTTTATATTATGCCTAAGTAATAAATGAATAAATAATATATATAAAAATAAATTAATAATTTTTGTAGAAAATAATAATAAATGTTTTTCAATTATTTCTAAAATACCGAATTTTAACACTAAGATGGTAACTAATACTTTTTCATAGACAACTGGGCATACAATTTTTCAAGAAAACAATATCCATGAGTTCTACTCATAGATATTGTTTTCGACTAAAAATTCATTCGAAAATATCAGGAAATCGTGTATGTAAAGATGGCCATTTTTAGGGTTCCGTAGTCAACAAGGAAAGTAACCCTTATAGTTTCGCCATGTCCGTCTGTCTGTCCGCAGCTTAGCTCGAAGACTCTTAGTCCTAGAAAGCTGTAATTTGGCATGAATATACAAATTAGTTACGCCGATAAAGTGGTAAAATAAAAACTCAAAAGTATTTTTTTTTGGGGTTTCTTCTGTACCTACACGTAAAGTGGGGATTTTTTTTCTCGCGTACCCCATAGTGTGGTAAGTCGTAGGATAGGTCTTTAAAAAATATTGCGTTTTTTTAATAATTTTTCGATTAAGGGATTCGTTTTTAAAGCTTAATATTTCACATAAGCTTTAAAGTGCAAATGTTTGTTAGACTCAAGTGTCCCCCCTCTACCATCTAAACGGATGTGTTTGGGTGTGTGAAAATACGCACGGTGGTAGTATGTATAACAAAATTAAAAGGAAAACTATGTCAGCTAAGTAGGCTTTATAAGTTTACGAGTAATAGTCGACCAACTTATAAAATGTACTAAAAAAGTATCAGTTACCAATGACTGAAGAAGTCTTAGTCTTACAATTGCTAGGCTTGGCCTATAACCTCATGTGATTAAAGCATGACCCCATTATATATATTTTTATTTTTTTCCTTGGGTTATAAATATAAATCTTTAATAAATAAAAAATAGTTTTTTTTATGCAATATTATTAAAAATCTCTGTAAGATTCGAAAGAGCAAAACAGGTTTAACAACGACGCGACGTAACCAAATAAAATAAGGTAATAGGTTTAAAATAGGAAACATTAAATATTCGTAAAAGTTAACATATTAATGAATTTTAAACATAAGTTTACATATTAATAAAATCATCACCATTCCAGCTGCCCCGTACCTGCACCTGCATCTGAAGAATTTAGAAGCAGCAGCTTTGGCTGCGGTAACGATACCGGGGGTCATCGGACCGGTTCACAAAGGTTGTCCGGCGGACCCGCCGAGGCGTGATGCTCAGAGCAACTACCGGGCTGTTTCTGGATCTGCACCACACATGCCATCACTTACAGGTCATACTTATTCTTATAAAGAATATTACATACCTATATTACCATTATAATATCATGCCTGTAATCCAAGAAGGCTTAGGTAGAGGTGCATCTAATATTACAGCCACATTTCGTTATGTCTATCTCCTGTATATTAAGGCCCCCTTCCCTATGATGTCAGCTCTTAAGGGAGCTACTGAGATATTCCTGACGGAAAACCCAACAAAACTTTGTCCGACCTGAGTATAACTCAGGTCATCCAGCAGGCGCGCTTGCGATCTCCTAAACCAGCCAGGCGGCTTACGTAATTTATGGACGAGGATTTCTTGTAATTAGATACTTACGATGGACCCGATGGCCGGACAGAATATAGAGCCCGGGGGTGCTCCGGGGCTTGGATTCTAAACAAATAATGAGAACAAATTAGGATAGGTAAGTACAACAATGCAAACGAAAATTAATTTACTGTTCTTTAATTAACTTTTAGTTTACTTCTGGGCATCACTGTTCAAATGACATTGATCTTTATTGCATTTATGATAAGGTTGCTGTTCTGTTGCTGCATTTGAAAAGTCTGTCAAATAACAGTGATCTTTATGATTATCAATATATGTGATTTTTTTGTTGCTGCTGACAGACGTAAACTAACTGAAATGACTGTACATTAGAGTAATTGACACCACCAAATAATTGATGGAAACGCGTTTTGACAGTTCATAAAAGTATTTATGAACTGTCAAAACGCGTTTCCCCCGTAGATTGTGAATGGCAATAGCAACCTGTGGCGTCAATAATTTGTCAACTCAATGGCTCGACTATTTATTGATTTAAAAGCTACTAAAATATTTATTTGAAAATTAATCGGGATTACAAAAAAGTATTTTTTTGAGAACTTGTGTTGCGGAATAAGTAGTTAACGTCAAATATCAATGTATTTACGAGGGCAGCTTCGATATACTTACCGCGGGTGCGAATCTAGTGAACCACGCCGGCATCGCCTGCAAAAATACAAAATAATTTATAGTCGATGTCAATTAGACAAAAAGGTGGCAACTCTCATCCAGTTGTTAGCAGGCACCCTGCGAAGATTGTTGCTTCAGTAGTACATCATTAAATCTTTATTTAGTATTAGCTGTTGCCCGCGAGTGCGACCTTCGGCCGCGTGAATTATTTTAAAAACATTACGTCCCTATTTGAATCGGATTTTGTTAACAATTTCATGGTTTTTTTGCACGGAAGCATAATCTATTTTCATGGATAAAAGTTATTCCTTATAATATCAGCTATCTGCCACTAAAAGTTTCGTTTACAGTGTCGGGTCAGCTTGATGTGCTGGCGACTGTACATCGAGTTAAAAGGGTTTAAGTAGAGCAATAAATAATAAAAATATCCGTTTTTTGTGTTTTCTTGAGCTGGGTATTTCAGGGACTGTCCTCACTATATTTAGCATTCTAAACAACGAAAATGTGTTATCGCGCGGTACGTGAGATTAATGAAAAGTAAAAATATGAGAATAAAAATGAAGATCATTTTTATGAATTGTTTGTATTTTTTTCTTTGCAATTTGCAATTTGTTTTGCAATGTGTTTGCAATTTTTTCGGAGGAAACTGACTTACAAACTTTAGCAACAAATCGTATGAATATTGTTACAACAATCTTAAGTTGATGGTTTAACGTGCTTTCCGAGACACTGTTTGGATCGTCACCCTACCATGGCTAGGATCACTTAATTGACTGAAACGCATTAAACGCGTTTTTAATATGTATCTATTAGATTACTATTGTTCAAGAATATTTTTGCCAACGGGCCTCAGTTGCCTGATATTAAAAATTATTAAAAAAAAAATATGTTTTTATATATTTTTAAATATTCCTTAAAAAAGCAATATAAAAAATATAAAAAATTATAGCCCACTGGTATCAGGAACGGTCCGGAACAGGGTCAGCGCGTCAGAGCGAGGAACCACCTAACTATACGAGCCGTGTAAAGAAGTACCACTTTCTGGATCACGCCCTTGATACAGGTGCCTAACGAGAGCCTCCTCGGGTATTGGTCGAGGCTCTTGGCAATTAAGCCATTGGCTGAAACGACTGCACAGTGATCGCTAAGCTCACATCCCACATCACCGACAACCTCGTGACCTATACCTGATTTGCATATCTTTCTGGGTTTCAAAAGTTTCTCGTCATGCGGAACCGTTATGTCAACAATAATTGCGCGCCGCTCTAATCGGTCCACCACCCCTATACCAGGTTTTATTGTTGTTAACGTTTAGTCTGTATCTCTACTCTAGCCTATTGCTACATATGGCCGTTGTCTGTGGTTCTGTTAATTGTAAATTAAAGTAACAGTCTTTAGAATATAAATAAACTTAAAGATTTAGGCTGCATATTTCATCATGTCTGTTACGTAGCCACGCCCACCTCTCTTCGGGTAATACTTACTCTATCATCTTCCTGCAGCGCTTGCACTGGAGTACTCCAGCGACAGCGTGCGGGCAGCAGCAGTTTTGGTCTGCTGAAGGCTCCGACTTCCTCTTGTACCGCACCCTGAAATATGAAACAAAACGATAACAGAACTGTATTTTGAGTTGCATATTATACAGCGTGTTTCAGAAAGGTGTGGTCGTATTATATAGGTGTGTGGAGACCGTCAAACTGAACCACATTCTCTAAGGGTCCAACATCGTAATCCCGAAAAAATAACAGCTGTCCCACACAATTGGGTAGAGTAGGTATTGACAGTTGGTATGGGCCACACCTTTTTAATTCATGTCACGTACTGTAACAGCAAAGAAATTATAACACTATTTCTTTAATATATAATTCAGGTGTGCGTTTGTTCTTATTCTTCAACCAGCTTCACCGATTTTTTTGTTTATTAACCGACTGAGGCGAGACCTAAAAGGAGGGCTATGGTGATCCTATGACAAATCTGTTAATCTGTTGATTGAAGCAAGATTGATTTTAATAAATTTCCAAACATACAGTATTTCTCATCTTATATTGCTTGTATTTAGGAAGGATATTTAAGGTGGCTTACACCAGCGCGAGGCGAGCAGTAGATGGGCAGGGCGAGAATCGAAGTACATATTTATTTGTACAACATTGAACTTTAATGCTATAGAGTAGTTGTTACTTTGCTTAACGCATACAAAAAATCTCGCTCCGGGAGGGCCTAATACCGATACATGTTTCGGTGTGAAAGAGCCATAAGCATAACCGGCCTGTTATGTTCCCACAGCTGGGACACAGGCCACGACTTGAGAGGGCATGGGCTGTAATCCACCACGCAGGCCCAATGCGGGTTAGTGGATATTACATGTTTGGTAGCAGGATATGCCGGTTTCACCGTTTTGAGAGCAGGGGTCATGAAATAAATTACACAAAGTAATGCGCCCAGAGCATGACTGGGTTCGAACCTACTACTTGTGACTCGGGGCCGTTACCGCTGGGCCACCAATGGCTCGGAACCGATGATGTAAGTAGCTACAGGTAATACTTACAAATAGAGCTCATCATACAGGCTGGTAAAGGTCGTTTTAAATACCAGCGGTGTCAACCTTGCCCTTCTGAAAAGTTAGACATAAGATTATTTTGTATTTGGTTATAAGAATACTATTTACGGTTATAATATACATATTTGAACGGTACATTGCCTTGCGTTTTGCTTTGTGTGGAGAGTACTTATTGCTACCCGTACGGAACTATCAGATATATGCCAATCTAACAGCAGAGGTTCTATGGCTCAGGACAAGCTTGTAAAATTGTAATACACGTAAAGGTATGTCATTTATTTATCTCAACAAAACTTGGGCGTTTCTTTTTCTTTACGACGTCACAATTACCTCACAACATTAAACCAAACAGTTATTAGTAACTCTTCTGATAGTTATCTCGTCATTGGTGGACGTTGAATCAATAAACTGTTTTTTTAACGACTTTTCATTCGTCAACGTGTTAACTGTCATTCATTAATGAAAAAAACAGGTTGAAAATATTAACTGTCAATTTACTTCAACGCACTCAATGCATTATTTATGTGTGTCTGATGATCTTTTAAGTACGCCTGGATCTTTCGCCGGTCCTAACTGGCTGGGTAAAGCATGGAAAGCTTGGAAAAAGTACGAAGGAAAGGTCATTCCAGGTCTTATCAAATCAATAATCATTAACTTAATCTGCAACAAAATTGTCATTGATCGTTGATTCGTCGAACGATGACATATTAAATTGACGATTACCGCTAACGATTGAAGTTTTAAAACCTGTTATTTATTTAGCAGTTTTTTTTAACCCGTTAACGATTAATGATTAACAGTTAAATTACATTAACTAAAAAACCGTCAATGACCCATGCATAGTCATTGGTGACATAAACAGGGGCGGTATTAACTGGGTCCCATCTAAACGCTCGTCTCAATGAATCCTAACGAACACGACGAAGTTTTACCTAGATTTCGGTCTGGTAGTGCGCGGAGAGACATTCGTGTCGACTTTTTTTTTTATGGCATTGAAAATCTCATGTGTAGAAATAATAATAGCCATCTACAATAACTTTGGTGAACAAACTAAAGGACCTGCGGCCAACTGTTCAACCATCAGCATAATTATTGGGTGTCATAACTTACTAAATTATCGACCAATGACGATCTGGCCCTTGTGATTTTAAGTGTTGGAACTAAGAACTAACTAACTTTTTTAAGATGGGCTATTCTTAGCCTGTTCTTATTGTAATAATTTGTATGACTTGGAGTGCGCCAATATTTCTTGTAGTCAATTTACACAATCTATGTCGACTAAGCAAAAATCCGGCTGGATATGTCAAGAATGTTGCTGTAAAAGTCCGAAGGCAATAAATCCCGCCACACTAGCGGGCCCAATGTTATCCCAGCACACAGATGATAACGATTTAGCTAATGTGACATTGAGGCGAAAGACTGCGTTACCTGCGACCAGTACTCATCACTCAAAGGCACACGCGTCCACGCTTATTGAATGTACTCTTGAAACTGTCCTGATGGAGCTCCGTGCATTCCGCGATGAGAGTGAGATTAGATACCATACCCAAGAAACCTCCATAAATAAAATGTCTGAAAATATAAAAGAAATAAGATGTTCCATAACCAATCTTAGTAGTAAATATAATATCCTTCAAACTGACGTAGACCAACTGCTGGAGAACTCTGATGTCACTTCTGGCGCACTAGTCACTCTGCAACTACAATTTGATGAAAATGCGAAGCGTTTAGTTGATCTGGAAATGAAGGATTTTGGCTGTGAGATTATGATCCAAAGACAGCGTATTGATGTCATCGAAAAACAAATATTTGACGATCATGATGCCTTGGGAAAATCTTCAAACACACTGACTTTTCTGCCAAATCATTGTGTACATCACTCAACCTTGGATGTTCCGGATCCCATAGCTTTGCCTCAGCACTTTCCGCACCCCTTCACCAACGACAGATGCATACAGTTCCGTATCACAACCACTGATAAGCAACGGGCAGCCCTCCACAAGCATTTATAATACTAGAATATTTACGACGGGAAAAGCGCAACCACGCACTCGCCGTTCTGTCATACGCGCGACCGGTGCAGCTGATATAGATTTAAAAACCGTTGAGCCTGTGAAATACATTCATGCCTGGAGTTTTCATCCAGACGTATCTGAAGACAGCATTCGTTTATACCTACACAAAAAACACCCAAACAATACATTCTCCGTAAAGAAACCTGATCCTGAAGACTCCAGACACAACTGCTTAATAATGGGAGTCCCAATACACCTGTTTGAGTTTTTTCTGTCACCCAACAATTGGCCTACAAATACATCACTTCAAGAATGGTTCAGCTATCGGGATGTGAAGAAAAATACTGAATCCGATCAAACGAATAAATCGTTTTTTCGTGAGAAAAACTAAAAAGTTAGATATGATTTTCTACCAAAACGTCCGGGGATTAAAGTCAAGACGTTCTGAAACTAAAAATATAGTTCACACCTTCCAAAGTAATTTATTAGCCTTAACTGAGACTAGACTCGATGACAGCGTATTTGACTCCGAGGTTTTCCCGCAAGAATACGCCGTGCTGCGGTGTGACAGAGTGGGGCGCGGCGGCGGCGGTGTGCTGCTGGCCGCGCGCTCGCCCTACTCACTCACACGTTTGGACTGTGAGCCTGAAGAGTGTGACGAAATAATATGTGCAATAGTGGCCAAGTCTCAATTACGATTTGCATGCTGTGTTGTCCTTTGCTCCTAATGTACCTGATTCTAGATATTATTCTATTTTTAATTGGTTAAGAAAAGTGATGTGTAATATTAGGAAACTGCCTCTAATTGTATTAGGAGATTTTAACCTTTGCTCTGCTAGTGTAACTGTACGTAATGACTTTGAATTGTTTCTTTCTGAATGTAATTTATTGCAGGAAAACATAATTTTTAATGATCTTGGCCGAATGTTGGACTTGATTATAGTTAACTCATGTGTAGCGGGAGTCTCAGTTTCAGCGTGTTCCGGCATAGTATCACCTGAAGTGCACCACAAACCATTAGATATCGCTATCAATATTAATACGCCTTTTGCTAGTACTTTGAACAAAAATAATACCTACCATTCAAATGACTCGACCACTAATACAACTCTAAACGTAACTTTCGTAAGGCAGATTTCTTAGTGTTATACTCTGAACTGGCTGGTATAGACTGGGAGCCTGTGTATGCATGTGTTGATGTCAATGCTGCTGTTGACACCTTTTATGTATTAATTAATAACATTATTTGCCAAACCGTTCCTCTAACAAAGACGAAACTCTAATATTATACGAAAGAATTACCCAAAATGGTTTACATCTGCTACTATTAAACTAAATAACCTTAAAAATCATTATCACAAGCTCTATAGATTCAATGATAACAACCAACTTGATTATGGATTCTTTTCATACTACAGGCGTCTATTAAAGAGAAGTATGGAAGCAGATTATGCTACTTACACTGACCGTATTCAGTCTAATATTAAACATGACCCAAAAACATTCTGGACCTTTGTGAAAAGTAACAGAGAAAATAATGAGCTGGCTACCTTTGGAGACATGTCACCAATGCAAGTGGCAGATGCGTTTTCCAAATACTTTAGTAGCGTTTTCCTACCAAATTTACCGTTATTAGATCCCAAACTTGCTATCGCTACAGCAAATATGACTCCTAATAATCTGTCCCATCTTGTACATATTGATTGCATTCATGAATCTGAAATCCGTAACGCTATGGCTCGACTTCCTCCGAAATCTACTCAAGGCCCAGATGGGATACCGCAGTACGTGGTCAAGGACGGCTGTGAAATTTTCAAATTGCCCCTGAAACATATTTTTAACTTGTCAGTTACATCAAATACATATCCAACTCAGTGGAAAACATCCAAGGTAATCCCGGTACATAAAAGCGGCCCAAAAAGTGACATTAAAAATTACAGGCCAATAGCTGTTTTATCCATATTTGGAAAGTCTTTAAAGCGGTACTTACTTTTCAGAAAATAATATATTCCAAACTTGAACGGTGGTTTGCGGAGAAACAGCATGGATTTCTTCCAAATCGCTCAACCACGTCTAATTTATTAAATATAACTACATTCTTAGCCAAAAATATCGATGACAGAAAGCAGATTGATGTCGCTTATTTCGATTTCCAGAAGGCTTTTGACCGGGTTGATAATGATATACTTTTGGGTAAATTGGCTAACACGTCGCTTATATTCTTTGCAAACTACCTATACGATCGTAAGCAATATGTTACATTTGATAATGCCAATTCGGAATGCTATTTTGTCACTTCTGGCATGGGCCAAGGTACTAACCTCGGTCCCCAGTTTTTTCTAATAGTAGTTAATGATCTACCCAACTATGTAGAACACTCCACAGTATTGATGTAAAAGTTGTGTCAAAGTTGCACTTCCTGTAAGTAATAATAGCGATTCAGCCGCACTCCAACTTGACATCGACAATATCCACAATTGGTGCATTAAAAACAACCTTAATCTTAATATTAGTAAATGCTCGATCATGACCTTCTCTAAAGTCACACAACCCATCATCAATATCTACACTTTAAACAAGGATCCCCTGAAACGAGTTTCTGCCGTGCGTGATCTGGGTACTAACAGCTTTGATCCACACCTAACGTTTAACCAACACATAATACAAATCGACAAGCCCGCTATTTCTAGCTCTTAACCATATTAACATTTTAATGTTTGATGAATCCATGGATATTTTTGCAAGTACTGAACTGAGACTCCTCAACACTGCTTCTCGATACCTGGAGTTCATTGCCACTCCCAGTACATCTCCTCGGAACAAATTGTATCCCTAATAAAAAATATATAGTTTTATGATGAAACGAGTTTTGTTCATTTTTATTGTTATTTCATTGTGTTTATTCTGTCTACTAAAAATGTTTTGTTTATTCTTCGCGCCTACCATATTGTTTACTTAATAATTTTATTACTATTTTTTATTTTTTATTCTGATTTTAATGTTCAACCAATAACTTGTACGTGTGGTGTAAACTGTAAGTATAAGTTGGTTATAAATAAATAAATAAATAAAAAAACTAAATGGGTGTACCCAAAATTTATGCAGTTTTTTTTCTGTTTTATTCTTGGTCGTCGTTTTAAAAGCAGCACGAAGGTTAGTGTAAGCAGAGTTGTCATGAGCGACGCCATCGTAATACTGTGGTTCCAAATGGCGGCGGCTTTCTGCGCGATACATCGCTACAAACGCGCGTTTACAGCGCGTATAGAAACGCACACGTCGCACAGTGTGGGAATTTCACAATCTAGGGGGATTTAATTCAAAATTGACTTAAATAAAAGATACAAGTTAAAAAATAATATTGATTGGTATTCAAATAGAAACTACGTTGTATAAAAAAAAAAAGAGATATGAAAGTAGCCTATTAAGTAGGTCGGTATTTTTGTCTACTCGTGACGTTTTTGTAGTGTGTTTTATAATTTCGGCGGTCATTCTGAAAATAAAAAAAAATGTATGACGGTCGCACAAAATCGCAAGTATTATCAATTGTTCTCAAAAGTTAAGACTCTAAATTATAAATTAAAACAATAAAAACACCGGGATATTCAGACAATTTTTTTTTGATACACCTTTTGTGTCTCAACAATATCCTTAATTTAACTGTGCTTTTAAATGATGTTATTAGATCAATGTTTAACTATTACTTAAATAAAATACACTCTAACTTACCTTGAGAGATATAGATAATACAATAATAAACCAATAAGCAAGACTATACGTTAATTTGATCAGTATCTCAAGTGAAGATGGCCCTTGAATGTTGTTGTTCGTATTGTGAGGGTACAACGATTATTATGTACCCACTTCAACATTTTTATTTATTTTTTTATCCTACCTACAAGAATTTTTAATATGTAGCTGTAACAGATTAGGTTATAACTATATTATTAATTATTAAAATTTATATTTTGATTTAAATCCCCCTAGATTGCGAGATTCCACACTGTGCGTCGTGTGCAAAGGTGACATCAGTCTTGCTTTTGCTGAGCGTCCTGATGGCGCCGTCAGTGCTTAAAAAAAGTGGTTTGCACAGGCTCCAAGTGTTCCATATATCATAAATAAATCAAAATTGATGAGAGTATTTTTTGCAGATGCTACATTTATCACTTACAGTCTCTGGAAACGCGCACTCGCCAGGAACAGGTCCTCGTGGTGAGTTTTCAGATACCAAACACTAAAAAAAACGGTACTTTATTTATTTATGTACACACTAACCACAAATACATGATATAACATACAGACAAAAGAACATTAAGATACCGATTATTTCATTGAGTGTCATTAGGCTTTTCCTTTAGGCATTTCTCAGTAGCAACCACGGAGGCTGGATTAGTGCCCGGTTGATGGCAATAGGTTCGCCACATAACATCGTTTATAACTTTCTTTTTCTTTTACTAACCATCTATAGATGCTGCTTGACCTAAAAAAAAGGTTAGGTTTTACACGTGTGACTAAATTGAAGAAAAAACGTATTTATGACAATTTTTAATTTTATTTTTAGTTACAATTTTCAAGATAATATATTTCTCAGCCATTGAATCACCGATTTACTAGTTTTTTCTATATTTGAATTCAATTATGTTAAATTAAGCGAACATCATGAAACTTCTCCAATATGTAAGTCGTCAAAATGTAGGGAACAGCCGATTTTTTTTATAACATCACGCCTGTAATCCCCGAAGGGTTAGACAGAGGTGTACCTAATAGTACACCCATATTTCGTCAATTATGTTTAAGTCCCATTTAATAGAGGGCGAGCCTATTGCCATCAAACGGGCTCAAATCTACACTCCGTGTCTGCTACTGAGAAAATTCTGAAGGAAATACGCAATATCACTTTACCCGACTTGGGAATCGAACCCAGAACCTCATGCTCAACAATTGCGCTGGCGAGGTTAGGTTTTAAGAATATTCACTATATTTATGTGAGTCAGTTATGTTCAATACATACGGGAGCACCTGTGGATCCTCTGGCGAAGTCTTGAGCCTGAAAAGAATCGTTATAAAAACCGTTATAGTCAGGTAAAGTAAACATTGCAATCTACAATAATTCGCATAGAGTTGAACATTGGTATAGATTTTAGGTACGATATTACAAATGAAATGTAGGAACGGTGGGGATATAAGCTATATCATTTATACTGACTAAGCCAATTTTCAGTAACAGTTCATAACTTTAAAATCGATTCTAGATTTTAAACTTGGCACTAATTTCTTGTCTATCTTAACCGGTCTATTAATTATGTAAAGGAAATAAATAGAGGATACTCTTGAAACGTTCTCGGTTTTAAGAATATCCGCTATATTTATGAGTGCCATTTTTGGTCAGACATACGAGAATTGTCCAGGTGCGCGCTGTGGTGCTGCTGGTGCTCTGGGCTGCTTCCTGAAAAGTAAACCATTTCATTTACAATAATTTGCATTGTGTTGCACATTGGTACAGATTTTAGGTACACTACTACAAATTAAATGTTGGACGAGTTTGCCTATGAAACTCATATCCGATTTAGTATTATAATCATTAAAATCATCAATACAACCCGGTAAGTTCATTTAAACCCATTAAATAACTTAAAAAAAAAAAAAATCCACTGCCTCCACATCTGAAAACTCCATCGAAACAGTCACCATTGGTTCCGGCAGCTGATGCACAATAACTTCTGTATATAAAACTCCTAATTAGTCTGTATTGTAAGAGGTATATAGGTACTAACTTAATTTCAACCTGACGAGGCGCGCATGCATCTACCGCAGCAAAAGAGGAAGCTGATGAGGTAGAGGCGACGGCCTCTACCTCGTCAGCGGCCGCTCCGCCTAGCGGTGGCGGCGCGCGTAAGTGAATCTCACTTATCCTGAAATGGAAAAAGTCACGCTAAAAACAATAGCCACTGCCGCGTGTACACACGCTTCGGCAGATACACCTACAGTTAGTCGTAGCTAGTACAGTATGACCACTGGTATGGTGGCGCTGCTTGTTAAGAAAATGCTTCGATATGTCAAACTTGGTACTGTATTTATTTTAGTTTTGCACATATAAGTTGGCTGAAGTGTACATGGATTTTTGGTCGTCATCTGAACGAATCCGTCATTTCATTTCTCAATACAATTTCATAAAAACATCGTTTTACAAATATAAAGCCAACAACGACTCCCTGTCAATGTTGCTCAAGCGCAGAGAGATCCTTATACAGCACGACCACTTTAAGTGTGCAGTTCAAGGTGGCGCTGTTTGTCAAGAAAAAAATGCATCAAAATGTCAAACTTGGTACATTTTAATTTAGTTCTGTATTTTCTCGCCTGAACGGATAAGTTGGTTGAACTCTTAAGGTGCGGTGCCTTTTTCCCGAATTATGTTGGGGTCAGATCCCAGTCTAACCAGACGCAGCTGAATGCCAGTATTTTACATGGAGCGACTGTCTGTCTGACCTCCACCACCCTAATTTATTGTAACTGGGTAATTCAATTTCGAATTCGAGAATTATTTCGATTTGTCCACATCTTCATTCTGGCTCTGTCTAGTTTTGACATACCCTCGCGATTCAACAATGACAGCGTAGCATGACTGTTTAAGTAATATCGCAAGCAAACCAGGAAATGTTAACTATTCGGGAAAATTTAGAAGATTTTTGTTTACGAATTCTATTTGTTAGTTAGTTTCTTATTATTATTAATGTTATTGAACCTTAAAATAAAAGCATCAAGTCGCAATGGCTAAACAATGGCTAGTTGCTAAATAATAACAGCCGCACAGGCGATCTTAATGTTAAGTCGCGCTTATCTAGGTCGGTTCGTGGCCACCTATTTCATAAAGAAATTCCTCCGTGGCTCGAAAAGCTGTCATTTGCAGATCTCTGGCAGTCGTTACAGGTGGTCAGTGGCCCAAAAGTATGACAACCAGTCTTTCCAAGGGGTATTGTAATACCCAGTGCTAACTGGTTTGTGGAGGTCAGATAGGCAGTCGCTCCATGTGAAATACTGGTATTCAGCTGCATCTGGTTAGACTAGAAGCCGACCCCAACATAGTTGGGGAAAGGCTAGGCAGATGATGAAGTCGCAATGGATACTAATATTAGTGGCCGACCAAACCAGGATTTTCAGCCGAAACCGAAACTAAACCTTCAGCCCTGGTCGCAATTTCGACCAAAAACAAAACTAATTTATGTTCTCGGCTCCAAAACAATGTCGCCTACGGTTCGGGTGTGAATACCACCTCGGCTCCAATGACAAATATACCTCACTCGTATCAAAATATTATTTTATGATATGTTAAAATCTAGTTTACTATTACACGACAGTTAACATGTGTTAAATAAAGTAAGTAACAAAAATAGTTATTTATTTATGTTAGTTACTCATACTAGCTTACTTAGGTTCCGCCTGTGGATTCACACACGTTTTATTTTTAATTTTATTTGTACTACGGCTATGACTACAGACCGGATAATTTTCAACTTAAAATATGTATGCAAATAAGACTCCTAAATCCTCGAATTATGCAAAAAAAGTGCCAAAATGTGCAACATCAAATTGGAATAAGTACTACAAATAATGTATTTTTTCTTTAATTTACATTCTCGACGAGATATTATTATAATTTTTTTCTTTACAATCGAGTTTCTTAAAGATTCTTAAAATAATTTTAAATTTTGGGAATTTATCGATCGATCGTTCTACATCCACTTAGGTCGATGGGCATTATTTGAATTTAGGTGTTTTTTATGGGTATCACCTGTGGCATATTTTTCAGTTCGGTTAAGAAATATGTCAAAAAAATGCATGATATCACGATTTTAGCTTTATGCATTATGTTCAAAAAACAGCCATAATGCGAAAATGTACATTTGCATATAATCCGGTGAGCGAAGTAGTTCGCGCACCAGATTATCTGCAAATGCACATTTTCAACCTTCGCACAAGTGCAAGCGATAAATTGACAAGTTTTATCGCAAACAATATGGCAGCGCATAAAATACAAGTTCGAGTTTCGAACCTTTGGTCGGTTAGCAGTGATTTGATTAAATTGTCATTTTTGTTCGCCGGCCTTACCCTAACGAGGCTTATCTTACTATGGGCTTTTGCCAATCTACTTTATAATCTTTCAAAGATATTAAAGAAAATTGTTAGATTATCTAGGTATTGGATTCATTTTCAAATATAAATGAATTTTATCGCTTTTTAGTTTCTATATAAGGACGAGACGACAATACGACAATAAATTAAACTTCGAATAAACCACGACTTTCCCAGTCTTCTTACAAAAATCAATCAAATTTCCAGTCACAGGAAATTATTTTTCATTTTAAGTATTTTCAACATGATTAGTACCGACAGGTTAACGAACCCGCATCGGTTGTTTAAACGTTAAACACACGTTGCCAACTCCCTACTTCAAAAACCTGCGACAAATTCGTTCCTTCACTTTCCTTTTGCACTAATTTCCTGATGCAAATTAGTGTCAATTACACCTTATACCTGGAACCGTTAAGATAGAAACAGTTTATTGTTTATTATTTTATTTCATTTACTTACAGTAAAGACAAATATGCTAATTAGTTTGTTTGTTTGTTTGTTTGTTTGAAAAAAAAATATCTTATTCCTCTGAACTAGTATTGCCAGTGTTTCATTTATTGTTGTATTGTCTTCTCCACCTTGTTTAGACTGATATGTAATACGGGGTGGAAGGGACACCTACTTGAAAAATTTACCTCAGAATGAGGCACTGAATAGGTACGTGGTAACCGTTTTCGCGTCGGTGTCCCTTCTAACGTATAGGCTACAATGACAAAAATTGCCTATTTTAATGTAAACGCCAAGATTTCAGCAATGGGCGTTGTCCAAAAATCTAATCTATACAATTATTTTTTTAATTTAAAATATTGTATTTTAAGAAAATAATTTGAATATTTTTGAAATTCTTTGTCTAGTTTAATTCATATTTAATTTTAGTTTTAGGGCTGATGACGTCATCACTGGAAAAGATTCCTTTGCCCATTCAACTATTTAAATAAGTGAGTGACACTCTAATGACAGTTTGGATTTTAATGGCATTCACATGAAGGTATTTGCTCGCGAAAATTACGCGATTGCAAATCGTGCGGTTTGTAAAAGGCGTATTTCAGGATATTTCTTGTTGAGATGACATCATTGAAGGTCGCATAAAGGTTAACCATATGTCTTCAAAAATATTAATGAATAGGGAGTATTTTGTCATCTTATTCCTCGAGATGGTTTCGTAATTAGCACAGTTTTCGAAAAATGGACAATCCCCATTACCGGGCACTCTGATGTGGACTAAGTTGAGGATTAATAAGAATTTCGCTGTGTTTAGTACAAAACGCATGTATTGATTACAATTTGCCGGAGCGGGTATTTATTTATTATTTACTGGCTCCTCACATTAACATTTTCACCGTCACGACCGAGAATTGCCATCAACGTCAAAAACGCCGTCCTTGCCGCTGTCGTTGTGTGACGTAGGAATTCATCGATTTTTTATTCAAACAATACTGAAATCAACACATGTTTATTAATAACAATTTTACGTAAATGTGTAATAATATTGACTATCACTAGGAGCATGCATATGATTATAAATATAAACTAAATGCTTTAATATTTTATATCATCTTCCGACAGTAGTCCACTGCTGGGCATAGGCCTCCTGAATCGCACGCCACTTAGTCAAACTACGTTGTTTTTGAAAATAATAGAGTAACTAATTTGTGTAAGAACATGGTTCATTAAGGTCTTATAAATAGAACTCCACGTGAACCTCCTCTTTGTGAACTTTCACGTTTCGCCATAGAATGGTATACAAATATTAGAACATGTTAAACGTTAAATTGTGATACGAAACATCAATTACTCTAAATATTAATATTATAGTATGTCTAGGTAATAACAATAACACTTACAATTCAGGATTCGTAACTATTCGAAATCTTAACAATAAAGCGCAGGCCACACCGCCACCTGGCGGGCGAACGAGGCATCGTTTCACCTCTTTTCACACTTTGGTTCACACCGTGAACTATAGAAAGAGCCGAATGAAGTTATGAAAAAAAACTTAACTTAAAATACTTTGTAGAAGTCAGTAGCCGGTAGTATAATAATCGGTTATTTTTTTCAAGAAATTATTTTACATTATAAAAACAATTATCAATAACTGTCTCGATCTCTGTTCTTGTTGACAAGCTGGAAAGATGTGGAATAAGGGGAACGGTACTTAAAATCTACAAAGACTTTCTTACTGGCCGTCTGCAGAAGGTTAAAATGGGTAGCGCTGATGTCGCAGTCATCTATGGAGTCCCACAGGGCAGCATTCTCGGCCCCAGTCTCTTCCTGATTTACATTAACGAGTTGTGTGAAATGACACTGAATAAAGGCAAAATATTTACCTATGCCGATGACACAGCATTGGTGTTTCAGGGAGAGACTTGGGATGCAGTTCAACAAAATGCGGAGATGGGCCTCCATAAAGTCTGCTTGTGGTTAAAGCATAACCTGTTGACGCTTAATATATCAAAACTTCATATATACAGTTCACTAACGCTCGCATAAAACAGCCCAACGTGGCTGTCCGAATTCACACATGCAAATCACCTTTCAATCAACAGTGCTCGTGTACAACTCTGAGCAAATCTAAGACACTTAGATACCTTGGGGTTCTCTTAGACGAGAAAATATCCTGGCAACCACATATCGAGATGGTTTCGGCAAGAGTTAGAAAACTTACATGGGCTTTTAAAAATTTGAGGCATGTAGCTGACAGTGATCTCCTTCGTTCAGTTTATTATGCATTGGCATAATCGGTTATTGGTTACTGTATTGGGGTTTGGGGAGGACCATGTAAAACGCATAGAAAGAGCACAACGGTCCCTGCTTAAAACAATGTCATTCAAACCATACAGATATCCCACGAAAACATTATACGAGTTGTGCCGGGTATTTACAGTAAGACAACTTTTTATTTTCCAGATTTTTACTAAAAAACACGTGTCTACCCCATATGATCCAGGTAAACTTCAAAATAAGCGAACAACTCCAAACGTAATCGAACCTGTTAGGTGTCGTACGGCTTTTGCAATACGACAAAATGCTTTTTTTTCTGTAGGTATATTTATACAACAAAATGAATAGAATCCTAAATTTTTATCCGCTAACACTACACGAATGTAAACCTACAGTAAATAACTTGCTCTTTACTCTTGATTATGAGGATGTAGAGAAAATAATAAATAATTAATCTCATTCTAAAAAGTAACACATACATAGAACATACTCTTCTTTCATACACCTACTTATACACAAACACGAACGGGGACCCACGCACACGTACACGTACACACCACCCACACACACACACAGCGCGTTATATGTATTAACTTAAGAATAAATTATATTTTTGGTGTTTTTTTCATATTTTATCATACTGTTCTTATCTGTTTTTGTATTTTACTTTATTTTAATTTGTCTCTTCTTCTAAAATTGTGTTTTTGTAGGACATGTTTGTCTATTCCTATGTTGACATTAGTAATAAAATGGCAGAGGGCGCTGACTCCTGACATACAGGTACACCTAGTTCAGGAGTCAGAGGCTTCAAACAAGTTTCTGTAACCTATTATGTCAACAAAAAATTAGAATTAGAATTTTAATAATTTATGTAACTTTGATTTACAATACATTAAAGGGAGTTTTCTTTATTTTTTTGGTTTGTTCAAGATACCGGCCGGTTAAGCAACAAGTCTCGTAGCACCATCGAGCGCGAGGTTCCTTGATCATTATCACCCTGAATGAATCGTTTGGACCTCTAAAGATCCCATATAGACTACATGCAAAAATATTAATATCATAATTTAGTTTTTTACCAGTTGCGTGTCCGAGTCTTTTAAAGTCATATAAATTTCCTTCTATTGGCGAAAATATAAATAAAGAAATACTTACTTACCCCTTGGCTAAATTGTCAATGTTTGGATCTTCAAGAGAGGCGCTGTTAATTTTGATCGCCGGCCTAAAAATAAAAAAATGCAAATGTAATGTACAATATCGGGCTGGAGTGGAAATTATTGATTAAAACCTGCTTTCGATGGAAAAAGACAACGGACAAACAGAAAAAACACACGCGCAAACACACACACCAACATACACACTCTCTCTTTATACACACACACACAAGCACACACACCACACACTAACACACAAACTAACACACACACTAACACTCCACTTTTCGTTTCCGCTTAATAATAGTGAAAACGCTTGAGCAGACAGTAGTACTCGACGACTAAGCAGGCAGCAGTGCATGGCGGAGACGAGAAGAGACGTCAGCGGCGTGCGGTGAGCGACATGCGGCGGACTCCTTTCGGTTAGAGCGCACTAAACTGGCTGTGATTAGCCTATACACACATCTCTGCTCTTGTCTTGCTACTACGCATTTCCAGCTGCGGCGGATACACCCTAGCACTGCACGATACCGCTTGGGTGGATTCCAGGCCTAAAGGTAAATCAACTGTTGAATTAATGGCGCTGGTGTCATTTTACATTTCAAAATAGCTTGACCTCGCTTGGTCAGATAAAAAAACTTTCGACAGTTATTGGACAGATTACATAGGACAGGACAGAGACCTAGCTGTGGTCGCCATCTACAATTAGCTTTTAACGGTCTTCGCCAATCGACGAATGTCCCACGAATTATTTTTTGCACACTATTTTCAACATCATTAGTAATATCTTTATTTTATTAATTATCCAATGAAAGTGCTGACTCTTAACATTCATAAAAAGGGTAGGTACTTACGGCAGGGATACGGATGTCGCCTCTCGTTGTCGGGTATAAATGCGCCTGAAATAAGGATTGCAATCGTAATGATATTCGTTACAAAAAAATACTATAAAGTATGGTGTTTTTTACACCGACAGTATTGAAAAATAGGAATCCATGGGAGATCCGGGGACATTTTCTCTGGGTGTTCCATGGATTCGTAATTTAAATGTCTTAAGAACCATTAGATCTTTTTTCATTCATTTTATTTCGTGTAAGTAAATGCGTGATATTAACCGAATTGTTTTATGTTGATCGACTTAGTTTCATTTAAAGATTATTCATTGCTTCGGGGGCAAAAATTAGTAGTAGAGGGTCAAAGGAGAATGCTAAATTTTGGAATTCTTTCTTTTCAATATTTCTTTTCCTATATTTTTTATCATCGGAAAATATAGGAAAAGAAAGAGTGAAAAATCAGTATTATATTCGATGGCAGTTATAAATCGGAATTTTAATCTTCCAATGATTTTAATTTCTTAAAGAACTTTACAACACTTAATAAACAAAGCTGCAAGTCAACTAAGAATGACTCAAGTAATTAATAAAAAAAAACAAGAAAGCACTCAAAATCTGAGAATAATACTTATTAGCAAATAATTCGAAAATGTAAATGCTACGACCAGCGGCGAAAAAGTAGGTATATCATCTTTTCCACGCTTACAAAACGAAATTTAAGTTTTGAAATATTAGCATTTATTTGTTCAAAAAGGCATGAAATCCCTATATGAAATACATAATTATTTAAAATTACAACATAACAGAATTATCAGTCCATTAAATTATAAAAAAATATCAGGCACAAAACAAAATTCATTCTCATAACAACATACATTTATGACAATCAAATTGACATTGACTATGACATAAGGTTAACAGAATACTAAAAATCTATACCACCCATATTAAATATGGGTGGTATAGATTTTGGTATAGGTTTGTGCGGTAAGCGGACCTTGGTCCATTAAAATTTAATGGACAAACCTACGTCATTTTAAAAAAGCTGAAACTTTTTCTGTGGTAGTAAGAATCTTACGGTGAAGTTTGATGGAGGGCTAGGTATGTGCAGTAGTGAATGTATTCCGGCAAGCATGAAAATGATGTATAATTCAGTAGAAAATGTGATTTTCTTAAATTCCTAAAAGATATTACTATTATAACATTTTGTGCAAAGTTGAGTGAGGACGAACTTGGCAGTACTTACTCCTCAAACTCTTCCAATGGTGATTCCACGAGATCGGGAATCAGCCGCGGAGCAGTTTTAATTTTTTGTTGTCGCCGGAAGGCCGACATGTCTCTGTAAAAATCGTAATGATATTCAATAAACATAAGAAAGCAATGCCTACGGGCATTGCTTCACTAATGTCAAGCCAAAATACGCTCTCGTTCCGTCTCTTAGTAAGGCGCTGCCCCTGCCTCGCCGGAACAAGCGCTTGTATGTAACAAACCAGGATTCGATTTTGAGCATTATGATTCAGCATTATGTTATCCTGGTGAGGAAACATTCGCCTGTAATGTAACAAGAAATGTCCAAGAATCTATTTAGTATAGAACGTTCGTTTCGTTGTTTCAAATTGTATCATTACAGGCTGCGCACTGTAACGGTCGGTGCGGTCCTCACACATCACCTGCCTAGCCTTTTTCCCCAACTATATTGGAATCAGCTTCCAGTATAACGGGATGCAGCTGAATACCAGTATTTTACATGGAGCGACTGCCTATCTGACCTTTACAACCCAGTTAGTACTGGATAATACGTCACCCCTTGGTAAGACTGGTTGACAGACTTTCGGGCCACTGACTACTTGTAACGACTGTCAAAGATCTATAAATGACAGCCGGAAACAACGGCTGAACGTGCTTCCGGAGGCACGGAGGAAACTCGGTATGTAATGGGCGGTCACCCACACACGGACCAACCTAGGCAATCGATCGACCCGAGCGGCTGTTATTATTTAGCCGCGAGCTCCTCCTCGGTTCTCCACACACATTGATGTATATTACTGCTTGGATCTGAATGAATCTGGTACATAACAGGCGAATGCTTGCGCCGAGGAAGCGCCTTTACACTTATTCGTCGTCGAATTGATAACCTCCTCCTTTTGGAAGTCTATTATCTAAGAATATTTTTTATTATTAAACTGAGTATTTCAAAAGCTGAGTTAGTATCAACCGGCTCTATAGGCAAGTTTAAATTACCAGAAATCTCACCGGTTAACCAATAATGAAAATTTTGGCCTGTCTTCAAAATAGGTCGGGCAACCTTGTTATAGAGTATTATAATATTAAATAGAATACAATAACATGCACACTTTCGTAGCGTAGACACTATTAGTGTGTTGTTCGTAAACTATTAACTTCTCATTTTTGAAAACGCTCATATTGTTTTCGTTTAGCGCTCAACCAAAATATTGTACTACACGAATTTTATAATAATTAAGTTAATAAAAAAAAGTGCCGTAACGTTAGTCTAGGTAGGCACACGCAATATTATTTGTTTCAGGAAACAAGTTTATTCAGTTTTTCACATCGTTTTAGAAGCACTAAATAGTATTAAATTTTGAATTCGAGTAGACACATCCTGGAGTCGTGTCACTTTAAATTCCTTTCCATATGAATTTCTATTATTTGTTTGCCCGGAAACGCAATTCCGTATGAAATGATAATCTTATATTTTTTAATTGAAATTGGTTGGTACACCAGCAAAACGTTTTTCAGTAATGACAACTGTTGTTAGCACTAGCGAAGGGTCAATTTTTGTAAGAGGTAAGCCGGAGTACATATCTTTAATGTGATTAGATTATTTGTCTATAGAAGACTGTGCCATTTTTTAAAGGGAAGCAGGTAGGAATCGAGTTCTATGGAAACTTCGCCACTGGTTGTTGGATTATTAGGTGTACCGCATAGATATGGAGAGCCAACGATTCAAATGTGGGAATACCCTTAGAACGGGCGGCCAATAATCGTTGCTGTGTGATGAGTATCAACTCACACAGTTTGGTTAAATTGGTCAACCAGTTTTGAAAACATGTGAAGAAAGAAATTGCTGATTTTATCTTTGTCTCCTTGGTAGTACTCGGTTGAGCTAGTCGCTGGTACTATTGCTATGATGCAAAAGTGTTGGTCGGTGGCTCAGTATCTACGGTATGATCATTCTACGTGTCCGTACGTAGTGTTAAACTCTTGTGATAGGTTTTTATTTTCAGCAAGTCGTGCAAAAGACTAGTTAGGTAGCAGGCAGGTAGCAGGTAGGCAGCAGGTAGGCAGCAGGTAGGCAGCAGGTAGGTAGCAGGTAGATGGCCGTTAGGTAGCAAGTAGGTAGCAGGTAGGTAGCAGGCAGGTAGCAGGTAGGCAGCAGGAAGGTAGCAGGTAGATGGCCGTTAGGTAGCAAGTAGGTAGCAGGCAGGTAGCAGGTAGGTAACAGGTAGGTGGCAGGTAGGTAGCAGGTAGGTAGCAGGTAGGTAGCAGACAGGAAGCAGGTAGGTAGCAGGCAGGTAGCAGGCAGGTAGCAGGCAGGTAGCAGGTAGGTATCAGGTAGGTAGCAGGCAGGTAGCAGGTAGGTATCAGGTAGGTGGCAGGTAGGTAGCAGGTAGGTAGCAGACAGGAAGCAGGTAGGTAGCAGGCAGGTAGCAGGCAGGTAGCAGGCAGGTAGCAGGTAGGTATCAGGTAGGTAGCAGGCAGGTAGCAGGTAGGTATCAGGTAGGTGGCAGGTAGGTAGCAGGCAGGTAGCAGGCAGGTAGCAGGCAGGTAGCAGGCAGGTAGCAGGTAGGTAACAGATAGGTGGCAGGTAGGTAGCAGGTAGGTAGCAGGTAGGTAGCAGGCAGGTAGCAGGTAGGTAGCAGGCAGGTAGCAGGTAGGTAACAGGTAGGTAGCAGGTAGGTAGCAGGTAGGTAGCAGGTAGGTAGCAGGCAGGTAGCAGGTAGGTAGCAGGTAGGTAACAGGTAGGTGGCAGGTAGGTAGCAGGTAGGTAGCAGGCAGGTAGCAGGTAGGTAGCAGGTAGGTAGCAGGCATGTCGCAGGTAGGTAGCAGGTAGGTAGCAGGCAGGTAGCAGGTAGGTAACAGGTAGGTGGCAGGTAGGTAACAGGTAGGTAACAGGTAGGTGGCAGGTAGGTGGCAGATAGGTAGCAGGAAAAGGCCTGGGTGTAAACGTACGCGAAGACAATAGCCCTACGTAATCTACTGACACGTGTTCCGTACGTTATGTATTTAGAATAACTCGGTGTAAACGCGGCTTCAGAACCATATTTCCGAAAATAAAACAAAAGGATTGGCGAAGTCTTTTTAAGACGTAGCAGTCCTACAATAATCAGCCGTCACGACGCGGACGGTCCACTGCAGTTACGAAGTTTCAAACGCTTGTGAACATCTGTAACACCAGTGACCGAGACATAAAGCTATAGTATAACTTAATATCTCATGTTGTGACCACAATATCCTTCGACACGGCGGAAATAAGTATGGTGGTAGTATAGGAGGTCAGAAGCAGCACTTCTTCTTCGTTCTTAATGCTGAGGATCGCTACCACATAGAGCGATAAGCAGTATTGTGCAGCGTAGATCGGTGCAGTCTGCAGGCTGTGGTATAAAAGCCTTCTTGCCCACACCCGACCGTCTTACCGTTGCTTTGCCTTAAGCCCGTATACCGTCCACCCGTCCCAGTTTCAAAAGTTGTCCAGACAATGCTTAGCCGAACGCATTTGTATGTCCGAAAAGGCTGAGGTCACGTTCCCCGCATACTGTAGAAAAGCGGTTGGTAAAGTTGAGCTTCTGCCGGTCTACTCCTATTAAAAGTAGGATGTGTATGGCCAAATTGAAATAGCCATAGAAGATTTAAAGGATTTCATGACGGCTGCTATAGTTCGGAGCCGTTCCGCACAATGTACGTGTCAATGAATCAGGCTTTCCATTCAAAATATTAAATTTCATGGCTCAATTGGAATGCATTATTATTGCAGACAATGATATGTGGTTTCAAAAACACGGCGTCGCATGCCAGACAGGGCGCGTACACCTCTGCCTAACCCTTTGGAGATTACAGGCGTAATGTTATGCTGGTAAAGAATTCTACACACAACAAGAGCTTGTGAAAATATTGACTTTCGGGCCAGTGACTAACTGTAACGACTGTCAAAGATCTACAAATGACAACCGGGCCCAACGGTTTGACGTGCTTTCCGAGGCATGTAGGCAACTTGGTATGTAATGGATGTTCACCCATCCACGGACCAACCTTGGCAAGCGCGGCTTAGTCTTGAAGATTGACCCGTGCGGCTGTTATTATTTAGCCACAAGTTCCTCCTCCATTTTGCTCAAAGACAATAGGCGTCTATATCGATAAAGCTATGAAGTAGTGAGGTATAAAACCCTCCAGTAATAATACTTGATGTAGTGACTTTAAAAAAATGACGTAATTACGTGTTTTCAACGCATTTTGTTATCACTATTTTTAAGATTACGTTATTAGGGGGTGAGCCCTAAACTGGGCACAATTTCAGACTCCGTGGCTGTTGCTAAAGTATTCCTTACGGAAAAACCCGATAACACCTGATAACCTGATAATCGAACTCAGGCTCTTATGCACAGCAGTCGTGCTTGCTACCACTGGACCAAGAGGCAGTCGTTGAAATACTAATACAATAAGTACTTATTCACGCGTAAGACCTGGTTTAATCTCGCGCAGACCAGGGAAAAATAGTACAAAAGGAAAGACGCCGTTGGTGGAACAAGCCTGCCATTGATGATGAAGATAATGTATCTTCTTAGGAGTGTCAGACTCGGATAGGTGGAAAGCACTGTTAAATCTCGGATGCTTTGCTTGCGATCTTTGTTGTAGATGTATTCTTCAAGCTCGGTTTGACCTGCACACTTCCGTCGGTAATCCTTTATTTTCTAATTAAGGATATATGGTTCTTTGGTAAATTTATCTTCCGGAAAACGAACATACGGAAAACTAGAATTTTGTGACAACTGAAAAACGCTATGCTGTAGTAGAATAAAGAAAAGGCAAAGAATTATACTTTGCCTTTTTCTTGAATCAGTGGTACATTGGTACAATATACCTAGATTATTGGTTAATTAATCGCCTGTTCATGGTCCGTCGCTAGCAAAAAATGGGCAGTCTTAATCTTACCTTTGAATATACTGGAACTGCGTATTCGGGCAAGTTAAAAATAAAAATAAAACACGACACAAAAGTAAAACAATAATTTAATGTTTTGAAAAAAAAAATGAAATTTTTATTTGTATTATTAAAAAAATATTTATTTTATATTTAATAAGGATAAATAAAAATATTATTAAACCAAAGAAAAAATATTAGTATGCACCGTTGTCAGGAACAAGTTTGAATCCGCCGACGGATTTTTATAAGTTTAAATTAGTTTAAAACAAGTTACAATTATTAGTTTACAAACGCACGAATTAATATTAATCACTTGTATTTTTTCCCTAATTACTTACGATTATTTTCAAAAAGTTGAAATGTCAATTGACTTAGAGAAAATTGATCGCGGGTGCACTTGCTCTGGACTAGACGTCAGGCAGCAGAGAGAACTTCGCGATGACTGTGAGGAACTTACAGTGCCGCCCCGCGACCCGCGCGCAGCCGCGCTCCCCCACGCAGTCCGCCCTCCCCCGCCCTCTCACCCGTCGCCCCGCCCCGGGCACATAACAGATGGGTACAAAAGGCCCAGTTCCTGCTTTAATTAACTACGTTCGGTTCTAGCGTTAGGACTATATGGCACTAAAGGTGATATCTGATGAGATGACCAGTAATAGAAGAAGAGGACATGCTGCGCCGACCCCAAATGAATTGGGATAAGGGCAAGAGATTGATGTTGTTTCTAGCTTTAGGACTAACTACAAACATCATGCATTAGCTCACACCGTTTTCGTATGAGGGTCGACAGAAACTACAGAACGGCATGTGCTTCGACCATTGCATACTTCTTCCGTCGAGCAATTCATTTTGTTTGCTAACACTAAGTAAAGTCCAAGATCCCCTTGCTATAACTACATTTAACAAGATCTGATTTTTTCAATAGGTACCTACTCACTGTCTGTCTATTTTAATAATGTCGGATTAACTAAGTGTTTTGTCATTTGGAATGCAAAGGAAATGGATGATTGAATCCTTTGTCTGGAATATTCATTTTCATATTTTTATTTGCATTCCATAATGTGTGAAGATCTTACAATGAGCTTCAGGCTTAGGTACAATTACGGACCCTGTAGGGCACAGCAAAAAGTATAAAATTTGTGTGAAATAAAATTATTAAATTAATACTGAATCAATTAACAATATTAAAACATGTGCTTAATATTAATTAACTAAATTAGAACATTAATTTTATTCAGATCTGTTATAAACTCATAACATAATAATTATTTGGTAAGATTGCATTAAAACATATTTTATATAATAATATAACGTAAGAGTGTGAATACTAAACGACTAACAATGTATGGTGTAGGTTTGTGTTAAATATTACGTTTATTGTGTAGTATGCTTTATTAATTAATAATTGTTTGAGTTTATTCATAAAAGTTGTATCGCTAGTTTAAATTTTTATTGCATCTGGTAGTTTATTGAATATTTTTATGGACATTACGTAGGGACTTTTTGAATGTAGGCTCATGCGCGAAGAGGGTAACATTAACATGTTTCTATATCTGTCAGATCGGGCGCTATGTTTATCACCGCGGGTTGTAAAAAGTTCGTGTATTTTCCAACAAATTTGCATATTTCCAGGATATATATAGATGGGTGAGTATTTATTTTTTATGAAAAAGGGTTTACAACTATCGGTTTGTACTTTGTTAAATATGATACGAAATAATTTCTTTTGGAGAATGTAAAGTGTAGTCGAGTCCGTGCTATTTCCCCCCATTGTAACGTATAGCTGAGCCATTGTAACGCCATAGCTGAGCCATGCATGAGCGTAGGCGTAGTACGCGCATGGATGGATAGTGAATCAAGTACCAAGTTACGATAAAATGTAGCGTTCAGTCGTAGCTAACCATTATTTCATGTTTCAGGACTGATGTGTTGTTGTTACACAGGGGGCGATTTTCTAAATGTCGTGATGGCCCAGAGGTTAAAGTCTCGCCTCTCATGCACGAGGTCGTGGGTTCAAATCCAAGTACCAATGTGACTTTTTCAAATCATATGTGGTTTCTAAGTTGGACATCACAGACATGGGTGAAGGAAAACATCGTGAGGAAACCTGGGCTTATAATAAATATATGTTTGAAATCGCCAACCCGTCTTGAGCAAGTGAGGTGATCAATGCTCGTACCTTCTCTGTATGAGAAGAGGCCTCTGCCCAGCAGTGGGACAGTAATAGGCTGGTATTATAACTTCAAGGACTTATACCGAATTATATATGTTTTTTAACCTAATATATTTTTTAACAAACTAGGTTTGCGTTTAGCTGCTACCGCAACTCGCCTGGTATAAAGCGATGATGCAGCCCAGGGTAAGCACACTTTCCTGCTTTGAATAGATTCAGATTCTATTAATAGCCGGCAGGGAATTCGACAGACTGGGGCGGTTCGCACAATGACTACGAGATGAGATGTGGAAGCATGTGGTTGTGTGCACGCTTTGTTCGGGTTCGTGGAACTTCAACCATATAACAGTGGCACTTCACAGTATCTGCGCCTCCCTCTTATTTATGAACAGCGATTATTTATGTTATGTAGCATGTTTATTAGAGTTGTACCGAAAGGATGATGTAAATTTTGGTCCAACCTTCCAATAGCTATGTGTAATACATTGTTGGATAGGTATTTTTAAGCTGCACAAATGTTTCTACGGCGTCAAGTTACAAATCTTAGTCCGTTTAAGAGTTATGCAGTATTAAACAAGTCGGTTTAACAATAGTCAAAACTAATGTTTTCCCTAATATAATGCACTTTTTGAATTAACACTAGTATTATCTACATAACAACCGCTATCATCATATACTGATGGATATATAAAAGTAGTTTGTGATAGCGTCAGCAATTCTGAAATCAGAAAACATATGTAGCATCGCACTGTTGAAATATCTCTGGCGTAACAGCTTAAAATCGCGCTTGAACCTGCCGTTAACCACCTCTACCACCCAGCGACAAATAGTGACCAGTCGAGATTGGTTGTCCTGATGGGTGATAAGTTGGGATTAGTGTCTATCCTTTGAAGGTGGAGCATGGTATTCGTAATCACAAACTTCTTTATATATAAAACACACTATGCAACCTTAAGCGTCAAGCCATGAAGATGGTAGAGGACTGGTGCAAGGAATATAAACACTAGCAGTGAACCCTACCAAAACCTAACTCGTCATTTTCTCAAAGAAAATAAAGTTGACAATCCCACAGTTGCCACGCTTCTTTGGGACCACCCTAAGCCTATCGACTGAAACCAAATACCTGCGCATCTATTTGGACAAACAGATGAATTGGGCAAAACACACCGATTACATCACAAAAGCCAGCATAGTCCTATGGTAATGCAAAAGACTGCTCGGCAGGAATTGGGGTCTAAGCCACAAAATCAACTACTGGCTATATACCACAGTCATCGGACCAATCATCACATACAGCTCATTAGTTTGGTGGCCCAGGACCAACCTGAGCACAACCCAGAAAGATCTCGAGAAGCTATAAAGATTTTCCTGCGTAGCAATCACCGGCAGCATGAGAACATCAACCCACTGCCGCATTACAGGTGATGCTGGGGTTGCCACCTCTACACCTCGTCGTAAGAAAGGCGACCGTAGAGACTTTTAGGCTCGAAGCATCCGGCGCCCTAAATAAATATTCTAGAATAAAACATACACGTATAAAATATGCAATCAAACAACAGGTCATGATGTCATCACCCACAGCGTCAGAATCCTGAAGACTCAAAGCTTAAATACTGCAACATAGAGCTCACAGCGGATATGTGTGACTACTCAGGTATAAAAGAGCTAAGGATCTACACTGATGGATCAAAGATCGACGACGGGACAGGTTTCGGTGTCTTCTCCAACGAACTAAACATTAAATATCCAGACCCCTAGGACTGCTCAACCCTCTCTATCAAGCTGAGTGTGTAGGTATTATCCAAGCGGCACACGCTATAGGGTCAGGGAAGTTACGGATACCCATATTTGTATACTCCCCGGCAGTGCCTTCCTTCTTCAATCTTTAAAGAGAAACCAGATCACGTCGAGACTAATACTGAATGCTTAGAACGAGTTACGGTACTAAACCGCAACACGGTGGCGCTACAATGGTTCAAAGGACACAGTGGATTACTTGGAAACGATGCAGTAGATCAACTCGTAAGAAGGAAGGCCAAAAGGGGATCCAGCACAAAAGCTTTCGGACACGAACCCATTGTGCCCATTCCTTTCAAGCACCTAAGGAGTTTGTTAAAGGATCACATTCAAACACAAGCGGAGAAATGGTGGACCTCGACACCAGGGTGTAGGCAATCCAAGGAAGTTATGCCAATCCTTGGATAGGAAGCTGACCAAGCGCTTTCTGCGCCTGGACAGAGATAGCCTACTACTGGTGGCGGGGACCATCACTGGACAAACTCTTCCACACCCTAGGTATCACTGTCCCCTTTGCAGAGCGTGCATGGAGGCGGAGGAAACGGTAGCGCATCTACTCCACGAGTGCACCGCCGTCACCCAGGTCCGCGAGGAGACTCTTGTAACACCAAGATCCCTTTCGAGTGTCGTGAGAAGACCAGAAAGCTTGATCTACATGTAGAAATAGGTGGGCTGGTTGGAGTAACGGCCACCATGGGTCACGCACAATGGTCCACTTTAGGGACTAAGTGCGGAAACCAAAACCCTTAACATACAACATAGAGCTAGAATGTACAATTCTCACTTATTATGTCACAACAATAATATTATTCAAAGATATTGTACCTGCAGGACCGGACGGCGTACTGTGTGCATATTGTGTCAATCGATTGGTACCTAGGGTATGCCAGGCATGAGGGATATGTAGGAACAGACTTATTTTTAAATGAGGACATATTAGACACACAGTAGGATATTATAAAAATGTTTGATTTTCCCACCTTATTTAATTTATAATACAACATAAAATCTATACTAATATTATAAAGCTGAAGAGTTTGTTTGTTTGGTTGAACGCGCTAATCTCAGGAACTACTGGTTCGATTTGAAAAATTCTTTTAGTGTTTGATATCCCATTTATCGAGGAAGGTTTTAGACTATAAAAATCACGCGGACGAAGGTCGCGGGCAACAGCTAGTACTTTATAATTGTGTTTTATTTCTAAGAAAATCCCTTCGACTCTGATGATAGCGGTAGTTATGTAGATAATACAAGTATTAATTCTAAAAGTGCATTATATTAAGAAAAAACATTAGTTCCGACTATTGTTAAACTGACTTGTTTAATACTGCATAACTCTGAATGGACTAAGGTTTGAAACTTGACGCCGTAGAAACTTTTGCGCAGCTTAAAAATACCTATCCAGCAATGTGTTACACATAGCTATTGGAGGGTGGGACCAGAGTTCATACAAATCCTGTCATCGTCCTTGTTTCAAATTCGGTAATACCAAAATTCGGCTGCTTTTAACACTATTCGGTCTAAGTTTGACTCATGTACCGAACATTCGGTTGGACAAACCTTCCATTAAGCACGACAAGATTTTGACAAATGACACATCAGCTGAATCGGCGGGGTGATGTGAATTGTCATAAATTTCAAGAATTTTCGTGAACTGTCAGCATTCGATTATGAACAATATGTCGCGGCATACGATAATTTTGTGGTTAATAACTCCAATAACATGTTGATGTCGGTAAAACGGCGTCAGTCAATTGCCAAATATGTGTAAACTACATACCACTACAGCCTTCCAAAAAATAGGTAACTTAACCACTATGCTCGACAAGATTTTGACACATGACACACCAGCTGAATCGGCGGGGTGATGCGAATTGTCATGAATTTCAAGAATTTTCGTGAACTTTCAACACTCGATTTTATTATGAAAAATATGTCGCGGTAGCTGTTTTATACCATAAGTTTGTGGTTAATATCTCCAATAACGTGTTGATGTCGGTAAAACGGCGTCAGTCAATTGTCAAATATGTGTAAATTACATGCCACTACACACTTTCTAAAAATAGGTAACTCTTAGATGTACTGGAAATAATGTACTTAGACAACTTTCTCGTTTGTTAAGTAGTTCAAAAACTCGAAAGGGCAAAATAAAGACAGTATCATTCTATCTGCGTTCTTATTTTTACCATTGATTCATACATAATTTCATGAAAAAACACGATCAAAATCTTGACAAATATTACTAAAAACTCTAGTGCTGATCGTAATCCAAAGTTTCATCACTTGATGATAAAGTTGCATAAAGCCTAATCGATATTCGCAATGAAATCAAGTTTAGAAAAAAAAGAGTTGAAACGGAATATAAACTCTTTGGTATAACTTCAAATAATAATTTGATTTTAAAATTAATCTTTTTATTCTATCTTTTTATATAATTTCATAGTAATTATTCGATGCTTTTGGTTGACTTTAAGAGAAGGAGATTTATAAATGATGATAAGAAACACTGAAATGTGTAATCATAAAAAAAAAAACTTGCTTCTAAGTAAACATTCTGATGATTACCTTTCTTTTAAAAACCTATACATGGTCTCCTAACTTTCAGTTGAACTAGCAGCGTGAGATTTCACATGAAATAAAGTTTCACAATTCAAGCAAATAAAAAATCTGGAAATGGATTGATTTTCAATTGTACATAAGTACGCATTGTTGCGTTATTTTTGTTTCAAAATTTAGATTAGGAATGCGTTTGCTTTTCACATTTATACTTAAGTGTTTTAATTTACTATTATCATTTATTGCGAATTTTGTTTTGTAAAATCTGAAGGCATAGTAAAAAAAAAATTGTTTTGATGCTCCAAAGATAAATTATATTTATTTTTACAAAATTGTGTATCGATTTGTAGCGTTTTGTCGGTGAAGTGTTGAATTAGGACAAACTTTTTTTTTTTGGCTTATTTTTCCCCACTGCTGAGCAAAGACCTCCTCCAATCCTTTCCAACTCTGTCGGTGATTTGCCTTCTCTGGCCAATCAGCCAAGAACGAGTCCAAATCGTCGAGCCAGCGTTTCTTGGAGCTGCCTCGGTGACAACGACCGACAAACTTAATGTGTTTTACTTCGCAATCGGCAATTCTTTTTGATTTTCTGAAGAAACATTAATTTATTCTTTGAAGTGGTTCACTGTCAACTCTAAAAACACTTCTTACATACAACTGCAAAGTTCAGGTTATCCATCACAGGCCGTGGGCCATGTCACTTGAGTTAAGCCGTGAATAGCTACGCGACAGAACCCTCAGGGCAGCCTCACATTTGTAGAGTTTTCTAAAAAATAGTTTGGTTGCTACTAAACCGAGCTTATTAAGTATAAAAAATAATGACTATTAAAGGTATTAGTCGGAGAAGGCAAAAGATAAAGAAAATTGGAATGCCATGGGGAGGCCTTTGCCCCGCAGAGAAAAAGAACAGGCTGATATAAGAAGTATTTGTAAATGGTGAATAACACAATAACAAAGCTAACCTAACATAATAACTTAACCATACTAAATTCATCTTAGGAACCAAATATTTTTTTACTATGCCTTCCAAGATCCTGGGCATTCTATATATAACCGACCAAACAATAGAAAAAGAAAAATTATTAATTTAAAAAAAAAAACAATATTTTCGAATTTTTAATTTTATTGTATTCTGTACATTTCTGATACCGCATCATTATATTATGCTATTCACCGTTGAGGAGTGTCCTCACGTAAAGACAATCCAGGCTGTAGGTCAAATACGATTGAAATTATGTTTATTGATCAAAATTGAACGCGTATCTATCAAAGTTTCGTGTCTGGGCTATTAACCATTGAGGAGTTCCCTCGTGACAAGACGATTTTGTCTGCAGGATAAGGTCATGATAAAAATCATGTTTATCCATCAAATATGAACGCGTCTACAGATTTTTGGATTCGTGCTATTTAACGTTGAGGAGTTCTCTCGTGAGAAGACGATTTTGACTGCAGGATGAGGTCATGATAGAAATCATCTATATATATCAAAATTAAACGAGTATAGAAAGTTTCGTGCTCGCGTTATTAACCGTTGAGGAGTTCTCTCGTGAGGAGACGATCCTGGCTGCAGGACTAAGTAATGTTTATCATAAAAATGTATTGTCACCAGAACAAAAGGTGTGTGCAAATTTTCAGCTCAATCAGTATAAGGGAAATGGTTTGAAATTCAGTTGCAAGATTTGACCAATACTTACTAACAAGGGAAGTTAATTATAAGGATATTTTAATAATATAAAAAATCACAATAATTTATCTAGTAAAATACAATATAAATTTGAACAGCGAATGCATTCATAATTTAAAGTTTGATGTGGAAAAAAAAAACGGCGCGAATTTAGCCATAGTCATCAGTCTGTGCTGTTTGTTGTCGATTTTAGTACCTACAATTTACGAAAATCTATTAAAATTACCATTATAAAGCTTAAAAAAATATTATTGTATTTATTTATTCTATTTTACGCTTAAAACAAAATTGTTTTAATTTCCATCTATCGATTTTTTTAATTCCATAACTTAATTTCTCGGTTATCGAAATTAACAAAAAAACTAATCGATTGAAATAATCGCTTCCACACATCACAGTAATAAAAAAAAAAATGTTCGTCAATTTCGAATACAAATTAAATACAATAAAAAAATCAAAAAAATGTGGTTTTCGGACATACTGCCGTCAAAATGGCGATGACCGTATTTATGCACTTGGATTTTTAAAGGGTAAATTAAGAAACTTTCGCGCTAAATACAGAAGTTTTAATGGCAAATTATGAACTTTTATCCTCTTACTTTTTATTTTATATATATTTTCTCTTAATTAACGCACATACATAGTATTTGATATTCAGAATATTAAACATTTACATAAATAATGAGGATGATGTATGACTTAAACGCCAGACCCCTTTCGGGGCCGGTACCAATCCAGCGGAGGTTTGAGTGTCAGACCCCCAAAGGGGCCTGTACCAAACTTTACGGTTAATATATAGAACAGATGTCTTCTGCATTTTGCCAACTGGATTCACTGCTAGTTAAAGTAATCAGAAGGAAAATACTAAATTTTATATAATTCTTCTGTACATGTGTATGCACTGTACTGTTCCTAAACGCTGGACCGATTTTGATCAAATTTTGTGTGAGTCTCAAACACTCATACAAAATGTCATGAATTCATCATCCATTTATGAAACCATCCACCACCGGCTAAGTGGCGGGCCACGCACAATGTAGGGTTAGTTGCCCATCAAAATGCGGATTTGCCTCCAAAGGATGATTTTTATTGTATTAATAAAAAATAAACTTACATTTGCAGTTGAAAAACCTGTGTTCCAATACAATTATTGCCAATCTATGTACACGTGTGCCCTATGGGTCAGCTATACAAAAAGCTCGTACAATGCTCTGCGAGTCCAATACAACAACACCTTCAGAGTTATGTTGGGGCTGCCGCGCTTTTGCAGTGCATCGGGGATGTTCGCGGAGAATGGCGTGCCAGATTTTTACGCACTGATGCGGACACGGATAGCATCCTTGATGCGGCGAGTGCGCGACAGCTCCAACAGCTTGGTGGCTATAGTAGCCGACAGGATGGATAGTCCAATGATGTAGCAATGGATGACCAGTCATCCATTGCTACATCATCCATCATCCATTGATCCATCATCCATTGATGTAGCAATGGATGACTGTTGTTTATAGTGTAGTTTTTGTGTAGAATGTGTTTTCATGTATATATATTGATGTTGTATGTTTAAAATTGTAATATGTGTTTGTTTATGGACTTATGGTCTGAAATAAATTTCATTATTATTATTATTAATACATTATGTTTAGGAAAATATGTTATCCATTTTATAAATTGGTCGACTATTACTCGTAAACTTATGAGATATTATTTCTTTTAATTTTGTTAAATGTATATGTTACACCTAAAAGCCAAGGTAAGGTTACACCTAGTTTTAGCCGGCTATACCTAGGTGCGGCCGGTAATTATCCTTTGTATTGCTGGGACACACTGACCAAATGGATTAGGTTAGGTTAGAATTGTGAATAAAGGCGCGCGAGCCGAGCGAGCGCAGCGAGAGGTGCTGTGGCAGCGGCCGGCGAGCGCTACATCCATAATGGTTGCATTATAACAAACTGTTACCGGAAGCACTTAGGTATAGCCTGCTAGAACTAGGTTTAACCTTGCTTCAGTTTTTAGCCGTAACAGATATACTACCACCGTGAATTTTTTCACACACTCAAACACAACCGTTTAGCTGGTATGGGGGGGGGGGGGGACATGAGTCTAACAAAAATTAGCACTTTAAAGCTTAGTAGCAAACGAATCCATTAATCATAAAATGTTTTGCTCAAACTCGCAATATTTTTTAAAGACCTATTCAACGACATGCCACACTATGGGGTACGCGAGAAAAAAAAACACACTTTACGTGTAGGTACAGGGTACACACACTAAAAAAAAAACTTTTCGAGATTTTATTTTACAACTTTGTCTAAGTTCTAAGAGTCTTTGAGGTAAGCTGCGGACAGACAAACGGACATTGCGAAACTATAAAGGTTCCTTTCCTTGTTGACTACGGAACACTAAAAACGTGATTGAACCGGTCGTCATCTAAAGGCACGCCAAATTCAACCGAACTTTGACTTCGGCGCATGTTCGTCCGAATGTTCGGCCGAACTCGACTACCGGCAGACTCTGCATTCGGTCCATCTCTATAAGTTATGTCTCTAATGTTATGTGCGTGTGGTGTGAGGGCCATTTTGTTAAATCTCTTTGAAAATGTGCTTAGGATTCAGTGAAAATTGCTTAGGAAGCTTATTATATAATAATTCGAGAAGACATTCTGAATAAACTATTAGATAGTAGGGCTGTTATTGAGGGCATATTATTTACTTTTTTGTGGAGTGCAGGTTACCAAACTTTCCCTTATTGGTTTTTACGAATGCAGCGACCTCATAGATGTAGAGGGCAGGAAGGGTTAAAATCTTAAGCTTTTTATAATTACAGCTATCAGCTATCGTATGCCACAAACAGCTCTAAGACATTTCTTTTGCGCCCTAAAAGCGAGTACCCTCAATACTCAATACTCAATACTCAATACTTTATTGCATTCCATAATGTATACAAGGCTGGTAGGTAAATTATAGAGAAACAATTATGGACCCTGTCGGGCACAGCAAGTTAGTTTTTAGAGGAGAGGATGAAGCGCTTTTTGTTTAAAAACATAATAATATTGAAATTATAATATTGAAATTAAGGAGTAAATCTTATATTTAGATATTTAAGTAGATATTATTTATGAGTAGATTTATATTAATTTTGTTTATTATTAATATTTCTATATTTATTTATTTATTTATATATTTATTTATTATTTATTAATAGATATTTTCTAAATTATAAATTAGGTAATTATTTTATATATTTATTTATATATTAGCTGTAATTTATTATTAACTAAATAGTAAGTAATTAAAGATATTGCACGGTAGATAAGGTAAATAGATGTATTAGGTACTACTTGGTTATTCTAATTATCTTCGTTTCTCTAGGAGGAATTTATCTTTGAAGTATTCGTCAATTGTGTAGTAGGTTTTATCTAAGAGAAATCGTTTTAGTTTATTTATAAATATATTGTTTGTTTCTGTGTTTTTTATGTGTTCAGGTAATTTATTGTAGATTTTTATTGACGTGACAAACGCACTAGAGGAGTGCATTTTTAATCGTGAAGTTGGCAGGTTGAGTCTATTTCCATGTCTAAGTTTGATTTCTGTTTGTATGTCTTTTCTTTTGCTGTAGAATTGTGGGTACTTCCTTACAAATTTGCAAATTTCAAATATATAGAGACAGGGTAGTGTTAGGATGTTTAGTTCTTTGAAGTGTGGTTTACATGAGTCGGTGTCTTCTATGTTAACCAATGTTCTTATAAGTTTCTTCTGTATTATAAATAGCGAAGGTGCGTCTGTACTGTTACCCCATAATATTATTCCGTATTTAAGCCAAGCGAACGCGTACGCATAGTATGTTACTATTGCTGTTTTGAGATCTGTAGTTTTCTTTATTTCTCTGAGGGCATATGCAAATTTAGATAGCTTTGTTTTTACTTTCTGTATGTGTGGTTTCCAGTCTATGTGTTTATCTATGTCCAGGCCTAAAAGGGTGAATTTATTAACTATTTCTAACTTGGATCCTTTGTATTTAAAATTTATATTTATTGGGGTTTTTTGTCGCGGGTGGAAAGTGACTATTTTTGTCTTACTAAAGTTAATTTCTAGGTTATGTTCGTTCATCCAGTATGTTGTGGTATCAAGTATAGATGTTAGTGTTTGGTTCAGGTTTTGGTTATTTTTACATGATGTTAAAATAGAGACGTCATCGGCAAACAATACGCACGTTTCATTTATGTGGTTAGGGAGATCATTTATGTAGACTAAGAACAATAGGCATCCTATGACACTTCCCTGTGGTATGGAGGCGTTTACAGGTATGTTTTGTGATCTAATTAGTTCAATGTGTTGTGTTTGTGTATTGTAGTGTTCTATTTCTACGACTTGCTCTCTGTTTCCTAAATAAGATGTAAACCAGTCATGACTTTTTCCTCGGATACCTATGTTGTAAAGTTTATTCAATAGTATATCGAATTGTACTTTATCATACGCTTTGGTCATGTCCAATAACAGTCCAATAGCGTATTTTTTATTATCAATAATTTTGAGTGCTTCTTGTATGTACTTGTAGACGGCCAAAACAGTGGATCGGTTCTTACGAAATCCATTTTGGCTATCATTGAAAATGCTATATTTTTCACAGAACGCGTAAACGCGGTTACACATGACTTTTTCGAATATTTTTGAGGCTGTTGGTAGTAGAGCAATGGGACGGTAATTGTTCGGGTCAGTTTTATCGTTTTTTTTGAAAATAGGTTTAATGAGGGCCTTTTTGAGTAAGTCAGGAAAAACACCTTCTTTGAAGGATTGGTTAATGAGTATATAAAATGGCAAGGTAAGTTCATCAGCGCACTGTTTTATCAGACTGGGTGGGAGTTCGTCGATTCCGTGGCTGTTCTTGTTCTTTAGGTTTTTAATAATTATGTTTATTTCATAAGGATCAACTGGGTTAAGGTATAATGTATTTTGTGTAGTTAAGGTTGCCGGTACCCTGTCTGTAGCATTCCCCCAATATATTACTCCATATCTAAGCGTAGACGTTACATAGGCATGATAAGCGGTTAGTACTGCTGCTTGATTTAAAATCTTAGATAGTCTGTCTAAAGCGTTGGAAAATTTATTTAGTTTTTTACACACCGTATTAATTTGCGATTTCCATGACATATTTTTGTCAATAGTAAGTTGTAGTCCTAAAAATTTCACTGGCGCTGCGGGTGGACACTTTTGAAACATCTCGCTCATAATCGTTTATCGAATGCCTGATAACTCGACAGATGGCGTGACGAAACACACCGGCCAACTAGGAAGATCCATCTTCCAACTAAAACTGGAGTCACGTAGTCTAAACCGGCAGCGGGCAGATTTTTGATGAAGCACGCTTGATTGTGCCTTGTGATGTTTGGATCTCAGCTACTCTGGAGACACCACCATTGCCTGGGAACAGTTTAATAATTCTACCCATTCTCTTTCTGTTAGGTTATCTTCCTTTATGACGACAAGGCTGTCCTTAGCATGTCGTCTGACTTGTGCGCCCACTTCGTCCTGCGTTGTAGCTCAGTCATGAACTCCTTTGACCATCGCTCTCAAAAATGTTGCCGCAACTGTTCCAGCCGATGGTAGCGACAGGCAGGCGTAGATGTCGTGAAGTCCTCGCTGGCAGATGCCGTCAACGGTCGGCCGATTAGGAAACGAGCAGGTATGTGTGGAAGGTAATTATTTGGATCTGCGGACATAGGTGACGTAGGACGGGAGTTCAGGACGGTCTCAACCTGGGTCAATACCGTACTAAACTCCTCGTGGGTTAGTTTAGCATTACCTACGACACGTCTCAAGTGACACTTACACGACTTCTCTCCTGCCTCCCATGAACAAAAGTGAGGGGCATAAGGCAGAATGAAACTAAATATAATATTATAACAACACGTAACGTTCGTTATGACGCGTTACGTTCGTTGTCGTGTCCCTGCGACAGATAAATATTTTTTCTTTCTTTAAATTTTTACTACTAGCAAAATCAATTATTACGTTTGATTTTTCAAGTAAAGCTAAAAGCTCCCTTTCAGCTCCAACCAAATTCCAACCATTCTCGGAAACACATGACACGGCTTACCGCGTCGTGATGTGAATCGTTTGAATGCCAATAGATAATCCTGAGTGGAAAAAGAACTAACTAATTCTAAATGAAAACAAAACAAACGTAAAAACAAATATATCCATTCATTAGTTGTAGTGTGTGCAGTTGTGTGCCTTTGCGATTCAATATAGATATTGGCATAATCAACACCTCATCGCATGAATGGAAAACCAGCTTCAAAACGTTCAGCAGGGAGATCACCCCTGAGTGAAGTTAACGTATTTCCTTTCATGCGAATGCAGGTTACACATTTATGAACCACTAGTCTTAGTAAATTCTGTGCTCCCAGAACCCACCATCTATCGCACATAGTAGCCACGAGAAGCTGAGGACCAGCATGAAGTAAACGATTGTGTTCGTATGAACACAATAGCCAAGTAAAACCATGTTTATGACACAACAACACACACTTAAACTCTAAACTATTCAACCGATTTCGATGAAATATTTAAAAAAAAAAATTGTCGCAGCATAAAAATGGTCTTTCCGCGGTGGCCATGCTGACCGGGCGAGTCACGTAAGAAAGTTTGAATAACCCTACGGTAAACTAGGGTTATATATTTTTAAATTTTACTAAGACCTTGTGTAGAACATTGGACTGTCGACCTCAATTAGGGTTGTGTCGTGCCCACAACGGTGGACCCGCACTTGGTTCGATTACTGTTTGTTGTTAGTTTTAACCTTGTACAAGGAGTGAAAGGTTTTTTTTACGTTCCAATGAAATGCAGATTTTTCTTTTGAAAAGCACACCCTCCCCGCCTGGTCTCGCGGGTAGCATGGTGTGCGTGGCAGCGCCGCCGCACGGTGCAGGCTGTGCGGCGTCGTATGACATACCACGGCTTTTTGTAAGCAGGACACCACTGCAACGCCGCTCCGGGCGCCGGCGTCGTACCTTGTGCAAAGGCTCTTAGAGAGATTGAATGCGGTCTTGCAAAGACTACACGACGCATGTTTAATACTGTGTAAAGATTGGTGCGTGTTTTTCAAGAACCAATTAGAGTATTTAGGCTACCTACACTATAGATATGAATGGTTTATGGAAATTAAATGAGGTAAGTATTCCTACAAATGTGAATCAGTTGCAGTCGTTTTTAGGATTAGTGAAATACTTAGGAATTTTGTCCCGAATGCGTCATCAATTGTAAGCCCACTTTAATCATTGTTGCAAAAGGCTATAAGTGGATATGGGCGATAGTATTTATAATGATGTATTTAATATAGCAATAACGGAATGTCTATGCTCAAATTAGGTTCTCGCTCATTTTTATTTGATTGCGAAAATAATTTTGTATGTGTATGTTCGCCACGATAGGTCGTGTTGGAGTAAAATAAAATTTATAGTGGACTGTATAACATGTATAATAACAAAAGAAATGAAATTACAACGGTCTGTTAAATATAAAAACAAGAAAATAATAAAGAAGTTAAGAAACGAGTAAGTGCAGCCGTGCGTGCGGAGGCATGCAGCAGCTGACTGGTGTGGTGTGAGGGCCCGCACTCGACCGTCGGCTGGCCGACTCCCCGCTGTCCCCGCACCCCTCGTTCAGTGCCACTAGCGCGCGGCGATGTTGAGTGGAGCGAGAGAAGATGCTTCCCCCAGTGCCTTATGAGCTGTCTTGTCACCGATAGCGTCAGATGGTGTGGAGCGCCCTGTGCCGTTCGCCTCGCGTACTCTGAATGCAACAGAGAAATGATATTCTCAGTTACAAAAGAGGCTACAGATATTATTTTCGAAGGATTTTATGGAAGGTCAGTTCCGTTTGTGCAACATGAACGTTACGTGATGTTACTGAGTGGTTACAATTACACCATCGAATACATAGCGATCGACAATAACATTGAGCACATTACTTATCGTACGCCAGTCTATCCGACTCCTCGACAGCTAGTGGAGGATGTTTCTACAGGATCGACGACAGTTTAGTAAGCATTATAATTATGTAAACTTATAAGTTTCTAAACTGCCATGGTCACTAACATTATCATACGGGATATTTACCATGTTTACTATTTGTTGAAACTCGCTATGAAAAGGTTCGCGATCGGACAGTGACTTTCGTGTGTCGGGAATAGACTCGAGTTGTGAGTGACTGTGGTGGCGGTACCGACCGCAACAAAACGAACAAGAGAGTTGACCGATTTGTCGGTAAATAAACACCCACCCGCAATAACTTCAACAGCGCCGAAATATGCACGCTCGAAATGGAACGTCAAAACATATACTAAACTAAGCAACTAACCATTAAACTAGCTATTGCCTGCATCCGCGTGATTTTTTTATAACAGATATTTTGCAACATTTTTCATTTATGCTCCGCACCTTCGGGGCGTAGCGTGATGTCCGAGACCTTGATATCGAAGAGTATCAAAGGGTCAATAAGTACGACCCTAAACACTAATTTGAAACAAACGAAAAATAAGGTTAGAAAACTCAGTTTTAAGGACAGAATTATCTGGAGGAGAAAACTTGATAAAAAGTACTTTGAAATGGAAGATTCATAAATGATCAATATGTGCCAGGAAAAAATGATCCAAAATATATTGGGTGAAACGCTCTTGCTGCGATTTCATTTACTAAACCATGGCACTTGGGCGCGATTACATTACATATCTTTCAAGAAATTCGTAATATTCCATAACAGGAAATTTTGGTATTAACGCCTTAAAAGATTAAAACATCGTTAATTTAAATCAAATACTCGAATGACAATCAAAAATGCCATGTCTGAACATTTTTTTTTCATCTACTTTCCGATTTCAACTTTGCTGTTATAAACCAAAAAAATAAGTCTTTGAGTATTTACGCAAAGAGTCTTAAATGCAGAGGAAACCTTACAGTAGGTACCCTTAATCCAGCAAAAAAAAAAAATCAACAACATCGATAAAAAATAACAACACTATGACAGGATAACATCCCTATTAATAGAGTGATCATGAGAAGCAGGTGACATTCCTATTGGAATAACTAGGTGTATATGGAACCAGTTAAAAATAACGGCGTAAGTGGCAAGGAAAGATGAATAAGACGGAAAGAAGGAAATAGAAGTGACAGAAGAATTAATTAAATATCAATATATAAATAACTGTCTTTACCAATGGATAGAACCCACGATGGCTCTCCGTGCGCCGCGGTGGGCCACGCACGCTACTGTTGTACTTAGTTGTGGGTGTGTAGTGTGTACTGCAGTGGAAACGTAGACCTACGTTGTCAAAAAACTGAAATGAATCCACGCAGCTAAAATGCGCCGTGTGCCCGTGCATGGCGTTGACAGCGTTGAGATATGTGATCGCCTTATTCGAGCAAGCCACGCATGTACTAATGACGTCAATTGATGCACAGCGTGTCCGTGGTTTGCAGTGGACGCACAATCACATACATTTTCTTGGAAAGCGACGCTTAACACACGTGCGTGGCCTATCCGTTAGCCACGGTGGGTATGCGCGTTAACGAGTGTCAATAATAATGTCAAAATAAAATATTCGTATTTGATAATTAATTAAATAACTTGAAAATGAAAATTTTTGTTTACGCAAATTTTCATATAATTTTGGTGTTGTAGTGTAGCATGTCTAAAACTAAATTCAGATCGTAATTTTTGAAAATCGGCTAACGAACATAGGAGTTGTTGGGAAAATAAAATAGTCACCGTTCCCCTCCTATAAAACCACGTAGCCTCACACAAAACCTACGTCTGGTAATGAAACTGACCTAGGAGCAAGACAACTATACAAAGGCGACTGAACGAGAATCCTAAGAAAAATCTAAGGAACCAGCAAAATCAGTCATACAAAACGCTTACCTTTTTTCACTTTGGCTAATCTTTCATAAATCAGACCATACAAACACTATGGGTTCTAAATACTGCTAGCTATTGGTGAGAAATAAAACTCAGGGTATAATTTATATTTGAGGAGAAAATGAAAGATTAGTATCCAGTATGGTTACACGTTTGTTTTAAATTCATAACCATAACAATTCAAAATCAAAACAATATTTATAATCAGCAGCGATGAACCGTCGCGTTTTATCAGCGTTTTTTTATGAACAAAATTTATTGACTGTAGTAGTCACGTCTATCACGATTTGGCCAAATCTAATCTATTTGCTGTTACTGAAAGAAGAAAAAATATTATTATTATTTCTCCACATACAAAATGACGAAAAACAACTAAAAATTGAAATGTGAAAAATCTTTTTTGCAAAAAATAAAACCGACTTCAAAAACACAGAAAAGTGAAAAATAACTTTAGCTTCTGAAGTCGGTAACTTTTGCTTATTTGATTTAATTTTTTAGTTGTAATATCATATACAAATATTTGCTATACATTTATTTTACATTGTCAACATTTTACATTTCATGGTAATAGGCTTATCACCAATAAAATGGAAGTTAATATACCTAACTGTCGCAATCTACATCCAAGCGATTGCAGCAATCACGACAGATTTGCTGTTTACTATTGTAGAGTTCCATTGTATAACGCCGAAGATCACCTTCACCAAAATTGAACGGGACAACCGTGGTATAATATTCTACCAAATTAAAAAAAAAATCGTCGAAATAGGTTAACAACTGTCGAAGATATAGTATAGTATAAAATTTGGAGAGTCCGCTCGATTTGTCCAGGGTCCCAACATTAGATCCTGACCTGATGACCATGGGACCACAAGGAAAGTATTCTGTTTCAAACAATGCCCATAAAATTTGAGGGTTGCCCTTAATTTTACTGGGATTCCATCATCTGATCCTGACTTATACCTTCCATCATCAGCTCAGCAACATGAGATGATGATGTCCAGCAGTGGACGTCTTTCGGCTGAAATGATGATGATGATGATGAGGCAGATCTGGCAATTAACGCATCCGCGTCGAGCCATGACGCAAGCTCCTTCCTCGCAATTACTGATCAAGATGCCCTTTTTAATTACTTGCTCCTTGTCACTTGGATTCAGTATGTGTACTGCTGAGACTGCTGAGACACTGCTTGGTGACCTTTACCATAGTACGTGCCATCTTCCATGGAAAGTCATAGTACACCCTTTCTATCAGAATGCTTCGATCTTTGTGTCCAGAATTCTGTGGTTAACTAATTGGAACTATTGTTTCTGATCTGCGAGGAAGAACAATCAATCAGGACACTTTCCCTGATGGTGCACCTTCTATGAAGAATTCCTCTGAACCACATTTCAATATTCCTTGATCAACGTCAATCTCACAACGATGTTTCCGCATGAAGTCCAAGTCCAAAATGCAATCGTCCACTATGTCGGCCACGATGACATTGTGCTGGTAAATTCTGGCCCCCAACTGTAACTCCACTTCCTTATTGCCTCGGACGACTGGCTGACCGGTAGCTGTTAGTCATTGTATACGGTCGTGATTATTGAAGTAATCCCCAAGAAACCGACTTGTTAGATGAGAATTGACGACCGTGTGAGAACCTCCTGTATCCAACATCAGTTTGCATGGTGTTCCTTTAACTTCGCCTTTGATGGTCAGACTGTTCTCGCTATGTGCTTGTGAGATCATGATCCTCGGGGCTCTTTCAATACCAGCTAGCACCCGCCATTTACAGGCATTTACTCGTTTCTCTGCTGTGGCTGGGCAGTCAAGAGATTAATCTTCTTTTGGTGTGCTTCGATTAGGAAAGCTTCACTGAAGATTATCCCTTTCTCTGCAAGTGTACCAATTAGGGCTGTACCCTTACGGCCGGTCGCGCTCTAGCAGAATTTTTGGAAATAGTCCGTTATTTTGCCATAATATAGGTAATTTTCGGAACTGCTGATCCGATTCCGAAAATTCCACTTATGAGAAGCTACACTATTCCGAAGTATTGTTTATTAAAAACGTGGAATATTTTCCGAAAAAAACCCGAAACCATACGGGTAAAATGTATATTAATATGAAAAAGTACTTACTCATCATGACTGATGGTATCTTCGGTGGTGACCTCAGTGCGGGCTTCGATGCCAGCTTCAATATCAGGCATCGGGATCGGGCCCAGCTCCACATTTTCATTATTAGCTATGGCGCTGAAATTAAGCATGGCGGTCGTGAAGATATTCTTAACACTGATACTGTTAGCCTGCACCATCTCACTGAGCAATGACCTCTCACAATGACTTCCAGTTCTAGGCCACTGGCCGTTGATTTGGACAACTCACTTTATCGTAATAATCGTAACCTAAAGGTGATCGTGTAAAAAATAGCATTTATTTTTATGATCTATTTATGGTCTGGTGTGTTGTGGATAGATCTTTCAAATATTATTGGGGGCGTGTTAAAACCATTTATCGATGCAGAGATTCATTTGCGAAATATTAAGCTTTAAAATGCGTATTTTTGTTTAAGTCAAAAGTGCCCCCCTTTCCCTGCCAGCTAAATACTATGTAAGTAGTAGTTCTTGGATATATTAAAAAAAGCACGGCAGTAGTATATTTAAAAGAAGTTAAAACACAGCTCAGTAGGATTTACAAGTTAACGAGTAATAGTTAAACAACTTATAAAATGTACTTGAACAACTAAGAATAAGAAAAATATTTGAACTTGAATAAGTGCTTGATGAACGTGTTTTTCGACTGCAAATGTAAGTTTGACCTCTTCGTGCTGACAAGACAAGAAAAAAAACTGTTTTAGAAGGGGTAATCTTTGGAACTGCTGATCCTATTCCGAAATTTTTTTCACTAATAGGAAGCTACATCATTCCGAAGTCTCGTTCATTAGAAACGTGGGATATTTTCAGAACAAAACGCGAATCAAGCCGCGGGTAAAGTACTCACTCATTCTGACTGCCGGCCTCGATGGTGGCTTCGGTGCGGGCTTCAATTCCGGCTTCCATATCAGACACCACTTGTGTGGACGAGGGACGGGTCCAGGTTGGTACTGGCATCGGAACCAGCTCCACATTTTCATTAATACCTATGGCGCTGAAATAAAGCATGATGGTCGTGAAGATATTGTTAACATTGATACTGTTAGCCTGCATCATCTCACTGTTGGGCAATGACCTCTCACAATGACTTCTAGTTCTTGGTCACTGGCCGTTGGTTTTGTACAACTCATCCCGCCTTCTTCTAAAGGATAAAGGATAATAAAGGAGCACGTATGAAACTCATGAAGTCCAATTGGAACAAGAAGAAAGAAACCTTACGGTTTTTAAGCGCATGTTTTTATTCAAACTCCTAATAACTTCCATTTTGTTTCCCAGAAATACATTCGATTTATCGGTTTTTTTTTTTAAATAAGCAAGCTTTTGGTCTTGCGCCTGATCTCTCTGCAGTCGTGTCGGATTGCCGTCACCTGTCGTCGCCCATCAGCTGTGTGCTCATACAATTGTGGACTACAATATCTCCCGCGCCGATGGCTAAATCTCCACTAAGATTAGCCGCCGTGACCGAAAACGGTCAGGAAGACTATATATATATATTTTTAAATAACAGAGCTGATCTGAAGCAATTCAAGCTAGGGCGATCGCCTTTTTCGAACGCATATCTGAAATTATGCATATTATAATTATGTGATTTTCCCAACAAAACATATGACTGCCTGCAGAATACGCTTACATGTTGCAAAATGTTCTAATGTTATCAGGTAAGGTAAATAGATACTCACAAAATGGGACGTTCTCGTGGTCGCACTGGCGGGTTTATTCGGCGCCTCTCGAACCTGAACCAAGTTCGTCTTTCCCACTTCTTCTTCAACGCCTTCCTCACCTAAATGTGATGTTTTTTAAGTAAATAAATACCTGTGACTAAGGGGTGTAACAAGACCCTTAACGAAGCCAAAAGGCACTTGTTCTCCCCGTCATTGCAATATTTTTGTGTTCTAGACCGTACCTGGGAACCTTCTAGTTACGAAGATATTGGGGGTCAAATTTACAACTTTTTCACAAGGTTTTTTTTAATACATGTTTTTAATGTGACTTTTACTTTAAACACCTCCACGACCCCCGTAATATTCAATCCATCCATCAGCACAATGTTTTGAGTGCGTTACATTGAAAATAGTAAAACGTAATTTTGCATCCCAAAAAAATAGTCGTTTCCCGGAAATCATTTTTGCGGAAAGTTATTTCGTTTGATGTACATAATGCTTGGTTGTCGGCATCGTGGAGGGTCCGTTTACACCCCATATACCAACTAATATTAGAAAGAGATTAAGTTTGTTGCCGATTTCCTACGTATTAAGTTTTCAAGGAAAAGTATAAAGGATTTAGAAGGAAGTTTGGTAAATTTACTTTCTGCCTATTGGTTGGATGGGGTGTCCAAGCCCGTACACGCTGATAATGCCCAGTAAAAAAGCTGAAGCTGAATTCCCCTTATACTTAGTTTAAAAAAAAATAAAATTAGAATAGGTACAGAAATTGTATCAAAGACTAATGCACAGCTTCATTAGTTGATTTCCCTGCACGTAAGCTAAATTGGTTTTTACAAAAAAGTTTGTTTTGTTCCAATATTTGACAAGTCCGGTATTAATGATTTTTTCAAGAATCTTGAATAAAGGAGGTAGAATTGAGATTGATCTGTAGTTATCAAAACGGTATCGATCTCCTCCTTTATCTATCGGACGCACGACTTGTTTTTTTAAAGGCTTGGGGTAAGGTGCCTGTTTCAAGACACAGGGTTCTAAGGTAGGCCTTTTTAAACCAGTATTCAATTTAATAATAACAGAATCAAAAAAACTTATATTGTCACTTACGGGATATCTTTTTTTTTTTTTGGATGGGAAATCATCAAATGACCCCCCCCACTCTGGGCGGAGCGGAAGGGAGTGTCAGACTTGTACTGACTAAAACCCATCCATGTTCCTTCTTTGCCCTTTGTGTTCCAGGGCCACGGTATCTCTTTCGAACAGTCCCGCAGCCCTGGCAGGGCATCGGCCCATGCGGACCCCTACGTGGTTGCTGACATCTCTTTGAGGCGCGCGTGGAACACGAACGCGCCGTCGACACGGCCTGTCGTCATAAGACGGCCGGACGGCGAGCTAGCCCATAACTCGCCGTCCACAGGCCCGCGCCTACGGTGGCCGGGAGCCACCACGTGACCCCCGACGCCCAGGGCGTCTCCCGCGGCGGCTGGGACGTGAGGTTCTTTCCCTCTCACGTCCCGCCACCTCCTTCACTAGCATGACTGCTTCGCAGAAGGTGGTGACGGCTTCCCATTCCCTCTCGCTCCGGACCATGGCTTGAACCAGGGCCTGACGCGAGAGATCGCCGCCGCCAATCGCCGCTACAAGGACACGGCGGTGCTCCGCCCAAGCGGGGCAGACCTCTACGGTGTGCTCCACTGTGTCCTCCGGACGATCCTCGCAGTGGAAACACCCGGGCGTTTCCTCCCGCCCGATTCGGTGCAGGAACCTCCCGAAACAACCGTGTCCGGTGAGGACCTGCGTCAGGCGGTAGGTGAGGGCGCCGTGGCGCCTCTCTAGCCACTCCTCAAAGAGGGGACTTATCGCCACTATGGTGGCGTGCCCTGTACGGGGTTGCGACAGTCGCTCTCTCCATGTCGCCATGAGATCACGCCGGAGGTCTGTCCGCTGAGCGGCAATTTGTCGCGGCAGCGGAGTTTCCCCCCGACATAGTGCTTCCGCGCGCCATTCATGCAGGCGCGCGAGGACTATCGCCTCCAGATCCCATGGCGGCAATCCGGCAAGGAGGCTAGCCGCCTCGCCGGAGATCGTGCGGTACCCCCGGATTAGCCTTATGGCTATCACCTTTTGGGGCGCGTTCAGGTAGTGGGCGGCTTGCCGCCTCAAAGAACGCGCCCACACCGGGGCCCCGTAAAGGGCCATGGACCGCACGACCCCTGCGTAGAGCCTCCGGCAGGAGGCGTTTGGACCCCTCAGGTTGGGCAAGAGCCTCTTGAAGGCAGCCCCTGTCCGTTCCAGTTTGGGAGCCAAACGTCGGAAGTGCTCCACGAAGTTCCACCGGCTGTCGAGGACGAGTCCTAAGTACTTCAACGTCGAACCGACGCCGATGGAAACCCCTCCCGCCGTCAGTAGGGATCCCGACGGTGGCGCATTCCGAGGCCCATGAAAACACATGGCCTCGGACTTGTGCAATGCCACCTCGAGACCCAATTGCCGGATCCTCTCCACGACTATCGCAACCCCGCGTGTCATGTTTTCGGCCGCCGCCTCGTGCGACCTCCCTTGTGCCAGTACCAGCGTGTCGTCAGCGTAGCAAACTACGCTGACGCCGGTAGGGAGGTCGGCGCGCAGCACCCAGTCGTAACCGATGTTCCACAGGGCCGGCCCCAGAACCGATCCCTGTGGAACACCGCACGACATCTCTCGCCGGTTCCATTTTCCGCTCCGACCGGGGTAGATGACGGCCCTATCCGTCAAGTAGTCCCCGACCACACGACGAAGGTAGGTCGTCACCCGGTGATACCGGAGTGCCTCCCCAATACAGCTCCAGGGCATGGAGTTGAAGGCGTTGGCGATGTCAAGAGACACCGCCAAGACGACCCCACCCCGGGACACCGCGTCCCCCGTCGTGAGGGCTCTCACGCGCATGATGGCGTCCACCGTGGAGCGCCCCTTGCGGAAACCAAACTGGTGATCCGGCCCCATCCTCTCAAGGTGCCCGGCGAGGCGGTTGGCAATGACTCTTTCGAAGAGCTTGCCCACCTCGTCGAGCAACACGATGGGCCGGTATGCGGACGGAGAGTCCGCAGGGCGCCCTGGTTTCCGGATGAGGACCAGCTTCCCCGTCTTCCAACGAAGCGGAAACTGGCCTCTCTCCAAGCATGCGCTTAGGAGCCCTTCCAGTCGGGGCCCGAGAGCCTCAGAGGCCAGGACCCAGGATTTGCCAGGCAAGCCATCGGGTCCCGGGGCGGTGTTTCTGGTCTCCAGCCTGCGTACCGCCACTCTCAGGTCTACCCAAGTCACCTCCGGAACGTCGTCATCGTCATCGGTGTGGTCCGCTTCCGGCACCGCACGCGGCGGCGGGGCCATAGGCAGGGGAGGATGCTCCCCTCGCGAAGGGAACAGAGCGCTCACCACGTCCTCCACGAGCTCAGGCCGGAGACTCTGCGTCAGCGGGGGGGCCCGGCCTTACAAGATGGTGCGGAGTTTGTCCCGCACCACCCACCGACCCCACGGATCTCCGTTCAGAGACTCCAGCATCTCCTCGCGGGCCAGATTCTTGGCCCGCCGGACAGCCTCTTGGAGGGCGGTCTTCGCCGCTCTGTACCCCTCGTACAGCTCCGCCTCAATGGCTGCCGCATCCGGATGGCGGATGCGGAGCCTGCGATGCCTGGCGTACAGGTGCCGCGCGGCAACACACGCCTCGCGCAGAGACGTCAGCTCTCGCGACCACCAGTACACCTGACGCCGGGCGCTTCCTGGCCGAACTCGGGGCATTGCCACGTCGCAAATCTCGGACATGGCCTCCTGGAACCAACCCGCCTCGTTGTTAATGTCGGCAGGCCTGACCGGTGATGACACCCAGGCCTGCACCATCGAGGCTTCCAGGAGGAGCTCCCGGTCCAGCTGCTTCAGCGCCCATCGCGGACCACTCGGGGCCTGTAGGACCGGTGCGCTTGAGGTCTGGGTGGAGATGTCGAACCGGATGTACCGGTGGTCGGAATAGGTCTCCACCCCCTCCATGACGCGCCAGTCAACGACACGCGGTGACAGAGCGGGACTGGCGAACGAGATGTCCACCACCGACTCGCCCCGCATCCGCACGCACGTGGGGACAGAACCCCGATTTAGGACGACCAGGCCTGTCTCCAGAGCCCAGTCCTCCACCATCCTACCCCGCACGTCCGTGTAACGAGAACCCCAAGCCAAGTTCTTGGCATTGAAGTCCCCGAGCACAAGCACGGGGAGGGAATGGCTTCCGATGACGACACTCAACTCCGTGAGGGAGTTGTGGAACTCGGCGAGAGTTCGGCTCGGGGAGAAGTAGACTCCCACTACAACGATCTCCCCGAACCATGCTGCTACGCACCCTTGACCCTTCCTGACACTCTCAAGGGTCGGGGTCCCGCTTTCTTCCGCTCCCGCTTTCTGTCCTTTTTGGCCGCCCTTCGCTCCCTCGCTCTCTCTCCGGCCACCCGGTCTCGGTCACGGATGGCTTAGAGGACGGAGGCGGCGGCGGTGGCGGCTGCCTCGCGGCTGGCGCTGGCACATTCGCCGCCTTGTCCTTCTTGTGGGCCGCCGCCTTGCCCTGCCTCAGGGCCGCCGCCCGCCCAACCGGGGCCGATTTCGCCGGAGCCGGCTTTCCGGGGGCCGACGTAACCCTGCCGGAGGGCTGGCTGGACGGCCCCGGTGCGGAAGCCGCAGCAGCCGCATATGTGGCCGCCCTCGGGCCCGAGGGCGCTTTGTTTGCCGCCAAGGGGGGGGCGCAGAACAATGCCCTCCAGGACGGAGAACCGCGCCTGAAAGGCAGCCAGCTCCTGCCGAACCAGGTTCAGGACCTGGTTCTCCGCCGGCACGGCCTGGCTTGGTCATGCCTCCGCTGCCGCCATGATAGAGGCGACCGCTGAGGGTATAGCCCTTTGCCTGGTGGAGGGCTTTTGCTTGTAGGAGACAGCCCTCAGCGCCGCCTCCACCTCCCTCGCAAGCCCGGCCCTACGCTCCGCTTCGGAGCCGCCGTTTGCGCCCGCCTCGTTACCAGAGAAGCCCGAACGGGCCACCCCGTGACCGGCAGCCACCCCCGGGTGGCGCGCCTCCGCGACAAGCCGCGCCGACCTCTCGGTGGCAGAGAGGCCTCTCCCCCTGCCGCGGACCCCGCCACGCCCGCTGGTGGGGATCTTGCGAGCCGAAGCCAGCTCCCCCTCTGATGACGACTCTCGATCGCCCACCGGCCTGGACCGCTTGCGAAGGAACTCCCTGTTCCCCGCAGCAGCCTCGGGCCTCCCGCGCCGGGAGCCCTCTGAGCCCCCCGCGCTCACATCGCTGGATGCGGCGCCGGACTCCGACCCCACATCCCTCTCCTCCCTTCCTTCGCCGTTATCGGCCATTTTGTTTAATTGGGTAATCATCCATTCTGTTCCCACGAGTATGGGGGAAATAAAAAGTCCATCTGAGCAGTGCCCCCTGTACCCAGATAAGCCATAGCCAGGCCCGGCAGTGGTTCGCACTAGCGACTGATTTTCCATAGGAACCCGTCAGCCATACATCTCCTCGCGGTGCGCCGCCGCTTGAGATTTAAGAGAGATTTAAGACTTGAGATTTAATTGAACTTTTTATAGAGGTTTTCTACCTCGCGGTCCGGGCGGTTAAGCCAAGACCCTCGGTCCCAATCGAAGCCGCGAGACGTGTTCCACGACACTTCGACGGTGGGATTACGATATCGACGGCCGGTCCGGTCTGCTCGGAGGCAGGGTAAGTGCACACCGAGCCCGCCCTTGCTCCTCCGCTGTGCCCTCTGCTTTTCAGAGGGTCACACGGAGCAACGCCCCCTAGGTCCAAGATGGACATCTCCCATGTCAGAATATTAGCCATGGACAGTAACATTCCCCGAGGAATAAGAATCTCTTCCCATTCCTCGGGGAAGGATACTGCCCACGCCCAGGGTGCACCGGCCCAGCAGCTGCTATTCCCTCCAGACGTATCGAGAGGGACCGGCAGCCATCAAGCACACGAGGAGGAATTCTGACAAAGCACCCCTTACGGGATATCTTCCGTGATTGTTCATTATTTTGATTTCCCGATATTCCGATATCCCATAAGTGACAGTATAACTTTAGTTGTAAACCATGAAAGCTTAAAACAGTGTTTTATAACAGAATCATTCAACTGTTTAACTTTTGTAGCATCTCTAACCCCGGCAATAATGTTCATAACTAGCTGTTCATTTATAGCCTATAACCTTCCTCGATAAATGGACTATCCAACACTAAAATATTTTTTTCAAATAGAACCAATAGTTCCTGAGATTAGCGCATTCAACCAACCAAACAAACAAACTCTTCAGCTTTAAAATATTAGTATAGATATTGCAATTAATACTACGAACGTACTGTGTCAACACTGTAAGTTTTTGTATTATGGCAGTTATCTAAGTTACGTGTACGAGTTTTGGAGACAGTCAAGGTGTCCACATTTTAAGTTACTTCAATCAAATCATCAAATTTTTATTTAAGATGAAAATTGGTCAAAGAATCTGGTTTCGGTTTTCCACTGGTCAAGTAATACTGAGAAATGGCGATGTACCGCTGCGTATGAATTGTGTATGAGTGATTTTGTTTGTTGGTGTGTAATTAACACAAAACAAGTTATTTTAAACAAGAAAAAGTTAAGTAAAGACCACTTTTCACTTCGCGTGACCAGAGGTCTTAGTTCTTTCTTTGACCAAAGAATTAGCATTGCCATTCAACGATGCAATGCTGTCAGTCTTCTGGGCACGTTTCCGGATGTCAGCGATGTGGAGGAGAACTTAAATGCCTGAGTGCCCTGTTGTTTATTTAGTTAGTTAGTTTAGCTCCTTTTGTATTTAGTTTTTATAATTATAGTATCAGTAGATTTAATTATCAATTATTTACCATAAAATTTAAATCATGTAAGTTAAGACCTAGTCATCATCATCATCTGATGATGACTAGGTCTTAAGACCTAGTCATTCAGTATTAATTAGTTTCTCCAGGTCAGACTCGGAGTGGATACGAATTTGCTGATCTTCTACAGTTTTACGGAGATAGATAATTCCGTGGGATGTCCAGAAAAAATTGTATCCATGCCCTTTTTGAAATTGGTTTGCCGCGTAAAACAACCGTTGACGGGGGAATCTATTCCAGTGATGACGTCATCACCTCTAAAAACCAAAAATATTATTAAACTAGCCATTGAATTTCGAAAACACCCCATTTATTTTTCTTAAAATTATATATTTATTATGCTGTGAACCTTCAATCAATATTGATTTCGTTTGAAATAAATTGTATACTTTAATTTTTATAGAAATGGTGGACCGATTTTCGTCATGCAAGTCATTCGTTCATAATTATGTTTGATATTCTAGATTTAAGGCGTAACAGATGAGGAAGGTTTAGGAGTTAAGCAATAATGCAAATTGAATGACAGGGTGCGCGAGACTCAGGAGCTCTAATCTTGGTATTCGATAATTTAATAACGGAATCAAATAAGGACGCTATGCTCGGGGAATGTCAATAGTCAGATTGATCCTTAGAATGCGTAAATCTCAAGGTACCTCAGAGATTCGTATCTTGATTCAAATACCTAAAATAATTATAATAAAATATTTATTTCATAAAACAAGAACACATTGCGCTGTATACATTGTAGATTATAAATTTTACATTTGCCACACTACAAGCACAATAATTATAGACACTAGGTCTAGCCTGTATGTTAAGAGATAGGGTTCAGCCATATGGGTACAGTAGATAAGTGACCTTCTGTAACACAAATGCAATTTTCACAAAACCTTTTTTTTATTTAACATACACAAATAACATCACGCCTGTAATCCCCGAAGGGTTAGGCAGAGGTGTACCTAATAGTACACCCACATTTCGCCAGTTTTGTTTAAGTTCCTTGTAATAGGAAACGAGCATATTGCCATCAACCAGGCGCAAATCCAAACTCCGTGGCTGTTACTGAGAAATTCTTGATGGAATTACCAAATGGTTTATAGTTTGCACAATCCGGGAAACGAACCCAGGACCTCATGATCAGCAGCCGTGCTTCCGACCACTAGGCCAACGAGGCAGCCTTTTCCAGTTAACCTTTTTTAATGATAATCTAATCGATTCTGTTTCATTAATGGATTAAAAATCTTCATAAGACCATCTGAGGTTTCAGTTCAAGAAACGAAAGAAATTTCAAACAATTTTTTACACTGACATATGCACTTACCATACAAATCTATAAAAAGCATGAAAGGCAAGATAAATAATAAAAATGGTAAAAAGGTAGAAACGGTAGTAGGTAGGGTTAGTAATTTTAGATCTAGTAGTCAGTTGCTATAGATAGACCATGTTTTTTTTGCCAATTTCAAGAACTCGTAGGACAAAAGTTATTCAGTTTCGTACTTTCGTGGTCCGAGAGACCACACGGGAGGTCTTGCGTTTATTATGTTTCACCTTGTTGAGTATAAAAATCAATATCTAACGTCTGTTTGTACTATTATAATAATTAAATATAAAAAATATAAAACAAAAACTTAATTTAACTGGAAACAGAGTTTTATCAATACATATAAAATTCCAAGTCCTGACAGACTGATATATATATATATACAACACACAGCCCAAACCGTTCGTCCTAGAGACATAAAATTTGAAGGGTGTATTCTTTGTGAATAGTAGGTATCCAAAGGTAGGCAGGGGAAATTAATTCTCTTTTGAATTCGATAAAGAGGAACAAGACTCACGCTTGTTATGGCTGCAAAAGAAATGATTAAGGGCGAGCTAAAAAAATCCAATATCGAATTCGAAAAAACACTGAACTCCAAACATAATGAAATGGAGACTTTAAAAAAGGAAACTATAGAGAATAACAAGGCAATGGAAAACAGATATATCCGGACGGACAGATCTAATACAGCGAAACATCAATTTAGATAATTGCAAAAAAGCATTAGAAGAACGAATCGGATACTATGAACAGAAAGAATTGAACAAAAGCATCGAAATAATGAATTTAAAGATGCAAGAAGGAGAAAAAGCCGTTGATGTGGTAAAAAATGAGCTGAGATCTAAAAATTAGATAAAACCAAAGTAGAAAATGCTTGGAGGGTAGGATCTGAAAATAAAGAAATTCGGCCCATAGTTGTGACACTGTTTACAAAAGCGGCTAGAATGGAATAGACTCCTAAACCAATTTTCGCATAGTTGTTCTAAATACGACAGGAAATCATACTGCCAAAAATAAAATAACTGAAAAAAGCTTTCCATTTTAGTTGTAATATCCTAAACTAATATTTGCTATGAATTTATTTTACATTGTTAATCCCCAATAAAATGGAACGACACAACGATTTCGACAGTTAGGTATGTTATATTACATACATATGTATAACAACCCCCCCCCCATCCCAAAGGACTGAAATTTGGGGATAAAAGCAGAAATTCAAGAAGTTATACAATTTCTCGTAATCTGACCAATGGAATTGAAGAATTTTCAGGTTAATTATAATTTTACTACAATGGGCCTCATCAGAAGGCTTAAAGTCACCCAAAGGGCGATGGAGAGGGCTATGCTTGGAGTTTCCTTGCGTGATCAAATCAGAATTGAGGACATCCGCAAGAGACCCAAGGTTACCGACGTAGCCCGAAGAATAGCTAAACTTAAGTGGCAGTGGGCAGGGCACATTGCTCGCAGAACGGATGGCCGATGGGGCCGAAAAGTTGAGTGGCGACCGCGAACCGGAAGACGCTGCGTTGGAAGGCCTCCCACTAGGTAGACCGATGAAGGTTGCAGGGATCCGCTGGATGCGAGTCGCACGGGATCGGTCAATGTGGCGACACTTGGGGGAGGCCTATGTCCAGCAGTGGACGTGTTTCGGCTGAAATGATGATGATGATGATGATAATTATACTACGGTTAATTGACATTGTTATTAGTATGGATCGTCAGTTTGATACAACAGATGTAGAACTTAGATCTATGCTTAGAAATAATCTAATATAACTTAAGTGCTATAAAAGACATTGTTTAAATCTGAAAATATATTATCATCATTTTGTTTATTTATTGTTAGACGATCCAAATTGATGTTTTGTTGTAAAACAGGGGATTTATGTTGTTATTTAAACTAGTAATCTTATTATCTAGTTTACAACAGAATCATTGATAATGCTAAAGTCTAAACTAGAAATAGGAATATCTCATGTTGGTTTCATATTTAGATGAAGTAAGTCTCACACTTTTTGTGTATGCTTTTTGTGTATACCAAACACTAATTTCGGGTCATTTGGAATCGTCACAATCCACTGAGACTTTACTTGAACAAGATTTCACGAAAATCCACTGATTATGATGAGCGATTTCTAAATGTCCAATTCGCCGACAATCGTTTTAGTTATCTACATAGATTTCAGAAGTTTATTAGCTTATCCTTAGAAATAGAAATATGAACTAGAAGGTAAAATTACACTAAAAGTCCCGACCTGATTATCTGACCCGTGAGGGGTCGGCAATGCTAAATTATGATACAAGTTAAATTCCTCATTAGTAACTAAAGGAATTTGTAAAACAAATGCAAGTTTGTTTTTACACGCAACTTTAGATATGCCTAAAATCCAAGTTTGTTTTTATAATAGTAACACGCAACTTTAGATATGCCTATTTGCCTAATATTTAACGGATATTATCTAGACTTAGCACTATAGGAATTCCAGTATCTCTACGTAGGTACCGGTCGTTATCAATGAGTTCGTTGTGTAACTGCGCAGGAGTTATAATGTTTGGATGCAGGATGTTGTGAATGCTCAACATAATCGTATTTGTTAAGTCTTCAAGCTGAAACGGACAATGATAGTAGAGAGCTCTCGAGGTTAGCAAGTAAGGAATGGACTTTTGTTTTTAATTTTAGAAGTTTCCGAGATATTATTTAATTGTAGTATGTGTATGAGTTAACTTAAAGTTTTTTTAAGTGAATCTTCATTGTATTTCAATTTATTAATCGTTTGTTTGTATAATTCTATAATAGAAGCAGGCGGGGTCCCAGAGGGGGGTCACAGAGGTCATGACCCCCCAAAATCATACACGCCTAATTGATAAACCTTCTTAAAATAGCTTTTTCCGGAAATAAATCATTACCTAATTTCTTGTTTAATCGTTCAACAAGAGAAACTAACCTTTTTCGAGGCGGAATTCTAAAATTTTCGAGCTCGCTTCGTTCGCTAATGCATCCGAGTTACTTTTATTATCATCTCTGTATGAATTAACAAATAGAACCTACTACACGGGGCAGAGGCGGGCTGCTTCAATTTCGAACTCTCTTCTCTCGCTCTTGCATTCTATTAGTATCAAGAGCAGATCCGGGAGGGTGGATCATGGCCGGGAGTCATGACCACCCCGCCTGGGTTGGGCCTAGGTTGCCCGTGATCATGTTTCTGAACTCATTGATTTAAATAAAAGTTACAAAGAGATTACAAAGAGGTCCAGCTCGGTTCACTCGCTCTTGCGTTCTACTTATCTTTAAACTTGAAAAATCTTACTATCTCAGAGGCAGGGCCGTAGGCAGGGGGGGCGTGATGGTTCAACCCCCCGAAATCTCCGATAACAATTAAGAAATCAACCTTTCCGAGGCGGAATGCAAAAATTTTCTCGCTTGCTACTCTCGGCAATATATTCTATACTTTTTCAATTCTGCAAAAGTTGACAGAGTGCTCCTATTCTCATTTCTGTATAAATAACAAAAAGAAGTGGTGCCAAAATTTTCCAGGTCGCTTCACTCGCTCATACATGCTGTACTTTTGAATTCTCCACAAGTTGACAGAGTACCTCCTATACTCATTCCTGTATGAATGAACAAAAAGAACTTAACTTATCCGAGGAAAGGTGAAAAATTTTCGAGCTCGCTTCGCTCGCTCTTGCCTCTGAGTGCCTACACAACTCTTGTATGAATGGTCAAAAGAAAATCCAACCTACCCGATGTAGTGCTAAAATTTTCGAGCTCGCTTTGCTCGCTCTGACTAATTTCGTTTTTCAAAAGTTGTTGATAATAGTTTCACACCAACCCCCCCAATAGCTCCCCAACCAAATTCCTGGCTATGGCCCATTGTGACCCCACCCAAAGACTTAAGCTGGGACCGTGCCTGAATAAAGTAGTAATCAAGATGTTTACTTTCATTAATTCCGCGAACTTTTTCTTATTCTTTTGAAAGTATTCAATAGCAGAATCGTATTTCAATGCATCATCTTCGTCTAGAGTGCCGAAAAAATGTTTAAAAACGGTGTTTATTCCGCCGAACCATGCCGAACGTTCACTACGATTTGACAAGAATCGTACTCGCGTATATCGTTGTATCGAATTGTGAGTGGGTATAGTATGTTTTCAGATTAAAGGTTGCTTGATATTTGACATGCTTTCCTAACTAAGTCTAAGCTATCTTTGAGATTAGTAAGATGAGGATGATAAGGGAAATGTTTACATGACTAATAATAATTAACTTTCCTTTGATTGATTTAAGTTTTCCTAGGCTATCGCAGTACATGCCGGAACTAGAAGAAAATGGCTTCATAAAGTCCCGATGCGCAATGACCGAGGGGCTGAAATAGAATGAATAGAATCAATTAGATTACGCTAAAGACCAATAAATAATACGCTAAAGACCTATAATTACTAGCGCTACTTAAATTCTAACAATTATTTATATCTAATTTTAATCGGTTTCTAACAGTACTACAGTGTATGCAGTTACCGCGGGTTTCATTTGATTGAAATTATGAGCCACATGATGCCTGTTGATAAGGAGCACAGCTGTGTTATTATCCTGAACTTTGGTGATTTTGTATGGTCCTTTCCAAATAGGTGCTATTGCCTTTTTGAGCATCATCACCAACCTTGTACTGTGGTGATGATTTAGTGTGCGAATCGCAATAGGATTTAGAAGATTCCTTTGATTTTAGTATATTTCCCAGAGCTTTTTCTGTGGTGTGATTTTTATATTGTATAATTTTAGTATATTCTGAATATGTTGTACTAGGTTCATGATCATAGATAGAATAAGGAATAAAGGGTTTGTGACCGAATATAACTCGTAAGCAGTAAATTTTGTAGTTGAATGTTAACTATATTGTTTTATAAGTTAACATAGCGGTTTACGAAGGATTTAAAATATTCCTTGAGAGTTGATTGGCTGGTGTATAAATGTAGGGTGATGACCATAATTGTTTGATTTTAAGAAATTGGCAAGTATTTTTAAGTAGGTCGGAAGTAAAGTTAGTACCTTGAACACTTAGAATAGATTGAGGAATTCCAAATAAGGAAACATACGTAAAGCCATGACATCATAAAGTGGATAAAGCAATCGCAAGATTCTTTGGCGGTTGTACTACGAATAGGATAAGCGATAGAATATTTGGTTAGGTCTTCTTGTAAGGTGAGAATATGTTAGTTTTGCGGAGCCAGACTCGGGTAAGAGTCCTACTATATCTAATACCACTCTCTGAAACGGAGCTATGGACGTATTGGTGATTTTTTAATTTATTCGATGTTTTATTTTCCTGACATAATTGACATTTCTTGACATAGTCTTCAACATTCTACAGGGTGAAATAGAATTCATGGGCATCTTTTAAGGGGTCATTGTACTCATCATTATAAACAACTTTTACTATGGGACCAAACCTGAAGTCGCGAAAAAAATCAGCTGACCCCTACATTTACGTTCGCATATCTCGTCAAATTTAGGAGAATTTCGGAGAAATAGGGGATTTGACTCGTCTAGGTCTATAGACATGGGTATTAATATTATTTAACAGGTTGCCTTGAGGAGATTTTTGCGGTGTTCTTTTAGAATTGCGTTGCAGATGTTTTCTTTATTTAGAATTGATTTTAGAAAATTAATTGGAGAATAACTATCGTCATTTAAATTTGATTGCTCGTTTGGCGAAGGGATTTGTAATGAGTCAAAGTAAAGGTTGAGATCACTGTTTTATGTCAAGTAGTTCTGGATATAGCATTGGTTCAACTTGTGGTATAGGATCTTGTAATATTTGTACTTGTAAATTTATTGTGTATTGTGTGTATTCTCGAAGGAGAACGGAATGGGAGATGGTAGAATTATAAGATGGTCCTCTAAGAGGTCATCGAGTTCGATGTCAACGTCTAGAGGTCATGGTCAGAGGTGGGTCTGGGTTTGAATAAGGTAAACTGGAAATCGAGACAGTGCGTCAGCCTTAGTATTAATTTTCCCTTTCTTGTAAATAAAATCATAAATAAAATATAAATAGAAATACGTAGAAATAGTGAATCTGAGCTAATTCTCATATTCGCCCTAGGATATAGTAGTAATTGAAGTATTTTCAAGATCACTCACAGGAACGCCGTCATTATGAGGATAATTAGGGTCATGATGATCGCATCTCCAGCGGTAATCAGCAGAACAGCATTTGTAGCGCTTGCGAGGGTTGGCGTGCAAAGTCAATAAATATGGTACAGGTACCAGCAGAGGGTGATGCGGTCTGGGATGAAGGTTGCAGAACAAAAGACAGGGTGTCGAATTGTCGATCAGGCACTTTGACACAGAATTGGTTTAGTAAGGCACTTGATTTTCACTTTAATATGCCTAGTTGGAACACTTGCTTTCACTGACACTTTCAGGTTTAGTATTTTTCAGAGACGTATTCGGGTTGGGGGTTTTCGTATCCCACCGCTGCGATTTTTATGACTTTATAGAACTTGGACTTAGAATTAGTAAACAATGGAAATAGAATGATGTAGGACTTCTGAACCGTACTGAGATTCATACCTAACTGGCGTGTTAAGTCAATGAATATGGTGTCTTAGTTAATAAATGCTGACCAGGCAAGTCTGGATAGTGGTCAGCCATTCTACTGTCGTTGACCAGATATAACAGTACCTAGACGCCTAAACCGATTTTCACATAGTTGTTCTAAATACGCCAGGGAATCATACTGAAAAAAAACACTGAAAAAATAACTTTCCATTTTTAGTTGTAATATCCTTTACTAATATTTGCTTTGCATTTATTTTATATTGTTAATCCCCAATAAAATGGAACTTAACAATCTTAACATACGTAACTGTCCAAATGTGGGTGTACTGCACACACCTGGGTACCCCCGCAGAGCACAGGTGTGATGTTATGTTATGATGTTGTGTAAACAAATGTTGGTTGTCAGTCAACTTTCCATCTCTGAACGGTTTTTATTCATATAAAACAGATAGAAACACCAACCAAAACAATGGAGCAGTAGTTTATGTTAAAAATAATTTGCGAACTATCAAAGAAGAACCACTATCCCCAGATAGTAATTGCTTAATCATTAAAATTATTCCCGATACAGTAGTCATGGCTTTACATAGGCCTCCCTCTCATAATATCGACAGATTTTTAGACTCACTTGACACAAACTTAAATAACATAAGTACATTGAAAAACATAATACTTTTAGGAGACATCAACATTAACATTTCTTCCAGGAATCCCGATACCCATACACATAATTATCTAAATATTTGTGCATTTCATGGACTTTTAACAGCTCACTACTGCCCCACACATGAAAGCGGTTCTTGCTTAGACCATATCATGCTAAAATAAAAAAACCAATCGAAATCATTCGTTACTAACTCTTCGCTTACCGATCATAAAGCTATTTTACTAACAATCCAAATAAGTTCACCTAGAAAAAACTGCGAGCGTATTTACATTAGGTAAGTAAATATGACAAACCTTGAAAGTGACGTAAGCGGCATTAATTTTAACTCTATTTATAAAGCCTCTATTATAATCCCTATAAAGTATAGTTTTATTGAGTCATGGATCACACCCGGTCTCGTTCGTTGTATAAGAGACAGAGACAAACTTCACCTAAAATACAAACTTGTACCTGATGGCGCAATACTTTCTGACACTTATAAAAGATATCGAAATTTCTGTAATAATCTTTTGAAAAAACTAAAAAACCAGCATGATAAACATGAACTACAGAAGGCGGGAAAAAATAGTAAAAGGCAATAAAAAGAAAATTCCGACATTCCGCTTGATTTACTATCAAGAGAAATAAACCCATCCGAAGCAACAACTAAGGTAAACCACTACTTTGTCAACGTTGGTAAAAACTTGGCTGAAAAATCCTTAAATATTAGTCACCGTCCCACTCAAAACCCAACTACGACATCTTCCACACTAAATTCTTTTGTTTTACTATATACTGACGTCAACAAAGTAATTAGACTAATAAACGGTTTAAAGGATGTCTGCGCAACTGGGTGGGATGATATACCAAATAATATACTTAAAAGATTTAAACACCTACTGGCCCCTCTGCTAACCCACATTTTTCAGCATTGTTTTTCTAAGGGGATATTTCCAAAATTACTAAAAGAGTCTGTGGTCACACCTATTTTTAAATCTGGAGACAAAAGGAGTGTGAATAACTACTTACCCATTTCAGTTTTAACGGGCCTTTTAAAAATTTTAGAAAAAACTGATAAAATATCTCGAAGATAAAAACTACTTGCAGAAAATCAATTTGGGTTTAGGCCTAAAAAACCAACTGCGGTATTTAAAAAAAAAATCTTATTCTTAAACATTAAACATCCAAGCGATCGCAGTCATCTCAACTGATTTGCTGTCTATTATTGAAGAGTTCCATTGTATATCTCCAAATATCAGAATCCGCGAAATAACATTCTTCCAAACAAAAAAGAATCATCAAAATCGGTTCACAATTGGCGAAGATATCGCACACATGAACATACACGCAAAAAAAATCAGACGAATTGATAACCGAAGTCGGTTAAAAAGACATTGCAACGCGCAATGCACTTTTTCAGATTTTTTTACAACGCGGACACAATAGCCTAAATAAAACTTTAAAAAATTCGTGCGAATGGCAGAAATACATAAGCATTACATAACATAACATTACACCTGTGATCCTCGAAGGGTTAGGCAGAGGTTTACCTAAAAGTACTCACACATTTCACTAGTTATGTTTAAGTCCCATGTTATAAGGGCCGAGCCTATTGCCATCAACCAGGAGCAAATCCAGGCTCCGTGGCTGTTACTGAGAGTGAGAAATTCCTGATGGAAAACCCCAAGAACACTTAGGCCGACCAAAACCATTACGTTGTACATAACAGCAAGTACCTTACGTTTGTGCAATATTTTTGTTACACAAATCAATTAAAACTCAATTCCATAACAAGTCACAATTCAATTCAATAATTTAATTGAATTTCGCCCTTGCTCTCTACCAATCAATTATTTTTACGCAATAGCTTTGTAAGAAGAAAACGTGTTGCGCCGACCCCAAGTAGAACAGGATAAGGGCAGGGAAATTATGATGAACATTGTGTGCTTAGTTTTATTGGTTTCATGTGTAGACGCGTATGATCTGCCTTCAGATGAAATCAACAATGAAACGGTGCATTATTAACCCTTATATGCATAGTGATGCCAATTTTTATTATTAAAGTGCGTTCTAAACGCAACTTTATGGCTCAAAGCAATGCACAGTCTAGAAAAAAACGAAACGTCATCATAGAATTTGGCGGGAATTTTGACAATGTAATTATTATAAATGGTAATATAGGTAATCACGCACGCGTTGTTTGTTTTTTAAAAGCAATATAAGCTTACAATTTAGCTAGTATTGCGATGCGGTTACAGAATAAGTTGACCAAAATAATAAGACAACATGATGGGTTGTGTATATGGAGCATCCGCAGCTTGAATACCTAGAGAGGTCTTCAATTCTTGTAATAAAATAGAAGGTATATTTGTTATGATAATGAAAATATTTTTGAATTACATTACGTATAATATACTCGTAGTAATGTTTATCATTCAGTGGGATCTTTTGACGCTCTGTTGAGGTTGACAGGAGAGCGCTGTTGGTAAACATTTGTGAAATGTATTGAAAGAATAAAATAGCGTCTTTAGTTCTGATTTTGCCCATGCTATAAGTATGGTTATAAATCATGTTATTCTAGCCAAAACTTAACTTAAAAAAAATGATGTGATAATCTTTTGTCTTAATTTGATCGAGATCTATATTTTAAGAGTATTTTTACGAATGTACGTTAGCTCTAAGTGCGCTCCCCAGTTTGCGTGGGCTGTCTGCCTTTGATCTCAGTGACAACAGTTTATCTCTCACTGAGCGACTCGGTAATGTAAAGATACTTGTAAGTCCTCAGAGGCTAATCATATTTCTGGGTTATGTATTTACGGGGAAATTAAAATATTGTGCGATAAATATGAAACAATCCTATACTTTTTGATCAATAGGTATAGGAATGCAATCTTCAATACCAACCCTAAATGGAAGTGTTATAAGAATAGAGGTAGCTTTACTGTATAATTAAGCGTCGTGCAACTCAAATGGACCACTACACTGGTATACTAGATTATATCAAAATGTATGTAAGTGGAATTAAGCAACTGAGATCCTGTAGTTCTTAAAACTTTACATGAATAGAAGCTTTATTACTTCTTGTTTGCATTTTCTTTCCTAGAAATACAGTTTATGCAGATCGACCATGGAGTATGAATAGCATGGATGGAAAACTAAATCATGTGGAACCTGTTAAGCCTTCTCGTACGTCACGCTATCCCTTTGGAGCGCATTCAAAACAGCGCTTACAATGGGATCATGGATCGTTTGTGCTATTTTCAGTTCCAGCTTAGCTGGGGCTTACAATGTTTGCGGTTGCAGAAAAATGTTAGAGCTTCGTTTGAAGTACTTTTGTTTTGTTTTTTTTTTGCGAACGATTGACGTGTCTATCAAAATTGTTTGCGTCGAGCTTTACCGAATACAATTTTTGAAACTCGCGATTTGATTGTATTTTGACGAAGTCTGGCAAACCAATGCAACTATTTCTTTATTGAATGGTTGAGCAAATGGAAAATGTGTCTTGTCAGCGTCGAGGGCATGCCTTATTAAAAATTAAGCGTATGAAACTCTTTCATTCGAATGAGGGCACGAGATTATCGTTTTAAAGACATGGTCTTACTTTATATCTAAGTATTTTTTTTTGCAAATACGACAAACCTGCTGTACGCTTTGTGCGATCATTTGTTTTTTTCAAATTGATTTTGTTTCAAGTTTTATAGATTATGAAAGTGACGATTTTTTTATTTCTTTGTAAACTATTTTAGTTTTAGTATTTACGTAGGCGAATTGTCGTATATTGTATTGACAATATCTAAAATAAACTTAAGGACAATAAATTCAAACCAATACACTTACCTCTCCATTTGAGAAGCAGTAAATGAAAGAGATGAAGACTCCTTGGAAAGATCGGAAGAAGTGGGTGAAGTAGGCCCAAATGGCGAAACCAGTGGAAGATCCGTCCAGAGGGTAGTCGAACAAGTTGAATATGTTTATTATACCCAGGAGTGGCAGCAGGATTAGGGTGGCACGTAGCGTTTTCCTGTTGGAAAAATAATAACTTTTAATACAACATCAGAAAATATGAATTATAAATTGATTAAAAAAAACAGAAATAGTTCATAGTGTTAGTTACAAGTACCCTAATATTAAGTGTTTGTAAGAAATTGTGAGAAAAGCCATTCTGGATTGGAGACTTCTATCAATCAGCAAATACATTAAAGATAGTGTTGGTACTGGCGCACACTCGTGCCACCAAGGAAGCGCATCGTTTTCTCATTATGGTTGGAAGATAGTGTACTATTATATTGAACTCGCAAGTCGCTGTCATATGAGTAAAGTTCCTCAATTTTCCATTGAAAAGCGAGGATCCTCCGACCAGAGGGTCTTGTGTCTGGTGGGCTACTGCTTACAGTTGTTTTCGGGTTTTCTTATTTATATTCTTAAGTCTCGGATAACTTTAATAGCGCGATTCAAAATTTTGATGTTAGTTCTTCCTTTGTGGCATAGATGGCGGTGTAATACTTTTTGTACTATGTTGCTAAAGATCATTTTTGTACTGTCCGCTTCAGGTGTGAATAGATGGGATGTTGTTGTTTACTTATTTAGTGCAGCGTGCAAACGTGCCTGCCAGCATGTCACAACGGCATGTCAGCTAGCGACCTGCGTTCTCTTTATTCTTTATCAATATTGTTTCTGAGATTTTCAGTGACCACCGAGTCACGGGTATTTTTTACAGAATCTTTGTAAAGGAACGTCACATACAAGGTGTAAACGGACCCTTCACGAAGCCGTGAACCAAGCATTCTCAATCAAACTAGGTAACCCTACGTGAAAATTACGGGAAATGACTTTATTTAGGGTGAAAAATCACGTTTTAGGGAAAAACTCCATGTAACGCACTCAAAACATTGTGCTGATGGAGGATGCATTGAATAGTACAGGAGCTATAGAGTTAATTAGTTTCCGCGTACGTATTGGTATCTGTAAGGGTGATCCAGCGGTCGCACTCAACTCCAGACTCGTGCGGGTCACCTTAATCGCCCAGAAATTGTGTTTGGCAAACAAAAGTCTCCTCCATCTCCTTACTGTTCGAGTATCCCATAGTAATCCTATTATATTATTCTTAATTATCATTGCACTGTAATAGTCGCTATAAGATACGCTTTGCTTTGATTAAGTTTCCCTTATTAAGTTCTATAAAGAACGTAGAATGTGAGAAGTGTACAAATACCTAATTACCGTTCATATAATTACTAGTTTTCCCGTTCGTATTGTTACAAATTATAGTGTTTATCATGCAGATAAATTATAGTGTAGCAGACAATGAACTTTTTTGTCGCTACGTATATATTTTGCGTGCGTTAAAAGTGTTGCGCTTTACCGTAAACAGCGTTTTTCACACCAAAAGTAAAAGTCGTTCCGCAACAATTATTTATGTAGATGTAGACTTACTTTGATGTACAGAATGCGTAGTTGACGGTTTTTTAACTGGTGCTTTTCCTCCGTGTCTTATGAGAATGAGAAGATTATAATGGTGAACTTACTGTATTTTCCTGAGTTCAGAATCATTTGTGCGACGCAGTTTCATTATGATGACGCTCATTATGGTCCCCAAGAATAACATGTTGATCTGCAACAAGTAAATAGTACCCTGTAACATAGGTTAAAAAATAAAGTGAAGAGGCTCCTAAAAAGGCAAAGACAACTCCATGCAAGGCAAGGCAAGGTCATTCCGTCAGATTTTTGGGATGCGCGTGGAATCAATTTAATTGATTATCGACGGAAAGGTAAAAGTGACGAAACAAAAAAAAACCTTTGCGTCGTGCAGTCGGGTATAAAAGCTGTAGTGGCCAAGTTGCCTAAATTTGTCAATCAAAACTAGAAAGTACAAAACACTCGAAATACCTAACTAAACTCAATTATGGAAGTTACCCGTTAATATGTCTGCTGTTTGATTTTATTACCGTATCCCGTGGTTCCATTTAACGTGACGTTAATGTAAAATCCGGGGTGATACACCTAATAATTCGTTTGGCAGCTGGCTGTCTGCCCATTAAGGTCACAATTCACATTCAATATTTCACACTACGACCGCATTGACACGTAAATTTAATGGAAATGTATTAGCCGCGATAGTAGGGATCTTTAAATTCACTGAACGTTGGTACAGTAATTATTTATTTATTTATTTAAGCTTTGCTCCGTTGATTGTCACTTCACGTGACCAGAATGTTGGCCTATTTCTTAGCCAGAGAATCAGCATTTCCATCCACCGTGACAATGCCTAGTGCAGAATCAATTCTACTTTCTGTGTTTTAAAGTTTTAGGTTCAAATGTGCCTTTTAATAGCCGAATATTATGTAAATATATAAATAATTGAATATAAATAGTTTGACTTTGACTTTTAAACAGCGGTGCGGATGATTTTATTGATTATCGTTTTTCTAATTATTTCTTTTTGATACTTGTACTTACATTTTTGGTTCAAGGTGGTCAGGCAAAGAGTATGTACGTGGAAGGAAATGGGGAGCCTTTTCTCAGCAGGGAATTCACATTAAAAAATAATTTTAAAAAGAAAACCAGAAGAAACCGATTCACTCGAACTTTGATGAGATATTATGATTTAAGTCTACGTATTAACTTGTAAATTGAGTATGACATGATACTTTTTCTTTAAAAAAAAGTAGGTATTTTGAACTTCATGTTGTACCTGAGTGCAGCAGCATAAAATATTCGGAATTGAGTCCTAAGGGTACCCTTCGGAAATGAGTCCTAAGGGTACCCTTCGGAAATGAGTCCTAAGGGTACCCTTCGGAAATCATGATTTTATTTTAAATTTGTAAGTAGGTATGTTCAATATTGGAAATCCGTCTTACATAATATGTATATATTATTAATACTTCGCTTTTGTAAAATATCATTGAATCCTCTTTGGCTTAATATTTGCTCGTTTTTATACTATTAGTGGGAGGTGTGGTGGGTGTGCAAGCCGAGAAATTGTACGTGGCAAGGTTACAAAGATAGACCCCATAAAAATAGATCGTTGTGTCAAACGAAATATTAATAAACACGTGTATTAGAATGGTATATTTTATTCCTTTGTTAGGAACGGTGTAACGGTGGAATAATTTTTGAAATCGGTTCAGTAGTTTTTGAGTTTATTCGTCACTAACAAACAATAATACAAATCTTTCCTCTATATGCATAGCAAAGTTGAGAACTACTTCTTAGTTTTATCTGTTTCGAAAACACGATTCCATAACATTTTCTCTATAGAAAAAAATGAATTATGAATGGATAATATTTAAAAAACTTTAAGGTCATGAAACTTTGTAGGATAGTCGATCTAGGTATAAATCAGGAGGTAACCGGTTAGCTTTTTTTTTAAACCCGTTGTTTTCATCGTAAAAGCCTTTCCTCTGAAACTTGAAGCTTTCTAACCAGTCACAGCTCGGTCCGCCCTGCCCCCCAGCCCTAGCTAGAACCCCGATCCATAACGTGTCAGTGTGACCTCTGCCTTCAGACCGGAGGGATGCATTTCTTCGTTTTCGCGCAGAAGCTCCGATTAACTAAAGAAATCATTTTATATTGAACAGGAAACTGTTCGGAAAGTTGCGTGGTATCTTCTCGTCCAACTTACCGTAGTGTCTCAAGACGAAAGTCTATGACCAGTGTGTGTTGCCAGTGATCATATACGGGACCGAAACGTGGTCGCTCACAATGGGCCTCATCAGAAGGCTTAAAGTCACCCAAAGGGCAATGGAGAGGGCTATGCTCGGAGTTTCCTTGCAAGAGAACCAAGGTTACCGACGTAGCCCGAAGAATTGTCAAACTTAAGTGGCAGTGGGCAAGGCACATTGCTCGCAGAACGGATGGCCGATGGGGCCGGAAAGTTCTGGAGTATCGACTGCGACTCGGAAGACGTTGCGTTGGAAGGCCTCCCACTAGGCAGACCTGGTGAATGTTGCGGGGATCCGTTGGATTCGAGTCGCACGGGACCGGTCAATTTGACGACACTTGGGGGAAGGCTATGTCCAGCAGTGGACGTCTTTCGGCTGAAATTATGATGATGAGGAATTTGTATGAAAATGTTGAAATGTTGGCTTCTAGAAGCACATTTCCTAGCGACCTTCGATCCATCTGTATCGTTATTCTAATTGCGTAAAACATTTTTCTGTCACAGTCTTAAAGCAAGTTTGGAGGAAGGAAATTCGATATCAATCTAAATAAAAATAAATTGCCACATGTACCGGAACGGAGCATCACTTGAGGATAGTTTGACAGATTTGACAGATTTGTTGTGTTCGTAATGGACAAGGACACGATTTGTATGAAAGTTTTGGTGGCGCCTCTTCCCACTCTCTTTGTTAGTTAATTGCACCCGTAATGTCGAGACGGGTCGCAAGTGTATTCAGGTTTTTGAAAAAATAACGTTACACGGACGTAAATCACGCAATTATTTATTGTTAAAATATTTGTCAAATGAGCAGCATTGGAAATGCGAGTGTGTTAAAATATGACCTCACTGATTTCCATTATGCCTTACATTAAGTTGGCACGCTAAGAATAAGTAGCACAGCATCATGCTGAGTGGTAACTTGCTTGTCGTAGTCACGTCGTGCAACTAATTGTGAACCCACTAATAAATAAAAAAATGATACAAAAATGTCATCATCAGCCTAGCCTTTTCCCAACTATGTTGGGGTCGGCTTCCAGTCTAACCGGATGCAGCTGAATACCAGTATTTTACATGGAGTGACTTCCTATCTGACCTTCACAACCCAGTTAGTACTGGGTAATATGATACCCCTTGGTAAGACTGGTTGTCAGACTTTTTGGCCCATTGACTACCTGTAACGACTGTCAAAGTACTAAAGATGACAGCCGGGACCAACGGCTTAACGTGCTTTCCGAGGCACGGAGGAAACTCGGTATATAATGGGCGGTCAACCACCCACAGGCCAACCTAGGTAAGCACGGCTTAACCTAAAGATCGACCCGAGCGGCTGTTATTATGTCTACGTAAGGATGGCTGGAACAAGAGAGATTTTGGAGGTTTGAGCAATACCAAGCTTTTGTACCTATTTTGTACTATTTGGTACCTGACATCAAATTACTAGTACCTCGCTAAAGAGGGAAAACTATTACGATGAAAGTGGCCAGCCCTTCTGACTTCAGAATGGCTGGACCAAACCGGTTTCACCTAGTTGTAGGCGTTATAACTAGTTCATCTTTTCGTTAAAATATAGTACCTCATCTGTACCTCAACATATGATTTTCTTATATTTTTTCGATAAGCTATAAATAAGTTACGCCTACAAGAAGAAGAACTCGTATTTGCCAGATTTTTTTATCTGACTGCGGCGAAACCCAAACGGAGTGTTATTTAAGCCAGTAGTGAAAAAGTTAATAGTTAATAGAAAATCGAAATAGCAACAATTTTATTTTCCAAACAATTTATGCGTGCGTTCAGAAATAGAAATTACAAAATTTAAGAAAACTTGACGACTATCTAGGTGGTAGGCAAGGAACTGATATACTAACTGGAATGATTACGAACTAAATTGAAAGTGGCCAGCCATTCTGAAGTCAGAATGGCTGGCCACTTTCATCGTAATAGTTTTCCCTCTTTAGCGAGGTACTAGTAATTTGATGTCAGGTACCAAATAGTACAAAATAGGTACAAAAGCTTGGTATTGCTCGAACCTCCAAAATCTCTCTTGGTCCAGCCAACCTGACGCAGACGTTATTATTTAGCTACGAGCTCCTCAAATGATAAAATGGTCAATTAATAAATATAAAATGTTTTATTTCAAACTTACCAAAACGACAGCCAAGATAGGACCCTGTATGATGTAGTATGAGGGCAAGTAGTTGTACCCATACCAGCATCTGAAACAATATTTAATTTGTAAGTGAGTATTTACAATGATTTCAGTAAAAAATGAAAACTTTTTTGAGCTACACAGTGAATATGAGTCGAAGAGAGGTAGTTGCATTCACGAGTAAGCCCGTTGAAACTAACATTTGGCGGAGAATAAGAATAAGAATAAGAATAATTTATTTAAAAAGTATTACAAAAAGTGTACATTTAAGCGCAGTAGTATTATTTCTCATACTAATTATAAGTACTTATAAGTAATCTATAACTAAAATATATTCTACAGTCGCAAGTATTCAATAGTTCAATTTAGATGTCAGCGACCTGCCCGAACTAGGTTTATTTAAACCTGTGTTTCAGGCCATCACTTTACCTAGCACAATTCAATAAGGACAATAAAATTATAAAATTAAATTAATCTATTAACAATTATAACTATGCATCAAGTTGGTATAAAAGAAAAACCCTAAAACTAGCTTAAGTAAATATGTACAAATAGATACGATAACATAATCAAACCACAACTTCTAGAAGTTTTTCTGTGTCTGTGTAATTAAGTACCGCTAAATAATCTGACATTACCAAACTACATTTTTTATAACTTAAACTGTAGAAGTTTAGTATCTTGTTGAGTCTATTGTAAAGAAAAGGTCCTAAAAACACATAAAATCGATTCGCAAACGCATGTCCAGTTTGAGGTTTTGTGCAAACTAGGTCCTTCCTTCTCCTATCGGAAGGAACTGGGTGATAGGGAAGTGTAGAGTGCTGGTGCAGTATTATATGAAGAATAAATAATTGCCGTACTGTAAGTACATTACATGTTTTGTAGAGCTGGTGTGTAGGGAATCTAAAAGGACGGACGTAGCAACTTTTAGAACTGCTCTTTGAGCACGTTCTAGAGGGAGAAGAATTGAATTTCCCGCGCCACCCCAGGATATTATACAATATGTTAGAATAGATTGACACAACGCTAAATAAATCTGTTTTATCAAATTATAGTTAGCTACATTACGTAAATTCTTAAAAACATATATTAATTTTCGCACTCTAGTACACAGTAACTCGATATGTTTACGGAAATTTAGATTGGAGTCAATAGTGACACCTAGATATTTCAAGTGGTCAGCTTTATCTAAAGTAGGGCAAGAACATACAGTGTCAGCGAACGTGCTACAGTTATGCGCGTAAATGTTTAGATTAGTAAGCGGTGTGTTAGTATTTCTCATTGTAAATAAAATGAATTTTGTTTTTTCAGCATTTAATGTAAGTAGATTATTCTGGAGCCAAGTAGACACAATGTTGAAGCCATTCTGAGCATGTTCATAGGCCTCAGCTCTAGTTTTAGCTGCAAACAACAAAGCAGTATCATCTGCATAAGACATAATAACACCATTTTGGAGTGGCAGGCAGCAAAGGTCATTAATATAGATCAAAAATAATGTAGGGCCTAGAATACTGCCTTGTGTATTTCCGAAACAAGTATTAGAAAGGTCAGAACTTGTATGCGGGCCAATTTTTACAGTTTGATGTCGATCTCTTAGATAATCTGACAATAGTAGAAGCTGTGCTCCTCTTACTCCAAGTGTTTCAAGCTTCTGCAAAAGAGTAGTGCAAGAAATAGTGTCGAAGGCCTTGGCAAGGTCTAGAAAGATCCCAACTGTATGCATTCCACTATCCAGATTTGTAGCAATGTAGTTGGTCAATTTGTTTACTGCTTGGCTTGTTGATTTTTTAGGCCTAAACCCAAACTGATTGTCTGAAAGTAGTTTATTATCTTCCAGATATTTTATCAATCTACTGTTAATGATTTTTTCTAAAATTTTTGAAAGGCCCGTTAGCACTGAAATGGGTCTGTAGTTATTCACACTCATTTTGTCTCCAGACTTGAAAATTGGTGTGACGACAGACTTTTTTTTAGCAATTTTGGAAATATCCCTTTAGATAAACATAGCTGAAAAATGTGGGTCAGCGGAGCGGCCAGAAGGTATTTAAATCTTTTAAGTATATTATTGGGTATATCATCCCACCCAGTTGCGCAGACATCATTTAACCCGTTTATTATTCTAATTACTTCGTTGACGTCAGTATCTAGTAAAACAAAAGAATTTAATGCGGAAGATGTCCTAATTGGGTTTTGAGTGGGTGGACGACTAATACTTGAAGATTTTTCAGCCAAGTTTTTACCAACGTTGACAAAATAGTGGTTTACACTATTCGTTGCTTCCGATGGGTTAATATCTATTGATAGTCAAGCGGAGGTTCGGAATTTTTCGACCTCAATGTATTGGTTTTTATAAATTTCCACACAAGTTTACTATTTTTTCCCGCCTTCTGTAGTTCATGTTTATCGTACTGGTTTTTTTAGTTTTTTCAAAAGATTATTACAGAAATTTCGATATCTTTTATAGGTAATAGAAATTATTACGTCATCCGGTGCAAGTTTGGATTTTAGGTGAAGTTTGTCTCTGTGTCTTATACAACGAACGAGACCGGGTGTGATCCAAGGTTTAATACAACTATACTTTCTAGGGATTATCTCAGTGTAAGAGTTTTTCCTAATTGCATATTGTAAAGAATTTATGAAATATTGTAAAGAAATATTTGCATCAACAGAATCGTGAATACGGTTAAAATTAATGCCGCGTATGTCACTTTCAAGGTTTGTCATATTGACTTTAGTGAAGCTACGCTCGCAGTTTTTTCTGGGTGAATTTATTTGCAATGTTAGTAAAACAGCTTGATGATCGGTAAGCGAAGAGTTAGTAACCAATGTTTTGGATGGATTTTTTGATTTTAGAATGATATGGTCTAAGCAAGAACCGCTTTGATGCGTGGGGTAATAGTGAGCTGGTAAAAGTCCATGAAATGCACAAATATTTAGATAATTATGTGTATGGGTATCGGGATTCCTGGAAGAAATGTTAATGTTGATGTCTCCTAAAAGTATTATGTTTTTGAATGTACTTATGTTATTTAAGTTTGTGTCAAGTGAGTCTAAAAATCTGTCGATATTATGAGAGGGAGGCCTATAAATAGCTATGACTACTGTATCGGGAATAATTTTAATGATTAAGCAATTACTATCTGGGGATAGTGGTTCTTCTTTGATAGTTCGCAAATTATTTTTAACATAAACTACTACTCCGTCGTTTTGGTTAGTGTTTCTATCTGTTTTATATGAATAAAAACCGTTTAGAGATGGTAAGTTGACTGTCTGTTTTGACAGCCAACATTCTGTTAGTACGATAATATCACAGCTTATGTCAAGACTTTGTAATAACACTTCAAAACCGTCCATGTTCCGGTTTATGCTGCGAATATTTTGTGTATAACATTACAGATTTTAGATTCAGACACAGTAAAACTATCTAGATCACTGATTAGCTGATTGCTCATGATAACTACAGACTAAGAAGAAATATAAATAAATGATGAGCTACCTGTTTGTGTGCCTACTAAATAAAATATTCTGTGGCGCTCTTAGGCGCCCTCATAGTCTATGGAGTTAATGTAGTTGGTCTCTGCATGTTTACGTGCCGGGCAACTAACATCACCGGTTGGATGGTCACATTTCCTCCTGTATCTTTTGCACGTCGCACACTGGGGGGGAGAAGATTTGCAGCTGCAGTCCTTCACGGAGTGTCCCGTCTCTGCACAGTGGTTGCAAGTAGGACTAGTCTCACGGCAAAACTTAGCTGCATGGCCGAACTACTGGCAATTGTAGCACCTGGTGACTATCGTAAAATCTCTCACCGGGCATGAAGTCCAATTAATAAAAATTCTGCTCTGGATGATTATCATTTTTCTTATGCCAGCGGGTACTTCCAGTATGTAGTTGCAGGTAGGAAGGCCTTTCTTACCCGATTTATGGCTTAATTTAATGGTCTCAAGGAAGGATTCACGAGTTGCATTGGGCAATTTGCCTGATAGGTTTTGCTCGTAAATGCAGTCGAATACCTCCTTCTCAGAAAGAGCTACGGGAACACCAATGACAGTAACCCTAGGGCGGCGTTTAGATGGTTCTTCTATTGTTAGGCCCGAGGTGAATATCTTCTCTGAATTTTTCAGTTTATCTATATCGCCTTTATTTTCTGTGCTAATCAGCACTCCCCCATTTTTCACTTTTTTCAGGCCACGGACATGGAGCTTCAGTTCTTCGGGAGATATTAACTTTTGAACAAGTGATTTGGTGTCGTCACTTGTTTTGGTCTTATCGCTGGGATAAATGGCGATCGAACTCAGGTTTGCAGGACGGACAAAGTTGTCGGAGCCTTTCTTCACCATGCTAGCATAGGAATTGTCGGACGGATTCAGCTTCGACTCGATAACCTCTTTGAACTGGTTCAGAGAGTGCGCCACGTTTTGCTGCTGCTGAACGGTACTGCGTGACTGGAACATTTTCTGCTTCACCGATTGGTAAAGGACAGCCATCTGAGCAGTCCCACTTTGGACCTTCCGGCAAAGGGTTGAGACACGTTGCTTCTGGTCCGAGTTCATTTTTCCTTCACCAACAATAGAGCAGACTTCGTTCAGAATGCCATCTATAGACAATAACCATGTCTGGATCTCATTCGTGCTGACAAGATCACTCGGCAAAGCATTCTCTGCAGGTGCTGGTAGAGGTGGTGGTGGTTCACTCGGCGGCAATCGTTCGGTAGCCGATGGCGGAGGACTTCTTCGTAGTAATTGACTACGACCAAACGGGCTCGATTGTGGGTTAGACATACTAACCGCAACACTTTATTTTAAAACAATTATAATTCAGTTCATCTTGCACATAAAAGTTAGTATGGCACTAGTCACATGTGACACACTTATTACTTTGATTTTAACTGACGCCGCAAATAATTATTGATATATTTTGTCGTAATTGTTTATAGATATTTCATTTTAGCAAGTACAAAAAACACGTCCACTAAGTCTCACGAATCGTGAACTGAATGTGATCCCTAAAATATTTTTGAAGTGTTGTGTAGTGCAAATATGTGTTTGCGATAGCAAATGACCTCCAAATTCGGACAATTCAATTTGCCAAACGATGCACCAAACACCCTGTATTAATGAATTTTAAAATGCTTGATTTTTGTGCCCAAATTACCACCAATTCCCTAAAATCTAAAATTTTCTAAAATCGCCTTTGACATTACTATTTCCGTCGTCAACTTGTTTATGAAGTCACTATCAGAGAAGCGACCGGAGTCCGCCGTCGCTCGCATCCTCGCATCCCTGTGTTTGCAAGTTAGCTTCGTCATTTAAAAAAAAAGTATATATTAGTCCGCACAGGATATATGATATATGAATACCCTCACGGAATCACGGATCAGACAGGGTTTTTTAACATATTGTACGGTGTCTCTTTGCATTAGCGAAAACGGGCATTAGTCACACAATAAAATGTACACTTTATCTACAGCGTGTAAAAAAAAATGTGTGTGAATATTTTTCGGGCAGTATGGCAACGTACTCACATTTTTTTTTGTAAAACAATATAAAGTAGAAGGAGAGAAAAGAGGCCTTTGTCTTGCAGTGGGAGTGGGAGTGGGGGACACAAATGACTGATAACAATAAGGAACAGGAAAGTCGTACTTTGGTATTTAACAAAATATAACCTAAAATTAATCACTTACGTGTTTATAGACTCTTTCGAATAGTGTCTTCCGACTACTGTTGCCCAAATCGCAATTAAAATAACGGGCACACCCCATCCGCCAACATAGAAGTAGTTGATAGGGATCTCATTCCTCAGGGTATTGGCAGAGATCAGAGTGTTAAGGAATATGCCTTCTATGAACATCCAGCCGTAAACCACAAGGCGCGAGTACTCCAGCAGAACGTAGGCCCCCTCGCACACATAAGGCTGAAACCACAAAATAATTAGAAATTATAGAAAAAGAAAGGGGTAACCATGACCTCATAAAACAATATTGTGTTTTAGTGTCACTTTAGTGTGGAAACCTGATGATACATCATCTCTTTCTCATACTGAAATAACTTTAAAATAATATGACTCGGTAGGCCACCACAGATAACAATTGTGACGCTAAATTTAACTTAAGGTGGGAGCGCCAGGGTAGCCTGCAAAATTTATTTTTTTTAACTTTTTTTGCAATTTGCAAGTCATTGTCAGGTTGTATGTTGATTGAAATTAAAATCATCGATACAACTCTCATATCTCATATAATCCCATTGAATGACTATTTCGTGAAAAAGTTAAATGAACAACCCTCTAAGGGTTGTATTGATGATTTTAATGATTAAAATTCTGTAACTACATACGTGTTACTGGCGCATATTGTCATCAACATAATTACAACCTGATGAGACTGACCTGCAAATTGCAAAAAACGTAAGAGAAATTGATTTTCGCGGGTTACCCTGGCGCTTCCACCTTAACGTCCGTAATTATTCAAAAAACACAACTATCATTTTTGAGAGTTGTATGAAACGACCATAACACGGGAAATTAACGTCGAGTGTCAATTTATACCTAACCCTTACACCGGTATCTATAGTCAAGTTAAGGAAATTACTTGAGTTTAAGTAATTAGTTATGGGGGTCTCTAGTAGAGCAACAGAAGCCAACAAAACAGTTTTTAGAATTTTTGTCTGTCAGTCTTTTTTTCTGTCTGTATTTGAACGCAGTTTTTACCGCTCTACTGCTAGATGCTTAACTTAAAATGTAGGCTTCATCAGATATAGTAGTAGTTTTGGACCCGATAGGTGGCGCTGTGCAAACCAAGGGGGGTAAAGTAAAGAATAAATAATATAATGAGGTAAAGTGACGTCACTTTATCTCATTGCAAGCGCAACTTTAAATTCTCACAACTTTTTCCTTTCTAGAGATATTTTATAGAATTTATTTCCTTCTTATTTAAATGAATAAAGCTAGTCCAAAAAATAAATATGAACACTAGACTTATCCATTTTCGCTGCAGTAAATAACCGTGGCCAGGTTGTAAATCAAATTAATGTCTGTCATGCCTTCCAATCGACGGGACCCAGTTTAGTTGAACTCTCGCATTCCGTATCAATTTACAAATAGTGAAACATTTATTTATTAAAAAGATAGATTAGAGATATATTTAGATATAGGGAGTTTGTTTTTTTTATTTGTAAAGATTATTAAACAAATATTTGTGTGTGCTTTTCCTCATAAATTATGTTCTTTTTTTCTAACTTATGGGATCATTTTCATGATTTTTAACCATAGGTTGTACTCGGTAGGTGGTTCTGTTGTCAACATCCAGTGTTTATAGTTATCCGACCAGTTAGGACAGGACGTCTGTCGGGTCAGCAATTTAACCAAAAACACGAAATCAAAGCTTATTTGAATTTAACAAGTTTGCATATTGCTTAAAGTTTTACTTACACGTATATCATCATCTGCCTAGCCTTTTCCCAACTATATTGGGGTCGGCTTCCACTCTAACCGGATGCAGCTGAATACTAGTATTTTACATGGGGCGACTGCATATCTGACCTCCACAACCCAGTTAGTACTGGGTAATACGATACCCCTTGGTACTTACATGTATAATTAAACATTAATTACTTTTTGTGTTTTAAATATAGGCTAATTGAGCAACAAATTTACAAGTCATTCAAACCAATTTAACTTTACGAACACACTACAAGCTACTACATCAGTCAAATTTCTTCAATAGATTTTCAACATTATCGCTAAAGCATTAAGTTCAAGGTTGATTGGAAAAATTTGACAGTTTCGGGTAGCTTGATGTGCTGGCGTCTGTACCATAACGGTATTTACGGCGGTAAGCAGAGTAAATGGGGCCGATGGCACTACTTTTCCTAAATGACCCTTTGAAGAGACAGAAGCATAGGGGTTGTCAGCAAGTGTAGACTTATGAATCAACTAATTGTGAATTTTCTCCAAAACCCTTTAGTTTTTCTCTTATGTCCAATCGTACCTACAGATTGAAATACAGGCATTCTCAACAGAGGCGTTACATCTCGTCAATAGTACCGCAGGCAATGACGAGTGCTCTTGTGCCCGAGCTACGTCGGGCTCGACGTTTCGTGGCCGTCCGACGGAAAAATCGGAGTCAGCAAGATTAGGTAGGTTGATTTCTGAAGTACTCTCAACTTACTGGTACAATGGCCGACATGACAGGACTTACACGTTATAAAATTAATAGGTGTATTTAAAGGATTAACATAACACTCTTTCGGCTTACCGACCATACCTATGTATGTATTCTCTGATTTAATGAAAAAAAAAAGGCATTGGCTGTAGAAAACCTATCTAAAAAAAAAAACCTAAACCTATCTAATTAACATGTTTTTTTGCTATCAAGTATACATTTGTTTTTAACGTTGATTTTATAATTGCTCAAAGGAACAGCGAATTAGCTGAGACTGAAATTGAACGTCTAAAGACAAAAGATTTACCAAAAAAGAGCCAATATTTTAGTACAGTCATGTGTGTCACACGCCTAATATTTTTCAAATACACAATGGAGAAAAGAAAAGATGATGAATGAATAAATGTCACTTAAAGTTTCACAAGGTTTTCCCGGCTTGATTGATAAAATACTTTTTTCTGTAAGCCGTAGGAACCACCGAGTCCACAAATGATACAAAATATAAAGAAATGCATCTGTCTACTCATGACAATGTCAACTAGAAAGGTATATTAATCTATGTCAACTAGGCTGTTGGCCTTATTTCTGTTGTTTCGTATGATTTTTTCAAGTTTGGATATGATAGTATTACGGTGTCATACTGAGACGGCTTATTGATTCATTCTGCGACAATAACTGGTGTACTTGATAAGCGAACCACGATTTGGATTTTTCTTTACTTGCATTTACAGGTGCAATTTTGTTGAGTCTACGATAGTTTTCAGTGATACATCAAAATTACAACTTGAAGATCAGTCAGGATAAATGAAAAAGTTTCAGAGCAAGATGATGTTGATGAAGAAGGAGGCACAGGCATTGTGTATTTCCTGCGCTTCATACCTACGTCTGGCTAGGTGCGTGTTATAATATTTAGTGACGGAGTAATCAGGGCTTGGAAACGTTATTTAAAATAACGTTTTTAAAAAGATTTGAAAAATAAATTAGAACGTTTATTCCGCAAGGTATAAACCGGTTTATTCCGCAAGACGTAGCCGCGGACGGCGGCCTGCGTCAAGCATGAACTTTTTTAGTTGAAGCGGGTACCGTGTCTATGGAATGGAATGGAAAAAAAAACGGTTTATTAAGCAAGAACGATTTAAATGTTGTTGTTCGTCAAAAACTTTTTTATAACGTTCCGTTCGAACGTAACTGAAACAAATCGTTTCTTAGGTATTTAAGACGATACCGTTTCGAAAAATATACCGGTATCCGAGCCTGCGGCCCTGGCAGTAATAAAGGGAATGAATAAAATAAATAAATTAGTTCTCCTTATTTCTTTTATTTGATTCTTGTGACTGCTGAAGTTGTTTTGTACTGGGACACCTACAGGTTTATGGAACGCAAAATGATTGCCATAAGCCAAGCCCGACTCTAGGCTCTGGGATCATCACAGTAGTGGAATCAATCTGAAACATGCTAACATAATTCGCTTGAATTCACACAACGTTGCCTTCACTTCTATATGTGGTTGTATAGTGCTATGATGGTAGCAATGTTGTAGTAGCCTGGCTTAAAGCTCTTTGTTTTAGGTTACCGGGTCTAACGGGAGCTATAGGGATTAATAAATGGCATATACTGTATATGCAAGGATTGATGGCAGCTGCAAAGTCAGAGGCGGTTCGAAGAAGCATCATTTTGAGCTCAGTTAATTCAATGTACTGCGCCTGATCAATGTCCAATGTTGGTCTTTTTTCTGTTTTGTTCTTTCATTAACGCTGCTTTATTACATTAGGATAGTTTTTTGGTTTATAGAAATTTATTTCCAAAAAAAAACATAGGTAGATACATAGTTCACTTAAATATGAGAAACTAAACAAAAATAAGTCGTTCGATCTAAAGAGTACATACAGTGGGGATTCACTATTGTTGGTTGGCTAAATACAACGTCGGGTAAAAAAAATGTCCACTCGTGCGAAACTGGGTCGCTAGTATGTAATATTCACATTTAGTAACTAAAGGAAACGTAACTTAATTTCGAACGTATTTTAAATTGAAAAAACAATAACACATTTAGTAAGACCGTTAAATGGAAAACCTAAAACTAAGACAATAAATACTAGGTGCGAAACCAGTACAACAATTGAAAATCTGTAGAATTCACGTTACGCCCGTGCTACATCCACAGCAGTTTCCATCAAACAAAGCTTTGTGTGTTCTACAGCACAGTAAAATACGTTCGCATCAGGAGTATCACGCGAGCGCAAATAGCAAATTCCACTGCTATGCACAGATCAACGCTTACGCTACAGATAAGCGAGTACTGCCTGTGTACAAAGCATGGTGTCGGTGTATTTGAGGAAAACCAATGTTTATGTGGAAGACTACTTATTGAATCACTCTTAAACTGTTCCCGGCTACCGCGGTAGACAATGGTGCACGGATTCGAATACTAAGTAGTAAGTAACTGAAAAAGTATATTTTAGTTTCTCTTACGTTGTGCAATGTTCAAAACATGTTTAGAATGTTTTGTTCATGTTATATGTACCGGATAAGTATGTCTTTATTAAAAGAAAATTAAATGATGGAAGAATCAATTTAAGTTGTAGTAGAAATAAGGTTTTATGCCCACAGTTTTAATTGAGTTTTGGAGAAAATGTTTCACATCTTAGTAAAAACAACAACTAAGAAGAAACAAAAAAAAATAATAAAAACCATAAAATTCATACATAATGCAACATGGTACAAAGTTACTTACGAAGTACTCAATGCCTTTCCGTGGGTCATCCTCTTGTGGGTCCACAGCATCAAACGAGTTGGACTGCTGTGTGTACAGTATCAAACGCACTGTCACTTCCATGAATAATCCGTAAAATAAGTGTGTATGTATCACGGTCCGTCTATTGTGCAGGCTTCTGTAAGAAATAAAGATCAAAATAAAATATTGTAATGGTTCGTTTTATTTACAGATATCTCAGGTAAGGTATGCGCTTCGGTAATCATAGTTTTCCATCAGAAATACGAAGGCGCGTTGATGAGATAACTATTGCTTAAAAAAAACTTGCTTAAGTTGTATCAACATGGAAAGAAAATTATCCGCCCTTCCCCTCCACACTACTAAGCTGCACTACGGTAGTGTCATGGGTATTTTTTTTCCTACTACACTACTGATCCGGTGGTATCGTAGGTATTTGTAAAATACATATACAGGGTGTTTGGTGCATCGTTTGTCAAATTGAATTGGCCGAATGGAGAGGTCATTTGCTATCTCTTCAGGCCCAAGAACTCGCTCTTGGCCACAATGTTTTTTTTATTCGGTTTTTCTAATTTTTATTTTGAAAAATTCACAAACTTAGCATTAAAGCTTAAATTTAAAAAAAAAGTTGTTTCTATAATCCTTAAGTTACATTTCAGAGTTTATACGTACTGTTATATGGTTCTATCAAATTCAAAACTACTCGCTAGTAACATCGAGTTTTTTTTAATAACTCACAAAGCTTTTGAAACAAGAAAAAATAAACTTAAAACTCAACTTTAAATTGTTATAAAAAAACTAAATGCGATCGAGATCTTCGAATTCTTTTAAAAAGTTCTCTAGTCTGTGTTCTTTCTAACGGTATGCAATATGCTAAAAGAATCTTTTAATAACTTATTAATAATGCTAATTCGTTAAATTTGTGTATTGGGACGCACCATCAAGCTACCCCATATTCAGGATAAAACACTAGTTTTCGCATAAATATCATGCTGTAAGTAGGTAGATTGTTCTCTTACGCAGTCTCTTATCTCTTTCTTACAAATCTTGTTCAAATTGTTCGCTACTATTGCGTATGCACGTGCGACATATTCGTCTTATCCCGACTGTAGTGGCGCGTAAATCCATTTCTGCTTTGATGGTCATTAAGGCCGCCTCAATGCGTTGGAATAAATCATCCCTAGTATCAACTTCCGTGGCGAAGACAAGTTCAAGGTTTATGCACCACTACAGTCGAAATAAGACGAAGATATCGCACGTGCATACGCAAGAGTAGCGAACAATTTGAACAAGATTTGTAATTAGATATTTATTAAATAAATAATTATTTTTCATTTCAAGGTCGAGGAAAGTTAGAACCTTATGTAAGAAAGAGATAAGTGACTGCGTAAAAGTGAGATAACAGTATCTACCTGCTTAAAATTAGTGTTTTGCGAAAACTAGTGTTTTATCCTGAATATGGGGTAGCTTATGGTGCGTCCCAACACACAAAGGAGATGATTCATTTTTGTATGAGACTCCGGCCATAACCTGTACCTTTCAGAAAAGCTGGGAAACACACCCCTGAATAGAATAAAGTAACAATTTTTTACAAAAAAAATAATTATGTTTGACGTTTGTCGTAAGAGTTATGACAGCCATGACAGGTTGTAGAAAGAGATGACGTTAGAAATTGTTATATTTACGTAGTACATTTAACAAAACGTTATTTTGATTTTTTTGTTCAGAAGTACTTTACAGAAAAGTAGTACATATTTTATTTGTTATCGATGAAAACATCATAACTTGCATATTAATTCAAAATGATTTATAAGATAATAATTAATTACAAGAACACCTACTTTGTACATTTAACGTCGACTTGATATTATGTTTTTATTTGACATGATTTCAGAACGAAAGCAGACTATGTAAATTGTTAGACGCCATGTTGAATAGAACATGGCAATAATTAAAAAAAACTATTACTTTTTGTGCACAACAAATCGGGCTTAAATTCATGAAAGAATATTTTTCCTAAGTTCGTGGTATTTTTTCCTCTTTTTCAATGAATGTACATCTTATGGCCGAAAATGAAACATCTCCTTTAACGAATTAGCGAAGTTATTAAAAGATTTTTTTAGCACATTGCATACCTTTGGAAAGAAGACAGACTAGAGAACTTCTTAAAAGAATTCGATAAAATTTAAGCTTTAATGCTAAGTTTGGGAAATTTTCAAAATAAAAATTAGAAACACCGAAAAAAAAAAACGGTGTGGCCAAGAGTGAGTTCTTAGGCCTGAAGCGATAGCAAATGACCTCTCCATTCGGCCAATTCAATTTGGCAAACGATGCACCAAACACCCGGTATTTTCTTTCCCTATTTTACAGGTACCTTAAGTAAAAAACACAATTCCTATGAGTTTATCTAACATAGATCCAAAGTATTTATATGTTACGACAGGGAACTGATTAGAAGGAACACAAATCCCAAATATCGACGCCATCCGCTAGCCGCCATATTGTCTTCGCGTCTATAACCGTGGGATACGATTCTTCATTGTTTTTGTTGGTAGATAGGTAGGTGGGTAGTTTAAATCACACACAATACTTGACTCAAACTTCAAACGTTTATTTCTATTAAACCATTTACAAATTGAGCCACCCGTTCGCGAACATGGTTGAAGGAGAAGAACGGGCTAAGAAACTCCTTAAACACTCTTTTAAATCGTGTTACAGTTCTCATTTACACAACTTAATATTGTTCACTTGAAAAACCACTTTCAATTACATGCTTCAATTGTTTTCCAATCGCGAGCTACTCACTCGACCTTTCGTTCTACCTACGCGCGTTCTCTGTCTGGGCAGAAGTGCCACACACCCAGTACAGTACTTTATTACATAGTTCATTAAAACTTACGAACAATACTAGAATACTTCACAATTAATTACTCTAATAATTAAACAATCCCAATATTCATAAATACAAAGGCGTTATTGAGTTAAAACTAATTAGTGGCTTCATTACTTTTTTACGACAATGGAATCTTGCTTAAAACCATTTCCGGCAGATCAAGGATTTAATACAAACAGGTCTTTCACTAATACATTGCTCTGTAAAATAATGTTTTTACTTTTCAGTTTGTAATTAGTTACAGAAACTGATTTAGTTGTAGTTTCAAATTATAAATTGAGTTATTGATCATTAAAGTCGTATTCGGCGCCATCTTCCACAATACTGTGGAATGTTGCCTCAAAACAAGTCTTAGTGTTAAATGAGCAATTGTTAAAATCCCAATTGTCAAATATTTGCTTATCTTAATTTTAACTATAGTTCTAGCTAAAGACTTTCGTTTAATAAATTAATCTTCAGAAGATCTAGTCACGAACTATCTCAGTACTAGTTAATACAGAGACCATTAGATGGCGCTTATCTCTACTGTCAATCGATACAGGTCATTGTAATAGTTGTACTTGCAACCCACAGATGGCTGGATCAATATTATGATGGACGAGACATTATAAGTTGGTTATTAATTAGATTAACTAATATTCTTAGCAGATAGACACTCTTGCGGCGACATATATAAAACCTATTAAGTTTTTTTTTTTTTTACAAGCTTATTATTTTAAGCAGGCAATTGGAGTGACAGTAACATGATATATTATTTCATCTGTTTATAATATTGACAAGTACTGATTATAAGGAAAATTAACTGAATAGGTTTTATATAAAAACTTTGGATCTGTGTTAGAAAAACTCATAGGAATTGTTTTTTACTTAAGGTACCTGTATCTTGTTGCGAAATTAAATTAGGTAGTGTAATAGGGAACGAATATATACGTATTTTACAAATACCTACGATACCACTGGACCAGTAGTGTAGAAGGGAAAAAAATACCCACGACACTATCAGTAGTGCGGCTTAGTAGTGTGGGGGGAAGAAGGGAAAATTATACTTTAACAACTCTCTTACAGAAAAAAGTGTAATGATAAGGCCTTACTGAAAATGCGCCAATTTAGAGGCTTTTCCTTGGTGGAAGAGAACTCTTTGGTGCGACCGTCATGCTAATTTAAATTAAAAAAAAACCGGCCAAGTGCGAGGCGTACTCACACGCAAACAGGGTTCCGTAGCAACAAACAATATAATAAAGTAATTTGAGGGCTCATTCATATGTTGCGTTGTATTACATTCAACAGCAAAACTAAATTGTTTTTTTCATAGTATGTTAATGAAAAACAAAGTTACTGATGAAATAGTTCTATATCTCAATAACTAAACAGAGGAGAGGTTGAAAAATACCACCCTGTATATTTTCGGTTTTCAGATTTTCCTTTTACATGTGCTGTAAGACATTGCTTAATGCCAAATTTCATGATTCTAGGTCAACGGGAAGTATCCTTAACCCTATAAGTTTTGATTCCCTTGTGGTGCGACATAAACGGTCATATCTTCTGATCACGTTGACTGACAATTTTGAGTTATCATTGCTCCAAGGGTAGCGGACCTGAGTCTTATTTGATAATAATTTTAGTTTGATAACTTTACGCGTTCCTGAGAAAAAGGGTCTTGACAGACGGACAGACAGACAGACGGACAACAAAGCGATGCTATAAGGGTTCCATTTTTTCTAAATGAGATATGGAACCCGAAAAAAAAGAAGATTACCGAAACGCATAACTTTTTTGGTTTGACTGTCTGTATTATCAGTTTAACATAATTAACCAGTAAATGCCAACACCTCCATTACTTTCCAGCAGGCGCGATCGTGATTAAGAGCAGGCTAATTGCGAAACAAAAAAAAAAATAAGTCACTTGACATAAAATAAAAGATGCAAAACATTGACAAAACTACTGCATAAAAGGTGTTCCTCGGAACGCGACCGCAATTGCAATCAACTAGCGGCAAGGTCGCTGAATCCTAATGACAAACCGTGACGACGAGATGTATATGTATCGTTTGCGTGATAAAGGACTATCGATAAGAAACTTCACGCGTTTTCACGCTGCCCCGTGTTCGAAAATTGAACCGCAGCGACATATCATGTCACTGCGGGCTGACATTAGGTACGGTAGAGGCGCGGGGGCGGTGCCGCTTGCGGTTAGTGTTTGGGGCGGACTTCGAAAGCGCACCTTAAAAAAAAATATCACATTCTTATAGCTAAATACTCATTATTTAGGAATCCTATCATTGTCACTTTTTTGACAATAAACATTCATCATGGCGATTCGTGAGTGTGTGAATAAGGCCATGGATTTGATGGGTCTTTAAAACCTTGGTCAAAACCGGTACGGACAAATTGTTGACACAGGACTGACAGAAATTGAAGTGTCTGTCAAAGTTTGGTGTCCTCAGCGGATCCGAAATCTGTCCGCAGGGTTGACTGAGTCAGAAAGAAAATAAAAACGACTCGACAAATCACGAACCGGTTGTTATGACGACGTCCTTGTGTGAATGCGTTGATACTGAAATAATAATAAAAAAATGAGAACGTTTTTTTTGTAAAGCAATATTTTAAAAAGTAATTAACATGTTTTCAAGTAAAATAAACGGAAATAATAAGTAAGTTGTAGGTACCGTTACGTTATTACGTAAATTACTAATTTATTTCCCTTTATGAAAATATATAATATATAATAATGGAAGTAGTATACCTAATTTTCTTCCGAAGATGTTGGTAGAGCCAAGTTATCGGGGCGGTATAAAGGGTGTAAGAGACAGCCCTCCACAAACTGATGGGGTGAGTTCAGTACCTCATACTAAGATGACCGGAACAAGAAATTATTTCAGGAATGTTATATCCGATAAATTTGTTTTGTTTCAGTTCCTCATACGCAATGTCTCGTTACCGTGTCAAAACGTACGTAGCGAACGGCAAGCACGACGACGAGTTTGATGAACTTTGTAGCTAGGCAGGAAGTGAACAGCACATTTCACGTGTCGTTCGTAAGAGTATTTCAACATCTATTGTTGGATTTTTGATTTTAGCCGTATTATTTACATAAATGGAGTGCTGCATACAGGGAATGTAATTTGACATAGAAATAAAGGAATAGTAACTGAAAAAAAAATAAAAAATTTCGGTGGAATATGATTCAAAATAAGGAGCTGAATGCACTCTTTCAGTTTGTGGAAGGCTGTCCCTTACACCCTGTATACAGACAGCAATAAATTCTTAAAAAATAAAACTATAAAGTTATACGTACGGGAATGCGTTGAAAATAACTATGGCCGCACAAATGGTTACAAAAGAGGAAACTATTCCAACCATTTCAATAATGCGGGTGTTGATGGCCGTTTCGAATTTTAACTGAAACAAATAAATTAATAAGTATAATTCTACGCAATAATTCATCATTATAAACTAGGTATTCTAGTCAGCAGTCTATATCGGGTGAAAATAATCTGTAAGAATTTAAGCAAGTCAAGAAAACCAGTCTCAAATGAGTTCTCGTTCTATTTCTCTGTTGTTTTCCATAAAAATAATGGAATTTTTATTTTATTATGGCACTAATACCGTGCATATCATCACGCCTGTAATCTCCGAAGGTTTAGGCAGAGGCGTACCATTTCGCCAGTTATGTTGAAGTTCCGTCAACCGGGCACAAATTCAAACTCCGTGGCTGCTACTGAGAAATTCCAGATGGAAAAACAAAAACAAGAAAACCCAACAACACTTTGCCCGACCTGAGAATCGAACCCAGGACCTCATGTTCAGCAGTCGTGCTTGCGAGCACCAGGCCAACGGGTTGGCAATGGCATAGTTATTGTTATAGCAAAGTAAATACTTTTAGGCTCTTTTAATACTTTCTTTTATTTTAGTAATACTTTGTTTTGGAACTTTATAAAGTGTTAAAAGACTTTTTTGAAAGAGCTATGCTATGCTATGCTCCTAAAACATTAAAAAAAAACGAATAAAGTTGGGTCCTCGCTCCCACGACACTACTCCATGCAACGCAACGATGACGTAGCTTATCATTATGCGGGTCCAGTAGCCCGAAATCATTTATCAAACTAAACTATACCTATATTACAAAGAAATTAAAAATTGTTTGTTTTGAAGTTCAGATTACAAATAAAAAAACTTTTTTGTAAAAAATAAAACAGACCTTAAAAATACGAAAAATAACTTTAGCTTCAGAAGTCGGTGACTTTTGTTTGTTTAAATCTGAGTTTTGGGAACCGACTTCTGAAACTAAAGTTATTTTTCATTTTTTTGTTTTTTTTTTTATCTTTTTCATAAAAGTTTTTTTTGGTAAGAATTATATTGACGGATGTTACGGTTTGCCGCTAATGACAAGTTTAAGGATACGACAGGTATGATACGGAGTTAAATAAAGGCGTCCATAACAAGGTGATACGAAAGTACTGTAATTGCCTATTTCCAAAGCGTAGATCTGTATGGAGAAGAATTTGCAAGAAACTCCATGGACACTCTTTTCAATCTAAATATTGTTATTTTGATTAGTATTGTGTTGCGTGAATGATAATTACTAGGTATTTTTATGAATGTTTTAACATACCTGTGCTTCAGCTTCGTCCTCATTGACTTTATCGAGTATTTGTTGTACGAGCGGGGGAAAACATGGCGTAAAGTTGGTCCAGCCTTTGGGCGACGTCTCGTTGACGTGTCGGCCGAGCCACTGTCCGTCCCCCCCGCACCGCCTAAACGCGCAGTCTTTGAAGGAAAAGTAAAATAATAATAATTAGTTCATGGAAAAAAAAGCAAATATTAAGGATGATCTTTAGTAAAGAAAAGTAATTACAAAAACAGAAAAAGTTATAAGATAAAACTTTAATTTTAAAGATGAGTTTTCAATAATTTATTTATTTCTGTTTTGCTAAAGCAATAACAATAAGCGTTTTTTGTATTTTTAATCGTATTTTTAACCGACTTCAAAAAAGGAGGAGAGGTTCTCAATTCGTCGGTATCTTTTTTTGTGTAGTTCACCGATTACTCGAAGACGCCTGAACGATTTGAAAAATTCTTTTTTTGTTTGAACGAGTGTACTCCTAAATAGGTCCCATAGAAACATTGTCATGATTTGATCATGGACTTCGGAGATATGGAACGGAACTCTTCAATAATATACAGTAAATCTGTCATGATTGCTGCAATCGCTTGGATGTTTATTATTTACACAACATAATAAACCTGGGTCCACATATGTATCATTTGCCCGTTCCGATCGTTGTATCCGAGTCACCATATCATTCGTCGTACTGTATCAAGCTCCGTATCTGGTTATGGACGGTCTTATTTAACTCCGTATCATACCTGTCGTATCCTCAGAATTGTCATGATCGCGTATCGAGTAGCCAACATTTTGTGTCAGCTCTCGATCAAACGTCGTCGTTGGTTGAAGTGTACAGATGCCAGCACATCAAGCTACTACAATTATTAGTCGTTTTTTTTAAATATTTTCAACATTAACTTTAAAGCATTAGGTTCAAGGTTGATTGAGAAAACATTGACAGTTTCGGGTAGCTTGGTGTGCAGGCATCTACGAGATTTTTCCAAGCCTCGATAAATTTTAATACATTTTCGTTATACCAATGATTTTTTTTTATTTTCGCGGCACAACTACAGACACAGAACATGCAACGCGAGTGGCGGACGCGTACAGACGGACGGGCGCCAAACCTTGCCGTATCCGTATCTCCTATGATGATCGGACAAAAGCCGACACGAAATGGAACGGGTCGTATCGCGATTTGTATCAGAGCGGCGTATCAAGACTGCGTATTTCTATGAACAGATCCAAAACCAACAGAACGAAACGTGGGGTCGAGGTAGACAGGCATGTGTTGCAATATGTCGATGAGTATACATACTTGGGCCGGATAGTGTCTTTTAAAAATAGGCAGGACGAACAAAGTCGCTGCGCTCCATTACTCAAGTTGCAGATGTTGGAGTAAAAACAGCCAAGCTGAAGTGGGAGTGGGCTGGCCATGTTGCACGAATGCACTCGAAAAGATAGGCAACGGTCGTCACCCACTGCCACTGGTGGCTTGTCGGAGGAAATCGCCGTCGGAAGACGTCGGTAGACCATGGCGAAGGTGGTATGACGATCTGATCTCGTTTGCGGGGCGAACATGGCCAGATATCGCACGGGTCAGAGAGGGTTGGAAGGAGAAAGGGGAGGCGTTTGCCCAGCAGTGGGACACACACAGGCTAACAAAAAAAAATAGGATGGTATTTACCAGCGAATATCAATGCTAATTAAAGATATAAAAAATACCGAACACGTCTTGCTGAAATACTTAACGGGTGAATGACTGTGAGTGACTACAAATTTTGAAGATGGCGGCTTGAAAATTCAAAACTAATATACTACAGAGATATCTTCTGTGATTATCCATTATTCTGAGCTCCCAAAATGTCGACTCTGTTGAAAGCGCTATGACCGCGGGATGACTGGAGAATGCGGGTGGATGGTAAATAAATTGTTATGTTAAGTGGGACGAGAAGATACCACGCAAGTTCCCGAACGCTGCCCAGTCGAGTCGGATTCGACGATTGACATCTTTCTCGAAGTTAGACCTACCTAACTGCACCGTTTGTCCCAGGTAGACATAATTGTCTACAACTTCGAGTGTAGAGTCTCCGATCTTGATAGGAGTGGGTGTTAATTGGGAAATATGACTTTGATTTTATCCATGTTCGATTTTAGGACCCACTCTTTCGGAAGCTCTACTGAGGTCATCGAGCATTGTATTGAGGTCCTCCATGGTCTCAGCCATGACCACTATATTGTCGGCAAACCGAAGGTGAGAGATGTACTCGCCATTGACTTGATGCCTAGCCCTCTCCAGTCCAGAACTTTGAAGATATCCTCCAGTGCAGCGGTGAACAGTTTCGGAGATATGACGTCTCCCTGTCTCACACCTCGCTGTAGAAGGATAGGTTCCGAGGTCTGGTCCTGAAGTCGGACTGACATGGTGGCGTTATTGTACAAACACTTCAACACCTCGATGTACCGATAGTCGATTTGGCACCGTTGGAGAGACTGCAGTAGGTACAGCCCAAGTCTCGATCGAATCGAAGGCTTTCTCGTATTCCACAAACGCTAAGCAGAGAGGCAGGTTATACTCTTCAGTCTTCTGTATAACCTGCCGCAGCGTAAGTATGTGGTCTACGGTGCTAAAGCCTTTTCGGAATCCGGCTTGTTCGGGAGGCTGAAAATCGTCAAACCTACGCGCGAGACGATTCGTGATGACTCTTGAAAACAACTTGTAGACATGGCTTAGAAGTGAGATGAGCCTATAGTTCTTCAGCCGGGCATTGTCGCCCTTTTTGAAGAAGAGTACCACCACACCCCTGCACCATGCCTGCGGCGTTTCCCCTCGAGTATGACGGAATCAAACAGCTTCTGAAGGGATTAAAGTACCGGTTTTCCACCCACCTTCAGGAGTTCGGCCGTAATTCCGTCATCACCCGGTGCCTTGTTGTTTTTAAGCTGTTTCAGAGCCATCCTAATCTCGTACAGGCTAAAATCCGGAATGTCTTCGGTATAGTGTCGGGTCAGTCTAGCTCTTGGGTCGTTAGCTACCTGGTGAAGGTTGCAGGGATCAGCTGGATGCGAGTAGCACGGGACCGGTCAATGTGGCGACACTTAGGGGGAGGTCTATGTCCAGCAGTGGACGTCTTTCGGCTGAAATGATGATGATGATAATGATGATAATGATAATAATGATGATTTCGATATCCCGTAAGTGACAGTATAAGTTTAGTTGTAAACCTTGAAAGCTTAAAACAGTGTTTGAAAATATAAATTTGATACAACCAACTTGGATGAAGTTTAAAATTATCCTACAGGTTGGGTCACAGTAGTAACGTAACCAAGTTCAGTTTATTAAATAACGCCATCATCGGTCGCCTGTTATTTTTTAATTCGCTAGATTTATAATCAATAGTAGTAGTATCAATCTACATATAATATAGAGGTGTGATTCTGATTTTTAGTTTTAAGTAGTTCTAAAGAGGCATTGCTGGGGTCTTTTTAAGAATAGAAGAGAAACTAACACATAGATAACGAAACCGCTCGATTTGGAAACAATTTAATGATCAACAACTGTGAACACCAGATAAATTAATGATTTATATAAATTTTATAATCAGTTAAAATATGTCAGGTACATAGAACGACACGGGGGACATAATATGGACTCGACTTGTAAACACAGGCGTATGTTATTGACAGTTTCAAACCATGCGTGTGATGTTAGCAGGCTTTACTTACTTTTTTCGTTGCTCAGCAAACGACTTGGGCAGTTCTGGTAAAGCGTTTCGCCGGCTGGAGTAGCCGGCCAGCACAGATAACCATCACATGTCGCGTTGCAGTAAGTACCATCTGAGGAATATCACGATAATTAAAACGAGAAAGGATTGCTTTCCTCCTTAATTTTACACCACGCCTCTTCGAAGGGTTAGGCAGAGGTTCACCCACATTTTACCAGTTATGTTTAATTCCCTCGTAATAAGGGGTAAGCCTTTTGCAACCTACTGGGCACAAATGCAGACTCCGTTGCTGCTAGTGAGAAATTTCTGATGGAAAACCCCAATAACACATTGCCCGACCTGGGATTCTAACCCAGGACCTCATACTCAGCAGGCAAGATCTCTCTTGTGGTAGTAAACACGAATGCATGTTTCCACATTACCTCTGTACAGGGGGTAACGGAACCAGAATATTTAAAAAAAAACAGCATCTATTAATCAAATAACCCGTGTTTTTATTTTATTTTATATGCCTAATGGCTCACAAATTCTCAGAAAAGTCGCTACATAGACATAGTAACGTACGAAGGTACGATATTCAAGTACATTGGTCATTTAATTAACCACTAAGTTATTTAGAAAGCCCCCTGAAATTACCCATATTTTCTACCGATCTTTTCATATTTTCTGATATTCGAAAATTGGATATATAGGTCCATAGACGGATACCTCAACAAACATAATATACTTGTGAAAGAACAAAAAGGATTTAGGAAAGCATTCAATAAATATGGCAATATATGGCTTTCTTAATGTTATCATAGCTAACATGAATGAAAGAGTCCCAATATCAGCAATATACATGGATATGATCAAAGCATTTGACTTAATCAACCATGATATACTGCTGAGCAAATTAAATGCGTATGGGATAAGGGGAAATGTTTTATCACTAATAAATTCTTACTTAAAAAATAGAACACAACGTACAGAAATAAGTCGAATTTGTAAATCAAATAAAACTGTTAAACAATACATATCTAAAGAACGAAAAATATCTTATGGAATGCCCCAAGGCAGTGTCACATGACTAACAAATTATTCCTACATACATCCAATACAGAAATTACGTAGGTATTATATTTAGTTACGTGGAGCCAAAGCTTTCGGAGCAACAAGGAACAAGGCAGTGTCACATGACTAACTAATTATTCCTACATACATCCAATACAGAAATTACGTAGGTATTATATTTAGTTACGTGGAGCCAAAGCTTTCGGAGCACATTCACGCAACGTGCATGTTAAAACCGTTGACAGTGAGTTGCGGGCAGCCTTTACTGCTACCGAAGCGGCCTTGTTTCGTTTTACGTGCCAATAATTTTATTTGTGTTATTGAAACTTCAGAGGATATGGTACTGGAATTTTTTGTATTAATTTAAAAAATAAATCCATAAGGAACAGACGAAAACATTGAAATAGGTAATTTTGTATGGGAATTGACATTTCGGATTACTATTAAATCTATTTTTCGTAGTACGAACTTTTCCGTCTAGTTAGGTAATAAATGTAACTTATTAAGTTTCAATTTTAATCTTATTTATTTTAGCATGTCATTCATTTAATTTATTATTTATTTACAATTATCTAATCCTGAGGAGCTCGTGGATAAATAATTACAGTTGCATTGGTCAGTGCTCAGGGTTATTCCGCGCTTGACAAGGTCGGTCCGTGGATGGGCGACCACACATTAGATTATACCGTGTTTCTTACGTGTCTCGGGAAGCGGTTGGTCCCGATTGTCATTTGTACATCTTTGACAGTCGTTGTAGGTAGTCAGTGACCGAAAGTCTGACATCCAGTCTTACTAAGGGTCTATGTATTACCCAGTACTAACTGGGCTGTGGAGGACAGATTGGCAGTCGCTACGTGTAAACTAGTATTCAGCTGCATCCAGAATTCCGGATAGACTGGAAACCGATGTTAACATACCGGTAGTTGGGAAAAGGCTAGGTAGATGATGACCTAGTTGTCTTAAGGCGTTTATATATTTCTACTTATTGAAAAATAACATATAATGGCTTTAAGTCCGCCTATGTACCACTATTGTACATGAATTTTAAATAAATAAATAAACATATAACAGCTAAGTATTAGCTTTAAGTTTAGCTTGGCTTTAGCTTTAATATTGATATTATATCTCTACCTTCGGTTGGACACATTATTCGCAATGTTCATTTATTGACTAAGGTCAAAACTTGCTTAAAGTGTATTTATATAACTATCCATGTTCCCAATTCATGTTACATTTACGGAATTATTTATTTCCTTTATTCATTCTTTCTCTTATCATACATTCTTCTATCATTCATTCATTCTTTCTCTTATATACATTTTTAAATATTTTTAAAAACAAAAGTAAACAAAACATTTAAAAATATAAAAAATAGTTTGCAAATCGGCATCAGGAACAAGGTGCAGGCTGCCGGTGGTCAGGGCTCCAGAGAGAGGAACCTCTTCACTATGCGTGCCGTGTCCAGGAGTACTGCTTTCTGAATCAAGCCCTTGACCCAGCCGCGCAATGAGAGCCTCCTAAGGTGTTGGTCGAGGCTCTCTGCTATTAGTCCATTAACCGTAACGACTATCGGTACAATGATTGCAGAGTCCACGTCCCACATGTCGACAACCTCGTGTGCTAAATCAAGATACTTGATTTTTTTATCAATCTTTAACTGAATTATTATTATTTATTCATAATAAAGTAACATAGGACTCATTAATTGGCACAGAATTTCACTAACAACACAAACATACAAGACATATAATTAATTTAAACTTATCCATTATAGGTCATAAAAAAAAATAATTACAATTTTCTAACCGGCACTGGAATGGCAACATGCCTGTCAGAACAATGCCGGACATAAGGCAGTCCAGCCTGTTTGCGATCATTGCCAGACCATCTTTGGGATAAGTAGATAATTATTATGTTCGATTGTTAGTTGTTTTTTTATGACGTCACTACCCGAGAAGTGACCGGTCGCGCCCGTGTGCTGCCATAGACGTTTTCTCATTTTGGACGAAGGTCGCAGGGCACAGCCAGTGCTACATATCGCACCACCTGCACCGGTGCAATACTGTCACTTATGCAAATAGTAATTTTTTTAGGAGAAGCTTTTTAAACTTTCGTATCGTATTACTTGATGATACTTCCTGATTTAGGAAAGATGGATAGCGGATGTGTTCTTTTGACTTATATTAAACAAAATAAATGACCCCAAATAATTAAAACAAAAATACTATAGCGTTTTATAATTTGCAATTGTGACGTTTTGGCACTAAACTAAAATAATTTGTGTAATTATCACAAAGTGAATGGGTAATAAAAAGCAAGAAATTATTAAATTAAAGTTTAATTTTAACTCAATTTGTTGGACTTATACTAATAAACAAAAAAAAATGAATTATTGTTCCAGTATCAATATAAATAAAATGTCACAATTGCTCATTACCTTAGCAACGTTGTAGCTCCAATTCACTCCTGCTTATAAGGGGGGCCCGCGCAACTGCCCAATGAAACGTTGTTTCTCGCAGTATCCGTTTGATTCCCGCCAAAACCACAACGTCACTTGCGCCCTCATACGGAAACTTTACTTACCAAGCCAGTGACATTATCGCACCAAGTGCAGAGAGGTACTTTAGGCAACTGATTACATACTCAGCGCATTTTTGGAAAATGGAGATAAGTGACAGTTATTGCACCGGTGCGCGGTGCGATATCATAACATTACTTAACTAATCTCAGGCTTAGGCAGAGGTGTACCTAATGGTAAAAGCATAATAATATTTCGCCAGTTATGTAAAATAAAGTCCCATGAAATACGAGATGATTTGATACACACGACACGGGACACAAATCATGATAATTGGACCAATAATGCATCTCATTAATTTGATTTAAAAAACGTACAGACATGAGTGAATAGCTAGAAGGCGTCGACGATTTGCCAATTGGTCTAATGGCGTGTTATTATGTCAAAGCATATCCGGTCGACATGCAAATATACAACGTGCAACAGATTGAGCGCAATACCTCAGACACCCCAATTAGAATATTAAATTATAAGTCTAAAACAACATCCGTAATTAAATAAATTTAAACCAAACCTAGTCTTTTTTTATAAAGTAGTTATCCTTACAAAACGCAAAAAGTATGTACATCAACATCCCTGCACACACACTCATGCAATGTTAGCGGCCGACGCGACACGCAAACTCTAGCGCCCGCCAGCTGACCATAGCTGTAGGCATTAGATGTGCTTTAGTTCAATGAACGAATTTTACGTACCTAAAACTCACAGTCTGATATTATGAATAAGTTTTGATACTTAATTGAGTTTACCGTGTAATGATTGATAATTTTAAGTGAAATTATCATCACGAATCTAACACTTTAGGCTTGGTAACGGGGATGCATTTAAAACAGTGACGTTGTTGACACCATCTCCTTGAATTGTATGTTGGTATGCCGGAAAGCCATCGCGCGCGTAAACAGAAATGTTACGGAAAGGTCAACTTTTTCCGTCAAAATTTAACACTTATTTTTTATGACGGAAATCGATTCAGAAGCCGATTCTGAACCAACTACTTTCAGGAATTGCGTTTATTCTGTTACGCGTTGTATAGTAATATTAAAGAGAATATACTGCTGTAAATACATATATTTGTGAACAAATTAGGTAAACTGCAAACGGTGGATCGAAACTGAAATAATTTAAAAGAAATTACTACAATTAATATGGTGAAACCTATTCGGTGCTAGAAAAAACACTTAAAAATAATTGTTTGCTATGGTGAATTTTTCTGCGTCGGCGGCTCGTGGCTGGACGGATATCGACGCTGCAGTTTTCGTGCGGTTGGCGTAAACATACTGAAATGTGCGAGTTCGGCGATATCCATTAGGGATCCGTATTTAACAAACATCACACGTTTACAATTTGTTGTTTTCTTTGATTTGTAGATAGCTGTGGTGTTTTACTACGTTTTGATTATTGCCGGATATTGATATTTGATCAAAGAAGTGTCCAAACGTAAACGGGAACCACGCGTGGCAGTAGCGCGCGGCAGCAGCGCCGGCCCACTGCGCTTTGATTGAACGACAGCCGCACGCGAAAGAGTCTGTCGACCTACCTGTCCTACCACGCACAAACATTTTTAGTAAATATTCACAAAAGTGCGTAATATTACACCCGGCGACACATCAAACTATTCATAGTATAACCTGACCTCTCTTTGTATGAACTTCTCTTACAATGAGAGATCAGCGTATACTGGTTTCCATAGCTTGATAAGTTGTCGTTCGTACAGGCGCTCCGGTTTTTTATTTAATTCGACAACTGAGAAAATCTAATTTAAAAATGTTGCACATATTTATTTAACAAAGCTTCATGCGCGCCATCACAACTAAACATTAGTGAACCGTTAACAATACATGTCATGGTAATAGGCTTATCCCCAATTAAATGGCAACTGTTGAAATGTGGGTGAAATGTACACATCTGCGTAGGTACCCTCAGAGCATACAAGCGTGATGTTATTTTATGATATTGTATACAATACACATCCAAGCGATTGCAGCAATCACGACAGATTTGCTGTCTATTATCGAAGAGTTCCGTTGTATACCTCCAAAGATCAACATCAGATTTTCCCGAAATTTAAACGGGACCACCGCGGAATAATATTCTTACAAACAAAAACATAATCATCAAAATCGGTTCACAATTGACGAAGATATCGCTGCACAAACATACAAAAAAAAAATCAGACGAATTGATATTGATTCCTTTTGGAAGTCGTTAAAAGGGAATACCTTAACAGAAAAATGTATTTAAAAAATGAAAATATGGTTCGATGATCGGAAAAGCGGATTTTTGTTTTCCCCGCAATCTCACAATGCAATACAAAAACGGCGCGTGTTTTTACTTTGTTAATACTGTTTTATATGTAGGCAAATGGCAGACAGGACCGTAATTTAATAACCGACTATTGTTGGCAAGTCGAAAAGAATATAATCCTTTATTTCAGAATTTACATCATATTTGGGATTTTGTATTTTTATTTTTAAATGTATGGCAGACACAATTAAATTTGTGGAATCGTAATGCCTTTTTGCTGTTTCAAAATGCGATCGTTTTTTGTTGTGTGTTTTCGGCCGGTTGGCCGCTGTCAAAATATGTTAGCTTCGTGCTAAAACCTTATACTTGTAAAAACGTTATTCCGGTAGCGTTGCAAGAAACTGCAGCATTTGGACTGTACTCTGTCTGTAGTAGAATGTGTAACTCAGTCAACGTGGACTTAGAGCGTCTTGCGTAGGTCAACTAAGATTGCTCGTCCTTCCAATAGTGATTTTTATTTAAAACATAGTTTCATTCATCTTCGTCAACATCAAGAAATTCTTAACACGTTCAACGCTAACGCACTAATTGATTTGTAATACGAGCGATGGCTTTGCCGCTAATTGGCGAGCACAAGCGCAACATCTAGAAAAGTGGAAGGAGTGGGAGGAGGAGAGGGGGGGGGGAGGAATCGATGTGTGTTAGATAGTTCCGCTCTTCCAGTTTGCATTAACACCACATACAGGAAAGTGATTTATGTTTATTTATGAAAATGGGATATTTAATGTATTCCGGTGCTGTTGTAAGCATGTTCACGGATAAACTAAAATATTACGAGTGGGTATTTATGAGCAAACAAATCGGTCTACCCTCTTTCTTATTCGTTTTGTTTTGTGCTCGGTACCGCTGCCACTGTCACTCACAGCTCGATTCTGTCCCCGACACACGAAACTCACTGTGTCCTGGCATGGTGCTTGCAACAGCGGCGAAATATCGGGAACTCAAAACAAAATAGTAAACATGGTAAAAATCCCGTTTTCAGTGTAAATGATAATGTTAGTGACCATTTCAGTCTAAAAACGTATAAGTATAGGTATTCAGTGGGGAATCTTAGAGGTTTGAAGAACATGACCTTCAGTATTGCTCTCTGTGTCTTCTCCAGTTCCAAAAATGTGATTTTTTGCCACCCCCTGATTGGCAAACAGTTAATTATTATCGATAGACCCAGAGAAACGTAGATTCATCTGATAAGTTCCTTCGTACCCAACTACGTCAACAAATTACTTGAAGGTTCAAATTAGTTGCCTAATTCTGCTCATTATTAGTACTACGTGCAAGTGCCTTGATAGTCCTTGGTCGAGCATAACACCAAGGTATTTAGTGTTACTGACTTAGTTTATTTTTAGACAGTTGTTGTTGGTATCGGCGCATGTATGGGTTTTAATATAGAGGTCTTGTGAAGGCTGGGAACCAAGGGCTGGAAAGGTTACCGTCAGGATTACTTTTAGGGTAAGTTGGAAAACCCTAGAGTAAAGGTTAACTCTTATTACTGGGTTATTCAGACTATAACAACCTGTTATCGCACAGAGTTTGTTTTGTACATGAAAAATATACAAGAAAGTGACGGAGTTAGGTGACTCTAAGTCGGTCAATCAGTAATATTTGAATGGTACACCTATATATATATATGAAGGTTAACCCTCATAATGGTTAATCAAACATATAGGTTTAAGGTTAGGTTCCCTGCTAGGAACGATTTTATATGGAGACACATATGTAACAGGTCTTTGAGACTCGATCGCAACCTTTTAATCTTGAGTAAGATTAAAAGGTAGCGATCGAGTCTCGAGGATTAGGCATTTATCGTAGACAAGCCACGTCCGGTAGTGAGGCCAAGCGTTTAAAAAAAACAAGATGGTTTTCATTCGTGGGTTGTGGGGTTAGGAGTATTAATAAACGTTTATTTGTCGATAGAAATAAGTATATAATATGGCCTTAAAATAGCGATAACTGGTAGCCGAACAGTGTGCAAAATTTAGAAACATTGTTATAAATAATATTATTCAACGACCTTAATCCATTCCCTGTAAAAAAATTAAATGGTCACAACTTTTTACTCGTTAAAGTTACAAGGTAGACATTGAAATACGTGAGGGTAGCAATCAGGTAGCAATTGTTCAAGTAAAAATAATAACACGAATTTGAATAGTTCACACAAACGGAGAATTGACCAGCCATCCTGATATCAGAATGGCTGGTCATTTTGAAGTCCCTTTATTTTGTTTCCAAATTAGGTAGCAATTAATTAACTATAGGTAGTAAAAGGTAGCAAATAGGTAGCAATTTTTTATCACCAGCCTGACGCGAGCCGATACAGGCAACCAGCCATACTGACGCACACGCCAAACACATCGTATAATTGTTCATTTTTTTAAATATTTTAAACAGTAGCAGTTTTGTTATTTGGCCTAAACCTAGGTTTGATATATTTCTTTTTAAAGTCGCAGTACAAAATATTTACTAACACTTAGTAGGTACCTTGGATAAAAATAAATTCTAGAAGTTTCTAGGAGCATGAACAACTTAACCCTCCTTGTAAAAAACATGATTGTTTATGTTTTTTTCTTTACTCAAAGTCTGAAAAAATATAGATATAGAACTTATTTCCCATTTTATATTATGTACTGTCGATTGGTACTTTTTTCTTGTTGGTAGTTTTAATAAACATTTTACTATGCAATGCTAAATTTATAATGAGCAAGTTAAACGAAAATCTTGCTGTACCTAAAAATAAAGGGTCAAATTCCGTTGAAATTACACCAGTATGAATAGTAGGGAATTTTATATCTCAACTTTAAACAGCTCTCCTGTAAAGCTGCCTACGTGTTGCATGACTTTTTCCTATCAAGCGCCGATGTACTATAAGTTCACGTTCCATATTGTCAACGGGATACACACTAACAAGCCGCGGCTACAGTCTGTTAATCCACAGTAATTGCATTCTACGCCCCACCCCCTCTCTTCATTCCTTTCACCCCAGGTGTTCATTTGAGAGCAAGTATCGAATATCAGAACATCCCTTTACTCGCAGTTATAACGATTCACGTGGCTTGCACATCTATCTCTTATCATATTTTATAATAGGTTACCGTTTCAATTGAAACCGGGTATTTCCGACACGTGAGTAGAAAATAGCAGGCAAAAGCAACTTTATGTCAGACGAATAAAGTTTGTTTACTAATAGCAACCTAAAAACGCACTTGTGTGAAAGTCGAGTCTACGTGTCACTTACGGCTTATTTTTGAAAATTATTTCCATTTAATTAACCTAAAATTCTCTACTTAATTAATTATTATTTATTTAAATAAAATTATGTAACTAACACATTAACAACTATAACACCAACGCTATGTTACCACCACCAAGATACTATAACTTACTTAAGCTAACAAAAATACAATTATAAACACAATCAGAATACATATAAAAAGAAAACCACTATTAAAATACCTACAATTAGACACACTTCTAAATATTTCCAATGCACTTTAGTGCTACTCCTGTGAACTTCATGAGACGGCAGTGAGATATATCTACCTCATCTGAAATAATATTTAACAGTCTTATGGCGCGTGACAAGGGGGCAAACTTGGTAAGGTTAGTCCTAGAGGATGGCTCCAGTAGCGTAGGCGTATTAAGGAAAATTCATAACCTATTTGCTCTATGCCAACTAACCTATTACGCTAAAAATGTAAAAATGAGTGTAGTGTAACAGGCCAGGTCACGGGAAATTCGCGGCAGCGGATAATCGCGCGGTGAGAACGGCGAAGCCTCTAGCGATGAAAACTAAAATACATATATGTCGGATATGTCAGGATTTACTCCGTTAGGATTGTAAATTATGTGGGCAGCAGATGGGTTTCGTGCAATAAAAACACACAGTTTTTAGCAAACTAACAAATTACTTGAGATTACAACTCAATAACACGGGGCACAATGACTCGGATAATTACCCAGACAAAGTTATAGTGTTCATATCGAAAAGCAGTTTTATTTAGTCGACACCACCAACACAACGAAAATCGATTTGCATTTATTTACTTAATAAGGTTCACCCATAGCACATACATACACATATACTAAATCATACGGTAATTAATATTCTAATATACAATATGTCCGGTCATGGACTAGCGATATTTTAGGTATTTATGAAACAATAATTTTAATACAGAGGAGCTCGTGGCAAAATAATAAAGCCGCTCGGGTCGATCTTTAGGTTAAGCCGTGCTTGCCTAGGTTGGTCTGTGGATGGGTGACCACCCATTACTTACCGAGTTTCCTCCGTGCCTCGGAGAGCACGTTAAGCCGTTGGTCCCGGGTGTCATTTCTAGATCTTTGACAGTCGTTAGGTAGTCAGTGGCCCGAAAAGTCTGACAACCAGTCTTTCCAAGGGGTATCGTATTACCAGAAACACCGCCCCCGGGACCCGATGGCTTGCCTGGCAAAGCCTGGGTCCTGGCCTCTGAGGCTCTCGGGCCCCGACTGGAAGGGCTCCTAAGCGCATGCTTGGAGAGAGGCCAGTTTCCGCTTCGTTGGAAGACGGGGAAGCTGGTCCTCATCCGGAAACCAGGGCGCCCTGCGGACTCTCCGTCCGCATACCGGCCCATCGTGCTGCTCGACGAGGTGGGCAAGCTCTTTGAAAGAGTCATTGCCAACCGCCTCGCCGGGCACCTTGCGGGGATGGGGCCGGATCTTGCGGAACACCAGTTTGGTTTCCGCAAGGGGCGCTCGACGGTGGACGCCATCATGCGCGTGAGAGCCCTCACGACGGGGGACGCGGTGTCCCGGGGCGGGGTCGTCTTGGCGGTGTCTCTTGACATCGCCAACGCCTTCAACTCCATGCCCTGGAGCTGCATTAGGGAGGCACTCCGGTATCACCGGGTGCCGACCTACCTTCGTCGTGTGGTCGGGGACTACCTGACGGATAGAGCCGTCATCTACCCTGGTCGAAGCGGAGAATGGAACCGGCGAGAGATGTCGTGCGGTGTTCCACAGGGATCGGTTCTGGGACCGGCCCTGTGGAACATCGGTTACGACTGGGTGCTGCGCGCCGACCTCCCTACCGGCGTCAGCGTAGTTTGCTACGCTGACGACACGCTGGTACTGGCACAAGGGAGGTCGCACGAGGCGGCGGCCGAAAACATGACACGCGGGGTTGCGATAGTCGTGGAGAGGATCCGGCAATTGGGTCTCGAGGTGGCACTGCACAAGTCCGAGGCCATGTGTTTTCATGGGCTTCGGAATGCGCCACCGTCGGGATCCCTACTGACGGCAGGAGGGGTTTCCATCGGCGTCGGGTCGACGTTGAAGTACCTAGGACTCGTTCTCGACAGCCGGTGGAACTTCGTGGAGCACTTCAGACGTTTGGCTCCCAAACTGGAACGGACAGGGGCTGCCTTCAAGCGGCTCTTGCCCAACCTGAGGGGTCCAAACGCCTCCTGCCGGAGGCTATACGCGGGGGTCGTGCGGTCCATGGCCCTTTACGGGGCCCCGGTGTGGGCGCGTTCTTTGAGGCGGCAAGCCGCCCACTACCTGAACGCGCCCCAAAAAGTAATAGCCATAAGGCTAATCCGGGGGTACCGCACGATCTCCGGCGAAGCGGCTAGCCTCCTTGCCGGATTGCCGCCATGGGATCTGGAGGCGATAGTCCTCGCACGCCTGCACGAATGGCGCGCGGAGGCACTACGTCGGGAGGAAACTCCGCTGCCGCGGCAAATTGCTGCTCAGCGGACAGACCTCCGGCGTGATCTCATGGCGACATGGAGAGAGCGACTGTCACAACCCCGTGCAGGGGACGCCACCATAGTGGCGATAAGTCCCCTGTTTGAGGAGTGGCTAGAGAGGCGCCACGGCGCCCTCACCTACCGCCTGACGCAGGTCCTCACCGGACACGGTTGTTTCGGGAGGTTCCTGCACCGAATCGGGCGGGAGGACTGCGAGGATCGTCCGGAGGACACGGTGGAGCACACCGTGGAGGTCTGCCCCGCTTGGGCGGAGCACCGCCGTGTCCTCGTAGCGGCGATTGGCGGCGGCGATCTCTCGCGTCCGGCCTTGGTTCAAGCCATGGTCCGGAGCGAGAGGGAATGGGAAGCCGTCACCTCCTTCTGCGAAGCAGTCATGCTAGTGAAGGAGGTGGCCGGACGTGAGAGGGAAAGAACCTCACGTCCCAGTCGCCGCGGGAGACGCCCTGGGCGTCGGGGGTCACGTGGTGGCTCCCGGCCACCGTAGGCGCGGGCCTGTGGACGGCGAGTTATGGGCCAGCTCGCCGTCCGGCCGTCTTATGACGACAGGCCGTGTCGACGGCGCGTTCGTGTTCCACGCGCGCCTCAAAGAGATGTCAGCAAATAAGTAGGGGTCCGCAAGGGCCGATGCCTGCCAGGGCTGCGGGACTGTTCGAAAGAGATACCGTGGCCCTGGAACACAAAGGGCAAAGAAGGAACATGGATGGGTTTTAGTCAGTACAAGTCTGACACTCCCTTCCGCTCCGCCCAGAGTGGGGGGGGTCATTTGATGATTTCCCATCCGGAAAAAAAAAAAAAAAAAAGGGGTATCGTATTACCCAGTATTAACTGGGTTGTGGAGGTCAGATAGGCAGTCGCTCCATGTAAAATACTGGTATTCAGCTGTATCCGGTTAGACTGGAAGCCGACCCCAACATAGTTGGGAAAAGGCTAGGCAGATGATGAATTTTAATACACAAATACACTACACACTTGGTCCAATCCAGTTCTCTGAAATTTGGCAGCCATTTTGTTTTTTCATACAAAAAAAATTATATCGCTCAAAGTTTTGGTCTTACTGAGATAAAAATGGACTTATAAGTAGGGCAAAGATATTTTCTATCGTTTACCTACATTATGAAATAATGGGTTCACGTTATCGTAACTTTAAGAAAAAGAAATTAAACTCCGGAAAAATATTAAAAAATTATGCATTTATCAACAATTTTTTGATAACAAATATTCTTTGCAAATTAACAAGTTTTTATAATAGAATAGTTGTTATATAAGTAACTAAAGTATCGCTAGTCCAAGACCGGACACTTCCTACATTTTTTCCACTCATACTACCTATTTCAAAGTTTGTTCGATATTTTAACTAGTTTTAACTAGTACGGTAGGTATTTTTAACGTAAATCTAATGAAAATGAAATAATGAGCGTCAGTTGTACATATAAATAATCACGTAAGTTGGCAATTTCATTATCATGATTATTTATTTATTTATTCAACTTAGAACTCATCATTCAAGGTCTCAATCATTGCAGGTAATCTTAAACCTAATTCGATAGTGTGGCTTTATACTCTTACATTTGGTAAGTTAAATAATTATAATTACGGTCTAATTATAAAAACTAAGAACTGCAATCGTTGTTAATGGCTAATAATCCAGATGTCTAGTCCACGCTGGCCACAGAACATGTTGTAATTAATTTTCAATTAAAATAGGAATCCCTAGTTTAATCGCCGATAGTGGTACACTTACAAATTGTAGATAAACTAACAACGAGGCCACGAGAAAGTTTATTTTGTAACTAAAACAATAATTTGTACAATTGGTATAATTTTGACTAATTGCAGTTCAATCCATAACTTATTTTCTTTGTAATGAGGTCAGTCGAAATAGATTGCATCACGCCTCACTTATTTTTCGTCATATTAGCAGGAGTCGTCTTGCATTTCGCTTTTTGACTTGTAGGTCGCAAAGAAGTTTCGATACTGCGGAATCTCCACGGGTGATTCTCCAGGAAGACCACAGTTCGTCAGTGTAATTATAGTCTTCTCTAAGTCTAACTGCCTCAATTCACAAAGTTCAGTTAATAACTCCATCCATTCGTTGAAGTCTATTTCCACTTTGCTAGAAAAAAAAAGAAAATAAAGTGACAAAACAATTTGCCTGTTAATGTACAGTCGCAAGCACCAATATGCATACACTTAGCAACTTTAAAAAATGTTTTGCTTCTACTATTTTGACTGCAATTTTATTTTGTTACAAACATGGTATTTTGGAATCCATTATTATTTCCTTTATTTATTTCTGTACAAATCAATTATATTTTTAAATATTCCTAACAAAAAAAAATAAAAAAAAAAACATTTAAAAATATAAAAAAATCCAAAAGCCCACCGGTATCGGGAACAGGGTCCAAGCTACCAGCGGTTAGGGTTCCCGAGAGAGGAACCTCCTAACAATACGAGCCGTGTCCAGGAGTACCGCTCAATCAAGCCCTTGATCCAGCTGCCTAACGAGAGCCTCCTCAGGTATTGATCGAGGCTCTTGGCAATTAAGCCATGGGATGATACAACTATCGGCACAATGATCGCTGAGTCCACATCCCACAAGTCGACAACCTCGCGAGCTAAGTCAAGATAATAATGGAATCCATAATTATTATTTCCATCAAAATCTTCTACATTTTCAAATATTTCATAAAAAACATTTAAAAATATAAAAAATTGTAGCCTACCGGTATCGGGAACAGGGTCCAAGCTACCGGCGGTCAGGGCTCCAGAGAGAGGAACCTCCTAACAATACGAGCCGTGTCCAGGAGTACCGCTTTCTGAATCAAACCTTTGATCCAGCTGCCTAACGAGAGCCTCCTCAGGTATTGGTCGAGGCTCTTGGCAATTAAGCCATGGGCTGATACAACTATCGGCACAATGATCGCTGAGTCCACATCCCACATGTCGACAACCTCGTGAGCCAAGTCAAGATACGAATATATAATTATTATTATGATATAATAAATAATTGTTTGAACAAAAGTATGATTTTTTTTTAAAGAATTGCATCATTTGTACAGTACTTTTCTAAAGTAAAGTTTGCTCTATATTATCAAACTATGATGAGATTCAATAATTTTGATAGATTTTGTGATTGAGGCAACATTCACAAGCCAAACAAACAAGCCTCAGATCTCAATGTGAGTAATTTTATCATTTCAAATCCAGGTGCAGTGTTAGTATTGAATGGATGAGTTTGCAAAAAGCTCTCTATTTATTGGATATTGTATGTTTAAAAGTTGCGCCAGTTACGGAAAAGCTAAAAGGGAATCGACTGTCTCGGTATGGGCATGTGATTAGGAAGGGACGAATCGCATGTGACTAAAAGAGTGATGAATATAAACGTTGATGGATGGAGAGGGAGAGGAAGACCAAATAAACGATGGATGGATTGTGTGAGGAATGATATGAAAGTTAAAGGAGTAAATGATAGCGTGACGGTTGACAGAGGAGAATTGAAGATAAAAACGTGTTGCGCCGACCCCAAGTGACATAGGACAAGGGCAGGAATATGATGATGATGCGTGTTAGTCATATTCAAGAAATATGTAATTTGCTGCATTTCTTAAATGTGCTGCCAATTGCTATGAATTGTAGTTGGATTTTATTTATATGAAATGTGCAGTGTGCACCTGATCTCCTAATGTTGTAACCACAATACATTTCCTTAGCACTGCCATGCACCCCCTCCCCCTCACCTTGGTTCCTTCATCGTTTCACTTTAGTGCTTACTCTCATCGAAAACAACTAAAGCAAACACTCAGATTAGTAGTTAAAATGCATGACTTTTTTGTTAGAATATCTCAGAGTTTGTATAAATCATACATATCTGCCCATATCCTCGGGTATTATAATTGTGATGTTATGTTATGATTCAATGCAGGTAAGCACCTCAATGATGTATTAATTAGTAATTATTATAAATTATAGATTATTAAATAATTTTTATTTCAAACAACGAACGAAAAACACACAATCTCAACGAGGAAACCCTGCACACACCATCTTTGCCGCAGTCGACCTCGTAGGCGATGCCCACGATTGCCCACCCTCAGGCGTCCAGTGAGTGACGCCCTTTGCCCACCTCTCCGGGAGCATCCGTGAGACATGGCCAACCCACTCCCACCTTAGCTTGACTATTTTAACTCCAACATCAGCTACTTGAGTTATAGAGCGCGTGATGTTTCTAACGCGATCTGATCGCTAGGCAGGTTATATTCTCTATGGGCAGGACGCACATGTCGATGAGTTTTCTTTTTAATGTTGTGTACGTGCTCTTTTAGGGACCAGAAAGTCTTCCAAGCATTTTGGAATCGTCTTTCGACTTCCTCGTCTTGTCTTTTTTTTGAAAGACAATATCGGGCCCGATAATAGTACTCATCGACATATTGCAACACATGCCGTCTTCCACGACCCTACGTTTAGTGCTGTTGGTGTCGATCATGATCTGGGTCTTGAATCTATTCATTGACAGTCCAGCCTCGAGACTTGAAGTGCTCAGATCTTGGAGCATTTCTACAAATTCTGAAGATGATGTGGAGAAAATCACAATATTTTCAATTTCTCTACAATTAACCAAGTATTAGAAAAATAAAATGAATTCAACAAATCGCTTTATCTGGCCTTTGTGGATTATGCCAAGGCATTCGACAGTCGACAGTATACACCATCTCTCTGTCATAAATGCCTTGGAGTCCCAAAACATTCCACAGACCAGATATTGACCTTATTGACAACATTTATAACAATCTACAGATGTCAAATAAATAACTAACTACCCTATAATACAACTATTAAAATCAATAAACCTACATATGTAAGTAAGAATAAAAACATAACTTCCCTTAAATTTCAAACCAAAGTAAAATTACAATCAAATAATGGTTTTGCGCCCTTGTATACATTTTGGTGGTTGTGACTGTACTGACTTGGTAGTAAGTTACGTAAGCGATTGGCAGAGCCAATAAGTTGCCAGCCTCTGTTTACTTGGTGCCATTGTTAAACTCTTAATTAACTACCTTCGATTTTCTAACACTTCGAATTTGTTTCTCAATTTGGAATACACTTCTCAAGTACCTCGAGATTTTTCCAAGAAAAAGTTCAACTCTAAAATATTGTTTAGCACTGACGACGCTCATTACAAAATCTTGGTAATAGTGAAGTAATGAAATGAATCTTTTAAAACTTGTCATATTGCAATAAATCTATTTTATCCTTGTGGTCTTTTTTCTTTGGTCGCAACAACTAAGTTAGGTTAGGTTAGACCAAACATTAAATTAATGTTTTAGGTTAGGTTAGAACTGTGACCGAACACGCGTGACACGCGGCAACAGCTAAGGAGCGCTACAGTGTTCGCGCTGCTACTAGACTAGGCAGTAGGCACATCATAAAAAAACTATCTAGTGTATCACCGTCAGTACCGAAATAGATTTTTTTTTAATAACAAAATGGAAATTTTACCGGCAATTGTTTCTATATTTCGCTGCCCTAGTTCAATAGAAAAATATATTGCCCGAAGTATGTTTTATGTTAATTATACATTTAAGATTTTACTGTCAGTAATTCACTTGTTATTTTAAATGTGGTTAATTTATTAAACTGCTAGCTTAGTTTAATACGTTTTGGAGTTATTTATATTTAAATATGAATAAAACACTTTTTATATTAATGGCAATGCATTTGCTTGTTTAGCACTTGGGTTGCGTTTAACATAATATCCGATTTTTTTGTGACAATAGCTATTCTTTTTACCTGAAAAAAAAAATTGATCACAATTTTTTTTTTAACCTTTCTTTCAGGAATTAGAGCAGCGATTTGTAAATGTGAGTAACGTGGATATATTTTTATTTGACCCGGAATTATGTAATACCATTCATACATTACATACATTCTTCTCTATCCCTTAAATGCATAAAGTTGTAAAACTGCAACATACCATTCAAACGACTATAAAATTATTAGTATGAGTTCATTGCATGCTGTTGCAGGATTATCGCTATCATGGTTATATAATTAATCGAGTGGCAACACACTTTTTTTCTTCACGACTGTCAAATTTGTATATTTTTCCCGGAATCAGCATATTCATGGCTCCAAAATAAATTTTTTCTCGGTCTAAAAATATCATGCATTTAAGGGCTATAGAGATCAACACTTTGGAATGGCAAGTACACTACTTTAAAAACCAAATCTAAAAAGGAAAATATACCCGAATTTATTAAATATGACTCCGGTATCAGTCATTGTAACCTTTCTGTCGTCAATAATGTTCCCTTGTCGCATCCAATAGTCGCTGTGAAACAAGGTGATGGTTTCACCAGTTCTCGTTTTGCTGTCGAAAAGTTTAGCGAAGGCAAGGAACTGGCTGTCAATAGTGGCCTGTTCTTCATCCATCGTGGGAATTTAACGCTAAAAAAGAACATGTTTTTTCTTTTCAGATTTTATTTCTGTTAGACACAGTGCAGATATCTTGTAGATAATTATGAAATGGTGGTAGATAATTATAAAATGGTGGGAGATAATTATGAAATGGCGGTAGAAAATCATGAAATGGCGGTAGAAAATCATGAAATGGTGATGGCTCAAATAGATGTTATTCTGATTAAATTGATTCCTAGTTGTTGTAGTTTCAATGTTTCTTGGTTTAGCAATACAAAATGGTCGTGTTCAAAGTTCATATACAAAATTGTGACACGTTGTTTGTTTTTTGGTTTATAGTACATTAATAACAGTGCCGCCAGAAACAGGTGTGTTATGACTAAAAACTCGAATTCGAAACCAACGAGGCGCCGTGCCATCAATGCTTACAAAAATGTATATAAACCTGAAGTTTTAAATAAATAATAAGTTATTTATCAAAAAACATAATATTACTTTGCAGAAAATATTTTAAATGCATGTAGCCATTGCAACCGAACTAGGCAATGACTGTATTTCGGTTTACAGTGCCTTTTCACTTGATATTTAACAATAAAATAACAACTTTCGCACGCAAAATACGCGCTTTGACGTGGAGTTGCGGACACCAGCCCGTTATACAACAACTAAGGAATGGGTTGTACTACTAATCAATTTTGAATGAATTTTAACTATCCAAAAAGTTACGTTTTTTTTTAAATTTTGTAGCCTATAACCTTCCTCGATAAATGGTCTATCCAACACTATAAGATTTTTCAAATCGAACCAGTAGTTCCTGAGATTAGCGCATTCAACCAAACAAACAAACTCTTCAGCTTTATAATATGAGTATAGAATACATTATTATTGGAAGCGAACTATAGTATACGGTTTATATACGGCAGTAAGCAAAGCTTTCACAATTATGTATTTTACCTCCAACAGTAACCTCGTTGCATAGAGAATGAATATTGCATTTGGCAGAGGTGAAAAATCATAACATAAAATCAAAATAAAGATAAACACACGTGCCCGTGGTTCATCCACGGACACGAACGGTGTTTTATCTTTATTTTAGTTAATTGGGGTTGGCGCAACACGTTTTTTTTTTTCCTTCCATTCACCGCGGTCAACGGGCACACTATCCTTTACTCCTTTTTCTTTCAGCTCATACCTCACAAAATCCATCCGTCGTATCTTTGGCCTTCCTCTCCCTCTCCCTTTCCATCCATCAACATTTATATTCATCAGTCTTTTAGCCACATGCAATTCAATATTTATCTCTACACATCACACATGTCCATAACAAGACAGACGATTCCCTTTCAACCATTCTGTAACTGGCACCACTATCAAACTTCCTCTTACTTTATCCATGCTTGTCACTCTACAAGTCTACACATTCACATCAAGCTCCTCATCTCCGCTACATGCTACCATTTTTCTTATGACTACTTCACCACTTGCGTATAATAAATACAACACAATAAAATTGTGTGCTGCACGTATTTAGGACAAGCTGAGTAAGCCCGCTCAGACCAGTCACGGCTATAGTCATGTACAACATTATTTTTAGTACATACGAAACCTGAATATAGTTTGTTCAGAATAAGTAACTGAAACGATTCCAATCATTTTTAAACCATGTTATATTTTGTCCCAAAAATATTTTGAAAAAGTTACAAGTTGGACACCGAGCGACATTAAATACCTATCGCAATAATTTAGGTACCTACTGCTAAATTATTATTATCAATGAGCTCAAGATGACGCGGTGAACACGTTTTTGCGCGGACAGCCAGGTAACAGAACAAGCTTATAACTTTGTGATTTACCGTGATACAGTTTTGAAATTTTGTACATAGATTCTTTACATAAAAATATTAGACACGTGTTTCAGGTTTCGCATATACTAAAACTAAGGTTGTATAGTTATTTATATAAATAGTATTCACGTTTTTAGCCAAAAAGTAATTTCAGAATTCCTGTGAATTTCAATCTTCGTTGTCGGATTTTCAGCTAGATTAATATTCAGGCAATAAAAACGGTCAGCACAGATAGCCAAACACGGTTTGGTTGCGTGGCGTAAAATAGATGTATGCGATGGATGTTCGGGGACCAACCCTATCCCAGTTGTGTTAAAGTTCATTTCCAAATATTCATTGAAAACTACTCGGGCATCTGTGTTTACACTGTTCGTAAAGGCTAGTTATTTCCATCCTATACAGTTCGTTCCAGTTTGTTTACTTTTTGAAAACAGTTTTTTTACTTTGTTTTGTAGACGTATAAAAAATAAAAAAGAAAATATGGAAGCGCATTAGAACTGACGTTTGTGTTGTGCAAAAGAGCAAAGAAATTGCAAAGCTTATTAATAATGCTGCTTTAATCTTTGCTTTGAGACGGAACAAAGTTCCTTTTTCAAAGACCTGTAGCCCTGTAGTTAACATAAAGTTGTCTGAGGGCTCCTCTGAGTAAAAGGGTAAAAACGTAAGGTAAAACAAAGTCTTAACAAAGAACGTTAAAAGATCTTTTTTTTCTTTTTGTTTTAGTTCAAAGAAAATACTTTAATCTAAGGAAATAATTAAATATTTCAAGATATGAATGGGAATTCAGTTTAACAAAAATATTCACGAGTAAATATCGGTTAGCAGGTTTAAAACTATTACCATTTTGGTAAAAGCTTTGTTGTTGCCTCTGCCTTGTTGATTTTTGCGTGTTTCAGTTTTTCCAACTAAGGGGTCGGGTTCTGCAGCTGATTAACAGAATTTTGCATGGAGCAAAAATTTATTCAGGTAGGTAGTTACGGGGCAACGCGATATTTTGATGAGACTGGCTGCCTGCTGCCTGAAATTCGAGATTTTAAACTATGGTATCAGCGTGCATATTCCGCACGAAAACATGATTGCTGAATTAGTGGGAAGTAATTACGGAAATTTGTAAATTGAGTTTCATTGAAAATTTTTCATGATTTATTAATTTTTCATGGTTGCATTAAAATATACGATTTCCTGATATTTGCCAATTTTGAAATATGTATTTCATCGCCAACAATGACCAAATCAATAATTATACTAAATTGGTGTTTAATAAATGCGCAGAGGTCACACTATTACACTACAATATAAATTCATCGCATTGCAAGTTATTCATTAACCAATAAAGAAATATTCAAAGGGATATTTAAAAAAAAGTCGAGAAAGGCGAGTTTTTCTTTTTTACTTTTTCGCCACATCTCAAGGAACTCGATCAAAAAAGTTTCATGAAAATTCGACCACTGTAAACTTCGTTCTACCCTATTGTCTAAATGCACAACACTAGATACCGCTCAAAGAAAGGCTCAAAGTGACCACCAAAGTGTGGAATACTTATAACTTGAGGGTCCGCTGCGCTGCCACGGACGACGCCGTGAAAGATGCAGAGTATAAAGCCATAAAGATATGAAATACTGTCGTTCCATCGACACGAAGAGGAATAAAAACTACATTAGGCGTGATAGTGAATATTTACTATTAAATACTCACCTAACCTATAAACGTAACTTTAAACACAACATTGCGCGGCTCATGTATCGACATGCTCTGTGGTATCGACCAAACATAATATGAGTGACTAAACCTTTCAAATTGAAGGCTTGATTCAGTTGCCATTGTAACAAAAATATTTTCCAATTTTCCATAAGAAGTATTTAATGAAACCAATGTTTAGTATATATTTTTTCTAATTTTTGTACCTATAATTATCACTTGCTTCGGTGAAGGAAAACATCGGGAGGAAACCAACATGCCAGAGAGATATTTCTCAACGGCGTGTAAAGCCAAGTCAGAGCCTTATAGCGGCATAAAAACTCTGACACCAGGTTAGGCACTAACCACACGATAAAGAAGAAGTATAGATTATTTCTAAATCTCTGCCCAGAGATGGACAAAGAAAACAAGGAAGGTCGCGAAAACGCTAGGAAGATTTATTTAAAGAAAAATGTGAACTCGGCTGAAGGAGACAAGAGATATCGAAAAATGGAAAAAAACTGCGCCGCATAGGCTACTTCCATTATAAACGTAAAGAATGTAATATATGAATGCAGTGTAATGAAACGAATGTATTGTATTGCATATCGGGCAGGTGTCCGCAAGTCCAAAGCGCGTATTTTGCGCATGGATTCGAATGTAATGTACTTATATGTAACGTAATATCAATAATGTAATCAGTGAAAAAAATTTTAGAATTGGATCATGAGTTCTCTCACATACAAACTTTCAAAAAAATCTCAAACTCTTTCTAATATTAGTATAGAAATAGAAACGTTCAAGATTTTATAATAAGTTTTTATTTGTACCTTTATTAATTAATCAGAGATCAGAATAGGTACAGTTTATTTGCCTTAACTTCAAGGTTCTAAGTAATAAGAGGATAAAACCTCCCATCAAAATTTTATTTGATCAAAAAGTTGTTTCCTACAAGAAACGTTCCGAAATGAAGCTGTTGAATAAGAGCGAGGTACTACTTAGATTCTTAAATTTCAGATAAATAAACTGTACTTTTACCGATCTCTGATTAATTATAAGAGACCGACTGAAAATGCTTATTTTCGGCCGAAACTGAAATAGAATGCTTAAAATTGCATTGACGGCTGAAAACTAATTACGTAAAAACTTTTAAAGCCTTGTGAAACGTACAGTGCCCATGTTGTGAGTTTAATCACCCCGCCCCGGCCTCGCACGGGTAGCAGTTATTAAGTTTATCCGGATCACACACAGAGGCGGTAAAATCGATATTCCAGCATGGTGGATACATAAACGAGAAGTTTCAAAGCGAATAACGGTGTATTTTCCCTTCAGATACTGATACTGTTAGCCTGCGTCATCCCACTGCTGGGCAAAGGCCTCTCCCCGTGACTTCCAGTTGCTACGATCTAGGGTCAATGTGGGCTACTGGTCGTTTGTTTTGTCCAGCTCGTCCCGCCATCTTCTACGAGGTCTGCCGCGATGCTTTCTGGCTGTGTCTCTTCAGAATAAAACAATAATTGTTATTTGAATAATTACCCCTAAAAAATACGTTGGGTTCTTTTTGTATTCTGGCAACCTCTAGCGACATTAACGTCCCCGTGAAAATTTGACAATTTGACTCTTGAAAAAGTTAAGTACAATGACATGGAATTATTAATTACCACCACTATATTAGTAGGTACCACTTTAAACCGCTTTTAACAATGATCGTATATTCCGAACCATTGTTCACAAAGCTTCGCAGCTGTGGTATCTATATTGGATTTCCACAGTTTCCATGGGTATCAACATTTGGTCATGGAAACGCGTTGCTAAGGAGTGATGCACACTTATTTGGTTCCCAGCTGGGCGGCACAACGCTGATAGCGGACTACCGCCCAATTGTAGTAACCAGAGTCGGTATGCGATGTTACAGTGCTAAGACGGTCGCTATTTTAGGGCGAAAGGTGGTTTAGCAAGCAGATGCGTACATGTAGGTACTAGGTAGGTTATCGAAGTAATTAAATGCAATGATCCTCTCCCTTTGGTGCACTCTGCAACGTCATGAAGAAGGTATCTCATAAAACAGTAATTATGTTAAAACACTATGTGAAAAATTCGGGGTATTCCTCAGAGAGCAACCATGTTTAAGCGCAACCAACTAAGCGCGACTTAATTATTACTCGTAGCGCAACCATGATGAAAAATAGAGAGGGGTATGATGGATTCATTAATGATATCTCTCTATTTTTCATCATGGTTATATACAAGATGAGTTTTAGTATAAGCGAAATCTGAAAGTAGTATTATAAAAATTGTAAAGAATGTATGTACAAAATTTCAAAACCGTATAATGAAAAATCACAGAGTTATAAGCTTGTTCTGTTACCTGATTGTCCGCACAAAAACGTAGTTACCACGCGAAGAGTACACGTGCGCGCCTGCAGCGTCGTCTTGACCTCATTAATAATAATAATTTAGCAGTAGGTACCTAAATTATTGCGATAGGTACTAAATGTCGCTCGGTGTCCAACTTGTAACTTTTTTTTAAATATTTTTGGGAAAATATTTATAAATATTGGAATCGATTCAGTTACTTATTCTAAACAAACTATATTCAGGTTTCGCATATACTAAAAATAATGTTAAACCTGGGAGTGTATGCGCTTCGGTAGGCTTCAACACGAACATCGCACCACAGTTTGTCCGTCCACATAACAGAGAGAGAGAGTGTACCATAAAAGATAATGCTATCGCGGACTTTTCAGATTTTTTTAGGTGCATGAAATAAACCCAAACACTATATAAATGCTATAAACTCTTGAGGACCTCTTGCAACTGACTTCGATCTCCATCATCAGACCTTCGATGAGAGTCATACTCCAGCTAGGTATAAAGTTGTCATCAAGGTGCATGAAATGACTTCAAACTTGATTTTTCAATTTTAAATGGGACCTACTTTTAGATATAAGCTTTTCACAAAAAAGAAGCATGCATATCGTACTTCTGTGTAAACAGTTATGCATGGTCATACATAATACATAAAAAAATATATATACGCGTCAAATAATAATTAATACTACGCTACGAATTTAACCAACGCGGCGAACGAAATAAATTTTAGAACACAAAAGCTGCTATTGTGACTAAACTATGATAGTTAGATAAATTTCCGCGCGGATTTTTTTGTTGGTAATAATGAGTACTTTAATCATGTAGTACATACTTTTTAAGTATCATCAATAGTTTTCTCAGCGCACGCCAAATAATGAATTTTATAGGCAAAATTTTGCTACTTTGGTTACATTATTGCAATTTTCTCAAGGATCTCTATTTTTTTTAAATAAATTATGGCCTATGTTACTTCCTGATAATGTAGCTTTCTATCGGTAAAAAAATGGTTCAAATCGGTTCAATAGTTTCGGAGCCTATTCGGTACAAACAAACATACAAATAAATTTTTCCTCTGTATAATATTAGTATAGATACGTTACTCAAAAGTTTTGAAAACATTTTAGTCATAACTCTGTAATATTCTAACCATGGTGATACATGTAATAAGCATAGGTACTTCCATTGTTGTAGGGAAGAACAGGGCAATATTTATTAGATCTCGATTAAATTCTATTTCTCGTATTTCCGAAGATAGACCATGATTGCTGAAGCGTATAATTTTCCAAGAACGAATGATAGGGCAAATTAAAAGTTGAAGCTTGCACGTACATCGATGTAAGAAATACTGTCGAAGCAAGCCCTTCGTCTATTTACCATATTTTTGTTGAGTTTCTAGTCAACTGTTCCCATACAGGCGGGACCTACGGGTCCACTCGACCTAATGCATGTTTGATTTGGTCAACTGGACCCCTAGGATCAATTTTGTGATTTGTATAGTCAAGTCGAAAAGTCTTGTTGATATTAATATCTATTATTTGTAACCAATTATATTAAGTGATGTGTCCCGTAGACACACGAAACCCTATTTGGCTTTGTCTTGTTCAGTCACCATCTGTATCCGTCTATTCCCAGTCGTCACCACCGGCTTTGTCACCACTAGCGACAAATGGGAAAATAAATCCCGATTGTAGTCACTGGCGACAAAAGAGAAAAAACACGTTAGTTGCCATTATTGTTGGCATATGTGACACAAATTATATACCAAAAAGTACTAGGCGGTAAACCTGGGGGTGACAATGGATTCCTGTTTATCTTGGACTGGACATGTTGCTGGAGTTAGTCGAGAAGTGCATTATACGTTCCACTCATTGAAATGCTTCCAGAGCTTCCTGCCATTAAACACCAAAACCTCCCTTGCGCAAACTCTCATTCAACCTATCATAGACTACGCTGATGCCTGTTATTTGGATGCCAGCGAGGAGCTTTTAAATAAACTTGAGCGCTTGCAAAATATCTGTATTCGTTTTGTATTTAAATTTAAAAAGTATGATCACGTTTCTAACTTTCGCAAAATACTCAAGTGGCTCCCAATTCGATTTCTCAGGAACTCTCGTATATTTTGTTTGGTATTTAACATCCTTCATAACCCTAAAATGCCATCCTATCTGCGGGAACGCTTTTCCTATTCCCGTCCTTCTGATGCACCTTGCAGGTCGCATCTTAGGAACTTCCTTAAATCCCCTCCACACTCTACCGACTTCTACTCCTATTCCTTCACTGTACACGCCGTGTGGCTGTGGAATTCACTTCCGCCTGACATTAGGGACTGCCAAACTGTTGCAGTTTTCAAAAGAAGAGTGAAAGAACTTTATCTTTCCATTTCGTCATAGTTGCATATGTATTTATTATTAGTTATTTTATTGTATTTACAGTATTGTTATGTTTTGTCTTTGTATTTATAAGTAATTATGTTTGTATATTATTATGTTTAAATATGTAGTTCTGCTTTATATTTTATGTATTCCATTTTCTCTTCTTCTTTTACACACTATGTCTACATTTCTTTTTTAGTACCTATCTCCTTTCGCAGGTATGCTGGAAGAGATTTTTTTAGAAATAAGCATCACTTTTGTACAATTTTCTGTATTTAGTGTATAAATTATTAAATAATAAATAACCACCTGTCCTAATGTTACACAGTCAATTTACTCAGAGAAATGATTAATATGACTCCGATACAGACAAAAGGTTATTTCGATGAAATTTGTAAAAAAAAGATGTAAGTGTTCGATAAAAATTGAGTGGGTTGGTATTCCGTATTAACCTCTAATTGGTCGCGTGGGGTGTTATACACCCCCACCTTTATAAAAACACGTGTCTTTTATGATCAAGTATTGAAAATAATCGGAATTTTCCATGTATTTCCTATTTTATTTATATGATCAGGGCGTCTCGCATCCCACGCGACCGTTTACGCAACTTTTTAAACGCTACCAATTAAGGATTAACTTCAAGTACCAACACAATTTAGGGTTGGCTTCCGTAGACTGTCTACGCGTCTGTGCGGGTATCTCGTTGAAAATTGAAAAAGTAGTTTACGTATCAAATCGAATCGGTTCAAATAAATTCAATGCAGTTATGCATCTGGTTTATTGTTGACTAATAACTTTGACTTTGCTAATAAATTCAATATATTTGAAGATATGGGATATTTTTTAAGCATAGGTTACAAATTGCATACACAAAAATGCTCGTCAAATTAACTCAAAAGTGTGTAATTAAACAAAATCGTATGTATTCTTACGATAACAAGTAAATAAGTAACGTTCAATAATAGACAATTAATACATGTTAAAATGAAACAACCCTAAATTAAGTTCTCAGTGGGATCTGGTTCCTGTGCGATAAACGCGAGAATTTCTTCTCACATCTTCGACATAATATTTCGCTGGCGCTCGCTGCGCAGAAAAAAAAACGTGTTTGAAGTGACTCCCGTGGGCCGTGCTGACGTCGCAGCTTCATCCCTTAAGGTGGTACTCATCACTTTGTGACGGCTTTGTATAATAAGTCTGTTCTGCTCATAGATCGATAACCAAGGCGCTATTTATAATTTTACCGGTAGTTGTTGGTCTAGCGGTCGCAAATGTTACTACTGAGACTGAGATCCTATGTTTTATTCCCAGGTCAGGCCAAGTTATTGAGTTTTTGAAATCAGGATTTATAGTAGAAGATTGGAGTTGGATTTGTGTCCGATTGATCGGAATAGGTTCGACCCTACACCCTTTTAGATGGGAATGAAACGTAACTGGTGACTTCTAGGTGTGCAACAAATTGGTACATCTCAGTATGTCATTCATACATCGTTAGCAGGTTGTGTGTAATTGACCGTTGATCATGCCGACCGAGCTTACGTAGTTAGGCACAGGCAACCGGGAATCGATAAACGCTAGAACGTTAGAAATTAGTTCCTTGAATATCTGAAATTTAGCGTTTGCTTAAATTACATACATGGTGTAAACCGACCGTTCACGAAGCCGACAACCCAGCATTCTGTACATCAAACTAAGTACCTTTACGCAAAAACTATTGCAGGGAAACAAATTTTTTTTTGGAGTGAACAGTTACATTTTACGGTAGGACTCAATAAAACATTGTGCTGATGGATGGATTGTATAGTACGGGAGTCGTGGAGGTAGTTAAAGTAAAGTTCTTACATTAAAAACATGTATTTAAAAAAAAAAACTTGTGAACTTCGTTACGGGTCTTTTTACACCCTTCATTAAATAGGAATGACTTGGAGTAATATCGGAATGAAAACGCAACGGAATATTAATTGTAAGTGTAAGTCCCTACAGTAAACATTCGCATGGCAGAGTGGTAGTAAGATCGATCAGGGAAAAACTGCAGCTGACTTTTTAATTAAACCTGTACGAGCTACGCAGTACAGTCACGAGCACCAATATGTAAACACTTAACAACTTTTAAAAGTGTTTTTCTCCTACTGTTCTGATTAAAAAGTTATGTTGTTACGAACATAGTATTCCGGAACTCTTGATTGATTTTTGTATAGTTTGTACGTCACATTCATTTATTAAGAGCAGCGGTGTCCTTTTTTTCCTGTGTACCCTTGGCTCAGTGGTGGCGGCCCCAACTTATGAGCAGTGAGTCGTGGGTTCGATCCCAGGCAGGCGCATTACTTTGTGTAATTTATTTTATCACTGCTGCTTTCCAAACGGTGAAGGAAAACATCGTGATGAAACCGGCATGTCCTAGTACCAAAAATTACATCTACCGACCCGCACTGGGCCCGCGTGATAAATTATAGCCCATTCCCTCTTTTAAAGAGGAGGCCTGTGTCACAGCGGTTTGCATGCTGTGTTGTCTATTTAGCTCCTAATGTATTCTTGGTACTAGATATTATTCTATTTTTAATTGTATCAAAAGAATGATGTGTAACTTTAACAAACTACCTCCAATTGTATGTTTGTAAACGAAGTTCAGACTACGTTCAGTTTGTATTTCCCGCGCGTAATATTTTATGTTATACAAGCTGTGGTAGAAACTATAGAGCACGTACCTTAAGCTATGACGGTGAGCATAATCTACAAACGTACGAGTGAAAGTTAATCTAAATAAAATAACTAAAAAGGATTTGCGAATATTAGCTTTAAATGTTATTTCTCTTTTCAGGTATTGTTAATTGTACCTAGTTTTAAGTTCTTAAGTGTGTAATGTTAAAAGTTGTAGGCATAGTAATTAATAAAAACATCTCTTTTCAAAGCAACTCATTAATACATAGCTTGTATTTCAAAATCCTAAAGTGATTATAAAGTCACATTATAAAACAACATTTGTACAGCTGTCTTATCAAAAATAGAAAAGTTGCAATTTAAGTTTGTAATTGAAGGCCCAAAAACTAATTTCATGTGCATAACCTCAATTACTGGTGCCGACAAATGTGAATTTTCAATTCCAGATCAACTATACCAGTGAAACTACATAATTTAGTAACGAAAACTCTGGCTTTTTAACCGACTTCCAAAAGGAGGAGGTTATCAGGTCGTCTGATTTTTTTTTTTGTGTATGTTCAGCGATTTTTTCGCCAATTTTGAACCGATTTTGATGATGTTTCTTTTGTTTGGACGAATATTGTTCTGCGGTGATCCCGTTTAAATTGACAATAAATTGGGGAAGATCTGATGCTGATATTCGGAGAAAATCAATGGAACACTTCAATAATAGACATCAAATCTGTCGTGATTGCTGCAATCGCTTAGATGTTTATTGTTTACACAATATCGTAACATAACATAACGCCTGTATGCTCTGAGGGTGCAGATGTGTACAGTACAACCAGATTTGTTTGTTTTTGTTGATATTACAACTAAAAATGTTTTTTTTTTTTTTGCAATAAATAAAACCGACTTCAAAAACACAAAAATGAGAAAAATAATTTTAGCTTCAGAAGTCTGTGACAAATAAACTGAATCAAACAAACTAAAGTCACCGACTAATATTTAGACGTCTAGAGCAGTATATTGAAAAGGCCAAAGTTCTGTCATCCCACTCAGATAAGTTTATAAAATCACAATCCTGGTTAGATTCTTTAACACGTTTAGTCATATAGATTTCTCAAAAAATATTCTAACTTTAGCTTGTTTCCTAGATATTGAGAGTGTCTACAATAACTTTTCTAATGATGTAGCGATGAAGACATTGGATAATCTTCAAATAGGAACAAAAATGTGTTTAAACAAACTTATCTTTGGTCCTTTTAAGCGAGATATCGAGTTTATCGGATAAAGGCGCAAGCACACTTTTCAAGGAACTATAATAAAGGTATTGCACGAGTGGACCACCGTTATTTTCAATTTAATAACATACAAAATAATTATGTCACCAAACACAAAATATATTATTATTGGGGTAGTATTTAAACGAGCGAACATAAATTCAAATTAAAGGTGTCAAAAATATTGAAAATGGGCTACTGAAATACTAAGTGAGCGACAAACAGTGGGCTATAAACAATACTAATGTTTAAAACAGCGACTTGAAAATAGAAATTTGAGTTACTAGTTGTTCAGTACGATTATGTGATAATTCAAGGACTCCTGTAAAAAACTTAAAACAAGGTTATTAATCACTAGATTGTAGATAAGGCGTAGTCGACGAACCCCCGCTGAGCGGGGCTTCTATTTCTGTTTACAGAGTTTAAAGTAACCTAACACGAAGGGGATGGCGGGGTCTTAGTTCGCTCACTTCGCTCGCTCACTAGACCCCGCCATCCCCTTCGAACCTAACCTGTCCGAGTCGGGGTGCCACAAGTCTCTCTCAGCATTCGCTCGCTCTTGCTTCCTTAATTCTCCTTGCCGCAATGACCAGATAAATAGTTACTTACTTTGGTACAATAGTCGCCCATTTAGTATATTGGTCGCCAATTAAATTTTTATTCGCCCGATTAATAATTTCCCTTATTATTGCAGTGTGCAGACGATTGTGTATTGTTTGTTAGTTGCAAAGACATCAAAAGATGTGAAACACGCATCCAACAAGCGCTTGATGTTATCATTATTTTATTTGATGAATAAGACTCTAAGTCTTCGATGAGATTGGATGTTTGCTGCTCAAGTTGTCTGCTGAACTTCGTGTGATTTTGTAATATCCACATCGTCTCTTCGAGCCATTCAACATATTGGTGGTCGTTTAAACTTTGTACTAAGCACATCTATTCGTTAGCACGACGAGCAGCCACTCTTAATGGCCTTACTCTCGTTTCGGTGGGCGTGTTTACTTTTGAGGGTTACTTACCTCAAAAGGAAAAAACGGAACCCTTATAGGATTCACTCGCGTTTCTGTCTGTCCATCTGTCGCAGCCAATTTACTCCGTAACTACTGGACTGATTGAGTTGGGTACACATATGTAAGTCGGTGACCAAAACACGGACGTGTCACGTAAATTAATGAATTTTAAACTTGGGGGCCACTTTTGGGGGGTAAATAAGAAAATAAAATAAAAAAGTTTTGCTAACTATATCATGTTACATATTATATGAAAGGGTATAATTTTGAAGTTATTTAAGAAAATAGGCGAAAATTGACGATTCACCCTCTTAACTCCGAAACTACAGGGCAAAAACAGTTCTTTTCCTATAAATTATAGGAAAACCTATAAGAAAGCTACAACAACGAATAATAAAAATAAATTAAAAATTAAAGGGGCTCGCCTACTACGATGCTACACTTGACCGCTACGGCTACGGTTTTTTATGAATCTCGCGATGGGACGATTTACTGACTTGACGGAAGCATAATAAAGACCACATATTTTGCATGTTCGACTTGATTTTGCAGAAATTCTTTGAGTGAAGAATTCAAGTGTAGACTAAATTTAAGTGGAAGATTGAGAAATTGCCTTCCATCATCCAAAACCAAGTCATCAACAATTTGTTTACATTACTGGTGATAGGAGAAACCTGTTATCTAGTAATCCAAATAAGCCACTTCTTGGACGACAGCATTCTGTTTTTCAAGTATGGGCTTTCATGCACATGTTCTGAATTTTGTGGGAAATCTGAAAAAGTAAAACAATAAATACTGCTGATGTAATCACCATCCAGACCATTCCCCATGTCACAAAAAAAAAGCAAAACAAAGGCCGCCCCCGCCCCGCTGTTGTGCTTACGTAAGACTTGAATGGCCCCTTAGCAACGGAAATAATTCTCTTTCAAACAAAAAAAGAAAAATCGTCTAAATTTGTTTACAATTGGCAAAGATACCGGTGTTCACACACACAAAATAAAAATACGAATTGTTAACCGTCTCCTATTGGAAGTCTGGTAAAAAGTGGAGGAGCAATGAAATTTTGCACACACCTTTGGTTCTGGTGACAATACATTTTTATGACAGACATGACTTGATCCTGCAGCCAGGATCGCATCCTCAGCGGTTCATAGCATGAACTCGAAACATTTTCAATTCTAATTTTCTTGTTTATTAAATACTCGCTTATGGCCGCGGCTTCGCTCGCATGGCGTTCGGTTGCGTCTTTTGATGGCGAAACGAACAAGAGTATAGTACACCTTATATTACCTTAAATCCCATTCTAATTCCCAGACATTTTGATATCACATCTTATCGGCCCTAAGAAATTTTGTACATACCTACTAAACTATAAAGTAAATTCAATTTCACAGCCAGTTTGTTTCCAATTCTTGATGTAATAACTATTTTAATTTTTCGACTTGTATTGATTCTTTTGTGAAAAATTAGGGTGTTGAAATATTCTGTGAATTTGGCATTGGACAAGTGGATCCGAAATGGAAATAACCGTAATACATTTTATATTTTCATGCTGCTCCTTTTGTGATAATGGTGATAGCAGAGCAAGGAATACTAATAATATTCGTTGTGCTGAAAGAGCGTTGAACGCACAAATTCTGTCAGGTATAATCTTCAAAGCCGTCTTCGTCGTCTTTTGTGTCGTAGTGCGAGTAAACTGTGCTTGATTTGTGTAGAACGTTTTGACAATGCCGTCTCAACCAGCAGTCACATAAGAGTGTCCTTCCTCTATAGTGGCAGCAGAGTATTCTCCGTCACGAGACCTCGAGTCCTGACCACCTTTCACATATGCCAGGATAAAGCTCTTTTCTCGTTCAGTAGTTCGTATATGATGCGGTAACAGAAAAACAAACGGACTATCCCAAACATATCTTTAAAACAACCGTGGTATTCCTAACACTTAACATTAAAAAGGGTAAAACGTGTCCCTTTTGATGAGACTGCAAAGAGTACTTAGAAGGTATGTTTCCGTAGCAAGATTGTAGTCCTTTCTGCTGTTAGTTAACGTCATCTGTAAATTTGGCTAAGCTGACGTTTAAAGGAGTCCCTGTAGAACATTATATTTTTAAACAAATATCAGGTTAGCCAACTTTATAGTTTGGCGTAACTAACTTTGAAATTACTGAACTTGTCATTGATTGATATGCGAAAGTGGCAGTTATTCCCATAAAAGCATTTTTTTAAATTAACCTATTCTTTCCCACAGCTGGGCAATGGCGTTCCATTCTTTTCCTACTCTCCGGTGTTTTGCCTTCTCTGTTCAATTAGTCAGGAACGAGTCCAAATCGTCACGCCAGCGTTTCTTGGGTCTGCCTCGGTGACGGCAACCCGTCTTCAGGCACCCACAATGTAACGATTCTGGCCCATCTGTCCTGACCCATTCTGGAAATGTGACCCGTCCAGTCCCATTTTAACCTTACAGATTTGTCGCCAACATCGGCGATGCCTGTCTTAGAGCGTATTGTGGTGTTGAGAATTCGAGCGGTGGTTTTGATGTTTAAAATGCTACGCTCCATCGCCTTTTGGCAAAATAAAAGCTTAAACCATAAAATCTTACGAAAAAATAAACAAACCTTTTCGAGAACCTTCAATAAGAGTCACGTTATTGCCTATTGTTATATTTTACGAGTTTCCTCTAAACTTGAAAGTTTTCGTCACATTGTTGCGGCTCATGCTGAAAAATGTGAGCCCAACGTTTCTCTCCCCCAAAGGAACAAAGTTCGCCTTACGACCGGGTATAAAAAGTACAAGATGGCAAATAAGTCATCTCGTACTTATTATATGTGGTCGCCCGTGCTAACTACAAAAAAAAAAAGTGTTTCAAACTTTCACTCTTTCGTAATCAAAGAAGCTGTTTACCCCTAACAACAAAGTTACGAATTTCTTATTTTCTAAGACGCTTGAAGTCTTTCAGGAGAAACAATAGTAACCTACTTGAAACCTACTTTATGCTGAGAAAACATTACAGTAGCTTTTTCCGTGAAATATATCTTTAGAGACTTTACATAATTTGTGTTTCTTTTTTCGTAAATGTTTTTGTGTGTACTAATCCTGACCACTGGCTTTAAAATTAATTATTTTTTTTTAATTTGATTACTAGCGTATAGCTTGTGAATATCTGTAACTGGTCATATTGTTGTTATTAACGAAACTATTGTATCTGCCTTGCTATAAGTTTTCCGAAAATAATAAAAATTTTGTTTTACCTTCCGTTAAACAAATGTTAGACAAAGAATATCGGAGTCTCAATCAACATAATTTATATTTACATGTTTATATTTGCTAACTTTTAGTCTTACTTTAGTTCTATTTGTAATCTGTATATAATCTATCTATACATATAATAAAATTGTAGACTATCTGTGTCTGCACATTACAGATTTTTGCAAAAAAAACACTGGATGGTGCGAGAAATAAGTAATAGAAAGTAAAAAATATTTTTTTAAATTTTTGTCTTTTGATCGTTTTGTCAGTTTGTCTGTTCGTTTGTGCGCGCATCACTTAAAAACCCCTCATTGTATTCAAAATCGAAATAATACAAAATAGAAGCATTGTTGTGGGTATTATGTAGTGTTTATTTGTCGGAATGGGTGACAATTAATTTAGTTTTATTTTTCCTTTTGTCTTTACTCTTTGCATTAAAAACTTGGTACTGAAAGAGAGGTTCAAATATGAGAAATCTAGGTCACTCACTCACTCATCACGAAATATCGAAAACCACTAGACATATAAAGATGAAATTTGGCAGGGCGGTAGTTTATAGTTAGTAGACGTCCGCTAAGAATGGATTTTACGACGGCCGGATTAAGGAGGTCATTTAATGTTGTATACAGAACGGTATTCGAATAAAAAGCGCCCAACAAGGTTCACTTTGAAAAAAAGTTGTATAGCGAAAATACATCGATTTTTAAACCCATATCGTCACCTCAACGCCATTTAATTTTGTTTCAGACCTCTGCCGCCTAGAATTACAGCACCCAAAGGACGCCTTTTGTAGTCATCAGTACATTATCACCTTCTATATGGCATTTAATTCTCAGACATAATATAACATCACGCCTTAAAGCCCCGAAGGGTTGGGCAGACGTGCACACACAAATTTCACGAGTTGTATTGAATTCCCTTGTAATAGGGGGTGAGCCTATTGCCATCAACCGGGCACAAATCCAGATTCCGTGGCTGCTGCTGAGAAAATCCTGATGGGATAACCCAATAACATTATTATTTGAAGTATTTTTTCAATTGCATATACATTGTTTAATGTTAAGTGGAAAAGCAGAGTCACCTAAGGGGGCGTCCAATTATTACGTGAGGCATTTAAGGGGGCAGGGGGAGGAGGTCACGCCAAATATCACCCAATCTCATGAGGGAGAGAGGGTGTCTCGGCAAATATCAGTTCGGTCATCATCATCATCATCATTTCAGCCGACAGACGTCCACTGCTGGACGTAGGCCTCCCCAAGTGTCGCCACATTGACCGGTCCCGTGCGTCTCGCATCCAGCGGATCCCTGCAACCTTTACAAGGTCATCGGTCCACCTAGTGGGAGGTCTTCCAACGCAACGTCTTCCGGTTCGCGGTCGCCACTCCAGAACTTTTCGGCCCCAGTTCAGTTCAGTTTGGTCAGATCGGTTTAATTAAGTAAACAGTTTTCTCTACAAATTATTTTTTTTTAGTGATTTCAACGCAATCAAACACAGATTACCGTATTTATATGAAACTACGCATTTTGATAAATCTTACGTGCTTTAGGAGGGAGATGAGGGGGTCAAGCTAAATCTCACGACATCCCACCAAGGGGGTCGAAAAATCGCCTCACGTAATTAATGGACGCCCCCTAACACAAGCATCTCTTGCTTAAGAGGTGATCTCCAAATCGTGTGTGTGACAACTTTATGTAATTGAAATAAACAAATTGTTTTTTAACACTTTTCCCTACCCGGGAATAGATCCTCACGCTTAGTAGTTATTAGTTTTTAAATTTCCACGCGAACGAAGTCGCGGGCAACAGCTAGTGTATATAATATAGTTTTGTTTTCACTTTATAAGTACATAATTTAATTTTGCGACGTTTTTAAATCAAATCTTCCACAGTTCATCTGCACAAATCCGTATACTGGTTACCGATAGTAAAGAACTCACGAGACGAAGCTACACACAACTATAGGAGACAATTTCCTTTTGGAAAGATATTTGAATGTCTTCTGTTCAACAATCATAAAATTGAGCGTAGTTATAGCGTAGCCATTTGTAGCAAGTCACATTGAGCTCCCAGTTCCTAATGATTTTGAGTGATCGTTGACTAAGTTTTTTTTGTTCCAAGCATACACGTATTGAATTTATATAAAGCTAATTTCACTGAACAGTAATATAATAGATTTAGAATGTTGGTTTGGGTAGTTCGACATATTTAACTAAATAATTAAGAAGTTGGCTCACCATGGCAGAATATAGTCTAAATGTAGAAGAGTTAATTAAAAAGAATAATACAGCAAGTGAAGTATCACACACGACATTATCGAGCTGTTCGTTTTCAGTACTGGCTGACCTCCGCCAGTGGATTTTCATATAATATTTCACCCGCTCGGGATTGAATTTTGGGAAATCCCTTCACAGCGGATGCCTACATCATAATATGATTTCTGTATGATTTTCTACTTTACTGTTTTTATTCAATGTCAATTTATTATTTTTTGTTGTATTATGCCTGAATTAAAACACAGTTTTTTTTAATAGGATGTATGCAAAAAATTTAGTTCGATCCGTCGACTGGTTGAGTCGTGTGTTGGTAGTCAGTCAGGATAAATGATTGTTAAAGTATAGAAAGAATATAGAATACAGCTTTTTACTGTCCCAGTGCTGACGACAGGCCTCTTCTCATACAGAGAAGGCACGAGCATTAATCATCACGCTTGCTCAAGATGGTTTGGTGATTAAGACATAACTATATTCTAAGTCCAGGTTTCCCCACGATGCGATGTTTTGTTCCGCCGATGTCTGTGATGTCCAAGATAAACTTAATATCTCTTTCATTTATACATATTATAAATGAAAACTCAATCTGGGTTTACCTATTCCTTTATATTGAAATAAGAAAATGACGCGAGATAATATTAGAATCACCACACGACAGGAAAAATCTAGTGATATCCTGGTGGAAAAACATAAATCACAAAAAGTGAAAAAAATGTTGGGTTTTGAACCTGCGAATCCATCGATTACACAGTGGTGATGAAACCGCTAGGCTGTTTCAGCCTAGCCGACTTTAAGCCTTCTGATGAGGCCCATTGTGAGCGACCACTTTTCGGCCTCATGTCCGTACATGTTTTATGTAAAAAGTGGCATCATGTCCTACTTTTTACATAAAATGAATGGTCACCTCATTAGAAAGAGACTAAATTCGCATATTTGAATCCCTCTCTGTTCCTAGGCGTAGAAATAAATTGTTTTCTAATAACGTATAAGAATTGCATGTCCATTACTGTTTGTAACAAATTACCTGATGGCTTCAAAACTCTCAACCTCAGAACATTTAAATAAATTATTAAACTTTCTTTGACTGAAAATTTTATGACTGAAAAATGTACCTGAATATTTGACATTATTGCCTGTTAATCATAATTTATTTATCTCTTTTACTTCACTGAATTTTAACTAACGACTAACTAAATATTCCTAATTAATCGTTTTCTCATTCACAACTATTGTTCAAATATTTGTTACGTAATGACCTACATTCAAATTAAGTTATAAATCATTAGAATTAGAATTACTTGTATTGAACTCTTTTTGTATTTCTTCTTTGCACATTTTAATGGCGATGGATTTCACATATTTTTTGTTTATTTGGCTGTATAGTGCTAGTGAATTGATCGTCTCTGGTTTTTTATAGAATTTGTTATAATTACAATCGCAACGACATGAAATGCGAATCGGTCGTCATGAGGTTTATTTTACCGAATCAAGCCAATAGAAATGAATGAAAAGGTGATCAAAATATGGATACGTAACCCTAAAACTCGAACTATGATAAAATATCTCAAAAAAAAAAAACAAATTAACCTAACTTAAACTAAAGGTAACTAACGACGACAGTAAAGCCAAAAATGTTTAGGATGACATATTTGACAGGAACTGAAAAGATTAGGTAAAAGTAGTTAGTCGTCAAGTAGAAATAGGAAAAGCTTCGAACAAAAATAAGCAGTGCCATCAGTCTGTGTGAGAGAGGATTTGACAATTTGCTACAAGGAAGCTTCCTTGTATCAAATTGAAATTTTCTTCATAGGTATAGCGAGGCTGCTACTTCGCTATACCTATGAACTGTTATCTCCGCACAAAGGAACTAACTATAATCAATGACAACGACAAGGACAGCCTTTGAAACTAATGAACTTTCCTTAGGACGCGGAGACACCGGGTGCTGCATTAAAGAGATAGTAAATTACTTCCGCTCAAAGACACAGGACTGGAAATAGTGTCTCTAGTGGAGAAAATACTGATGAAGTAATTGCCTACAAGTTCTTGGTTTCTGAGTCCAAAATACCTGAAAATATAGATGAAAATATTTGGCCACGGGGCATCATATTTCGGCGGTTTATCCATTTCAATCACCAAAAATCTAACAGAACTTTGTTTGTTGACAATGTACGTACGAAGAAATAATGGATAAAGTACAGCTCGTCTCAAACAAAACGAAGAATAATGTTTATACTTTGAGAGTTTTAATTGTAAAAGTATCAAACGTACTATATACAGTGTCAGAGAACTTTATACGCCATCGGATATAATATCACTCCAGGAGACTTGGCTGATGCCAGATGAATTACTCTATCTGGGCACCATTGACCCCCAGTTCAGCACAACCGGTACATCTGCAATGGACTCATCCGTGGGGTTGCGCGGCAGACCATATGGCGGCGTAGCTTTGATGTGGAGACACAGTGTATGCCAAAATGTGAATGTTATTCCGTGCGATGATCCGCGTGTGTGTGCCGTGAAAATAGTGACGGCCGACAGACCGATTGTTAATTCCCGCTCAGTTACTTACCCGAGTTTACGGATTGCCCTGGCAGTGTGAGTGCTACTGTGGTATTGTAGATGAATACCCATATTCAAAAACACTGAATCTATCAATCACAATACATTCAGTGTTTTTATTATGGGACTTTAATGCACTTTAGTGAAATCTTTTATACTGAATTTACCAATATCTGTCATGAACAAGACTGGTTGAGTGTTGATGGTGATAAGTTAGGTGTTCAGTCAGGCACCTTATACCTTTGTTAGTGAGGCTCATGGGTCAAAACGATGACTCCAATGTTTACGTTGATTATAATATAATGTAGCCACAAATTAATTTATAATTTAAGCATAAGGTACAAAATGTAATTAATAGTGGTGTAATTAATAGTGTAATACGGGGGGAGAGAACTGATGAGCAGATTAAGTTGTCCCGAGAAGAGTATAAAATTAAAATTAATTGATTTTCCTTCTGAATTTATTAAGTGTGCAGATACATATTGTAACGACCCAAATTATTACAGATCTGTTATTGATAAGTTGTATGGAGATGTTGTGTCCGCCCTCAGTGAGTCGAGGAGGTGTGCGACGCAGGGGAAAGTCGCGATGCGTTGTTGGACCGAATAGGCACGCAAGTGAGGCGTACGGGGTGGCCCGGTTGAAGTTTCATGATTAGCAACGGTCCTTCTGCTGGCCCTGCTTATTACAAGATGTGCCAGATAGTAGAAGGATATTTAAGTCAAGGTTTAAATGGTGCCAAGACCATCAGCACCAGATTAAAATGAATATCCTTGATTCACATCAATCTAAAAAACCGGCCTAGTGCGAGTCGGTCTCGCGCATTAACTGTTCCGTACCATAGTAGTAAGCAGATATATAATAGAAATATAAGAAAGCATTAGTATTATATATTATTATAGGTTTTCCTGTAATCTATAGACAAAGATCTAATTTTTGTATATTTTTCCAAATTTTCGGCCCAGTAGTTTCGGAGTTAAACGCTCCGAAACGCCCAACACCAACGGACATACTTTCTCTCAAAGTTCTAAAATAGTTCCTGATCTGCAGTTGGAGATGTTACACGCAGCTGCAGAAGGGGAATCGCCAACTCAGCACCCAATACTTTCATATAACCATACGGTGCAAGTTAATGACGGAATCGACGAGCTGAGATAGCACTTTGTGACGCACCGACCTAGATTAGTTAATAATTGTCTGTAAAATTCTATTCCATATTCATACTTCGAATAGGCACTTAGGCTAATTTGGGAAATAAAAAAAAGAATTCATAATAAAATAATTTTGGTTTTTTTTTCAATCCTCCGATTGCAGCTAACTTATTTCGTCTACCATATTGTGTACTTCCTACTTTATTTTTAATTTTGATTTTATGTAATCTTACTTGATTTTTATGTTCAACCAATAACTTGTATGTGTTTTGTAAATTGTAAGTATAAGTTGGTTATATATAAATAAAAAAAAATCAGTAGCAATAAATCCATCAAATGAATCACTCGTCTACTTATTTGCATAAACATACCTTACAAGTGTGTTCAATATTGAGGATAAAAAACAAACGGTCAATTTGATTGAGATATACCCGAGGGATCAATTTTCAATTATTTGAGTTACAAGCGCGCGGCCATATTGTTACAAGCACGCGGCCATATTGTTACAAGCGCGCGGCCATATTGTTACAAGCACGCGGCCATATTGTGACTGTCCTTCTTCGCGAACTGTAAACGTAATGAGTAAAATCTAGCCCGATTTAGAACCTTCGAGCTAGACATTGAATTTAGAACTTTATTCCGAAATAGAAAAGTGCGTAACATAAAGCCAATACCTTAGTCTCGGCGGAAGTTAGATTTGAGAGGAAATGTCAAGAGGGGGGACACCCTAGGAGAGCAAATTAGTTTTTAACAATCCAGTTCTTCATTCGTTCAGTTACTTCAGAAATTGAACGCGAATATAAAGTTTCCTGTCCCTATTATTAACCGTTGAAGAGTTCTGGCTGCAGGATCACGTCGTAATTGAATTACTTATAGCTATGTATAACCGTTGAGGAGTACTCTCGTGAGGAGGCGATCACGTCTGCAGGATCGGGTCATACTCTCAGCTGTCTTCAAAACTTCAGCTGAATTGTTTATAGGGTTCCATACCTCAAAAGGAAAGAACGGAATACTTATAGAATCACTTTGTTGTCCGTCTATCTATTAAAACCCTTTATCTCGGGAACGCGTGGAGGTATCGAGTTGAAATTAAAACCATATACTCAAGTCTGCAGTCCCTTGAAGCTGTTCAAATCATATCAAACTTCTAGGTTAACCTAAAAAATGATATGGCCGTTTATGCAGAAAAAAACGTATACTTCGACACTATCAAGGGAATATTTATAGTGTACTTCCCGCTGACCTAGAATCATGAAATTTGGCAAGAAGCAATGTCTAACAGCACATGGTAAGGAAAAATATGAAAACCGTAAATATGTAGTTTAATAACAAAATACCTACTAGTTTACACCGAACCCTCAGTGTGCGAGTCCAACTCGCATTTGGCCGATTTTTTTTTTAAGTTTTCCCATACCACGAATTTCTTCTGTATCGTGGGTTGTAAACGCACCCAGAAACAGGGGGCCCAGTCGGATTTCTGCTTACGTAACCGCAATGACAATATGTAACTTAAGTTAAAGTTTGACCTTGCCTCATAACGAAACATTATGGATCACCTTCAAAAGATTCAGAAACTATATTGTAACTGTATTATTAAAAAGAAAAACCGGAAACACGACCTAGATCAATTATCTAAAACGCATAAAAATCCCAAAAAAATATGGGAAACTATAAACAGTATTACTTATCGAAAGCCTTGCAAAACCACCAATACGGATCTATTTGAGCTAAACGTTACTCCAAAGGAGTCAGCTGACACTGTAAATAAATACTTTTCTAAGATAGGTAAAATTTTTGCGAACGAGGTAATTGCCAGCACCACCACAGGGTACGGATAAAACTATAGTTAAGACCCACCTAATGTTCTACTCTCTCATGTTTTGTACTTTTAAACACTGACCAGGATGAAGTTCACCGCGTTTCAATATCTCTGAAATCAGATAGTGCCGGGCTGGGAGGGAATAACTGTCAACTTCCTAAAGACCGCTCATGTTTTTGTAGTCCCAGAACTGTGAACACGCTACATACCCGTACGCCTTAAAACTTGCTTTTATTACACCGGTGCACAAGAGTGGAGACAAAGTTAATCCGTCGAACTACAGACCTATAACTGTACTGCCCTCAATATCTAAAATAATGGAAAGATTAATAAATCCGCGTTTCTTATCTTAACAAAAACAACCTTCTATCGCCATGGCAGTACGGTTTCTACGGTTCGGTACGGTTTTTGTGTACGGAGAACGCAGTACTGGGGCTTGCCTCCGCACCAGTCAAGTGGCCGGCGGAGGCAAATGCCTTGCTGACTTCCTAGATCTTCAAAAGGCTTTCAACATACTCTTTTTCTCCATAGACAGCCTGGATAGGCTGGAATCAATTGGAGTAAGAGGTATTCCCCACGCCTTGCTCAAATACTAAGAAACAAAAGTTGCTCGAGGTAGTGCGCTCGGACCATTGTTACTTACACATATAAATACCCTATGTAGCATGAAAATAAATTATGGATGGACAATTGGACAGCCTTTTAACCTTAAATACTCTCCAAACCAACTTCATCTGCTTCGCAAAGTACCACACCTCTCAACCCCCGCCAGAATTCAAAATTAAGATTCATAAATGCCATTATCCTGTAAAGAAAAATTTGTTATTGCACAGAAATTCCTAGAGTGGAATCCTCCAAATACCTGGGTATTATGGTTGATCAACGATTATCCTGGCCATAATAACCACACTGAATTAATAATGAATCGAATACCGAAATTAATAAACACTTAACGTTATGGTACCTTGAAAAAGCTCCTGCTACAGATTTACGTCTCACTTGCTCAATCCGTCCTGGCATATTGCCCAGCCGTATGGGTGGAGGCTACTAAAATTAAATTCCTAGACCTCGAGAGGGCTCAGAGCTCCCTATTGAAAGTAATTTTTTTTTAAACCCATTAGATTTTCAACTAAAAACCTTTACCGGACTTCAGATCTTCTGACCGTTAGAACGCTTTACGTACTTAGTATAATTCTAACTAAGCATAAAACTCTATCGTTCAACCCACAGATGACAAACGGCATAAGGAAAAACACGGTTGCTCCCACTGTCTCAATAAAGTCTACATTTGAAAAAAGACAATATCATTTTCAATAATCTCATTTATACTTGACATTTACCCAATAACCTACCGCGAATGCAATAACGATTTGTCTAAATGGATTAAGTTAAAGACTCTTATGAAGTGGAATATATGGTGCAATCGATGAGAGTACGCATAATATATTACGCTATGATATTTCTGCCGCAAATGGAAGATAATTATGGTCCTACGTTATTTCCGATCCCAAGACTAGTCGTAGCGACGCACATACACATTCACCCCTACACCTTTTGCCTTTCATAGAAATACTGTTTCCATTTCATTCTTTCATTTTTATTTGTATAAGTTTATATAATATCTTGAACAGGCTCAATAACTTAATAACAATTACATAACCTGGGGGAGGGCGGAGCATCCTATAACAAGCAAAGGATTCTCCACATTGTAACTGGAATAAGTTATGTAAGTTGAGGCAATAAACATTTATATTTATTTTATTAATTCATATTAAAAGGTGTAAACAGACCCTTTTTTTTTCCGATGGAAAATCATCAAAATCCCCCCCCCCCCCCACTCTGGGCGGAGCGGAAGGGAGTGTCAGACTTGTACTGACTAAAACCCATCCATGTTCCTTCTTTGCCCTTTGTGTTCCAGGTCCACGGTATCTCTTTCGAACAGTCCCGCAGCCCTGGCAGGCATCGGCCCAGGCTGACCCCTACTTATTTGCTGACATCTCTTTGAAGCGCACGTGGAACACGAACACGCCGTCGACACGGCCTGTCGTCATAAGACGGCTGGACGGCGAGCTAGCCCATAACTCGCCGTCCACAGGCCCGCGCCTACGGTGGCCGGGAGCCACCACGTGACCCCCGACGCCCAGGGCCTCTCCCACGGTGGCTGGGACGTGAGGTTCTTTCCCTCTCACGTCCCGCCACCTTCTTCACTAGCATGACTGCTTCGCAGAAGGAGGTGACGGCTTCCCATTCCCTCTCGCTCCGGACCATGGCTTGAACCAAGGCCGGACGCGAGAGATCGCCGCCGCCAATCTACGCTACGAGGACACGGCGGTGTTCCGCCCAAGCGGGGCAGACCTCCACGGTGTGCTCCACCGTGTCCTCCGGACGATCCTCGCAGTGGAAACACCTGGGCGTTTCCTCCCGCCCGATTAGGTGCAGGAACCTCCCGAAACAACCGTGTCCGGTAAGGACCTGCGGCAGGCGGTAGGTGAGGGCGTCGTGGCGCCTTTCTAGGCACTCCTCAAAGAGGGGACTTATCACCACTATGGTGGCGTGCCCTGCACGGGGTTGCAACAGTCGTTCTCTCCATGTCGCCATGAGATCACGCCGGAGGTCTGTCCGCTGAGCGGCAATTTGACGCGGCAGTGGAGTTTCCCCCTGACGCAGTGCCTCCGCGCGTCATTCGAGCAGGCGCGCGAGGACTATCGCCTCCAGATCCCATGGCGGCAATCCGGCAAGGAGGTTAGCCGCCTCGCCGGAGATCGTGCGGTACCGGATTAGCCTTATGGCTATTACCTTTTGGGGCGCGTTCAGGTAGTGGGGGCTTGCCGCCTCAAAGAACGCGCCCACACCGGGGCCCCGTAAAGGGCCATGGTAAACAGACCCTTCACACAGCCGTCAACCAAGCATTCCGTACATCAAACTAAGTAACTTTACGCAAAAATTATTGCTGGGATACGACTTTTTTTTGGGGGGAAAATTCACGTTTTACGATAGGACTCGATGGAAAGCACTCAAAGCATTGTGCTGAAAAGTACGGGGGTCGTGGAAATGTGTAAAGTAAAAGTCTTACATTAAAAACATGTATTTAAAAAAAACTTATGAATAAGTTGGAACATTGACCCCTAATATCTCCGTAACTAGAAGGTTCCCTGGGGCTGCAGTCTCGACATAGATAGCGACAAAAATCGATCGTTAAGTCATAACGATGTCAAATTTCTTTAATAGATTTTCAACCTTAAGGTTTCGAAATAAGGTTGGTGTACAACAAAAAAAAATCGCAAAGACGGGGAGAACAAGTGCCTTTCGGATATGTTAAGGGTCTATTTACACCCTTTATATAGATATAGTAACAAAATATTTATACGTATTTTCCGACCTACGGGTGCTACAGCGCGCTGTAATAATAATTTCTGCGACTTAACACTGAGTGTGATGTTTGAAAACGTATGATAAATAAATGTATATTATGAAAAATGCTATATGACATATGTAAAAAGAAAAAAAAATCTGTATTGCAGCAATACAAGCATGTCGTCATTTTAATAACTGACTGGATGCCTGAGCATCCCGGGTAGAGTTCTAAAGTTAAGTTTGAATCGAACTGCACTAGTCGGACTCGCCTAATTACAGTTCCGAACCAAACTAGAATATTAAACTGCCTTCAGTGAGCCGTCTATTCAATGGCCGCTGGCAACACAGGGACATTAATTGAGGCCACAGGTCAGTGGTTTATGTTGGACTGGATGAATGGGCGCAAAATGAACACGTAGTAGTAGTCATACATCTTGATTAAAGCACAAATTGAATTTGAATATGATTAAACTAGTATTGAGTGTATTTCTATATACGAATACACATTATAAATATTTTTAACCCGAAACACCCCGCAAATAGCAGCCATCTTATTTTTTTAGCGGCTTAAATAGGTTGTGTTCATAAAATGCTAGTATCTTTGAATCTAAGAGATCTACAGACGTGCAAAGGTAAACGCTGAGGCTGCACAAGCACTTTAATAAATACTCCTAACCCGGGTAGGGTTACCCGGGAGCGTGAAGCCAATATCTATGAATGAACCAGCGCTCCAGGCGTCGAGTCGCAATATTATGCGTCCAATGTTGTGAATTTTCTAATGGACAAAGCTGTTACGAATTAACTCATGGTTACTGATGATATTGTTTAGAGTTTCGGCGCATGTTAGTTTCATTTCCATTCTGATATATGTTTGAATCAGACGCAAAAATAAACTAGAATCATAAATAATGTTAAATATATTTATTAAAACATACAAAGTACAAAGAAAATAAAGTAGAACTCAGCATTGCCTAATGATTTTTTGCATTGGGAATATTCAATTTGCAGATAAACAATGGCCTCGTTAATATTAGCATGTCCATTATTATTTTTTTTGCGTTAGCAGGGCGTCCAGTCTGGATCCGAGTATTAATTAGCCTTGGATATAGATACCTCGATTCTTCCACTTTGAAATGGCTAAACTTTTATTTATTTTTTCGAATGCGTTGCTCGCATTTTTGCTGCAGCAAATGCAATAGCTTGGTCATCCGTTTTATGACTAATAATGTTTTTAAGAATTTACGCAAGAGTATCTTTTTATTGGGAGTGTAGTTTTGTTTATAAAATATCAGTAATATGAGTGAATTGGGCGTTTATGTCTAACTCTGTGCGGTAAAAACCAATCAACTAAGGTGCTGGCTCGAAACAGATTTGTATGATTGTTTTCAAAATTGTGTAGAAGGAATGATTCACATATCATTGTATACAAAATGATCATTATAGGTACCATATTATTAAGGCAAGGTCGGTACCCTGCAAAAATATTGGTACTGGCCATTATATTGCGCTATAGAATACGTTGTTTTACAATAAAGTCATCAAATTAATACCAACAAAATATACGTCACTGTCAAACTAGACAAGATAACAACGTTGAAAGTATTTCTTCTTTCTAAGCCGCTAATCAAGAGAGCCGTGGAACGTCTACCAAGGCAGGTAATTACGATCCACACCTAGAAAGATATATCGATGTAGTAAGTTGGTAAAAGAAAATCATGTGATTAATTGAGACTAAACTTTACCATTATGATTTCAAATTTCTTAATTACTTAAAATAATATCGTAATTAAATGTGGGAAGAAAAAAATATATATTTATTTTACTAGCATATGTTTTAAGTTTATTTTCAGGGTTCTTTTGCCAAATGGCAAAATCGGAACTGTCTGTCTGTCCGTCATTATGTCACAGCCGTTTTATTTTGAAACACCACATATTTAGTTGAATTTTCTAGAGCAGGTTTCTTCTATGAACCGCTTACAAGTGTTGTGAAATCAAATTTATTGAAGGTTAAATAAAAATCTACGTGTAGCTGATGTCTATCGAAAGCTCTTCAAAAATGATATCGAGGTTCCTAAAATACTCTTTTCCTTAAGTCTGTGGTTGATGAGATATTCGCTTCCAAGGCCGTAAGATGTGCCCCTATATTTTAAAGTAAGACTTAACGTAAGAATAATTCTGAAGAAATGAAATGTGGAATTGTAGAACGTAAAAACAACTTTTAAGATTTTTTTGGATTTACAGTTAATTGCTAGCCGTTTTAAAATACTATGTAGTGATGCGAAAGTTTGTGAAAATGGATGGATGTTTGTTACTCTCTCTTTCACGCGAAAACTACTGAATGGATTTTTGATGAAATTTTGCATATAGATTTATTTATTTTCCTGGATTATTACTTTTTAACCCGGTAGTATGATCCCGACAGTTACCGAACTTCACGCGGGCGAAGCCACGGGCATAAGCTAGTTTACAACATTACGTAAAAATGTATTTGGGTAAAAAAAATATTTTTGAGCTCATAGCTATAAGCTTATTCGTAATATTATATATACGAAAATAAAGGCGGAATGTCAAAAGACTTATAGTCCAATACTAAGAAATGAAACAAAGTTTGTGAGAGTTGGAGGAATCAGGTCAGACCTCAATCAGATTTTTACCTTCCAGGAATTTACAAAGACTATTATTTAAGTACCTAGGTACTTACATAAAATATCTTCAAAGGAGATTGACCATTTTGGACCAAATGCTGCTCATTCATCGGAATAGTTTTTTTTATTTTTTGAGATACTAAAAAAAACATCCACGGGTTTAAATAGTATCTAAAAACTTATCTTAGGGCTTTTTGATATTTTTTTTAACGTTTACGGTAAATAATATTGTTATCTTCTTATTCTACCACCCGAGTTCAGACGGAACTTGATGCCCTGGATAGGACGGTCCGCGCAATGCTGACCGCAAATCGAATCCATCACTCACGGTCGTCAGTGATGAGACTGTATAACCCACGGAAGTGCGGAGGTCGTGGTTTCTTAAATTCTAAGACCCTGCACAACCGTGATGTATGCAGCCTCAGGGAATACTTTCTAAAAGCCGACGTGGGGATGCACCGTGATGTTGTGTCAGTGAACAAGGGCCTCACCCCGCTCTCTCTGGCTAACGAGAACTGGCGTAAGCCACTAACAGCAGACACTAGACACTAATGATCGCAAGGATGTATGCTATAAGCTGCGCTTCGGTGACCTATTCGGGGAAACGGAAGGTTTTGTCTGTGCAATAATGAACGAAGTTATGATGCCGAATGACTACCGGAAATACATTGTGAAGGATGGCACGGTTGCTATATGTCGGGCATGCCACCGTCCGGGAGAATCGATACGACCCATTACATTAATAGCTTTGAACAACATCTGAGGAGGCTCTCGCTTGGCAGCTGGATCAAGGGATTGAGTCAGAAAGCAGTACTTCTAGACACGGCGCGTATCGTTAAGAGGTTCCTCTCTCCAGAGCCCTGACCACCGGTAGCCCTGTTCCCGATGCCGGTGGGCTACTATTTTTATATTTTTTAATGTTTTTTTTTACATTACTTTGTATAAAAATATTTAAAAATGTAAATTATATGTACTGATACTGTTAGCACCGTGGCTCTTCCCATGAATTCCAGTTGCTACGATCCAGAGCTAATATGGGCCACTGGTCGTTTGAAATTATATGTAAAGAAAATAAATGAAGGAATAATAATAATAATTTTAGTTATACTGTTATGTTGACGAACAATTACCGGAAATATATTATGAAGGACGGGACGGTTGAGTGTGTCGGGCATGTCACCGTCCGGGTGAGTCCGATATATTATTTCTGGTTGTTCTCGTCTGGTTAACGGCGAGTACTTGCACAGGCACAACCAAGTAGCCAGGATTATTCACCAGCAACTTGCCTTGAAATATAAACTTGTGGAATCTGAGGTACGGTACTACCATGTCACGTTGTACTGGGATCGGTCTATCATTACTGACAGGACTATTGTCGCCAATAAACCTGACATAGTAGTGATAGACCGATCAGCGCGCCGCGTAATGATAGTCGATGTTACCATCCCGCATGACAAGAACCTCGTAAAACCTGAGAAAGAGAAACAAATTAAATATCTCGACTTAACACACGAGGTTGTCGACATGTGGAATGTGAACTCGGCTATCATTGCCAAGAGCCTCGACGACCATCTTTCGAGGCTCTCCTTAGGCGGTTTGATCAAGGGCCTGATTCAGAAGGCAGTACTCTTCGATACGGCTCGCATTGTGAGAAGGTTCCTGTCTCTGGAGCCCTAATCACCGGTAGCTTGGACCCTGCTCCCGATACCGCCGGACCACTATTTTTTATATTTTTAAATGGTTTTTTTTAAATTGTTTCATATTAGAATATTTAAAAATGTATTTAATATGTATTAAAAATAAATAAAGGAAATAATAATATAACTGTTAAGCATTCGGCATCAAAGCTGCCGACATGAAACAATCAGCTGGGAAGGAATCTTCCCAGCACGACCTCTATTTCTACGATAATTGAGAGGTATAAAATTTTTCGGCTGGGCAGCGTTCGGGGAGTTGCGTGGTATCTTCTCGTCTAATTTACCGCAGTGTCTCAAGACGAAAGTCTATGACCAGTGTATGTTGCCAGTGATTACATACGGGACCGAAACGTGGTCGCTCACAATGGGCCTCATCAGAAGGCTTAAAGTCACCCAAAGGGCAATGGAGAGGGCTATGCTCGGAGTTTCCTTGCGTGATCAAATCAGAAATGAGGAAATTCGTAAGTGAACCAAGTTTACCGACGTAGCCCGAAGAATAGCCAAACTTAAGTGGCAGTGGGCAGGGCATATTGCTCGCAGAACGGATGGCCGATGGGGCCGGAAAGTTCTGGAGTGGCGACCGAGAACTGAAAGACGTTGCGTTGGAAGGCCTCCCACTAGGTGGACCGATGACCTGGTAAAGGTTGCGGGGATCCGCTGGATGCGAGATGCACTGGATCGGTCAATGTTGCGACACTTGGGGGAGGCCTATGTCCAGCAGTGGACGTGTTTCGGCTGAAATGATGATGATGATGATGATGAATTAGTGGTATAAAATAGTATAAATTAAGAGGATTTTATTACCATCTAAAGTTATAATAAAAACGTTTATGGTCGTCCTACGAAGTACAACACGATAGATCGCGTTAGTTAGTGCGTTAGTTAATGTAACAAGAGCATGCCTAAAAATTTGCACTCATTATGTACTCCTATTTCATTATTGGTAAATTGAAGTAAATTGTTAGAAAAGCTTAAAAACATTTTGTAATTTGTATACTTGACACTAGATGGCGTTAAATTTAAAAATTAAGAATGTACGTTCAAACAATAGTAAAAATATACGGTCATTTGTTTTTTTGTTTTTGCAAAGAGGATTTTATTACCATCTAAAGTTATAATTAAAACGTTCATGGTCATGCTACGAAGTACAACACGATAGATCGCCGAGAGCGCCGTGCAATGATTGTTGACATCACTGTCCCTCATGACGAGAATCTCGCGAAAGCAGAGAATGATAAAAAAATCAAGTATTTTGATTTAGCACACGTGGTTGTCGACATGTGGGATGTGGACTCTGCAATCATTGTACCGATAGTTACGGTTAACGGGCGAATAGCAGAGAGCCTCGACCAACACCTTAGGAGGCTCACATTGCGCGGCTGGGTCAAGAGTTTGGTTCAGAAAGCAGTACTCCTAGACACGGCACGAACAGTGAGGCGATTCCTCTCTCTGGAACCCTGACCACCGGCAGTCTGGACCTTGTTCCTGATGTCGGTGGGCCATCTATTTTCAAATGTTATGTTTACTTTTGTTTTTTGAAATATATAAAAATTTATAAAATAAGAGAAATTTTGAATAAAGGATATAACTGTTATAATAATATAATCCATTTTTTATAATATGCCGTCTACTATTTTAAAAACAAGCTGTTGGTTATGATTGTTCGTCAATGTAAAACCTATACAACAGATGCTTTTTTTCTCTTTTTCTCTTTTCTCCTCGGATAGATTCTGAAGCGCTTTGGATTACATACTGGTATTAGTATAAGGAACATTATGCACTATGAGTCAATGTTGGGCAGCACATGGTCCAAAGTCCATACAAAAATGGTCTATCTCCTTTCTAGGTTGCTTTAGAATAGAAATCTACTCACTACACGTTAATACATCTTTGCCTACCTTATAACATTTTTTCAGAAAGCAAAAGTACCCAAGGGCAGATCCGGGATCTTTTTCTGGGAGGCACAAGCAGCAGACGGGCAAAAATATCAAAAATAACTGTTTAAAATAAACTAGTGTAGTATAAAAGTTATAAAAGAGAGTTATAAAAGGATGAAAACAATAGAAAAATTATGCATTAAAGCCAGTCCATTCAAACGCTCTTCTGTCATCCTGCGCTGTTCCACCGTGCCGCTATTAGCCAGACAAGATGTTCACTCATGTCTTTTATTTATTTATTTAAACTTCATGTACAATAGTGATACATAGGCGTCGTCGTTCGTAGGGGTGTCTTTTCTGTTATTTTATTCATAATTATATTTTAACAACTGTGATAAATTGATTTGCCTATAAGTTTTTACTGTGATGGAACCTTCACAACCCTGTGGAGGGGCACGTGCCCCTCTGCCCCCCCCCGTACGGAAATAATTTCCTGTTAACGGAGTCCAAACTGTGTAGTTATGTTGAAATGGGTTTCAAAGGAACACATTGTTACTGAACAGTTCTATTTCCGAAGCCCTAGACAATTGCATTGTTTTCTGTAACTGACAGTGATCCGCTCAGCTAATCACTACTCGCTATGTGTATATGATGAATTGCGACTTGTTTAGGATTTATAATGTCTATCTACAAAATTATTTCCTCCCGCCCATTTGATTCAGTTGCATGGATACTTGGAAATTGCGGACAACTTTTTGAGGAAACAAAATTCTCAAAAGTTTGAGCCCGATAAACTTTCTACACGACTTAACAGCAATTTTTTATTATGAATTTTCATGTTTGGGTTGGAACAAAAATAAATGGAAATGTGAAACGTTTATTCAATAGCAATATACGGTACTGTGTCTAAAATCAAACAGAACGTGTTGTACACACAGCGTCAGTATGTGATAACCCCTCAAGTTTAAAATGTTACACTGCTACAGCATTGGATTTCTTACGAATAATTCAAAGAATACTTCAATAAGAGTTATTTTTTCGTTTTGGATTCAAACCATCGCATCATCAAACGTCGCCATACCTAAACCGGCAGTTTGACGAACTAGCCAGCGAGCTCATATGAACTGCGATGAAATTATTATCTACTATCGTCCGAGTTTATTTTCAGCTCTCTGTCTAATCTATAGATATTATAATTTGAGGGTATTCATTAATTTACTTACTTACGTTTTCTCTAAAAAGAAATATAAGATCACTTAAAACGACGAAGATTGAACCACTACGACTTACCCTTTTTTAAAAATGATTGCTTATTTTATGAGAACAAAAATGGTTGTTCTATATGAAAATTAACTGTTAATTATTATCAAATCAAATTCTAAAATATAAATAAATAAAAAAAACAGAAAGCAGTACTTCTGGACACTATCGCATATCGTTAGGAGGTTCCTCTCTCAAGAGCCCTGACCACCGGTACCACGGACCCTGCTCCCGAAGCTAGTGCGCTACTATTTTTTAAATTTTAAATGATTTTTTTTTATATTAGAATATTTAAAAATATATTTATAATGTATAAAAATTAATACTGACATAATCTTATTTATTCACCAAAACAATACATTAATTAAGTATTTCCAATATACAAAAACCAACTTGGGCCTATCACGGATTTCAACGCATGTGTTTTGGAGGGGTAACCACTTAATGGAGCTATGTGTACGAGAAGTTTTACTGTCGTAAATATTTTTCGTTTGACAATTCATCTGCCCCAGGGTTCAACTCAAAATGTTTACAAAAATCTCCACACGACTGTATTTATGCAAACAAACCACGAAAAACAAAAAAAAAAAATCTCTTGCAATAACTCAAACCGACTTTAAAAGACCAAAAAGTGAAAAATAATTTTAGTTTCAGAAGTCGGTGACTTTTGTTTGTTTGATTCAGTTTTTTAACCGACTTCCAAAAAGAGGAGGTTATCAAGTCGACTAAATTGTTTTTTTTTTGTGTTTATGTTCAGCGATATCTTCGCCAATTGTGAACCGATTTTGATGATTCTTTTTTTGTTTGGAAGAATATTATTACGCGGTGGTCCCATTTTTCTGGTGAAGATCTGATGCTGTTCTTCGGAGATTTGCAGTGGAACTCTTCAATGATAGACAGCAAATCTGTCGCGATGGCTGCAATCGCTTGGATGTTTATTGTTTACACAACATCATTACATCACGCCTGAATGCTCTGAGATATGAATAGTCTACAGTACACCCACATTTCAACAGTTAGGTATGTTAAGTTCCATTTCATTGGGGATAAGCCTAATACCATGACATATATTGTTAACGGTTCACTAATGTTTCACCAAAACTCCTTTGACAATTTTTAACCGACTTAAAAAAAAGAAGGAGTTCCTATGTTCGCCTGTATGTATTTTTTTTCATGTACTTATGTTCACCGATTTCTCCGTCAATTGTAGACCGATTTCCATAATTCTTCTTTATTCGCAAGCCTATACTCCTGAGGTAGTCCCATTGTCACCAAATCAGAATCTGATGATGGAATCCCAGGGAAATCGAGGGCAACCCTCAAATTTTATAGGCACATACAATGTTTTTCATATACTCTCTATCGTAATTCAGATATTTTTGCCTGGTAATCATCATCGTATGTTGCTGAGTTGATGATGGAAGGCATAAGTCAGGGTCAGATGGTGGAAAATCCCAGTAAAATTAAGGGCAACCCTCTTTTATGGGAATTGGATCTTATGATGGGATCCTGGAGAAATCGAGGGACTCTCCAAATTTTATATTATCGATATCTTCGACAATTGTGAACCTATTTCGACGATTTTTTTTTAATTTGGAAGATTATTATTCCGCGGTGATCCCGTTTAAATTTGATGAAGTTGATATTCGGAGTTATACAATGGAACTCTACAATTTGATCAAATCGCTTGGGTGTTTATTGTTTACACAATATCATAACATAACATAACGGCTGTATGCTCTGAGGGGTACGCAGATGCGTACAGTGCTCCCAGATTGCGACAGTAGGTAAATTAACTTCTATTTTTTTGATGATAAGCCTATTACCATGAAAAGTATTGTTGTCAATGTAAAATAAATATATAGCAAATATTTGTATAGGATATAATAACTAAAAATGGAAAAATAAAACCGACTTCAAAAACACAGAAAAGTGAAAAATAACTTAGTCAGCAGTCGGTGACAAAAAAGTACACAAGTCACCGACTTCTGAAGCTAAAGTAATTTTTCACTTTTCTGTGTTTTTAAAGTCGGTTTTTTTTTTTGTAACAGATTTCCAACTTTTTGTATGTTTCCATTTTTAGTTGTAATATCCTATACAAATATTTGCTATGCCTTTATCTTACATTGTTAACAATACATTTCATGGTAATAGGCTTATCCTAATAAAATGGAACTTAACATACGTAATTGTCGAAATGTGGGTGTGCTGTACACATCTGCGTATCCCCTCAGAGCATACAGGCGTGATGATATGATGGTGTGTAAACAATAAACATCCAAATCAGAGCTAATAGGTAAATTTAATTAGGCACTTACTTAATTAGCTGTTCTATGAAGTCAATCAGGCAGTTAATTTAACATAATTAGTTTATACTAGCAGTTCTCTATAGCCGATGACTTCTGCAGGATGGATGAGTTAAAAAGTTTAATCAGATATCTATAATAGGTACGGTGGGGTGGACAGCACGTCAGGCTTTTTTTTGTTTCATGTATTATAAGATTGCGCTAAATGTTTACACGCTCCTACTATAATAGTGTAGAGTCGAGTAATTTGTATGTTTGAGCACACTTATCTCAGGAACTACCGATTAATGGTGAGTCAGAAAAAGAGAAATAAAAGGTCCATAAAAGTTTTGTATTAAGATATTTCTTGAAATACTACATTAATGACTCAGGACAACGCGCAAATAAGAAACTATTCAATCTTACTATTAGGTTTTGATATTAAACGCACCAGAAACATTCAATTGGTGCTATGCGGTGCGGTACTGGTTGCTCATTTGTTTGCGACGAAAGGTCTGTCCTGGACCAACGATGTGACTTCATCGATGTGTACTGAATATCCAGTGTATTTGGAATCGAAACAAAGTTATTTTTAAGATTTACTTTACTTTGTCTTGCTTAAACTCCCCTTATCTTTTGTTTAGCCAGTATTGTCCTACTTCTGAGCAAATAGTTGCCCAATTCATTCAAAGTACTCTTTTCCTGCGTCATTCGTCGCAGTCTACGTCTCTCGTATACTCACCCACTACCATTTCAGCCTAGCAGCTTTTTACCGACGTCCATTATTCCCGTTACAGAAGACAGTGTGGTGTTTTGAACGCTGTTTTGCCTTTTTACCCCAAAATGTTGCATCCCATTGCTCCTTGCCCTTCGGCAAACTCCAAGGCGGAACTTTGCAACTCGGTGACGACCAGGTCTGATCACCGTAGGTTAGGACTCGTGGTTAAATAATAATGCCCGCACAGGTCGATCTCCGAAATTAAGCAACGATTTCCGAGGCACAGTCTGCGGATCGGTAGCCATACATTTCATATCGAGATCCCTCCGTCTCTCGGAAATTACGTTACCCTGTTGGCCTGGGCTGTCGATTGAAGATCTTTAACAGTTAAACCATTATATTCGTATCGAGGCATATCGTATTCCCCAGTAACTGAGTTGAAGAGGTCAGATACGCTCGATGTAATGCTGGCATTCACTACATGCGACTTAAAACCAAACCTAACTAAGTTGGGAAAATGCAGACAAATGGTGATGCTCTTGCTTGTGATTCAGTCCCTATTTAAAGCAATTCATGGCAAATTGTATATTTTCTTGTCTAGAAGGAACTCTCACAATAGTTTTAAGTACTAATTTTGTTATACATACATATATTCAAAGAGAAAACACTTTTGAACATCAAAATTTATTAGGGAATACAATTGATTCTTATTGCCTATCCGCAAGGGTGCTCTGGGCCAACTGGCAAGATTTAACGGCAGTCTCCAGAAAATAAAACCGTACAGCCAGCCACCCCATAGGGCTATTCTTCAAGTGCAAATTTCGTAATGTCCTACCATTGGGTAGACGACCAGGTCTGAGCACCGTAGGTTAGACTCATGGCTTCCTTCGTAATATAGCACGCGGGTCGGTTATTGTGAATCAATGAAATTACCAAGCCATTAACAACTTTTTTGTTAGGGATTCAAAAGACACGTTTTAAATGGCATTTTCGTTCGTGCGGAAAGTTCTTGTCATAGGTGTTACAAATATTTTCAATCATTATTTATTTATTTATTTAAACTTCATGTACAATAGTACACAGGCGGACTTAATGCCACAAGACATTCTCTACCAGTCAACCTTTGGGTTAAATAAGAAAACATTGTGATAGGGTACAAAATAAATATTTAAAAAAATAACTTCTTGCTATCGAAAATATATATAGGCACTTATAATGATACTAATACTTATTTAAAAATAAAATAAACTAATACATATTTTAACAAATACCAAAATTAAAAACGAGAAACCTAATAGTAATTACCATGACTCGACTTCTAATAGAGAGAGAGCTATTTATTCTGACTTAAATAGTCGTTACGCAGTTTTCTTTTAAAAGTGAATTTGCTTTCAGCTTTTTTAATGCCAAAGCTCTGGAACGCGCTACCTGCGCGTTCCAGAGCTTTATTGTAGCGATAGCGTAAGAATTTGACATAAAACCGGTGCGGTGTGAAGGAATTTGGAGAAGTAGATTCTTGGAAGCTCGAAGGTTACGACTGTGAGAACTGCCCAACACTTTGAAATAAGTTTTTTCATTATTTCGCAATGCTTTTACCAGGGGCAAAGGATCATTGATTTGACAAAACGAAATGATTATAGTAAATTTTCTAAACGATTTTCCTCGTTGCTCTAGTGGTCGGAAGAGTTACTGCTGAGCACGAGGCCCTTTTTTTTCGGATTGGAAATTGTCAAATGATCCCCCACTCTGGGCGGAGGATCTCTTTGAGGCGTGCGTGGAACACGAACGCGCCGTCCACACGGCCTGTCGTCATAAGACGGCCGGACGGCGAGCTAGCCCATAACTCACCGTCTACAGGCTCGCGCCTACGGTGGCCTGAAACCACCACCACCCCCGACGCCCAGGGCGTCTCCCGTGGCGGCTGGGACGTGAGGTTATTTCCCTCTCACGTCCCGCCACCTCCTTCACTAGCATGACTGCTTCGCAGAAAGAGGTCACAGCTTCCCATTCCCACTCTCTCCGGACCATGGCTTGAACCAGGGCCGGACGCGAGAGTTCGCCGCCGCCAATCGCTGCTACGACACGGGACACGGTGGTGCTCTGCCCTAGCGGGGCAGACCTCCACGGTGTGCTCCAGACGATCCTCGCAGTGGAAACAGCCGGGCGTTTCCTCCCGCCCGATTCGGTGCAGGAACCTCCCGAAACAACCGTGTCCGGTGAGGACCTGCATCAGGCGGCAATCCGGCAAGGAGGCTAGCCGCCACGCCGGAGATCGTGCGGTATCCCCGGATTAGCCATATGGCTATTACCTTTTGGGGCGCGTTCAGGTAGTGGGCGGCTTGCCGCCTCAAAGAACGCGCCCACACCGGGGCCCCGTAAAGGGCCATGGACCGCACGAAGCATGAGGTCCTGGATGTCCAGATCGGGCAGTGTTATTGGGTTTTTCCATTAGAAATTTCTCAGTAGTCTGCCCTGAGCTTGGAAGTGTCCGATTGATGGTAATATGCTTATGGGAGTTAAACATTACTGGCAAAATGTGGGTGTGCTATTAATGGTACACCTCTGCCTACACCTTCTGGTCATTATGTTGTTGATTGTGCTGTACAGCATATTGCAGCCTCATATAGCGTACTTTCTCACTGAGAGTCATCTTCTCAATGGCTCTCGTCGTCGTTATGAAATAATTTGGTGCGCGAGTTATTTGCATTCAATGATATTTCCTAAGATAATCATCGAAATGAAATAGTGTGACGAGCAATTTCAGTCACAATTAAGCACTAAAGGTGACTAACATATTTATTTTGATAAGGATTAATACTATGTCGGTAAAAACACCTTCGCAAATAAAGCACTGCTTTTTACAAAATTTTAAAATCATATAAATGGTTATTGTGAGTCAACCTTAAAAGACAGGCATATGCTGTAGCGGACTTTTTTTAGAACTTTTTAAGAGAAATAATTCCTTGATATGTTATTTTCGTGTAACTTGCACTATTTAAGCAGCGCACACCACGAAAATTCTATTTTTTCTGTCGTAATTTCAAATATCGTCATTCAAGTAGCTTTCTATCACAAAATGTATTTAAATCATAGCCTATAATCTTGTCAGCTAATCCTTCTTTCTATTGGTGAAAACCGTATCAAAACCTGTTCAGTAGTTCCTGAGTTTACCCCGAACAAACAGACCCTCTGCCCGCGCGGGGGACTTCAATTTATAATTATGTGGTGATGTAGTGATAGTGATAGTGATGAAGTGATGATGATGATGATGACGACCATCCAGCTAACAACTATTAATTTGCTAAATATTTGTATAGTTAAACCACCATGGAAAATGAGGAGGTACAAACGACGCTAGACGAGCAGTTCACATCGTTTGCTGCATTTATGGATAGCGGTCGAAATGGCAGGACAATCACTTTGTATCTGAGTGACTATTGGATGCGTCAGAGTAAGGTGTTGGATGATAGGAAACTGACTACGACGGATACAGGACTCTTGTGGATGCAATTTAAGTAAGTCATATATAAGATAACCATGCCCATGTAACACCCACTCCTATCAAGATCGGAGACTCTACACTCGAAGTTGTAGACGATTATGTCTAACTTCGAGAAAGAGGTTAATCGTCAAATCCGACTCGACTGGGCAGCGTTCGGGAAGTTGCGTGGTATCTTCTATTCTCGTCCAACTTACCGCAGTGTCTCAAGACGAAAGTCTATGACCAGTGATTACATACGGGACCGAAACGTGGTCGCTCACAATGGGCCTCATCAGAAGGCTTAAAGTCACCCAAAGGGCAATGGAGAGGGCTATGCTCGGAGTTTCCTTGCGTGATCAAATCAGAAATGAGGAAATCCGTAAGAGAACCAAGGTTACCGACGTAGCCCGAAGAATAGCCAAACTTAAGTGGCAGTGGGCAGGGCATATTGCTCACAGAACGAATGGCCGATGGGGCCGGAAAGTTCTGGAGTGGCGACCGCGAACTGGAAGACGTTGCGTTGGAAGGCCTCCCACTAGGTGGACCGATGACCTGGTAAAGGTTGCGGGGATCCGCTGGATGCGAGACGCACGGGATCGGACAAAGTGGCGACACTTGGGGGAGGTCTATGTCCAGCAGTGGACGTCTTTCGGCTGAAATGATGATGATGATGATGATGATATATAAGATAGATAGAAAGCTTTTGTTTTTTTTTTAATCAAACTTTATGTATAAGGTGTAAACGGACCCTTTACGAAGCCGTCCATCAAGCGTTCGGTACATCTAACTAAGTTATTGTACGCCATAATTATTGATGGAAAACTAATTTTTTTTGGGGCTGAAAAATCACGTTTTACGGTAGGACTCAATGTAACGCACTCAAAATATTGAGCTTATGGATGCTTTGAATATAGGGAGGTCTTGAAAGTATTTAAAGTAAAGTTACAACAATAAAATACTACATTTTTTTTTTGTAAAGTTTATAGTTTGACCCCCAATATCTCCGTAACTAGAAGTTTGGTATGGTCTATAAAAACAAAAAGATCGCAATGACGGGGAGAACAACTGCCTTTCGGATACGTTAAGGGTACTTTTACACCCATTAGATACAATATAGTAGATATTTACAGCATACAATAATCATCATCATAAAATGTGGATCACAGTTACAAATTTTCATGTAGAAATTATACATTGGAAGATTTTATCGCTAAAAGCGTAGTAGAGTTCAGTAATACCTACATCAGCATTGTATACCAAATCTGTATAATTATGTAGACTTTGTAGTGTACGTTTTGATTAATAAACCGTTGGTAAAACAAATATTTCGGAAGAAAATGTTATAGTGAGTACTGAATTACTGAGCAATGATGCTTGAATTGCGTTTTCGATGATTATGCTGTTATATTAAAAAATGGCAAATATTTTAATGTCCCTATGAACCTATTACTTGGCACACATACGTATAACATTAGATAGATGATACGATTAGGTCAGGATTGCAATGTTGATCGTTAACGCAATTGTCAGTAGACATTGCTCGTCTGTGCGGTGATGCAGTCAGGCGGTGAAGCGGACAGTAACTAATTATACATTAGGCTTCGTTGCCTCAGCCCGCTCCTAATTAATATGTTACACGATTTCAGCAAAACGGAACTCACTTACGAAGAATGGCATGAATACTTATCAGAAGTTTGTTATCTAAAAGACATGAATCAACAGGAAGTAGAATGTCGCATGACCAACTGTGGCTTACCTGGAGAAGTGACGGTTAATGTACCACAGTATAGGGACTTCTTTAAAACTTACGTGCCATATAAAATGATCAACGAGACTTAATTGTTTTGTCTTTTTTTTTTTAATTCTAAATTGATGTGTTTTATTTACAGTGGAATACGTAATTTATGTAACGGCTAAAGGTTGGTGTGAAATATAAACTTAAGATTAGCTGGCTAAACTGCACACGAGTTTATTCAAACTTCTAGGATTTGACTACAGACTTTTGTATCGCTCAAAAAAATAGGTTGAATTGACAGTTTGCCAAAATGGAACTGTTATATAAAGAAAATATACTTAGAATTCAAATGTTTGCTTTTAAGAAGTTACCTTTGTTTATTTTAAATTGAGAAATTGATTAAGATTTACTACGCATTATTTTAAGTTGAAAGCGCCAGAGTAGCCTGCGAAATTTAAATTTTCTAACGTTTTTTGCAATTTACAGGTCAGTGTTAGGTTGTATGTTGATTAAGATATGATTCGCGACCGTAACAAATATGTAGTTACAGAGTTATAGTCATTAAACTGATCAATACAACCCTCTAAGTTCATGATAATTATAATCCCATTGAATTACTTTTTCATGAAATAGTCATTAAAAAGAATTAAATGAACCAAGAGGGTTGTATGACGATTTTAATGATTATAATTCTGTAACTACATCCGTGTTACGGTCGCGAATCATATTTTGTTTCACATATAGCCTGTCTTGACCTGCAAATTGCAAAAATCCTAAGAAAATTTGAATGTCGCGGGCTGTCCTGGCGCTTCCACCTTCATACCATGTTTTGTATTTTGTACCTATGTGCACAATATTATAAACAAAAACGAGAAATTGATATAAAAGACGTGTTTTGTACATTTCAAAAGCGGGAGAAATGAACACGGCGGACCATTGTTTTAATATAATATCTTTATGGATAAAAGAACTAGGATTGTTCACTGGGTTTGTTCACTAGGAGCGGGTGGCTATGTGACTTCACTGAATGCTTGGGTACGTATGGTTTCTACTAATAATTGAGTAAAATAGACTGAGACTAGTCGATAAATTATTTTGAATGTTTAGTAGCTTGAGCTATACTATATCTATCCTATTACTATTTTATCCGAATCGCGTGAACTGATAACTCATGTTACTCGTAATTGAAATACTGTTTTAAGCTTTCACTGTTTACAAATAAATTTTTACTGTCACTTACGGAATATCTTCCGTGATTATTCATTATTTTGATCGACCCGCGATCATGGCGCTTGCTACAGCCACGAAATTTCGGGAGTTCAAAATAACGAACAATCACGGAAGATATCCCGTTAGTGACAGTATAAGTCATGTTAATTGATTCAATTCTAGAAATGTACAAAATTATAGAAAGTTTCATTGGTTGGTACCTAACATTGGTACCTAACATTGGTACCTAACATTGGTACCTAACATTGGTACCTAACATTGGTACATTTAATAAGCTGATATGAATTTTAGTTTTAAATTGATTTGAGTAGTTTACATATTGATTTTACGTCTAGGTACATTAACATCATTTTTTGATTGTTTATTTTTGTGATGTACCTACGTTCAAGATCTTATTGAATTTCTTGATTTGAAGTAGTAGTAATTGAAACAACGGTTTTAATTCATTTGGAGACTTTAATGAACTTAAAAATAATTGAAAGCGAAATTCTTATTTGTGTTCTTATTTGTGTAAACAGCAGCGTCAATTTCTAAAAAAAAAACACTTTTGAACCAATTGGAAACTAAGAAAAGGTAAATCACTTAGCTACCTACGCCAAGCCAATAAGCGTTAACAAATATAATTATTAAAAGTTTTTATAGCGACAACTAGCATCATCCACTATGCGCTAAAACACCGACTTGCGTAAATAATCCGAGGCCACTTGATTATGCACGGATTGTTGAAATAAAAAAATCATTTCGCTTAACACACCGGAACTAAATGAAACTAGCAATAGCTTGCTTTACTACCCAACACCCCATCTGAATCGATCTCCGGTACCTTGTAAAACCGAAACAAAATGACGCGGAGACGTAGGCGATGTCAAATACCACCTTAAAACTCTCACTGAACACTTAACACTGTGTTACCAACGCCTTTAAGTATCGTAAGCTAGCCTGGCCTCCGCAGAATCTAAGGTTCAAGAGCTTGAGGAACGGGGCATCGTGAGATCCTTTACTTAAAGTCTGCAATACAACAGCTCACCGAGCAAGTACAGTCACAAGCACAGGTCGACCTGAGAAACCGTCGAAATACTATCGTTACTATTCTACCACGAAATTCAAATTTTCTTAAGTTTTTTTTGCAATTTACAGGTCATTGTCAGGTTTTACTTTGATGAAAAATGAGTAGTGCAAGTAACACGTATACAGAATTATAATCATTTAAATCATCAATAACTGTTTTTTGAAAAAGTCATTCAATGGGGTTAAATGAACTTAGATTAAAGTAAATATTCGCGGAATGCCTATTTTGAGGATGCTTGTCTGTGTAGCATAATTTCCGCCGAACAGGCGATTCAATTTAAATGAGTGAATTCGTTGATTAACTTCGGCGCAAACCACGAGGTAAATATATTTAGCTAGAATCTCAGGCTAGAATTTAATAACGAACCTGCCTAGCCTTTTCAACTATGTCGGGGTCGGCTCCTGGTGTAACCGAATGCAGCTGAATACCAACTATTATATCATACTAGTTTGTACTGGTTTTGAGATAAAATAAATAAATTAGTATTGTATACTACTACGTTATATCGTATTAAATACCTCCTTGGTAAGATTGTTTGACAGACTTCTGATACCTGTAACAACGACGGTCAAATAATATCTAAACATAAATAACAGTCAGGACCACCGGCTTAACATGCTTTCCAAGGCACGGAGGAAAGTCGGTATGTAATGTATGGTCACCCATCCACGGAACAACCTAGGCAAGCGCGGCATAACCTGATGATCGATCCGAGTGGCTGTTAATAATAAGCCACGAGCTCCATTTTGATATCGAACTGAACGTTGTACAAATGAAATGGAATTCTGACTGAAATGTACACAATAATATTAGGAATTAATTAATATTTCTCTTGAACAATTCCTGCTACAAATGTAGCAGGAACCACTCTCTGTGGTTTATCGAATTTCGAATGAATATTGACTAACTGGCTAATTACGTTAAAATACTCGTAAAACTTGCAATAGCCAACTGGTTGCTGTCGGTAAGGTAAAACTTTTTAATTATACTCGTAACTAGTCAAAGTGATCACTTGAGTAAGTCATTATTTAAGAAATGATTTTTATTCTGTAGTTTAGTAATTGCTTAAAGTTGGAACTGAAAGAAGTTAGAATTCTTACGGTTCTTACTTCATTAAAAGTATTGTCTATTGCATAAAAATATTTGCGTAAGTAAGTACATACGTCCTTTATAGTCAAGTAAATACTTTAACTTGACTATAAAGGGTATAACAAGACCCAAAGGCATTTGTTCTCCCCGTCATTGCGATATATTTTTTTGTTTTAGACTATATCTGGGAACTTTCTAATTACGGAGATATTGGGGGTTAAATTTCCAACTTTCTCACAAGTTTTTTTTTTAAATACTTGTTTTTCATGGAAGATTTTTACTTTATACACCTCCATGGTATAAAGTTTACTTACAATTCATACCTTACTAATCAATCCATCCATCAGCATAAAGTTTTGAGTGTGTTACATTGATTCCTATCGTAAAACGTGATTTTACATCCCAAAAAAAAAAGTCGTTTTACATACATGTACGACTTCGAATTATAATATCTTTGAAAGTCTCTCTATTGTATCTTAAATCTCTTTGGTTAATCCCAACACACATGTATGTACAAGAACTGCACGGGGTTGTCATCGCTTCAACTCAACACGATCAGTGATCACTGTTCTTTTCATGAAACTCCATACCCACTGCAACTCACACTTCTCATATGGCGACGCACGATGCCGCATGTCGTAATGGCCGATGCCAGGGGGTGGCAGGGGGTGGCAGGGTGTGGCAAGGGGAGCAGGGGGTGGTATTTCCCGGGCTCACAGCTGCATCCGGGCTGAATTACCTGCGACTTTGTGCGCATCACCACCCCGCCCGCTGCCACCCACCACCCATTCACCGCACATCGGTGTGCCATCCGCAGGAACTAACTACTACGCAGAAGGCTAACGGTCAGTTTTCAATATTCTGTACGATAATTAGCTTACTTTTAAAGTTAGTATTTAGATAATTTGCAAACAAAACTTTCATAAATGCTGTTTAGATCTTCTTGTCAGTGATTCTATAGGTTTCCGTTATCGGAGACCCAATAAAAAGATATCTAATTACAAATTGCGTTTTGTAGTCATCATCATCATCATCATGGTGCAGCTGGCGATGGCGGAGCATACGCTTTTATGAAACTTTTGCCTCTTTCTGGAGGATGTGACGTCGAAGGCTTTTCATGTAATCCAATTTTGTTCGAGGTAGGCAGCAAAAACCATCGTCCATCTAGAATTCTAGATCAACATCCGGCTAGGGAAATATCATTATGGCCTTATCTACGGCACTAGGTCACTGCAACATAAATGAATAATGATGAATGATGGGGACATGTAACTTAGTTATCTAGGGCACTTCTTCTTCTAAGCGTGTCTATGGCAATCTAAATTGTGTCAGCCCAGAACTGAGCTACTAGTTTGGCGCTTTCGGTAGCGTCCATCAGTTCCTGAAGTGAACAAACAACAGGACACGCAGGACACGATATTAAGTGCCCCATCGTTTGTAGAACAGCACCACATTTACACTGCAGGGCAGAGTCATTAATGAATCTCCGCGAGGTTTTCCTTGCTGCGACCAACCTGGGTCCGGAGTCTATTTAAAGACTTTCAGGTCAGCCATGGCAACTCATGTCCAGGTGGGAGATTGTCAGCAGGTGGAACAAATGGGTTAGGTAAGGACGCACTACCTCGCCACAGCTTTAGTCTTACCGAAGAGCGCTTGTAATCATATTCATGGCTACGTGTGTGTTTATAATTTGAGTTGGAATAGAAATGTATTAAAAATTAGGAGGGATGATGGGTTTAACGTTTATTGATTTTTTACAAGGAATTAATTTAAAATTATTTACTTTAGAATTGTTATTAGATAGGTTTTTATTTGTCAAGTTACAAATTACGCATGGTTAGTCTTTATCTAATCTTTTTACACGACTGCTAAAATAAATAAAAAGTTTTTAGTGTTCATGTAATGTATATGAATGAGGTTCATTGTTTCATTTTCAATGACTTTCACGCAATAATGCAAAAGCGTCGCCGCGCTTATGTGACGCTGCCAAGCCACTGTAGCCACTGCCGAGACGATGGATGGTAGATACTCAGATAATAGAAGAAGTCGCAAGTTCGGCCTCCAAACCGTGTCATGAAATAGTGTTGCTATAACCTTTTCCAATTATTTTTTTTTAAAGTGTAAATTGATTGTTGACTCTTCTACGTCGACTGCTCAGTTCCAGGAGCGAAGAAATGAAAATAAGTGGACTAAACAAATGTGGTGTAATACATGAACTAAGTTTTAATAAGCGCAGTGCCTTGGTCGTGGTAAGATTTTAAGTGACGTGACTCTCGGAGCGCGAGTAAGCGCGAGCGCCCGCGCCGCCCGTACGCCCTGCAGCCGCCGCCGACGACGTCCGATGCTGATGCCACAGCCTGCACCCCCCCTCAGCCACCGCGCGTCCAACCAGTCGTAAGCAATAAGCATGCCATGCACAGACATTGATTACTATGAATTACCTACTTGTTGAACCCGAAATATCCTGTTCACGTAGGTTCGGTTTAAGAGTACCCACGTGAACGGGTTTTGCGGACACAATACTAAGGATGTTGAATTTTATACATAAAGATTATTTTTTATTTTTTTATTTATTTCAGCCAATTTTTATAATATCTGCATTAAACGCGTAGGTTCGTACACTCATTTTTACCCGACTGCCAAGAAAGGGTTATGTTTTTCGCGCGTATCTTGAATGTATGTTTGTTTTTGTAAATTTCTTTATTACCTACCTCGTATGTTCCAAATGGCTGGTTGGATTTCGGTGATTAAGGTATCATTAGATTCGTCTCAAAAACCAAATTATTTAGATAGGTTTTTTAGAAATAATATTGACGGATTTTTGGGGTTAAATTGTAAGTAGTTATTGTTTTTTTTCAACCAAACCTATCGAGTAGGGTCTCAAAATAAAGGAAATTAAAAGGAGATTAAAAATATATAAATATATAGGTACATAATACAATGTGTCGTCGTGATTTTTGATACTTTTAATTAAATGTTACTTGTTAAATAGTTAATACGTGATAGAATATTACGTATTACTTTTGTTAACAACAGTAATACGATACGACAAGTGAGTTCGACTCGTGTTTAACCACGAGTCGAAATCACTTATGGTTTTACGTTAACATGCACTGCACCGTACAGGTAACGTACGGAGCTCGCTCGACAGACATTAATCCGATTTGTGAGCGAAGTTTTCATTTATACAAATGAACCCTAATTATTCGAGTGTTAAAGTTACGTAATCATTGATACTACATGTATTGTTGAAATTGAGATTGGTAGATAGTCGTGATATAATAATATTCGTTTGAAATAGGTAAGTACAACGAAAGTAAAAGTGAGTTCATGTTATTTAGATCACTGACGGCACGGTTGGCGCAGTGGCTGAGCGATTGACTGCTGCGCTTCGTGTCGCGGGTTCGATACCCACACGGAACAAATATTTGTATGGCCTACAGGTAGTTGTTCCGGGTCTGGCTGTTTGCGTGGTAATATGTTGGCACACAGGTTCACTCGGTGTTCTGATCCGGTTAAAGCAACTGTTCAAGGCATCTGCCAGACGTTCTACACAAGGGGACTGTGGAAATACTCTACTCAGGAAGCCTACAATGTCTTGCGCTGTTCTGCTCAGTAGGTTCACTGAACTCCATGTGTTGCGAGACCAATGAGCCTACTGTGCAGGGGTAGACGGTGTGTCTTGTGTAGATGGTGTGTTCCTTCTTTTTAATTACTAACATTAGTTATAAAGAAAGTTCTTGATACTAACAACCTTGCCTTGTTTATGGACTTTTTGTCTGAAATAAAAATGTTCTTTTTTTATATACATATATACCTATTTTATGTTGTTGTTGTTTTTTTTATGTTAGGTGGGCAGGGACTATGTCTGAAGAATATAGATTGAAGTGTGGGGTGAGGCAGGGGGGAATCACCTCCCCTCGCCTTTTCAATTTATATATAAACCAACTGATTGTTGAGCTCGGCAGTACTGGTGTCGGCTGTCATATTGACGGAGTTGCTATGAACAACATCAGCTATGCGGACGATATGGTCTTGCTGAGCCCATCAATCAGTGCATTAAGACGTATGCTGAAGGTCTGTGAGAACTATGCGGTGACTCAGAGGCTTAGGTATAATGTTACTAAGAGTGAGTTACTTGTTTTCAATGGTGGTGCGACAAGATACTTAAATGTTCCATGCATCTCATTAGCAGGTACACCCTTGAAGCAAGTCTCAAAATTTAAATATCTGGGCCATTGGGTCACTGAGGACCTGTGCGACGATTTAGATATCGAGAGAGAGCGTAGGGCGCTGTCTGTTCGAAGTAATATGCTGGCTCGTAGGTTTGCACGGTGTTCTTACGACGTTAAAATGACGCTTTTTCGAGCCTACTGTCAGACTTTTTACACCTGCAGCCTTTGGGTCAAGTGTACGCAGAAGGCATACAGCGCCCTGCGTGTACAGTATAACAATGCTTTCAGGATGCTTGTGGGGCTGCCGCGGTATTGTAGCGCTTCGGGTATGTTTGCCGATGCGAGAGTGGATGATTTTTATGCCATCATTCGAAAACGATGCGCTTCTCTCCGGTACAGAACAGATATCGGCACCCACGGCATGTTGAGAGCATTGAGTGACCGGTGGGACTGCCCGATGCTTGGTCGATGGGTGAGACTGCACACACAGATCGGCTCTAGATAGCTGTACGTGCATTTAAATTTATTCCTTTATGTTATTATTGTTATTATGCCTTTTTGTGATTTTTATGTGTGTGTTGGTTATTTTTATGTTTTGTGATTCGTTTCTATTATGACATTATTATGTAATTTGTGATGTATTTTGATTATGTTATTTTTGTTATTATGCCTATTACTTATCTATTATTGTCTTCATTCGGTAGACAGATGAATGAAGCTCAATCTTAGGCGGGATGTTGAACTAACATGATACCCCGCCTATATTTCCCGAGGGCAGAGTGTACCTAATAGTACACCTACATCTCGCCAGTTATGTTTAAGCCCAATGAAATAGGAGGCGAGCCTGATGCCACATCAACCGAGCACAAATTCAGACTCGCTTTTGATTTTGCGTTATCAATCCTTTAACATCTTGCAGACTTTCGCAAAAGAATCAAAACTATCTTCTACATTGACAGGTCTTCTCATAATCCTGGCTTATTATTTTTTTAAAGAAACTTCTTATTTGTTTGTATCATTCGATTTACATTCAAAATACTTACAAATTATTGCAACATAATCAATAAAAATTCAAAATAAATTAATTAACTTTCCGTGACATATTTAAATCCAACCTACGTATGCATTATTGATAATTTACAAATAGAGAAGGAAAAAGACTTCCAGCACAGCAAGAACTTGTGAACTTACCAGACTTCTGTTCCATATACTACTTTCTGAAGAAATTATCATTATCGTCATCATTCTTCTGCCCTTATCCCAATTTATATGGGGTCGGCGCAGCACGTTTGAGAAGTTAGATAAAAGGGTACACCGTGATCAGTTTTGAAAAAATAATATATTTTATTTCTTGTTGCCACAGATACCGTTATCAGTGGATAAATACATTAATTTATTTTTTGAAGGAAACGGATCACGGTATCAGTAGATACCTATTCGCCGTGATCCGTGCCAAATTCAATCTGATACCGCAATCGTTGGAGACAAACTCTCTTCTTCTATACTGTTGTGTTACTACTTGGAGAAATATTTGAAGAAAAAAAGGAGTAAAATAGGAATACAAACAAAAAAAAAAATAAAAAGTCACAAAAAGTGAAAATATTACTGGGATTCGAACATGCGACTCATAGTTTACAGAGCGATCACGAAACCGCGAGGCTCTTTTGTTTGTTTAGCTGGCTGTTTTAGAGAGAATCCTCAGGGCAAGAGTTCTACTCGCATTTCTGCGAGTTCTGCGACTACTGCGTACCTACACATAATTATATTATTATACTAAGTAGTAGTTTACGTACTACGTAATGTACGTTACGGTACGAGCAAACTAATAAGTGCTATACCTTATTATTATACATAGGTTTACATATTATGTTCACGTTCGGTGTAAAAGAAAGAAAATATTAAAAATCACAAACACTCACCGTGTTTGTGATTTTAAATATTTTCTTTTTCTTGTGCTCTAATTTCGGCAAGTCGTAAAATTACTATTTGATAAAGTTAATTTGTTAGTTTCACAAAGGTAGGCTTTTCTAATAACCAAGCGGTATGGACGGTATCCTTCATTATTTCAAAGTAAATTAAATATTTTAATCAATTTACGAGAAAATTTCAACATTGTTTAAGAATTAAATACAAGTTTTACTGTTTAGATTGAATTTGGAAATGCATTCAACGCAGAAATTCTAAACACTTTGGCTCAAACAGGGGTCTGTTCCAGTAACAATTAGAAAAGTTCCACAACTAACTGGTATTCACAACAAAGTAGAGGCTGCGCGATCACATAATAGAGACAAATGAAGTTAGATATCCGATGAGAGAATTATTCCCGGTTCGTCACTATTCCAATTGGTCACCAAGATTTTTCAATAGTAGTTGTTTATATATATATAGTAGTTGTTTTTAGAGGCAGAGAACTTTAAATAGAAATAAAACACAGAATAATGTTTATAATGTCCACGAAATTCCACAGACTGCCTCGTCGCATAATATATGTGGAAGCATGTATGACTTGAGTGAGACCTTTCCAAAATGCAACAATAACGAAATGGCGAACACATGCACGAAAAATGTAGAGATCGTGACCCCAGCATTGTGCGAACTTGCTAAGAGGAAACCTCTTGATAGTGTTTGCCAGTTCCTTTATTTAATTTTTGAGGCGAACTTTGCTTAGTGCTAAGAATTTCGAAAGAAAATGTGGCGGGTAGAAGTCAGGCTACTGCCGCTAGTAGTAATTCGGTAAAATTAATTATGTACAAGTTCTCGTTTTCGCTCTTGGCATTTTGAAAAAAGAATTTAATTGAGACATTTGACTTTTTTTTAAAGAAAATACAGTCGATTGAGTACGAGGAATTTCGAAGGCAGCACATTTTGAAGGAACAGTGCCCATGCGAAAACATCATTTTGAGTGACAATTTTGAGATCATTATTGCAATAGAGTTTGGCCAACGAAAGCTGAACACGAATTATTTTCAAAAGTGTTAGTACGGCAATATTTTAGGACTGTCAAAATTGTTACATTGACGTTTCGTATTTGAGTCATCTTGTGTTTACGTGCATCATATTTTCGTTGGTTCTGTTGAAAATAATGCCGAAAACAATCAAAAGTTCGACGAGGAAGCTTCTATTTACTATGACTGGCAAATATAAAAACGTAAAAAGTAATTTGAATCAGAAAGCTCTAGAGAAAATACGACGACTGGATTTAATCATTTCACTTTCAGGTTAGTTTTTTGAATTTCTAATAAAACAACTTGATACTTTTCGACTATTTACAAAAAATCGCACTGTTTTTCACGGTGTATCTACTTATCAGGAAGTATTAAAAACGAGGTGATAAAACTTAAAATTGTGGAAACAGTAAAGAAATTGAAAACTCTCGAAAAACATGAAATCTCGCCTTGTGAAATACATTATTTAGAAAATATATCCTAAATGACAGGTTACTTCGGAAAATATAGATTTTTAACAGTTACTTTGAAGGGTTTATACATTTATGATAATTTGTATGAATGGCTAAATTAAATAATATGCAATCTTTGTATTTAACTTTTTTTTTTTTTTTTAATGCCTGATTAGTATTAATATACTGTAACATAATTTATTGTATTTGTTCTCTTCAGATGTAAAAAACATAAGAAGAATTAAAAGTGAAGCGTCTAAAAATCAAGGACAGTGGAATACTCCGGGGAAAAATCGTCCACATTCAGCAACAGTTTCCAATTTGGATAATTTTGATATTTCGGCTACATAAGAAACAAAATAAACAAATTTTATGGAGTGCAAAAACAAGCCCCAACACTGAGAAGCCTGCACAATGAGCTGAAGGAAGCAATTGAATTTGAAGCCCTGAAACCCTTCGAAAAATTTTACACAAGAACAGGTTTGAGTTTCAAAACAATAAAAATGAACGGGCTTTACAAACTTACAGAAAAATATGATATTGCGGCATAGAGACATAGATTTTTGAAGACAATACATCAAAAGAGACTAGAAGGTAAACAGATTAATATTTACCTTGATGAGACATATGTACACGAGGCCCACCTAAATAGTTTACATAGCACACATCGGTAACTGTCATTGTTTACAGTTTATACGTGTGGGTGAAGGCATAGTTATGCACACAAACACAAAATAAAACGAGCGAGCTCGGTTTTTATTGGTGTGCGTGTGGCACATCAATTACCATATACCAATATATAGTCATCGTTCACATGATGCTGAAGGAGATATAATATTTTGCATAATGCTAATATAGCAATCATGGCACAAAGGCTATCGTCTTTGGTCACTTAACTAAAAGCCGTAAGTTCAAACCACGCATGCAACAATAATATATTCTTTTTCTTTTTGTATTCATTATTTTGTTAAAACTGTTTAGAAAATAACTACCGACAATTAAAAAAATAATGTTTTCAAACACCTTCATTTATTAAAAATGAGCGTTCTCAGTTGTCAATCTACGAGTATTTGCATTATTGAGTTTATTGATTACTACTCTTCGGCATGTGTGCGGATTTATTTCTATGGATCCAACCATGCAACATTTATCAATGTTCAAAAAAGTGAAAATCGTTGTTTTGGATGTGCAAAACGTATCTATATTATGTGAAATTGTGAGTGTAAATGTGGTGCTGCACCACAAACGATCGGGCACTTTGTTTCGTATCCTGCCTGTCCTGTTGTTTGCTCCTGTGAAGTGCATAACAGGACGCTACTGAAAGTGCCAAACTCGTCGCCAAATTTTGGGCTGACTCAATTTGAATTGTCATCGATATGCTAAGAAGAAGTGAAATTGCAAGGCGCTTAATAATATCGGTGAGTAACATAACAGTTAGATATTACGTTGATACATATTATACCTACTTCACGTTAACTAACTACTCTCCCCTTTCAATGTTTATTAGGAATAAATAATTAATGTAAGTTAAGTGCAATACCTACCATAGTTATAATAATATATTATCATAACTGAATTATAGTTTTAATTTTTTTAATTTGTAATCGTATGATGATTATGATAAAATTAGCTGAATTTAGCCCTTAGATAGATTAAAGAAAAGCCTTTGAATAACGTAAATAAATATAGATGTTTGCTAATGTCAGTGTATATCTTGTATTTATGTATTGTATTATTATAAGTAATATTAATTAGCTATATATAAGTATATATGTAAACATAGTGTATATATAGTATATAAATATAGTATTTGTTTATTATAATATAAGCTGTTGTCATAAGTATTATAAATACGGTTTTTCTTAACAGAGGAGAACCGTGTAGTTATGGATCCGCCGAGATGCGGATTTTGGAGACGTAGAATATCTTAGGCCAAAACCAAAGGCATACTCATCGGCTCGACACCACGAGATCGTGCTAAGGCACAACGCTGATCCTTTCATATCCATCCGCATAAAAATGTGCTTATAAACTGTGAAAAATCACCTTTATATATATATGTAGGTGATTTTTTATATACTTTCATGAGCAGAAGGTTACAAGAAGTAATAGAAAACGAAGGTTTGCCGACTCATTATTAGTGGATTTTATTTTAATTAGTAGACGAATATGAATCTTATTTTTATGCCTATAATGTTCATATTTGCTTAGCAATAATTAGGTATAAATGTTAATAATCTCTTCCTCTTATCATTTTTTTTAAAACCACAACTCGTAAAGTATTGAAAGTATGGTGAAGTGATGTTATTGTTATGCGGTTAGAAGTTGTCATAATTTCTTACTGTCTAACATGTTGATTCACTTCACCTGTAATTTTACTTTGATTCAGTTTATATAGGGTCTAACTATTCATACACGAAATATTTTCAGGGAATCATCTAACGGCTATAACAAAGCCATTTCAAGGGATTTTTTTATTTGAGTATATTTGTTCATAAAAAATAAATAATTTAAAATTACTTGACCCACAAAGTAAATACTGGCTCCTTATTTTTAAGCATCCATTACGGTAGTTTACTACATCGTATTTACCTCCTGTCATTTTTAGAATATAGGAGTGAAGGTTTTATGCAAAAAGTCTAAAAGAAATGTAAAATTGTAATAATTTTGTAAAAAAGAAACACTCAGAAATTTTCTTTTTTCGTTGTTCTGGCGACTTTACGACTTATAGAAGTTACTCTTAAAATTTTTCGTGTATGAAAAGATAGACCTTATATACCATCTTTTATTACTTAGAAATAACTTTGTCTTTGTCATTAAAACAGGTAAACTACAGTGTTTTACTCATTCGAACGTCTCGTATGGATAGCTATAGCCTATGTATGTTTAAAACCAGTTCGTATTAAATAATTGTATCAGCCACACAAATTTTATTTAGCTAACATACAGTCCCCACCAAATTGAACCTTAAAACAACCAATGTAAGGAAGGAACATATTGGAAGAAACGAGACGGATCATTTTCATTTTCAATACCAATGTTTATCTAATAAAAAATCTAATTATTTTATTGGTTTTATTTAATTACTTTTTTACTTTTTGCTTGAGTGATTTTATTGTTCACAAAATTAATTGAGCAAAGAACAAAAAGTAAAAATCAGCAAAAATAACTCCTCAGCTGGAATCGAATTTACGTCGTGGAGATTTGATCACTAACTGACGCAAGCGCTTACACCAATCAGCTATGGTAACCATGTTACATTTGTATAAAATGTTGGGCCTTATTCTAAACCCGTTTGTTTTATATTTACCCGTGTACCCTACACGGGTAAAAATAAAAAAAATAAACCTCGTGTAGGGTAGTATACGTATACGCACACAATAATAATGAGAGGCTGTATGAACATTACTGGCTCGTAAAATGACAGTTACAGAAGTGTGGGATGTAAACTATTTAACTGGGCCTCGTGTACATCAGAACTATAAAGTAAAAATATCGTGGCAAGGACCTTCAACGAGTGGTGTCACTACTAATATATCGTCAGGAAAAATACATTATTATGCATGCAGGATCGGAGGAAGGGTTTGTGCCAGGTGCATTATTGGTATTTAGCTCAAAATCTAAATCAGCTGTCTACCATGATGATATGAATGCTTCAAATTTTATAAATGGTTTGAGGAAATGTTAATACCAAATCGCACTAAACCTAGTGTACTTGTGATGGACAATGCAAGTTACCATGTGAAACAAGTAAACAAACCTCCTACTATGTCTGATTCTAAAGCTCATCTCCGAATATGGCTTCAAGAGAATAATATTCATTTTGAAGAATATCAAACCAAAGTTGAATTAATGTGTTTGGTGAAAGATAATAAACCTGCAGTTGTTTATGAAGCAGAAGTAATTCTAAAAAAACACAATCATACCTACAATCACGAAATTTTGTTCCTGCCACCGTAATATTGTGACCTCAATGCGATTGAGCTTGAATGGAGTCACGCGAAGAGAAAAGTAGCAAGCAAAAATATAGGAATACCAGTGTCTGAAATGCAAAATATAATAAAATAATGTTTTCTATCCATAACTGCTGATGACTGGAAGAAGTACACTGATCATGTACTAAATATTGAACATCAGTACAAATTAAGGGACCGTATTGGTGAAAACGAACTTGAACCATTCATAATACATTTTGGGGACAGTAGCAGTACCAGCGAAGAAAGCAATGGAACTGATTCAATATTATCAGGTGTAGAAGTTTTGGAATCCGATTTCGACTATGACTCGTAACGCCTATGTTTTGTTTTGGTTTTATTGTGTCATCCTCATCACATCAGTGGTCTCTATTCCTTCCATTAAATAAATATATAGTAATAACTTTTTGTTTAATTCAACCTAAGGCTGTACCAGAAAAGTTGAGCTGTGAACTTCAATGTGCAGAAGTTAAAAAATGCCAAGCTAGTTTCGTTTAGAGCTTAACTTTGGTACTGATAAAGGTCATAAATAAATATGAAATACTGATCTAAATATCGCATAATATGTCTTGAATAATAAATAGTATCAACTTCGTTTAAGCAGTGTATAGCCAAAGTTAATAGCTCTTGATTTTTTTAAATTCCCGCCTTGTTTCGTGGACAGCTTTCGTTGGTCAGACTCTAACTACGAACAGACCGTGTGTTATTAAAACTTGTGTTAGTAGCAAAAGTTCTCATTTAAAAGCTCCTTCCGATGATGAATATCTTATTGCTATTGGTTATCCTTAAAATCTTAACTTCGGTGCTCAAATAGTCACCTGTTTAGGTCAATAGCTCCGAACGAAATACGAATTGGCTAAAGTCTAATAAAGAGCAAAGGTTTCCTTTGAAAAGCTCTATCTAATGATGTATGTATATCTATATTATTTCGATTGGTTGCCAAGACAGTCTTAATTGATGATAACAAAATCTTAATTTCGGTGTCCAACTAATCATCTATTTAGGTCAATAACTTCGAAAAAACTGCGAATTAGAAAAGTTTTAACTGAAAAACTATCATCAATGGTGTATACAGGGTGTAAACGGACTCTTCACGAAGTCGTCAACCAAGCATTATGTATATCAAACTAAGTAACCCTACGTAAAAATTATTGCTGGGAAACGACTTTTTTCGACTGTAGAACTTAATGTATCGCACTCTAAACTTGGCGCTGATGGATGCTTTGAATAGAAACGGGTCATGGAGGTAATTAAAGTAAAGTAAAAACTTTAAAAATTAGTATTTAAAAAAAAACTTGTGAAAAAATTTTGAACTTTGACCTCCAATATCTCCGTAACTAGAAGGTTCCCAGGTATGGTCCAGAACAAAAAAATGATTGCAATGTCGGGGAAAACAAGTGCCTTTCGGCGTCATTAAGGGTATTTTTACACCCTTTATCTTATTGCTATTGCAGGTAGATCACTGTAAGTCCGAATAAGTATTATTTCGGATTTCACTCGGGCGTGGAAATCCAAGTTACGTCTCGAGTTATACCAGTATCTCAAGGACATGCAATTGCAATGTAGCAGACCAGTAATGGTAGATACATGACTGACTGCGTTTTATCGTACTTATGTGGCACTCGGAGTCTTTGTCGGCTAAAAGTGAATGAATTTCAACAGCATCCAACATTTTCAATCATTTATTTATTTATTTAACTATTTATGCACACACAGAAGACAACACAGAAAAATAGCATTATAATAAATGAGTACAAAGGTGCTGCTATCACTCGAGCATGTTTCAATTAATTTCAGAGACCATCAGACAACGAATCGGTTGCGTCTCAACCTAAACGGTTCATGAAATGTTATTCAGTTGGTGTCAGTTCAGTGGTATTTCATTTTCGCTGTTGTATAAACACAGGGAATTTAATACAAATCTAATAATTCAATATTCTCTGTATTTAGTTACGGTGAATATTTCAGTTTACAGTTATCTGCGTTGGTCTGAGAATCGTTAGTAACAACTTGTCATATTGAAATTGCAATATCAAATTTAGGAAACTCATCACCTGCCTAGCCTTTTCCCAACTATGTTGGGGCCGGCTTCCAATCTAACCGGATGCAGCTGAATTTCAGTATTTTACATGGAACGACTGCCTATCTGACCTCCACAACCCAGTTAGTACTGGGTAATACGATACATCTTGGTTGTCAGACTTTTTGGGCCACTGACTGCCTAACGAGTTTCAAAGATCTACAATAAAATTGATAGCCGGGACCAACGGCTTAACGTGCTTTCCAAGGTATGGAGGAAACTCGGTATGGAATGGGTGGTCACCCATCCACAGATCAACTCAGGCAAACACGGCTTAACCTAAAGATCGACCCGAGCGGCTGTTATTATTTAACCACGATCAAATTTAGCAAACTAATTCCTAGATTTGATATTGCAATTTCACTAAGGTATTCATTTATTGGCAATTTATATTAAGTAAATATTTGACCTGATTATTCAAACATCATAACTGTATTTTGTTTGGAAACCACACAAATTTCCTGTTTTCAAGATATTCATTCACGATGATTATTAATTTGTAAATTTTCTTGAAATGCAACGTCTGCTTAAATGTCAAAGACATTCAAATATTTTCAAAGACAAAGAAAATCGTAATCCTAAACTTTTTTCTCTCTCTCTTTGCCGACTGAGCCGATGTCGACTGTTCTGCTAGCGTCATCTGTAGTGAAGGCAGGTCAAGATGAGCCGTGGAACTTTGCACTTTATGGAAGTGTTAGTAGAATACTTAACATTACACGCTCGACTACAGGTTAATATCAGTGTCGTTTAAAATTTTTTGGACAGAATTGGGATTAGTTTTGGATAAAATCTGGTCAGGAGGGAATAAAAATTCGTTGGTAGGAGGATTTTAATTTTGGGGAGCTTAGACGTCAAAAACATGCTGGAAAGGCACTGGCAGACTCAAGGTACCTAATCAAAAAAACACTTTTGTGTACGGTACAATATAAAAGATTGGGAATTCAAGGGACATGAAATAAGATATGGCCCAGGGTACTATCATCAAGACCGCATTGGCACAAGAAGCAGAACGAACGAACGTGTATCTTATTCAGGAATATTGTACCGCAGCAGTGGCCGAGTCTCTGTCTACACAAGATGGAAACAGTTCTTTTGGAGAGATAAGGACATTATAAAAAATCAAGGTTTCCGCTGAATGTTGGGTTGGATGCTTTTTTTTTTTTTTTTTTTTTGGATGGGAAATCATCAAATGACCCCCCCCACTCTGGGCGGAGCGGAAGGGAGTGTCAGACTTGACTAAAACCCATCCATGTTCCTTCTTTGCCCTTTGTGTTCCAGGGCCACGGTGTCTCTTTCGAACAGTCCCGCAGCTCTGGCAGGCATCGGCCCATGCGGACCCCTACTCGGTTGCTGACATCTCTTTGAGGCGCGCGTGGAACACGAACGCGCCGTCGACACGGCCTGTCGTCATAAGACGGCCGGACGGTGAGCTAGCCCATAACTCGCCGTCCACAGGCCCGCGCCTACGGTGGCCGGGAGCCACCACGTGACCCCCGACGCCCAGGGCGTCTCCCGCGGCGGCTGGGACGTGAGGTTCTTTCTCTCTCACGTCCCGCCACCTCCTTCACTAGCATGACTGCTTCACAGAAGGTGGTGACGGCTTCCCATTCCCTCTCGCTCCGGACCATGGCTTGAACCAGGGCCGGACGCGAGAGATCGCCGCCGCCAATCGCCGCTACAAGGACACGGCGGTGCTCCGCCCAAGCGGGGCAGACCTCTACGGTGTGCTCCACCGTGTCCTCCGGACGATCCTCACAGTGGAAACACCCGGGCGTTTCCTCCCGCCCGATTCGGTGCAAGAACCTCCCGAAACAACCGTGTCCAGTGAGGATCTGCGTCAGGCGGTAGGTGAGGGCGCCGTGGCGCCTCTCTAGCCACTCCTCAAAGAGGGGACTTATCGCCACTATGGTAGCGTGCCCTGCACGGGGTTGCAACAGTCGCTCTCTCCATGTCGCCATGATATCACGCCGGAGGTCTGTCCGCTGAGCGGCAATTTGCCGCGGCAGCGGAGTTTCCCCCCGACGTAGTGCCTCCGCGCGCCATTCATGCAGGCGCGCGAGGACTATCGCCTCCAGATCCCATGGCGGCAATCCGGCAAGGAGGCTAGCCGCCTCGCCGGAGATCGTGCGGTACCCCCGGATTAGCCTTATGGCTATCACTTTTTGGGGCGCGTTCAGGTAGTGGGCGGCTTGCCGCCTTAAAGAACGCGCCCACACCGGGGCCCCGTAAAGGGCCATGGACCGCACGACCCCCGCGTATAGCCTCCGACAGGAGGCGTTTGGACCCCTCAGGTTGGGCAAGAGCCGCTTGAAGGCAGCCCCTGTCCGTTCCAGTTTGGGAGCCAAACGTCGGAAGTGCTCCACGAAGTTCCACCGGCTGTCGAGGACGAGTCCTAGGTACTTCAACGTCGACCCGACGCCGATGGAAACCCCTCCTGCCGTCAGTAGGGATCCCGACGGTGGCGCATTCCGAGGCCCATGAAAACACATGGCCTCGGACTTGTGCAATGCCACCTCGAGACCCAATTGCCGGATCCTATCCACGACTATCGCAACCCGCGTGTCATGTTTTCGGCCGCCGCCTCGTGCGACCTCCCTTGTGCCAGTACCAGCGTGTCGTCAGCGTAGCAAACTACGCTGACGCCGGTAGGGAGGTCGGCGCGCAGCACCCAGTCGTAACCGATGTTCCACAGGGCCGGTCCTAGAACCGATCCCTGTGGAACACCGCACGACATCTCTCGCCGGTTCCATTCTCCGCTCTGACCGGGGTAGATGACGGCCCTATTCGTCAAGTAGTCCCCGACCACACGCAGGCAGCTCCAGGGCATGGAGTTGAAGGCGTTGGCGATGTCAAGAGACACCGCCAAGACGACCCCGCCCCGGGACACCGCGTCCCCCGTCGTGAGGGCTCTCACGCGCATGATGGCGTCCACCGTGGAGCGCCCCTTGCGGAAACCAAACTGGTGTTCCGCAAGATCCGGCCCCATCCCTGGGTTGGATGCTGTCGTAGAATGCCCTCTTAAGTTTCAAACTTACTTGCAACATTACTGAGAACGAGTTGTTTAGTTTAAGAAAAACTTTGCACGTCTTAGGTCTTAGGTTGACTACTCACTCCCGCCAAAAACCCTTTGTAAAATATGTCCATGAGCTCTTCAACTAACAGTCTTAATCCAATACTTGTTATTTTTTAGGGTGCTTACCTAAAGGAGCAGGTTTCCGGTACAGACAAATCTGTGCGGGTCGGAACCGATCGGTGCAGGGTTAACTTGCATATAGAAACAGGTAAATTTGTCCGTATTGACCATATGACTTGAACGGGTATGACTCGTTCCAAATAGTCGGCACCGACAAGTTTAAACCTGTTTCTTTATAAGTGAGCGCATAAGATAACATATAAATTAATACCTGCACCGATCGGTACCGAACCGTCAGTACCGGAAACCTGCTTCTTTATGTAAGCACCCTAAGTAACAAAGAGAACTGCCTAGTGTCACACACCCAATTGTCAGGTAGCATTCGTGTGTCAAAATTTAAGATAAGAAAGTTCGTTTGGAAAGAGATAATTTTGTACGGTTGACACATCAACGGTTTCTTAAAATAGTGACATTATAATTTATGAGAAAAACAAAAACTGTATAAAATAAGAGGTTTTCACGAAAACTTATTAGGTATTTGAAATTTTGACATTTTTGTGTTATTTGTTGGTGATGCATCGTGTACCTACCCATGTTTTTTTTTAAAGTTATGATCTTTAGTCTACAACATTGTTGACTTGGGTCGGAAAATCAACTACGATCAGGTAGGTACGCGTGGCTTATGATAAAGTAGGTAAGACATACTCACCTACTTTATCATGCTGTGCATGCAGAACTTCGTTGGAGATCATGCATTGACCATGAAAGCAGAAATGGGTTTACGCACCACTACAGTCTGGATAAGACGAATATGTCGCACGTGCATACGCAATAGTGGCGGACAATTTGAACAAGATTTGTAATTAGATATTTATTAAATAAATTATTATTTTTCATTTTCTTTTTCATTTCAAGTTCGATGAAAGTTAGAACCCTATGTAAGAGAGAGATAAGAGACTGCGTAAGAGTGATATAGATTGAGATTCCAAAAGCTTTGTGACTTATTAAAAAAAAACTAGATGTTATTAACGAGTAGTTTTGAATTTAATAGAACCATATAACAGTACGTACAAAAATTGAAATGAAACTTAAGGATTATACTAACAACTTTTTAAAAATTTAAGCTTTAATGCTGTTTGGGAATTTTTCAAAATAAAAATTAGAAAAACCGAACAAAAGACCGGTGTGGCCAAGAGCGAATTCTTGGGCCTGAAGAGATAGCAAATAACCTCTCCATTCGGTCAATTCAATTTGGCAAACGATTCACCAAACACCCTGTATAACAGCTTCCAAATAATCATAATAATATTTAATTTTACTTAATTAAATTATATGGACAGATTGTAAACCCATAAAACAAAATAATAATAGCCTGACAAAAGTAAACCAACGGCGTGACAGTAAAATTATACTTCGTTGCTTCGAGATTAAAATAACAATGTAGTAATACGTCTAGGGTATCGCCTTTCATCCACTAAGTTTGAATTTAGTTTTTTTTTTTATGTGGATACTTTATCGTCCTGTTAGTTATGCCTGTACCACCACTCATTCGCGGTTTAGGGCGTCGCCAATCACCACGACATTTTCTTCCTTTTATTTGAATAGTGCAAAAAGATGCCAAAACGTAGTCACAAAAACGACGTCAGTGATTATTTAAAAAACAAGATTCGAAAACTCGAAAGGAAACTTAATAAACGCGACAGATAAACGCGTCGACGAATATTATTATGTCGCCAGTACTATCGGACCATGAAGGTAAGCTGAAGTGTTATTTTTACAAACGAAAGATATTGTGAATAGTTTTTCGGACTATATCCGTATCATAATCTGACATGACGTCATTTCTTAAATAGTGTTGCGTACATCTTATGGAGAAGTTACTGTGTACATTGGAAAGGAATGTTGCCTTCACATTAATGACCTACTTAATAATAATTACATTTTATATCCGAACGGACTAACATAGAGTTGTGGATAGTTTTAAGAACTATCGCCGTTCTAAAACCACTAGTTGCATACTAGGAACATTGGTAGTAGTGATCAAATTCACGTACATAACAAAATGTTTTCACATGATTTTGTATAAATAATTCAGAATATCGATATGGATGAGAAACTTTGTGTTGTGGATAGTTTTGAGGACTATCGCCGCGCTATTTTCTATCCGATACCTACATTTGGTACGAGTATATTTTATATATCAGCTGACATGGAAGTTCAAAAAGAAATCGCGTCATTTCCGATTATTGATTCAGATGAGCCAAAACCGGGTACGTCCACCTCGACGATACATGATGTCCCTGCTACAGACGCAATACAGACAGGGCAGTCTGAACTACCTGTTGAAGTAACTCACCCTGAGCTGGACGAAGAGATTCTGAATCTCTTGAGCGAAACACCATCCAAAGATAAAAAATATGAACCACATATTAGAGGCTAGTTATCCGCTTGCTGGGAACTCATCGCAACGAGAGGTGTGACCAAGGATGCAAGAAAGGAGCTGCTTGAAAAGCATCTTGTTCCAAAAAACTGCACATAGATTGGTGCACCGAAGTTAAATCCAGAGATAAAGGCCGCTTTATCGGAGATACTAATAAAAAAGGACCAACTTTAGAGAATAAGCAGGTACAGGTCGCAGCAAGTATATCTTGTATAAGTGAGGCTCTCAGTATACACTTTACTTCAGGTTATAAAGATCAGTCGGTAATAAAATTACTGATCGAAGCCGGTCGACGGATGTGTGACTTACAACACAGTGAGTCCATGACACGGCGTAGTTTTATATGTTCTACACGTGTGTACATCTGTACGATAGTCTAAAAGCTGCAAAAGCTATATCAAAGTCTGGCGCTGTAATTAAAATAAACACACCGGTTAGAAGACCTGCACCAGCTCAGAGACCGAGACAGGCCCCTGTCCAGACTTTAAACCAGACACAAGGACAGACTGGAGGACAGCGCCCGCGACCGGTGCAGCAGCAGCCGCGCCAGCAGCAGCGCTAAGCCCCGCGGAGCTAGGCCTGATACGTGCCGCAGGTCGGTTATCCTACTTTTATAATCAATGGCAATTGATAACTAATGACCTCCTTGTGTTATCGTGGATAAGAGGGTACAAGATACTGTTTACTAAACCTGTCTATAAGTAACACAAACCAAGTTTACCTGCATTATCTTCATCTGAGTCCTTTAAATACAAGGTGGCCGTCACTGATCTTATAAACAGTGAATATCTTTGTGGCAGTGGTGTGAAGCTCGCGGTATGTTTGTCTTCGCTTCATACATAAGCTCAGAAGATAACGAAATAGCAGATGCTGAGTCTAGGAAATCTCACCCCGATACTGAATGGGAGATTAATGATCATGCTTTTGAAAAGATTGTGAGAGCGTTTGGGCAACCAAAACTTGATCTTTTCACATCAAGGTTGAATAACAAATGTGTAAAGTATGTCTCATGACATAGATACCCTGGAGTATTCGCTGTGAATGCTTTTATTTAAACTGGACAAATCTTTGTTTCTACGCATTTCCTCCTTTTGCGGTTATATTAAACGCATTAAGAAAACTAATATATGACCAGGCCGAGGGTATTGTTGTGGTCCCATTATGGCCCACGCAACCCTGGTTTCCACTTTATCAAAAACTTCTCTGTTCAGAATTAGTTCAGTTTAGACCCTCTGATAAAGTCTTCTGATCATGTCTATTTCCAACAGTGTCCCCAAGCTCACGTTGATTGCAGCGAAGTTGTCAGGACGGCATTATGAAACAGAAGAGTACCACAGTCATCTTTAGATATTATGACAGCTTCCTTATCTGAAAAATCAATAAAAGAATACGACGTTGCAATTTGACGTTGGGTAAACTTTTGTAAAACTCACAATATCAAAATACATGAGGCGTCAATTCCGATGGTAATGTATTTTCTTACAGAGTTATTTCATTCCGGTTTACAATACGGATCTTTAACCAGTCATCGCTCTGCTCTGTCTTTGAGCTTAGGATCGAGAGTAGGGTCTGATGATCGTGCTGCTAGGCTATTTAAAGGTTTTTACAGATTTAGACCTCCTGCCTCAAAATATAATATACCTTGGGACCCGTCAATACTTTTACAATTCTTATCGAAATGGTACCCAAATAATAATTTAAGTTTAGAACATTTAACCAAAAAGGCCGTAACTTTGCTCATACTTGTAACTATTATTTATTTTTATTTTGAAAATATGAAGAAAATATGTCTGTCAATGATAATCTTATCATCATCTGCATCATCTGCCTAGCCTTTTTCCCAACTATGTTGGGGTCGGCTTCCAGTCTAACCAGATGCAGCTGAATTCAAATTCAAAATTCAAATTCAAATTAAGTATTTAATACCAGTATTTTACATGGAGCGACTGCCTACCTGACCTCCACAACCCAGTTAATACTGGGTAATACGATACCCCTTGGAAAGACTGGTTGTCAGACTTTTCGGGCCACTGACTACCTAACGACTGTCAAAGATCTACAAATGACACCCGGGACCAACGCTTAACTTAATCTTATATTGATCAAAATACACGATTTGTCAAAAACATCTCGACCTGGTTTAGCTCAACCATGTTTAAATATTCCATTTTACAAAGACCGGCCGGAAATATGTCCCGCTGAAGCTCTTGTAGAATATATTGACAGAACAAAACTTTTGAGAAACAATGCCAATGGCCTTTTTGTAAGTATTAAAAAACCACATAAATCAGTATGCACAAATACCATTAGTCGTTGGATAAAAGATACATTATCAATGGAATGCGGAATTGACACTTCAGTATTTTCTGCCCACTCCACCACTCCATAATTTGGTCAATACTGAGAGTCATTTAACAGTCAGATATTCTCTTAAACAAATCCATCACGTTCATACGTGACGGCAGTAAATCGATGACATTTATTAGAACAACGGTTAACCATGGCGATAAAACTGATAGTGTATTTTATTAGTGGTGAAATTATTTATGAAACTGGAATTATATATCATTTTATGTTCCTAATGATAGCCTATCATAATATTAGTCGGATGTTGCGAATGCGGCTTCCTGTCATCTAATGATTATCTGGTTTCGGTTGCTCTTAATCATACAAAAATATATCAGAGTTAAAACATCGACCTTTTTCTGTCACGGCGGCCTATCTCAGCGGAGATTAGAAATCATTGTGGGATATACTACTATACGCGTAGTATAAAAGTTTCCATTCGAAAGGCATTTATAAATGCATTTATGGAAACTCCAGTAATAATTATGTATACAACTAGCTATGCCCTGTGGTTCCGACAGCCGTTTAATTTCAAATAACGCTCTCGGCCTCTGGCCCAACGCGCGCTTTGCCTTTATTTTCACTTAGCGTTCTTTCTGATTTTTTCTCTTTGCTCGGCCCCTTCGGGCCGTACCGTGGTGTTAAATTGTATTATTAATTTTTTCTTTCAGCTCTTGAAGTAAGCGTATAATAACTCTCTAGTGGTACCATAGTGACATTCATACTCGTAATTTTACTTAGCCTGATTTGTTGCTTTTTCTCATTTTCTTCATTTTAGGGTTCCGTAGCCCATTAATAAAAAAAAAGTGCTGTAAGACATTGCTTCTTGCCAAAGTCCATGTTTCTTGGCCAACGGGAAGTACCCTATAGTTTTGATTCCCTTGTGAAATCGCAAAATATGCGACATAAACGGTCAAATTTTTTGTTCGCGTTGTTACAAGTTTGAATTTTTCACTGCTCCAAGGAGTAACCCACTTGAGTATTTGATATCAATTTCAGTTTGATACCTTTACACGTTCCTGAGAAAAAGGGTCTTGACAGACAGACAACAATGTGATCCTATAAGGGTTCCGTTTTTGCCGAATGAGGTGTGGTGTAGTATGTAAGTATATAACAGTAAGAGTGTGTGTGTTTATATTGTCATTGAATGGATCAAATATAGCCAGTGTCTAACCCGCATTCGAGATGTTTCATTGTCTTTAAATCCCGTCCTTATAAAAGTGCGGAACCCTAAAAATGGAAAGACGGTGAGTTCTGTCTACCGCTAATAGCGAAAGAAAATTACGACAGCAAAATAGGGCACTGCTCAATTGCTCACATGTTATCGAAGGATGAATAAAATGAACTCAACGAAAACATAAGCGTGTCGAGCCTTACTGAATCCCATCATTATAAAGGTTATGATGTTTCAAAGTAACTGCTAATAAAATAAGACAAGAGTTATTGAGATATCAGATTTATTATCTTTCAAGAAATACAAACTTATTTTTGCAGCCGATAAAATCAATATTGTACATGGGTAAATATTCTTCCTACTAAGATTAGAATGTTGGGCCACAAAAGGGATGAATGACAGGCTTTTGCATGTGGCGGAGATGAGAGTGCTAAAGGGGATGTGTGGTGTGTTACGCGAATGAGTAAAATAAGAAATGAGTAAACAACATTAGTTTTAGTATATGCGAAACCTGAAACACGTGTCTAGTATTTTTGTACATAGAGTCTTTAGACTCTATGTACAAAATTTCAAAACTGTATCATAAAAAATCACAAAGTTATAAGCTTGTTCTGTTACCTAGTTGTCCGCACAAAAACGTGGTCACCACGCAGCGCGCGCCTCCAGCGACGTCTTGAGCTCATAGATAATGATAATTTGGCAGTAGGTACCTAAATTATTGCAATAGGTACTTAAATTAATTCGGTGCCCACCTTTCAAATTTTTTAAATATTTTTGGGAAAAAATATAACATGGTTTAAAAATTATTGGAATCGATTCAGTTACTTATTCTGAACAAACTATATTCAGGTTTCGCATATACTAAAAATAATGTTGTGTGTGTGTAAAGGAGGTGTCTGACGAGATGACCAGTAATAGATAAGTATGGAAGAAGAAGACATCCTGATGAGGCAAGAGAATGATGATACTAACCCTTTGTTGTGAGTGGACTTGCGTTTGGCTTGGTTTTTTTATTAACTCATAAAACACGTACACGAAGTTGCAAATATTTTGCGAAACGAGAATCGAGTTACATTTACAATTGAAACTCTGTGTGTGATTGTATTCATATTCATATATCGGACGAACGTAGTTTGTTGGTTTCGAAGTAATAATGTATTTCCCTATATGTACAAAATACGCGCTTTGGACGTGGAGTTGCTGACAGCCGGATATACAATACAATAATATATTTTCCAACCAGCTTTCGTTCGCGGCTGCGCCGGATATATAAGGTCCCACTAAAATAGATACCTAGACTTTTAACCCAGCGTTCAGTAGCTCTAACCAAAGATATCCAAGCAAAAATAATCACTGATTTAAGTGATTTTATTTTGACCTATAATCATTGGGTAACTAACATTTTTAGCGCATTCTCGTTAGTTGATTTTTATCTTGTAGCTATTTAATTCGTCTTCTTATTTTATTTTTTTACCATTGTCCTTATTTTGGTGGTCTGATGATTTCTAAAAGTTTGTCCATCTAATTTAATGAGACCTTATATACATATACAGTGTATTTCGCTACCGGTTACCGATACTTTAAGGGCAAAACAATATTATATACTCATTTCTATCGACAAATACACGTTTAAATACTCCTAACCCCACAACCCACGAATGGCAGCCATCTTGTTTTTTTAATCGCTTGATGTATGGTATGTTTAATAAAAATGTTAACATCTTTGAATCTAAGAGACCTAGAGATGTGCAAATAATCTTATTGCTAGGGTAAACGCAGAGGCTATCAAATGATTAAATAAATTTTCATGAGACAAAAACAAAAAGAGCCTAAAAAAATAGAAATTACGATATTTTACATAAAAAAACTTATTTTTTTTTTACATTTTCTGCAAAATTCACCCCTGAATGTTGCATAAATATGTTAACTTGAATCTCTTGAAAACTTTAACAGGTGAACAGAAAATGGCCAAAAAATCAAAAATCTTCTGTAAATACCTTAAGTCAGTTTTAGTTATGGGTATAATGCTCGAGACTTTCCATCACGAGGATTATTTTACAGTTTCTCCAAGATAAATAAGTATGTCTCTAAGATTCGTTGTATTCGCCTTGAAACCAAGGAAGGATTAAAAGAAGCACAGAACTTTTTCTCAATGAGGCGACAGTTTTGTTTGCAAACGCGATTGCCTCTCGTCTGCACTATACAGCTGCGCTCAACTTGAAAGTTTAACTTTGTATTGTCTACTTAAACTGTACGTACGTTGTTAAGTGACACCCCGATTATATAAATAAAGTAGAAATACATGTAAAAACACGATTATGCTCCATACTTGTTTTTGATGTCACTGAATAAAAGACTGTATCAGTATTGACTTTAAGTATAAAATTGGGCACTCACGTATCCTCGTGCGTCGCCAGGAGACGCTTTGTCTGCGTGGAATTTTAAAGGACCCTAAGGGGTTAACGCAAGGCTCCAAGCACAAGTTTCTTACAATTTTCATTATTATACAGGCTTGAACGAAGACCTACGCACAAACGGTTGAAACGTATTCAGTACATTTTCTTTTGTATCTCTTTTCTTTTCTACTTTTACTTCTTTAATACTATTCTTTTCAATGTTTTGGGTTATGCTGCAGATATTAACATGGGAATGCTTTAGCTCCACAAAGCGAGTTTCAATAAAATGGATTTTCATACTTTGTGAGTACCGCATATTATTGACACCTTAATTTTAACCGGTTGATGCTCATTAAAGTTTGAAAAACACGTCGAAACACATTGTTAAACAATAGTCGTTACAGGTAGTCAGTTTCCCAAAAAGTCTTACAAAGCGGTTTCGTATTAGTGGGTTGTGAAGGTCAGATAGGCAGTCGCTCCATGTAAAATACAGGTAATTAGCTGCTTCCGGTTAGGCTGGAAGCCAACCCTAACATAGTTGTGAAAAGGCTAGGCAAATGATGAAGGGCTGAAAGCCTTTCATCATTCGCCTAGCCTTTTCATGATTTTATATTGGCCCACGAAAGCCTTTCCCCGCAACGGCTTTTAGTGGCCACGAGTGCGCTGAAACGAAGTTAGTTAAGTGAATTGTGTTAAAATTTGCAATTTTAGTTGGTATAAGTAAAGCTTTTTCCAGTCATTATAGCTGAGTAAAGGCTTTCTTTATTGCTATCAACTTTGTAAATTATTGTATTGAACGCAATAGCAATAATAAAATATTGCTGGGGAGTTTACTGCGGCACTTCATCAGTTTCTTGCGGCGTTCGTGGTGCGAGTTCCGAATTGTTATCTGCCCCTCGTGATGCAGGAGGACTTTTGGCCTTAGGACGTGGTGTTCTGATAAGTTCCACTGGTCAGCCAGCACAAGTGAAGTGTGAACAAGTGAAGGGCCACTAACATTTTATTACTTTATATCATGCTAGTTAATAAAGGGAAATTATAAGTCAAACCACAATTTTTTTTCTTGTCCACGGAACCTTGCCTCTGATTTTATATGTCAGCCTCGGAAAAATAAGAAAGCTTCTAATAAACTAATTCGTATTTTTTAAAAGCGTCAAGTTAAGAGCAACAATTATTTTTACTTGTCTCTTTGATTACATCCCCATCTAATTCACTAAGTCAGCCACGGATTTTGCAAGTCGCCAATATTTTTAGTTTTGCTGCTGCTGCTGTTTTTGCTTTTTTTGTTGCTTTAAAAAATATAGTTCAAGCGTCAACTCGAAAACTTCATTGATATATTACATTGTATTCTTTTAACACAAAATTAGAAACTGCAACGATAGAGCGAGACGGGCGCCACTACGCGCTACCACCAATGAGAGAGTGCCCTTCGATTCATGAGGGGACGAGTCGTTTCGTGTAATCAGAACAATATTAGTCCACTAGATTGTAAATCTTTTATTTAGTTAAAATAAACGTTAACATTATTTGTTAGAACAAACATCGTAAAAAAGGCATTGCGGCAAAGGAAACGTCTTAGGTTTGTGTTAGGTTACTTCAAACCTAGCTGCAAGGAATAGGAGCCCTGCCTAGCGGGGCTACGTCAACTCTACCTATCACAAAATATTGTTATTTCCCATGAACCTAGCTAGCACCTAGCTGAACCTAACTTTTGGTGAATTTAAACACTAGAAAGAATCTATTCTACCATAAAAAAACAAGCTACGGTTGGTTTGTTGTTTATATTTAGTGGCTATAGTTAATTTTTTGATGATCATTTTAGGTATATTTTATGAACAATAAATAATTTATAGGACGAGTTATGAACTAGTCATACTTAACTAAGTCTTAAACGTACTAAGTTATAAAATTAGAAGGCGATAGAATTACTTTATTAGTGTATGCATATAGTTATTTTAGAAGCTTATTGCTTGAATATATGTCACAAATATAGATGATATAAAATAAAACGATGCAGGGATGTTTTTACTGTAGCTTACACCGATAATATATGGTGGCTGAGATAGTAGTTTTTAGATGCACATTGATGGTGGCTGGCTTAGTAATTTAGAGGACAAGGTAGTTTTTTGGAGGAAAAAAAAGCTATTAAATAGAAGTCGGTTTAATTACTACCCGTTAATAAAATGTATTATATCTATGGGCTATTGTAGCCTGAAATAAATGATGTTATGTTACTTCTTCCCAGCTAAAGTGTACCAGGAAATGGTAAGGTTGCCTACACACTGACAGGTGGCTTGCTTGCTGGCAGTGCCTACAGCCTAGCGAGTAGCCTAGGGAGTACCGAAGTTAAACGAACGTTTTACGGCCTTTTTCTTACTTACGTATAACTGTTAGTTATATGGCAGTCTCTAGTAGCTATCGGTGTTTCTATAAACAAAGTTAGCAAGGAATATCCTACCCATGTCAACTACCTGTCTCTCGGAGGTCGACCGCTTACCATAGATAAATTGATTCATAGAAAAAATAAAGTAAGTTTTTCTGAAACGTTTTGTTTCTTACCGTCAAGAAGCCAAATGAGAAACGGTTACTGTTGATTGCTTCCTTTCTATTTCTGGAGATAATCAAAAGTAACCGACCTCATTTTCGTTATCAGCGACCCCAAAAACCACGATAACAACACATATGACGGAAAAACCAAACATTTTCCTCGCCGAATTACGAATTTGTAATTACGTAACTTGTAAATATGATTTTTAATTAGTGCACAATATTGTACCGTGAACAAAATTTTACGACGAGCAACAACACAAGAATTATTTGCCTTCAAAAACGCTTCGATTGCGAACGCACGTTGTTCACCAGTCCACTGAGACATTGTGATTAAATAACTCTCACGAATGACAAATCAAACGCGGCCCCCGCTCGCCTCTCCGCTCTATGGTATAAGCACAGTTCGAAATTTAAATCCTAATTTTGCCACCGGATACCCTTTATGATGAAAATTGTAAATTGTAAACGAAACGGTTCGGAGGGATGCACTTACTAGCGGTTACAGGTGCTACTTACCTACCGTTTACGTCAGATAGACGTTTGACAATAAAGTTATAGTAACAGCAGTTACAGTTAATGTTTCTTTAACTGTTTATCTGAGACAGCAATGTATCGGTCACTGTTAGTAAGTTATTGAAAACGGCTGTGAGAAACTTCGAAGCCGGCCGCACTGCGCGTTTGGCGCCTTTGCTAGTCGCCTAGCTTGTAACTAAGTAGTAACAGTGCGCTCGTAGCATATAACATAGGACGAGTGTTTGGTGGGACCGTTTTATGTGTTGTTGATGTATTTTATGGCAAATATATTTATGTATTTAGAGCGTTAACGTCTTACGGCATTTCGTACAAATTCTCAAGTGATTTTTTTTCGAAATGACTGATCCGATTTTAATGAAACTTCGTACGCTTAAGCAGGATACATAAGTCTCAAAATGTGATAGAGAACATTTTCCAGTGCCGTTGCCGTTTGACTTGTGACCCAGTGGTCGTGGGTTCGTTTCCCACGAGAAGCATACTTTGTAAAGTTGTATTACAGTTTGGCTAGGACATTGCAGGCTTGAATCACCTGATTGTCTGATAAAAAGATAATTCCGTGCTTCGGAAGGCACGTATAAGTCGGTGGTCCCAGCTGCCAAATGGAGGTCGTCACCGCCTCAAGAGGCCCTTGAGGCGGTTTAGAAACTCTGACACTAGGGTGTGTGGGGTCGCTAGACCTTACACCCACACGATAAGAAGAAGAAGAAGAAGAACACCCCCTTTATACAGCTTTCCGAACCGAAAAATGGGTCATCTGCTGTCATGTTTGGGTCCTTGTTGATTGGATCCAAGGATTCAAGGTAATGCGGTCATTTTCCTCTAATTTTCACTTATTTTGGTACTAGAGCACTTTTTATAAACTTGGTAGATCGCATTCTTCACTCATACTTACTGTTTTTATCTTCGTAGAATTTGGGGCTAGCCAGCGAAATAATACGCCTAAATTGGGTTTTCAAGCTGTTTTTGGCTGGCTGGTCAAGAGGTTAGAAACGTGACTGCTGAGCACACGGTCCTCGATTCAAATCCCGCGTAGGGCAAAGATATGTAACCTATTAAAAAAAAACCCCTAATTGCTATTAGTTTATTATTTTTCTTTTTAACCGTTATAAAATAAATAATGTAGTTCAGTGTTCGGGAAAACTTGAAATTATTCATGTAAACGACCGCATTTTATAAAAATATGGCTTGTAGACAAGACGGGTTTAGAGAAGCTTGTTATATATGTACAAGGTGTCCAGTGTTTTAACTAGGATTTCAAACTTAAATTAAAATAAAACTACAATATATATTAAGCTAATTAAACTTGCTCTTTATAGAACATGAATGCGGATTTTAATTTAAAAAAAAAATATTCCGTTAAATGTTCCCCGTCGCATCATACACCCTCCTGGAATCTGTTGAACGTTTTCCGCCCAACGCGCTGGAGAAGTGATCATGAAATGCTTTTCATTTCCCGATCGATATTTTTCTTTTAGTTCAGCAATGTTTGCTGGATTTGTTGAATAAACTATACTCTTTAGGTATCCCCATAGAAAAAAATCCACAGGGGTGAGATCTGGCGATCTTGGTGGCCAAGAGATGTCTCCGAAACGGCTGATAAGCCGTTTGTTTGGGAAAAAAAAATTCGCAACAAAACCATGGCGTCATGCGTATGTGGCGTGGCACCATCTTGCTGAAACCATGTGTGTGAAGTGATGTTCTCTCAGTATTGGAAGAAAATAACCATTGATCATGCGCCGATAAGAATTTCCGCCCACATGCGCACCGACTGGCGCGGATTATCGCGCAAACTGTTTGCGACGAGTTCGATGTTGTCATCGCTTCTTGACGTTCGGCTGGGCCCTGGCCGCTGATTTTTTGCTGAACTGTTGCTTGGAATTTTCGCACCCACAACCGAATCAAATTTTTAGTGGGCGCGTCACCTAGACGACGAATATTGTAGAGTGAACAAATTCTACGACGAGCAACAACACAAGAATCATTTGACTTGAAAACGCTTCGATTGCGAACGCACGTTGTTCACCAGTCCACTGAGATATTGTGATTAAATAACCCTCATGAATGACAAATCAAACGCGGCCCCGCGCTTGGCCTTTTGCTCTATGGTATAAGCACAGTTCGAAATATAAATCCTAACTCTGCCACCGGACACCCTTCATAAGCTTTTATTATATTTAGGTAACATGCCTCGTTAGTTAGATAGTTAGTATGTAAAGGCCAAATCTAGCAATTGAATTTCAAACCAGTTCCCCCCAACGAATTGAGCTGAAAATGTGCACACACTTTTGGTTCTGGAGACAATACATTTTAATAACAGGATCAAGGTATGCCACCTTGATCCTGCAGCCAGTAGTGCCTCCTCACGATATAACTTAGCACGGACACGAAACTTTGTATAAACGTTCAATTTTGATAGATAAACCTAATTTTCTTCTTTTTTTTTTGTTAAATTTATTTTCTTGCTACTCTAAACCAAAAAAACAGGTAAAGATCACTGTCAGTTCTTCTTCTAAGGGTGTCGTTGGCAAATTTTTATTAAATATGTTTGGCCTGAAATTCACCTATGCGAACTCCGCTCGCTGATGCAGTCATAAGATCGTCAAGTGCGCAGGTGTTAGGGCCTGCAGCGCAAGATGGGTGGTGGACCATTGACTGTGGAGACACGCCGCATACACATTTGAGATCCGAGCTGTCAGTTAAGATAAATAAAAAACGTCTGGAGAAGCTAAAACTACGTCGTCAGATGCAAATGAAGTTATATGATACCTTTTCATTTTAATTGAGTTCGTGTTCAATGCAACAAATACGAACTCAACAAAAGTTTTTGACACGAAATATTAAGTATAATGTTTCATGAAGCTTGGATTGCCCTGATTCTATTTACAGTGCTTATAATGCATACCTATAGTAGTCATGGAGCTAGGAATCTGATGATGTCCTGATTTTATTTACAGTACTTATAATATGCATACCTAATAGTAGTCATCATCTTCCTGCTCTTGTCCCATTCTACTTGGGGTCGGCGCAACACGTTTTCTTCTTCCATTCTCCCCTGTCAATCGTTACGCTATCATTTACTCCTATTTCCTTCATATCATTCCTCACACAATTCATTCTTCTTTTCTTTGGTCTTCCTCTCCCTCTCCATCAGTCAACATTTATCACTTTTTTAGTCACATGCGATTCACCATCATCACATGTCCATACCAAGACAGTCGATTCCCTATCAACTTTTCTGTGACTGGCGCAACTTTAAAACTTCCTCTACTATACACATTCCTCACTTTATCCATTCTTGTCACTCCACACATCCACCTCAACATTCTCATCTCCGATACATGCAATCGTTTTTCATCTATCTTCTTCACAGTCCAGCATTCTGATCCGTAAAGTACGACAGGTCTAATCCTGGACTTATTTATTTCCCCATTTAACTCGAGGGGCATCGATGGGTTGCAAGTTGTTCCAGTGACCTGTCGCCATTTCAGCCATCCTGAGTTGATCCGATGCGTTACGTCCCAGTTTACTTTGCTAACCTCTTGGCCAAGCGACCCAAGTTTGATGCTTGCATTCTTCTGGGTGATTGTTGAAACCCACCATTAGATTTATCAGTCGTCTATTTTTGGTTTCATACTGTCTATTGCAATACAAAATTACTTCTACCTAATTTTATGTGGCAAGAAAATTTTCCTAACAAAAAATACAATCACAGGTTTGAAATACATTGATTTGTACCTATTTGTACAGATAAAAATGCTCCAGAGAATGTTACCTTCGGAGTTGGTTCACTATACGCTGAACATCTGGTATAATATTTCACGCATTTAATTCTAGCAGTGTTATTACTAGTGCTAACGTAAATAAAGATGGCTCACGCTGTAAACTAGTATATTGTGTACCTATTGAAAATCGGACGGTAACTTCAAACATCCGAATTCGAACCAAAGTTTTACATCGTTACTTCTGCTCTCGCCAAGGAGCTCCTAGACGGTGTAAGGGACATTGCAACTGCGGTTTATCTAGGACTCTAGAACTTCTGTTCTTTCTAAAATTAATTGTCCCATAATAAACTGCGATATGTCTACACGCTTAAAATGAGTATATAGAAAAGAAAACCTGTTTAGTTTTTTGTATAACAGTGTACTCTGTCCCACTGCTGGGCAAAGGCCTTCTCTGTGGCTTTCCAATTTCGTTTACAATTTGCCTGCTTCGACCAATACGTTAAGAATGAGTCCAGATCGTCACGCCAGCTTTCTTGGGCCTACCTCGGGTACGACGGCCGTCTTCAAGCACCCACTGTATGACTTTCTTCGCACATCGTCCGGCTTCGTCCTAGAAACGTGACCTGCCCAGTACCATTTTAACCTGGAAGATTTGTCGCCAGTGTTGTTTTATAAGCAGCAAATAATTCAATGCACTGCAGTTTTTTTACGGGTCTATTTATAATCACGTACTGAATCCATGGTAAAACATATTGTATTTAACATAATAGTATATTTTCTTCTATACATATAATAAAATCGTAAAAAAAAACAAATTCAAATTGTCGTTTTGAAAATAATAATTATAAAGTCTAATCTGCCAACTGTTTTATATTAAAGGGCTGCAGTATATTGACTGTTCAAAGGTAGCATAATCATTAGTCATTTAATTGGTGAATTGTATGAAAGATTAGATGAAATATAAAAAAAAATGGGTCTATGGAAAATTCTGAAAATAGTAAATAATGTCCTGTGACTAAACTACTGGATATATTCAAATATTTTTTTGTACTCAGACTGGGAACGTCATGAAGTATACGCAGTTTAATTTATTGTCGTATTGTCGGCGCCACCCTGTATAAATATCGGATTTTCGTGCGGCCGAGACACCACGTGTCGCTGTTTATACGTTATTTGTAGTTGGTCCTCCATTATGGGGGATACGTGCAGGTGGTTGCAAAATAAAACGTGCAGAATATATCGATGTCAAAGGAGAATCTGGCTAGTTATGCCTGAAAATTATCGAAGTTCTTGTAAATACTGCGAATGTTTTGTGTTATGATTTTCAAAGATTTTGCAGTGCTATGTAACACAGAATTACAAGTTTCAGGGTCACAAAAATAGCTATTTGCCACAGAGATAGTATCTAAATCCAATAAAATTGTACTGGAATTATTAGCCACTGGGAAAAGAATTGAAAATTATGTCACATACCAGGCATGCTTTTTTAATTCTGTTGTTTACATATTTGCCGCCAATTTTGAATTTAGAACTGTTCAATATTCAAATTTGATGGAATTTAGAATATGAAAACAATTGAAGGAATTAGGATTAATGCAATTGTTTAGTCACAGCGTTGTTTTGAATCTGTCAGGTCACGTACGAAAATGAATTTCACTAAGGAAAATGTCCGTGCAATAATTTTCTATAACTTCCGAAGATGCCTAACACGACTTCAGTGTTTTTCGAAGAGCTAACATCTGTGTTCCATGATGAAGCCCCATGTCTGAGAACTATTGAACGCTGATATTTAGAATTCCAGCGTGGACATACCAGTCTTAGTGACAAATCTCGCGAAGGATGTCCAAAATCCGCCTTCGCTGAAGATAACATCGTTGCTGTGAGACAATTAATCCTCGAAGATCGTCATGTGACATATCGCGAGATAGAGGCGTTACTAGGCATCTCAGAGACAACCATTCAGAAGATTTTGCATGAGGCGCTTGGTGTGAGAAAGCTAGTTTCCCGCTGGATCCCGCCTTTGTTTTTTGACGATCATAAGGCGGCCCGTCAGTTGGTGTAAGAAAACTCTTCCAAGGTTTAACCGAGGAGAGTCAAATCACGTCTACGACATTATCAGTGGTAACAAATCTTGGATCTATGCCTACGATCCTGATTCCAAATAACAATCCACAATCTGGGTCTTCCAAGACGAGCCCAAGCCGACTAAGGTAGTTCGCTCTTGAAGCGTTTCAAAGAAGATGGTGGCTACGTTCGTGGCGAAAACCGGTCATGTTGCGACGATTGTACTTGAATATCTTAGAACGGTTAATGCAGAGTGGTATACCACAGTTTGTTTACCACAAGTCATCGCCAAACTTCGGAAATCTAACCCAAAGCGACGCATCATCCTACTCGTATACCATTACAACGCAAGCTCACACAGCGCTCGTCAAACGATTGAGTATTTGAAGCAGGAAAACTTAGAAATTCGTGACCATTCTCCATACAGTCCTGACCTAAGCCCTACCGATTTATTTACATTTCCTAAAATTAAGAAAACTCTTCGTGTTCAATGGTTCCAGTCTGGTAAAGAAGCAATCGTCGCTTTCAAATCAGCCATATTGAACACCCCTACTTTGGAGTGGAATAAATGTTTTAATAACTGGTTCAAGTGAATGGAAAAGTGTATTAAACTACGTGGGGAATACTTTGAAAAACAATAAACAGTACTATAACGTTCTAGTTGTTTTTTTTTGTTCAAACGACAAAACTTAAAAGGCACGCCACGTGTAATTGATGTTTTATCAAATAAATATTTGTAATAATGGAATGCTTGGAATAGTTCCAGAATGGTCATGTCACTTGGTATATTTTTTATTCTATTTGTGTGATGCATTAATTGGTATATGTGATTGTGTGTGTGGATGTGATATGTATAATTGTGTTGTAGTGATATATACAAAAGTGTGGATTTGGGTAGGGCAGATAAAACTTGGTTCAAGAGTCTTCTGCCATCATAAGTGAACATTCTCGTGAATAAGAACACACTCGGTTTACTAAGTTCTATCTTTCGATGCCATACGCCTCTTCTCATTTCATAAGTTTTAACCGTCTAATCAGTAAGTTGACCACACCCGAGTTTTACATTGATGAAAAATTCTCCTCATCTTTTCGATAAAGTCTTTTCTGTTCTATTTTTGTACCAACCAAGTGTGGGTCTACATGTCCCATATTTTTGCCCTGCCGATACTCAACGTCAAATTAAAAAGATTGGAGGAAACACCACCATCTAAGGACTGTATTTGAATATTACATTGTAAGCTATATGGGGCTACAGGGTATTTTGCTGTCTTTTACCAGGGAACCTACTAAACTTTCCCGGATCAGCACTCAGCACCAGAGTCAAAACAAAACGAGAGCGACTCACAACACTTTTTTTACACCAGACGCACGCAAAGTTAGGAAAAGTTTAACAGAAACACAATTTTTTACTATAAGATTTTAAAAAAAAAACCACAGGGGGTACTATAAAACTGTAATACACATCTAAAAGCACGTTTATTTAAGAAATGCAGAAATCAAGTAGTGAAAATTCCTACGTTTCTGAACCCGGAGGCCGATTTTTCGTTTTAATTTTTTGTATTATAGGGCTTGGGGTCCCCCATTCGCAGATACAGGGTTATCCATTAATTACGCTACAGCACACATAATATGTACCTATATCAAATACAAACATTTACTATCTGTATAATTAAAATAAAAATATATTAATGAATTCTAAAATCATTACATTTTCTGCCAAAAAATTAAGATTAGTTAAACTCATGAAGATCTTGTTGTCGGTTGCAATATATTGTGATGTGGGTACACGAACAATAAACTAGTCTCGCATGAACTGTCTTTGTATTTGCATCGATATTCCACAGTGGCGACAAGTAATTATAAAAAGCAGTAAAATATCAAAAAAATCCGATCGGGAAAATACACGTATTTGATCTGGATGGAGGTGAAAACTGGCGGGCATATGTGCGTTTGGTTGAACAATTTATTTTGTTAAACCACATAAAAGACAGTTCACAAGGTCTTCCTGTGCTAGTCTTTTTCTTTGCAAATTATCAATAATCCATTTACGCAGTTTGGATTTAAGTATGTTAGAGTGTAGAGTTCCTTAACTTATTCTGAATTATAAATAATTTAAACAAAATAGAAGTTTTTTTTATTATTAAAAATACCTCTGAAAACCTGCATTATTAGAAGCTCTGATCTGAAGGTAGATAATTTAGTTATTTTAAATATAGGTGAGCGAGGATTGTATCGCAAATTGCTATTTATAGTTGTTTGTTTAGTGGTTAAATCGCGACTACTGAGCATGGTCCTGGGTTCTATTCCCGGGTGGGACAAAGTGTTATTGGGTTTTTCCACCCGGAAATTCTTAATCCCTTTAGGGATTACAGGCGTGATGTTATGATACTTCAACATCCCACCTAAGATCGAGCTACACTCGTCTACCAAATCTTAATAATTGAACGAATAAATGGCTGAATTTTCAGTTTTAACGTAGTTTCCACTTAAAATAAAAATTAAACCTGCTTAGTCCAAGATTTGTGATCAAAACTTTTTATAGACAAAACCTATAACATACATAATCTAAAAAAAATACTTTCTTTTGTTTGCTCTCATTCAGTAAGAGATTGAGACTACAAAAGTAAGAGTAAAGGGAGCATTTGGTCCAAAATGGTCAATCTCCTTTCGAATATGAGTTGCCGACATGGTTCTAATGCAGTAGTCAGTTCTCAACATCAATGCTGCGCTTGGAGAGGATAAGGAAACGAACGTACTTTGCGTTTTTGGTTTAATCTGTATCGTCGTGGAAACTTTGACTTGAAGAATGAATCACGAGGAAGACAGGCTCTAAGGTTAATAACGATGAATTAAAATTAATGTTGGAAGCCGATCCGTATCAAACAACCAAGGAATTAGAGTCATGGTTTGACATTACTTTACCTGCAATATTGACTCATTTGCACCAAAATGGTAAAATAAAAATACTCGAGAAATGCAGCACGCGTTGAAGCTTGCCTTGCTTTGATGAAGACTTGAAGAGCAAGAAATCAAGGGATATGGAAAGAGTTGTGACGTGTGATGAAAAGTGGATTCTCTACGATAATCGCAAGCGAAGAACGCAACGGCTGAATCCAGGTCAAATAGCGGAGCAATGCCCTACAGCGAACTTCACCCATAGAAAAGTTATAGTAAAACAACCTCAACTCGTCAGTCGATTTTCGCCATTATTGCTCAATGATAACGCAAAACATCACACTGCTCAACAAACCGTTTTAATATTACAAGATCTGCAGTTAGAAACCATCCTCCATACTTACACACATTGACTTAACCCCAACCGACTACCATTTATTCCGAAATTTGGACAATTTCCTGGGATGGAAAAAAAATGTTCTCAGGAAGCGGTACAAGACGCCTTCCTAAACTTTGTACAGTCCTGATCCCCAGAGTTCTATCGCAAAGGCATTAATGACCTTCCCTTCCGAGATGGCAGATAATTATGATATCATCATCTGCCTAGCCTTTTCCCAACTATATTGGGGTCGGCTTCCAGTCTAACCGGATGCAGCTGAATACCAGTATTTTACATGGAGCGACTGCCTATCTGACCTCCACAACCCAGTTAGTACTGGGTTATACGATACCCCTTGGTAAGACTGGTTGTCAGACTTTTTGGGCCACTGACTACCTAACGACTGTCAAAGATCTACAAATGACACCCGGGACCAACGGCTTAACGTGCTTTCCGAGGCACGGAGGAAACTCGGTATGTAATGGGTGGTCACCCATCCACAGACCAACCTAGGCAAGCACGGTAATGAGGGTAAATACTTCGATTAAATAAATATATTTTTTCTCAAAACAGTTGGTGACTTGGGCCCTAAAATAACATAATTATGAAGGGAAGCCTTCCGATAGCGCTGAAAAGAAAACTCATCGACATGTGCAATTGTGCATCCTGCCCGTCCTAACCGGCGCACAAAGTTGGTCACTTTCTGAACAACAGAAGTCCAAACTCAAGATTTGCCAGCGAGCAGTGGAGCGCAGCATAATAGGTGTTAAGCGGACAGATCGCGTAAGAAACACTACCCTGCGCTCCATTACTCAAGTAGCAGTAATTAATAGTTTGTTTGTTACATTTTTACGCCTAAACCACTGACAGGTATATAAGGTCTAACTTTTCATACACGAAATATTTTAAGAGTAACTTCTATAAGTCGTAAAGTCGCCATAGCAACGAAAAAAAAATTATGTGAGTGTTTTTTTTTACGAAATTATTATAATTCTAAAATTTTTTGAGACTTTTTGCATAAAACCTTTACTGCGATATTCTAACAATGACAGTAGGTAAATACGACGTAGTAAACTACCGTAATGGATATTTAAAAATAAGGAGCCAGTATTTATTTTGTGGGTCAAATAATTTTAAATTATCTATATTTTATTAAAAAATATACTCAGATAAAAAAAAAAACCTTGAAATGGCTTTGTTATAGCCGTTAGATGATTCCCTGAAAATATTTCGTGTATGAATAGTTAGACCTTATATAGGACTGGACATTCTTTTCATCTCGAAACAAAGTACTTTTCCCGAGAAACACAACAATAACGTTCTTATGATAATGGATGGCGCCACATGTCTCTCGAGATAAGATTGAATTATATCTTCTTAAAAGTTTTTTTTTAACCCGAATTGATTGTCAAATTCTAAATTAATACGAGAGAAGCCGTGGGCAAAAGCTAGTATCCTATACAAATATAAAGGGTGTAAATAGACCCTTAACATAAACGAAAGGCACTTGTCCTCCCCGTCACTGCGATATTTTTTTTGTTCTAGACCTTACCTGGGAACCTTCTAGTTACGGAGATATTGGGGGTCAAAGTTCCAACTTTTTCACTAGTTTTTTTTTAAATACATGTTTTTAATGTAAGATTTTTACTTAACACACCTCCGCGGCTCTCGTACTATTCAATCCATTCATCAGCACAATGCTATGAGTGCGTTCCGTCGAGTTCTACCATAAAACGTGATTTTTCACCCCAAAAAAAAAATCGATTCCTAGCAATATTTTTTGCGTAAAGTTACTTAGTTTAATGTACAGATTGCTTGGTTGACGGATAGGGGAAGTGTTTACACCCGGTATGCTAGTATGCATTTATTTTACATTTTTAACAATATATTTCATGGTAATAGAATGGAACTTAACATACCTAACAGTCGATATCTGGCTGTACTGTACACATCTGAGCATACAGGCGTGAAGTTAGGTTATGATTTTGTGTAAACAATAAACATCCAAGCGATTGCAGTAATCACGACAGATTTGCCGTCTATTACTGAAGAGTTCCATTGTATATATCCGAAGATCAGCATTAGATCTTTACCAAAACGGGACCACCGCGGAATAATATTCTTTCAAACAAAAAAACAATCTTTTATTCATTTATTTATTCATATATTTTGCATTCCATATTGTAAAAAAGATGTTACAAAGGGCTTAAAGTTAGGTACATACATATGGACCCTGTAAGGGCACAGCAAGGTAGGAGACAGGAAGTGGGCTTTAATTTTACTATTAATTAGTTCATATTCAAATTCAAATTCAAATTCAAAATATTTTATTGTGGGCATATGTTAGTTACAGGTCTAAACAATAAATTTAAGTTCCAATATGTCCTGCCTAATACGCATACAATAATTATGTAGTGGCATTACATTTAAAATTATTTTACATGTCAAATTTGGTTATTATAAATGTCAAAATATGAATATACAGTCAAATTGTTACATGGTCAACAATTCATTCATTCAGTTGGTATACAAAAGTAACAATACTTTAAAAAAAATATACCGTTTAGTGAACTATAATTATTAATTTAAAATTTGTCATTTAGATATTCATTAATAGTATAACATCATTTATATAATAAAAAAATTGAACAATTGAAATAGTTAACAATTGACATTCAAAAATTGTAAACAATTTATGAACATTTTGAATAATTTCCGGTAATTTATTATAAAGCTTCATTGACATGACGCACTTGTTGAGTGCATTTTTAGCTTGAGCTTGGTATGTTTAGCCTATTTTTATGGCGTAATGTGTATCTTGACTGTATATTTTCTCATATAGTGTAAAAGTGTGGGTATTTTCGAATAAATTTTCAAACTTCTAGAATGTATAGGCAGGAGAGGGTTAATATTTTATGCTCTTGAAAATGAGGTTTACAGCTGTCGGTATCGTCTATATTTACTAATATTCTTATTAGTCTTTTTTGTAGTGTGAAAAGTGTCGGTGCGTCTGTGCTGTTTTCCCACAATATCACGCCGTAACTGAGCCACGCATATGCATAGGCATAATAGGTAACAAGTGCGGTTTTAAGGTTGGTAGTCTTTTTGACTTCACGAAGGGCGAATGCAAATTTAGATAGTTTAGATCTAATCTTTTGAAAGTGAGATTTCCAATTAATGCTAGTATCTATGGACAGGCCAAGTAGAGTAAATTCTTGAACGTCTTCTATATTGTAGTGCCGTTGTAGGTGAAGTTTATTTTTAAAAAAGTTTTTTGACGGGGGTGGAAGGACATTATTTTTGTTTTAGAGAAATTGATTTCGAAGTAATGGTTATTCATCCAAGTTATGGTTTTATTTAATGTAATGGTTAGGTTCTCGCTCAAGCCAACATTGTTTCGGCATGAAGTAAGAAGAGCAATATCGTCCGCAAACAAGACGCATGGCCGTTCTATGGTGTTCGGAACGTCGTATATGTAAATAAGAAATAGGAGGCATCCAACTACACTCCCTTGGGGAATAGAGGCGTTAATTATTGTACAGTCAGACCGAATATTTTGTATTTCTTTGGTATTTTCATTATTAAAATCTATTTCAATCTGGTGTTCTCTATTTGTTAAATAGGATTTAAACCATTCGTGAGTTTTTCCGCGGATCCCTATGCCATGTAATTTATTCAGTCAGATGTCATATTGCACTTTGTCGTAAGCTTTGGTCATATCTATAGTAGTTGTGTTTTAGCATGGCAATAGCAGTCTTTACACCACATACATTTATTGAATCTCTTGTTTTAAAAAACGTATACAAACTTGTTAATAGCCCCTGAATTGACATTGATTGTGATCCTGAACATTAACAGAAGAAATAATAAGTACACGGTTTATGGTTTCAGTTCGTGTAAAGAGATATCAGGAAAGAAAGGGCAATGACCGCTATTGCCATGCTAAAACACTACTACTATAACAATATACCAACGGCGTATTTTTTGTCCTTTATTCTATTTAACCACTATGCTCGACAAGATTTTGACACATGACACACCAGCTGAATCGGCGGGGTGATGCGAATTGTCACGAATTTCAAGAATTTTCGTGAACTTTTAACATTTGATATTATTATGAAAAATATGTCGCGGCAGCTGTTTCATATCATAAGTTTGTGGTTAATATCTCCAATAACGTGTTGATGTCGGGAAAACGGCGTCAGTCAATTGCCAAATATGTGTAAATTACATGCCACTACACCCTTCCAAAAAATAGGTAACTTAGTTGCACTGGAAATAATGTAGGTACTTAGACAACTTTCTCGTTTGCTAAAAAAACTCAAAAGGGCAAAATAAAGACAGTTACATTCTATCTGCGTTCTTATTTTTACCATTATTCATACATAATTCCATGAAAAAACACGATTAAAGTCTTGACAAATATTACTAAGAACTCTAGTGCTGATCGTTATCCAAAGTTTCATCATTCGATTATAAAGTTGCATAAAGCCTAATCGATACTCGCAATTAAATCAAGTTTGTAAAAAAAAGAGTTGAAATGGAATAAAAACTCTTTGGTTTAATTATAAATTTAATTTAGTAATTATTCGATGCTTTTGGTTGACTTCAAGAGAAGGAGATTTATAAATGATAAGAAACACTGAAATCCCAAAAAAAAAACTTGCTTCTAAGTAAACATTCTGATGATTAACTTTCTTTTAAAAAACTTATAGATGGTCTCCTAACTTTCCGTTGAACTAGCAGCGTGAGATTTGGCATGAAATTAAGTTTCACAATTCAAGCAAATAAAAAATCTGGATTGATTGTAGGTAGATTGCGAGAGGAGACGCACGGTTGTGTTTTTTTTGTTTCAAAATTTAAATTAGGAATGCGCTTGTTTCACATTTATACTTAACTGTTTTAATTTACTATTATCATTTATTGCGAATTTTGTATTGTAATATCTGAAGGTTGGATTAGAATCATGGAATGCATAGTAAAAAAAAAATAGTTTGATCCGCCAAAGATAAATTATATTTATTCCTAAAATTGTGTAACGATTGGTAGCGTTTTGTCGGTTATGTATTAGATTAGGATAAACTTTTTTTTTGTTTAGCCTATTCTTTCCCACTGCTGAGCAAAGACCTCCTCCAATCCTTTCCAACTCTGCTGGTGATTTGGCTTCTCTGGCCAATCAGTCAAGAATGAGTCCAAATCGTCAGGCAAGCGTTTCTTGGACCTGCCTTGGTGACAACGACCGACAAACTTAATGTCTTTTATTTCGCAATCGGCAATTCATAAGACGTATCCTGAAGAAACATTAGTTTATTCTTCGAAAGCGGTTCACTGTCAACTCTAAAAACTCTTCTTACAACTGCAAAGTTCAGGTTATCCATCATATATAATGATGAATAGCTATGCGACAGAAACCTCAGGGCAAGAGTTAAGAGAGACTCGCATTTGTAGAGTTTTCTTAAAAATAGTTTGGTTGCTACTAAACCAAGCTTATTAAGTATCAAAAAATATTGACTATTAAAGGTGTTAGTCGGAGAAGGCAAAAGATAAAGAAAATTAGAATGCCATAGGGAGGCCTTTGACCCGCAGTGAGAAAGCACAGGCTGATAAAATAAGTATTTGTAAATGGTGAATACCACAATAACGAATCTAACCTAACATAATAAGTTTACCATAGTAAATCCATCTTGCGAACCAAATCATTTTTTATTATGCCTTCCAAGATCCTGAGCTTTTTATATCCAGCCGACCAAACAATAGAAAAATAAAATTATTTAAAAATAATAATCTTATTTTCGAATTTTTAGTTTTGTTGTATTCTGTACATTTCTGATTATGCTATGCACCGTTGATGAGTGTCCACATGAAAAGACGATTCTCTCTGCGGGATGAGGCCATGATAAAAATCATGTTTATCCATCAAATATAAACGCGTCTTCAGATTTTTGGATCCATGCTATTTAACGTTGAGGAGTTCCCTCGTGAGATGACCATTTTGACTGCAGGATGAGGTCATGATAGAAATCATCTTTAATAAAATTAAACGCGTATACAAAGTTTCGTGTCCGCGCTATTAACCGTTGAGGAGTTCTCTCGTGTGGAGACGATCCAGGCTGCAGGACTAAGTAATGTGTATCATAAAAATGTATTGTCACCAGAACAAAAGGTGTGTGCAAAAATTCAGCTCAATCGGTATAAGGAAACTGGTTCGAAATTAAGTAGCAAGATTTGACCAATACTTACTAACAAGGGAAGTTAAATAACAGCATATTTTAATAATATAAAAAATCACAATAAATTATCTAGTAAAATACAATATCAATTATTTGAACAGCGATTGCATTCATAATTTAAATTTTGATGTGGAAAAAAAACGGCGCGAATTTAGCCATAGATCAGTCTGTGCTGTTTGTTGTGTCGGTTTTAGTACCTACAATTTACGAAAAACTATTAAAATTACCAATATAAAGCTTAAAAAAGTATTAATGTATTTATTTATTCTATTTTACGCTTAAAACAAAATTATTTTAATTTCCATCTATCGATTTTTTCAATTCCATAATTTAATTTCTCGATTATCGAAATTTACAAAAAACGAATCGATTGAAACAATCGCTTCCACACATCACAATAATTAAAAAAAAAAATGGTTGCCAATTTCGAATACAAATTTGAGGAGTCGTAATGAATATTACGAGTTATTGGTCCCGTATTAGTAAATTACGCTGAGATCTGGGCATTCTCATGTTGTTTATAATATTTGGAATGATATTTGTCATATTTGTTATCGAATCTATACGCGTTTGTGTGGTGTAATGTGAAAAATAAAAATGTAAACACGCACGATTGGTGCGAAACTTCGACTTAAGATATCAAAATTCATCATTACCACTGCTTATTTAAATTGAACTATGGATTAATTCGTCACATAATTTAATAATGAGTTAATCATTCTTAACATAGTGGAACTTGGATGTCCGAAAACCACAATTTTTATGATTTTTAGCCTCGGCCAGCACTGACGTCAAAATGGCGATGACCGTTTATTATGTCCACTTGGATTTTTAAAGGGTAAATTAAGAAACTTGCGCGCTAAATACAGAAGTTTTAATGGCGAAGACATATGAACTTTTTATCCAACTCTCCTAATTAACGTACACACTATTTGATAATCAGAATATTAAATATTTACATAAATAATGAGGATGACGTATGACTTAAACGCTAGACCCCTTCGGGGGCCGGTACCAATCCAGCGGAGGTTTAAGTGTCAGACCCCCAAAGGGGACCGTACCGAACTTTATGGTTAAAACTTCCTGTATATATTTATAAATTGCTAAAATAGTGGATCGGTTTCTGCGAAATCCGTGTTGGCATTCGTTAAATATTTTTTTTATCTTTCGCAGAAATTTTTAGAGGCGGTTGGTAAAAGAGCTATTGGACGGTAATTGCTTGGATCCGTTTTCGAGTTTTTTTTTGTAGATCGGTTTTCTTTGTGTAATTCGGGAAAGTGGCTTCGTCGAAAGATTGATGTACTAGCAAGTAGAACGGTAACGGAAGTTCATTAGCACATTGTCGTATTAACATTGGTGGTAACTCGTCTGTTCCGTGATTTTTTTTTTTAGGTTTTTTAATAGTGTATTTATTCCGCCGGGGTCTACTGGGCTAAGAAACATCGTGTTTTCAGTAGGGTTGAGCACTGGGGTGCCTGTCGGCTCATTGCCCGGTGTTTTGTTCAGTTAGGTTCAGTGATGTTTATTTTATTCATTTGTAATTTAATGTTATTTCTATCCCTTTTGAATTTTGAATTTTGTTCTTTTATTTGTAATACTCCAGATAGTTTTAACTTTGTTAATTGATTTTTTTATTTGATTTATATATTGCAATTTCTTTGCAGTTATAACTGTCTTCTTCAATGTTTTTTCGTGTTTTTTATAGTTATTTTTAATTAGCGGATTATTAGTTTTGAGTGTAAGTATCTTTACAAGTCTTTTATTTTACATGAAAGTTTGGTGCCTGGAGTTTGCCAATACTTTTTATAATTTGTTTTTAACTTTATTTTTATTTTAGGTATACATTGGTTTAAGATGTTGGTTAATGTGTTATTAAATGCTGTATAGTTTTCGTTTATGTTTTTATTATTTCGTTCCAATTTAATAAATTTAATTTAGATTTAAATAGTTGGGTGTTTTTGTAATTGTATAACCGTTTTTTGACATACCAGATAGCTTGTTTAGTTTGTTGAGGCAAAGCTAAGTAACTAACTTTGATCTGAGAAACCTAACTGCTCTAGTGTTGTATGCAGTTGGCTATTGAAATTTGTTAAAATTAAGTCTAAGCATTTTGATGAAGTTTGAGTAATTCGTGTTGGTGATTTTATTTGTTGTCTTGTTTACAAATTATTTTCTAAAATATTTATATTAAGTCCCCTCCTATAATTAAATAAAAATTTATTAATTATTTAATTTAAAATATTTTTATAAGTTAATATTTGCTTTAATTGTTTATAAAATATATCTTCCTGTCTTTTATTCCAATAAATAGTTAGGTAATAGTTTAATTAATAGTCAATAAGAGTTTTTCTTTTACTAAGTCATACTTTTGTAACAAGTTCAATTGAAAATTCTGTGATATCACTTCTATCCACGCATTCAATGTGTTCCTGAAAAAAGATGCAAACTCCACCACCTGTTCGAGTTGTCCGGCACTAAGAGGATGCAAATTTATAGCCGCTAAATTGCATTGTATCCATTTTTTCTTGTGATAACCACGATTCTGATAAGCATATAGCATTGCAGTTATTATCTTCAAAGTCGGTTCACAATTGACGAAGATACGTACGTACACGTTAATTGCAGTGTTATTGACCCTTTCGATTCATACCATAAAAATACTGGGTGTTATTTTTTTCGGATTTTAGCCGGATCGATTCCCGAGTGAGTCAAGCGAATTCTCGAAAATCTTTTAATGCAGATTTGTTACTTTTTGTAAATAAAAGAATGTTTACTTAGATTAAAATTTGCTATCTCCAGTTTTTATAGTTCTTTCCCTCCAGGTGAGGTTTAAAAATAATAAATAAAATATTTGTTCACCCTGAATAAATAGTTGTAAAGTACTTACTGGGTCCAATTCGTTGACTCGTTCTATTGGTCCAGTCGTCAAAAGTGTCGTTGAGTTTGTAGTCGGCGTTAAACCGCCGACAAAAGTGTTTTTCATAGGAGCCGGCGTACTCCGACCCGGCGGCACTGTTACAGCTGATTGGAAGCAATCCCAAAAAACCGCCATCATCTGCAAAAGAAGTCGATATCGTAACATCACGCCTGTCAGAGAACACGGGTTAGGCAGAGGTGTTCCTAATCGTTCGTCACGGGCACCAAGCCTGACTCCGTCATTGCTACTGGGTAATTGCTGACGGACAAACCCTATATCACTTTGCCCGACCGCATGAGCAGTAGTAGCGCTGGAAACCACTTGACCAATAAGAAAGTCAGGAAGAAAACGTCAGTCAGTCAACGAATGTCGTCAAATCGTCCAATTGTCTTTAGAAAACCGCTCACATGAGTCTTCTATCGCGACCTTATAGCGCCTCTCATACTAGTTTTGAATACAGACACGCGAGCGTCTACCGGCGCGTTAATTAGATTCATACATTTGAGGGCAAAATAGTAAAAAAAATAAACTGAATTGACATGAGCAACCGAAAACCGTGTGTCAATCGTGCTGAAAACCTTTGTAGAACACGACAAGCTTAACTTTCTGTTACCATGAGTTCAGTATAGTATAACAATATGATTCGAATCCCACCAGAACTGAAAATCACCGGTTATAAAGGGTGTAAATAGACTCTTAACATAGCCGATAGGCACTTGTTCTCCCCGTCTTTGCGATCATTTTTTTGTTCTTGGTCGTACCTGGAAACCTTCTAGTTACGGGTCAAAGTTCCAACTTTTTCACAAGTTTTTTTTTTTAAATGTATGTTTTTAGTATAAGATTTTTACTTTATACACCTCCACGACCCCCGCACTATTCAATCCATCTATCAGCACAATGCTTTGAGTGCTTTCCATCGAGTCCTACCGTAAAACGTGATTTTTCACCCCAAAAAAAGTTGTTTTCCAGCAATAATTTTTGCGTAAAGTTACTTAGGTTGACGGCTATGTGAACGGTCTGTTTACAACCTGTATAAAAGAAAAATAAACCTTGAATGAGACCTGATTGTGCAAGCCTACTATGGTCGACGAATTTATGTACACCCTCATACACATGACATCGCTGAATTTTATAAGCAAAAGCACAAATAGTTTAAACAATGATTGTAAACTTAAAAGCTTTAAAAGCTTTTACACTGTTTTACACAAAAGTTTTAAAATCCGTAGTTTTTTAACAATGTGCAAAAACCAGCACTCACAACAACATAACAATGAAAGGGACTTTAAATTAAACTCGACATGCATTCATTGAATACTAACATATTCGAAAATTCATCGGCTCGGCAACGTAAATAACATCAAGGATACCGTTGAATATTCCAAATGAAAATCTATTGAAATGCGAGTGTGTTGTACGAAAGTATTTATATTTCAAGCGAAAATTCCCCGTATTTACATGTACGCACGTCGACCAATCATGCAATGAAATATGTCATTTCATTGTACGGGGAATCTATACAAAGCGAGGCCGTAGAAGTTATATTGGAAATTAATAGCTGTGAGCACGCAACAATAATTGTCGTACAAATGCATTATTGCATATAGTCCAGTCGACATGTCGCGAAAAGGTGAAAGGAATGCCGAAGTTAATAGAACTTCAATGAAATATTAATGCTCTTCAACTTTGTCTTAGGGTCAAAAGGTCTTCTGACACCCTTTATTTGCGTTTGATTTTTTCACGAGTCGACGTAACGGAAATCGCCGTAGAGGGAATGATTCAAATGATCTACTCCCGTGGTACGGATTACTATCGACACACTACGTTCCATTGCAAATAATCACACCTGCTTCGGTAACTGGCTAGCCGTCGGGCTCCAACCGGATTGAGCCATACATCACGTGTCATGTCGCCGGCTTCCGTTAATAATAGACCGACCGCTTTAATAAGGCCTCCGCCTTGCCCCATCGAAGGCACAGTAAGCGTCAATGATATCCCAGGATTATTTGCTTTAAAATAACCATAATCCACGTAGGTATTACGATACTAATTAAACCAATACGTGATCAATTTTCAGAATATTCCATTTATATTGATACATTCGCGGGGATTCAATTAAGCGGTGGGTCTATAGCTTTATGAGAGGGATCCATCCAATTCAATGTAACGTCATAGCTTGTGCATATTATGATAGGTATCATCGCGTATAACAGGTATCAGCTTCATGATTCATGGCTAGGCTCGTGATGCATGGACGTAACCTACATAGGCATACACAAGTAATACACGAACAATGTGTTTTGGTTATTAAATCAGACTTTAACTGGAATGAGCTTATGTAAAGTAAGTATCCATAACATAATAATATCGCAGAGGTGTACTTTTAGTAGTTTAAATCAGCATTATTCTCAGATTTAATTATTTGTCGAGTAAAAGAAGATCGAAATTGCTTTTTAGTCCTAAGAAGCAGTTTTTACAGACGATACGTATACCTTAAACTAGGTACAACGATTATATACATATATGTATTTATATTGTTCGAAGCTGTGTAATTAAATCGGATTGCAGAGGGTGACGGATTTTCGGGAAAATGGAATTATCGGGGAGAAATTTTCCATTACATTACACCCACACTGGAAACCTAACTAGGTTTCAGCACGCGTCCGAGGAGTAAGACTAGATAGTTCGTTTTCTGTTAAGATAGGCAGGAATATTTCAAGGACCTAATTAATTTAACCCTAATTTGCGACTGTTTTTGTAAACATTCACATGGTCAAGATTACAGATTATACAACCCTGTGGCAGTGTCTATAAAAAAATTGAGGCATGATATGTTATATAACATCACGCCTGTAAACCCCAAAGGGTGTAGGCAAAGCTGTAGGTACCCACTAGTACACCCACATTTTATTTGACCACTTATGTTTAAGCACCATGTCTTTATTGCTATCAACCCGGCACAAATCCAATTATAATAAATATGTTGCTTACTACATTGATCTCAAATATTAAAATTGTACAGACCTCCGTTGCAGACCGAAAAATGTTTCCGAAATATTCAACACTCCGGTCAGGTACGTAGTACTCGCAATCGGCGTGCGTGTTTGACCAGATGTATGAACGTGGACGAAAATGGAGTACGTCAGGATCGAAGCAGGTGGCTTTCTGTGGTTTCTGCCAAAAAGGCGTGAGTTTATTTATGTATGTAATGTTCAAACACACTAAGTTTGCACAAAGTGTAAACGGATCCTTCGCGAGGGCAAAAATCCAAGCAACAGTACATCAAACTTGCCTTGCTTGCTTTGCTGGGAAAAGCCTTTTTTTTGGGGCAAAAAAATCACTTTTTAGGTTGTAACTTACCTCCAATATCTCCGTAACTAGAAAGTACCTAGGTATAGTCCAGAACAAAAATAAAATGGCAATGGTCTATTTAATTTTACACCCTTTAAAAAGTTTTCATTTACGCCCCTAGAATTTTTTTATATTGAATATTTTATTTCGGCTGAGTGGGTCAGGATTAAAATCAGTGTGTACCTATAAATTCAGCACAAGCTCGTCAAATAAAATGATCATTTTACCTACCAAATTGAACTTCATTGACGACTGAATAGCCTTCGGCTTCTGTATCTTTGAGGACTGCATCTTGATATTCCTCTCTTTTCTGTCTCCTTCTGCCTTTCTGAAACAGGATCTTACTTAAGTAAGTGCTTTAGGAAATATAGACGATCTCAAAATTGGTTCACAACATTTGGTAACAATTCCGGATGGACAAAAGTGCGGTTACACTATGAACCGGCTGTGAAATGGCTAAGGAATTTGTTAGATGAGTATTTCAGTACAATTATTTGAATCAAAACTTTAAACGTCTCACAACTATGGCGGAAAAAAAACCATTAGTAAAAAACTTTTCGTAGTGGGCGTCTCATCAAAATGGAGCTACTCACGGAAAATTTGCTTGATAGTAATCAATTTCAAACATGGACCCGGGATCCTGGACTATAAAGTGGCATTGTCGCGGTGTGCAGCCTTTTCCGGTTGTGGTCTATTTTCAGATTTCTATCGTTGAGCAGAGTCACAGATGTCTCAGCAAGTAATTAAAGTTTTATTTAATAAAACTTTGATTTGGAATTTGGAGATCGGGCAGACTTCTATAGACTCTGATCTAAGAAGCTTTGTTGATTCTGGGTTACTCAGATTACTTTTTGTGTTTGATGCTTTTGAATTACCAAAGTTCAGGAAAATCACTTAAAAAAAGGGTTAAAATAATACTTTTTGCAAATCGGAATTCTTACCTTTATTTAAGAGCAATACAAGGTGGATTATACAAGAGATATTGACCATTAGTATCGAGCCTTAATCACTTCATCACTGGTAACATAAGCGTAACCTTCACAACTAAAATTGTTAAAGGTGTTTCATTGTACCTAAACCAAAGTTCACAGTTGGTCTCATTAGGTATTACCGTTTCAAAACCATTTGTTTGCTAACTTCTGGAGACACAAAATCTTCACGAACATAATTCTTAAAGAGGTATGCAGCTATGTTTCATGGTATCAGGTACATATTACATGTTCACAGTTGGTCGCATTAGTAATTATGAGTTGAAAACGATTTGTTGCTAAGTTCTGGAGATACAAAATTTTGCGACTATTAAAGTGATAAGCAGACATGGTTCATGGTTTCAGGTATGCTCATGTTCACAGTTGCTCGCATTGATTGTTATGTGATGAACGCGAATCGTTTTCTAAATTCTTGACACAGCAAAAACCTTGGGGTTGTCTGAGAGTATTCTTACAAGAGTTATACCTACAATCCAAGGGGCGTTTAACCAATGAATTAATCACCTATTCCTCTGGTATTTATTTAATTAGAAGATTTTGTTGTCAGTAATTGTACATTGTGGCTTATTTTTTTCTCCCATTTATAAAAAACCCTCTAACAAGCTTTAAAATGATCTGTGTCTTAATCACCGATGTTCCTTGTATCTATTAAGTTAGAACATTTGTTGTGTATGGTGGTGTGGGTATGATTATAAATGATCAATAGTTTTTTCTCCATATAGGAATTTGTTGACGCCATTACAAAAAATGATGCTCTTTATATCAACTTCAAGAAAACTTAGGTCTCGTTCACCGACGCTAATTGGACCGCTTCTCGCTAGTTGCAGTCCCGTTGTGCTTTTTAATCATTTTTGTGTAACCCATGAATGTCTCACAGGATACCGAAAGTCTATAGAAACAACTGACTTTGAGCTCGCCTATTGTACAGCAACGTTTCAATGTACGAAGAGGCCAGCTTATACTGGTTTTATAACCCGTCAGCGGCTTACTGAACCTAACTCCTAGGCATCCAACTTTAACTAAGTAGTACGAGTATCTCACCTTATCACTGAATGCTTCGCTAGTATTAAGCGTTTCTTCGGTCGTCAGGGCCAAGTACCTGAAAAAAAAAAATCATAAAATAAAAACTAAAGTTAAGTATTCGAATAAATACTATCATCATCAGCCTAGCCTTTTCCAAACTATGTTGGGGTCAGCTTCCAGTCTAATTAGAAGCAGCAGAATATTAGTATTTCACATGGAGCGACTGCTTATCTGACCTCCACAACCCAGTTAGTATTTAGTAATACAATAATTCTTAGTAAGACTGGTTGTCAGACTTTCGGTACACTGACTACCTGTAACGACTGTCAAAGATCTACAAAGCACAACCGGGACCAACGGCTTAACGTGCTTTCCGAGGCTCGGAGGAAACTCCGTATGTAATGGGCGGTCACCCATCCACGGACCAACCTAAGCAAGCGCGGCTTAACCTTAAGATCGACCCGAGCGGCTGTTATTATTTAGACACGAGCTCCTCGGTCATAACCTACAATGGATGTAAAAGTACCGAAAGGCAATTGTTCTCCCCGTCATTACGATATTTTTTTTGATCTAGACCATACCTGGGAATCTTCGAGTTATGGTAGTGTGGTAGTATGTTGGGTCAAAGTTCAAGTTTTTCACAAGTTTTTTTTTTAAATACCTTTTTTAATGTAAGATTTTTCTTTACACACCTCCACGACCCCCATCCATCCCCGTCCCCATCCACAATCCATCCATCAGCACAATGCTTTGAGTGCTTTCCATCGAGTCCTACCCTAAACCGTGATTTTTAAGGACAAAAAAAAAAGTCGATTCCCAGCAATAATTTTTGCGTAAAGTTACCTAGTTTGATGTACAGAATGCTTGGTTGACGGCTATGTGAAGGGTCTGTTTACACCGTGTATTATCATAACGCGAGCAAAGCCGCGGGCAAGAGCTAGCTTTACAGAAAAACAGGTCCGGATATACCAGACTTGCCTTACGTAAATCATTTAGAAGTCGGAATTGTCTATCTCACAAATATTTGTCTTCTTCAATATAGTTGATCTTCACTCTCAGACATAATAACACTAAGCGAACTTGATATACGCTCTCTAATAAATGAGACTTAAATATAGCTGGCGAAATTTGAGTATTTAGGGTACACCTCTGCATAACCCTACGGGGATTACAGGCGTGATGTTAGAAATATTATGTTATCTAATCTGTTTTATGGAATATCTGTCAAAATCAGACGTACCTTTACACTTGCTATATTCTATATGACTTATATAACGGGTAAAATGATGATAAAAGTACTTTAAGGCTCATCTGCCTGCCCAGAGAAAAACCTGAGTGATAAGGCATCATAATTTATCTGCGACATTAAAAATAATCCGACTCCTATAAATTAATTCCAAAAAAAAACATTCAATTCTTCAAAGACCAATCTACATTACGAAACTCTTTTAAAATCTGCCCACAATACTATATTTATTATTGTTTGCAATGCCAACAACGCCAGAGGACACAAAATCTCCTTGAAGCTACAACCAACATTCGGCTTTAGTCGGAACTAGATATAAAGCACGTTCTGGACGATATTCGAGGCAATTTTACAGAACTGCTGCCGTTGTGTTTATTTTATCGTCCAATCAAATCTTCAAAACCACCAGATGCAAAACTGTCGAGTGTCAAATGTTATTTGGGCCAGGAAATACAACACTCGCGCAAAACTTTTGAAGAATACCGACCTTGTAAAATATACAGATACACACATAAAGGCTGTAAAAGTAGGTACCCTTAATGAAGCCGAAAGGCACGTGATCTCCCCGTGATTGCGATTTTTTGTTCTAGACCTTACCTAGAAACCTTCAAGTTTTGAAGATATTGCGGATCAACGGTCAGACTTTTTCACAAGTTTTTTTATACAAGTTTTTAATGTTATAACTTTAATTGAAATACCTGCACGATCCCCGTACACAATGCATTCGTCAGCACAATGTTTAACGCACTAAAAACATTGAGTCCTACCGTACAATGTGATGTTTCACTCCAAAAAGTCGTTTCCCAGCAATAATTTTTGCGTAGAGTTTGATGTACAAAATTCTTGGTTGAAGGGTCCGTTTACATCCTGTACATTATAAGCCGAAGGGTTCTATCAAGCATCGAGATTGAACGAACTGCTACTAATGCGTGAGATGAAAATAATAATATAGCCTATTAATGAACATTTGTACAAAAAATTATCAAATCTTTCATTGACTCATTATTATTGTTTTGTTTTAGCATCACTCCGGTCCATTGGCACAAAAAATTATCTATAGTTATATAATTATCTATTAGTATAATTATCTATAGTTTCGGCATTATATACTCGTTTTCAAAGTATAGTTTTGACTGCGCTACGATTTTATTTATTTTATCTTCATGCATGTACAACAGTGGAACATACATTAATTAATTAGGTAGGTATATGAATAAAATAAAAATAACTAGTACGTCATCTTTGAGAGTCCGCCATATTCAATTTAGAATGACGACACTTAGCTAACCATGCATTGTCATCCAAACTAAACGTGCAAAATTTCAGTTGACCAGGAAGTGGAAAGTGGGTCTTTTATTATACCTAGTTAATTAGTTACTGGTAAAGCCAATAAAAGCGTATTGTCTAACAATATAGAAAATGAGTTTGACTATATCTATAGTATTCTAATATATTTGTCTCTATGAGTGGGGTGAGTCGAGCGTTTCTTTAAGTTCTGGGTCAATGTCTCGAGGGTTAGAAAATGAGGTCACGGGAAAAGATGCTTAGAATTTTACGAAATCTTTGCGGATATGACAAATTCTTAACACACCGAGAAACTCTGCTTTTTGGCAAGCTATGTGAACCGAAGGAATGTGATACTTGGTAGTAAGTACAATGCCAATCAATGTTGTATATTTTAATGACTTTAGCTTCATCCTTTTGTTTTTGACTATCAAAACTGCTGTAACGGTCTAATTGAATAAATGCTTTGTGTTTGAATTTTGAGAATGTGTGTTAGTATCTACGATCCGATGCTATACATACATACAAACGAATACAATGCAATGCTTGAATATATACAAAACCGATCATCAACATCTCCTGCCCGTATCCCAATATATTTGGGTTCACCATGTCTTCTTCTTCCATACTTCTCTATTACTCGTCATCTCAGCAGTCACCTCTTTTCTAGCCATAACTTCCTTCTCACAGTCCATCTATGGTTCCTTTGCTCTTTCTCTACTCAAAAATACAAAAGTTCCGGTAATGGAATAAATAGATCGTATGGTCTACATGGACAAATTGTATGCATAGTCAATTTATAAGAAAACAAAAGGAAGAGGGAATAAAAATAGAGAAAATTTCTGGAATTTTGCCTTAACTTTTACATTTATATTGGCTATGAGCAATATGCGAAGGTCCTGCCATTCTCCGAAACGCGTGGCATGATAAGTACATTTATATACATTTGTTTTCAGTCGCTAGGCGGTTCGCCGTTCGCACCGCATTTTCGCTGCAGCAAATTTCACATGCACGATACTATACTATACTGTCTTATAGTTGTATCGAATCGGATCGAAGTTATTCGATACAATCTTGGAATCGTATAGCATAGTTGTAATACGGATCGATTCAAAGTATCGATAAAAATGCATCACAAATAGAACGTCTAACCTTGGTTTGGAAATTAAAAACAGAAAGAAAATTGAAAACATATAAAATTTATAAAAGAATCTGCAAGGAACAAACGAAAAAAAGACGACAGATTTCCGCTCAAAATGGAGACAAAAGCAGTATAAAATAAAAGTTAAAAAATTTGCTTTGTTTGCTAATAGCCAGGATACGCTAACTGAGATAAAGCAGATAGAAAATGCGAGTGATTAAAGTAAAATAACAAAGGACAGACATGGACATAATAAAGGACAAACATGGACATGGACATAATAAAACGGCCAAGCACGAGTCGGACTCGCACACGAAGGGTTTTCCATGACACCGTTATTGAAAAAAATACCGCGATAAATAGTGCTGAATATTGATAAAGAACTATTTATCGCGGTATTTTTATTAATAGTTAAGTTAAATTCAAGAGAGGTTCTATAGCAATGTTTTATTATTCGCAAAAGCACGTTTCTTATACAAGGTGGCGCCGACAATAAATGAAAACAGTAATGCTGGTTCATAGGAATATTTTTTAACTATCAAATAATTTTTTAAATTGGTCGGTGAAGGCAAATTGTAAACAAGACTGGAGGCCTTTGCCCAGCAGTGGGTCGTTGAAGGCTGACATAAAAAAAAAACAAATAAATTCTAAGATTGAAATTAGAAATAAAAAGTAATTTAAAAAACTAAAAAACCCGACTGAAAAAACTGAAAAGCATAAAACAAGCACATTTTAAATTAAACAAATGGGCCCCGCCTGCTTCCAACTTGGAAGCAGGCGGGGCCCATTTGAATTATGTCATTTTCATATGTTTTATGCTTTTCATTTTTTTCAGTCGGGTGTTTTAGTTTTTTAAATTACTTTTTTTTATTTCCAGCTTTTTAGTTTAGTAACGAGTTGAAAGATTTCGCAGACGCTTTGGAATTACACAATCCAATTCCCCCATCCCCTTTCTATCATCGGACGAGCAGAGATACGGCGAAGCGTCACCGTTAGTATGTTTGAAGTTCCACGACCCCGAACAAAGCGCTATGCTTCCAATTTAGTGCTGGACTGAACACGTGGTAACCGTTCGCGCGCCGGTGGCGATGCTACCCTGTATAGAACCTGGGTGACCGAGCTCTGCTCGGGTGAAAATTGAAATCGCAGATTTGAGACCTAGCTATAATGATTTTTAGTCCCCTTAAATCCCTATTGCAACTTTCATCGAAAGCTGTTCTCGAGAACGGTATTACAAATGTATAAACGAATATTACTCATTCAATAGAATATAATATTACCTATGAAATTGGAGATTTGTATGAAAATTTTAAAACCAAAATTTTTTGTATTTTTTTTTTGCTTATCTAGCTTTTTTATCTTTCCGATTTGACGCAAGTGCTTCAATGTCGTTTTGACACTAACTCCAAGGCCCGCAGCAAGCTCAGCCGTGGATTGCGTTGGATCCGTTTCCACCACCGCCTTCAATTCATCGTTGTCGACAATAGATACCGGCCGACCGCGAGGCTCATTCTTTAACTGAAAATTTCCAGATGTAAAACGATTGAACTAATAATGGACCGTGTTTATGCAAGCAGTGTTAGGCCCGTAGACGTCGTTAATGTTTCGTGTTGTTTGCGCAGCGGTATGTCCACGTAGGAACTCATATTCAAAAATTGTACGAATTTTCAGTTTATCCATGGCGCCAAAAACTACCACAATTTCACAAAAACAATAAACTATCTAAAAACAAATAACTGAATTTGAAATTTAAAGAACACGGCGTTCGAATAAAATTTATTTGAATTTCGAATTGCGCGCCAATCCACAGATAATTAAATCTGAAAATGCTGGTTATTAAATCTCCAATTACATAGGTAAAGACCTATTATTTAGGTAAACATAATTTATGTTCAATTTCGTGATTGTCTGACTGATTAAACACCAACCAAAATGACGTCTGTTTCTTTTCTGAGTAGATAACTAGTTTGTATAAAATTGGCGTGTAAACTGTTTTTAATAACCTCCTTACAAAAATAAATTTCTTTTCATGATTTCATTTCATTGCTACAACGAGTTTCGAATGAACAGCGCTCAACGCTTTAATAATCCGAACTAATGAGCATGGTTCCTCTCATCCTCTTGGATAACAAACTTCCCCATACTGGATGCTCGCTGAAGTGGGGAGTCTGGGAGTCAAGGACATGCTAACATGGTGCGCGAGTGAAAAATGTTACTGTTGATTCCTGTTAAGTGCTGGCGCACATTGTATATGTACACATTATATGTAAGCATATTTTACAAAATCTGTGTTATTCAACAGGGTTGTTTTTTTAATAGGATTAAACGGTTTAAACCATCGAAGCCGTTTTTGTTATAAGAACGCTATAGTGATTGTAATACCAATATTAATACTCAATACTCAAGTTTTTATTGCATTCCATAAGTATTACATAGATGGTGTAACAAGGTAAAAGATCATTATGGACCCTGTCGGGCACAGCAACATTAGCAATTCAATAATATTATATAAATTATTAGAAATTATAAATTTAATTGGGTGTATAAAAATATACATGAATATATGAATATATACATAAAACATTGTTAGGTTTGTTCATATAGGTATAATTTATTAGTTATTTTTGTTTATGTATTGCATAAGAATAATGTAGGTAATTATTATGAAATTAGAAGTATTTATTTTCCTTTATTTATTTTTATACAAATCTGATACATTTTTAAATATTTCTTAATAAAAACAATATTAAAAACATTTAAAAATATAAAAAATTGTAGCCCACCGGTATCGGGAACAGGGTCTAAGCTTCCGGCGGTCAGGGCTCTAGAGAGAGGAACCTCCTAACAATACGAGCCGTGTCCAGGAGTACCGCTTTCTGAATCAAACCCTTGATCCAGCTGCCTAACGAGAGCCTCCTCAGGTATTGGTCGAGGCTCTTGGCAATTAAGCCATGGGCTGATACAACTATCGGCACAATGATCGCTGAGTCCACATCCCACATGTCGACAACCTCGTGCGCCAAGTCAAGATACTTGATTTGCTTATCTTTCTCGGCTTTCACGAGGTTCTCATCATGCGGAACCGTTATGTCAACAATCATTGCACGCTCTGACCGATCCACCACCACTATAGCAGGCTTATTGGCTACAATAGTCCTGTCAGTGATGATGGATCGATCCCAGTACAATGTGATACTGCCACATCGTCGGGCACATACTTATAGTACGGTACTTCCGATTCCACAAGGTTGTATTTTAGAGCAAGTTGCTGATGGATAATCCTGGCTACAAGGTTTTGTCTATGCAAGTACTCTCCTTTAGCCAGACGAGAACACCCGGAGATAACGTGACGGATTGATTCGCCTGGACGGTGACATGCCCGACATTATGTCAACCGTACCGTCCTTCACAATAAATCTCCGGTAGTTATTCGTCATCATAACTTCATCCATAATTGCACAGACAAAACCTTCGGTTTCTCCGAAGAGGTCCCCGGAACGTAGCCAGGCTACGGACGCTGATAGGTCTACATCGGGCCCATACAGGGCCTGGAAAAAGCGTCCGTGAAGGTCCTTACTCTGCCATACCTCCATGCGGTCGTTAGTGTCAAGCACTACAGGTTTGCGCCAGTTCTCTTTAGCCAAGGAGAGCGGGGTGATCCCCTTGTCCACCGCGACCACATCTCGATGCATCCCCACGTCGGTTTCGAGGAAATATTCCCTGAGACTGCATATCTCGCGATTGTGGAGAGTCTTAGTATATACAGTCTCATAACAGAAGAACGTGGGTGATGCATTCGATATGTCGTCAACAATGTACGGACCCTCCTATCCAGGGCGTCTAGTTCTATATTTCTGATTGAATTTCGAGACAAAAATATTATAAAATCCCGCCTCAAACATTTCGGTGACACCTGATCCTCAATCAGCTTTCGTCCCAGTTCCATCATTCATTGTTAGGCCTAACTCACTAAGAGTTAATTCTACTTGAAATGTTTTTGTCTGAGTCCATTTGAGTATGCCGAAAGAGTACATCAAAACCCAACCGTTGAAGTATTTAATTATTATTAAATTATGTTATTATTTGTGTATTCATATTTTCATATTTATATTTGGTTTCCTAAATTCCATATTGACAACTTATTACCTGCAATATGCTTTTAGGAGGGTTATTTAAGTAGCTTCATTTATATTGATTTATTACTACAGTTACCTATTAAATTTATATTGACAGAATAATCATAGGATAGGAACATTACATATTGCATGTAAAATCCTCTTCCTGATGGCAGACGATTACGTCAAAGAGGTCTTTTTTAAAATATGACATCATTATTACGGCTTTACGAGCCGCTGAACACAAGCGGATGTTTCGATCGCTGGAAATTGCAGGATGAATGTGAGGCGAACTAACTGAGTGTATTGTTATGTACTGACATGAAATATTCTGGTCAGGGCTAACAGATATGAACAGAAACTAAAGGGAAAAGGAAGGAAGAATTAAGAACAACAAGTGATTTTAATAAACAGGCAAATAATTGCAAATATATTAGAGTAAATAGATCAGTTCACTGTTCGAAAACCCAACGATGAAATAACCGGCCGACTGCGAGATAACTATGCACAGAATAGTTCCGTACACGTAATTTATATTTACCGCATGCATACAGTCTCCGAATAGCTGTGTCCTAACTGATATAAAATATTTGGGTTCCGATTTTACCAATGGTTTGGAAGCCTGTAAAGAAACTTCATAAGATTTTTGTTTTTTTTCCCCTGTTATCGTTGTAGGTACTTTTAATACAAGATATTTTTTTTTAAAAGAAGGTACGAATTGCCATTTTACATGTATTTCCTTTAGCGTGACTTGTTAGCTGACAGCAGTTAGCGTAAAAAGGGTTTTGTTTCAAAACCAAGACTGTATCTATTCACAACTGTGCTCGAAAAACATGGATCGTTTCCCGAACCATACGGCGAGGCTAACACGTCTGACATTGCGATGTTCGCTACATGTGAATCAATATTGAACTCAAGCGATGACAGCGTAGATATAATACTAAGTATATGTTAGTATTGCACAAAGGTGTGAGTGACTGAAACGCAGACTCAATCTCGTGTGAAATGACTGAGATTGCGTAGGAATTTTCTATTGCATGAAGCTAGACGTAAGCAGCTTTTCTCGTTAAAGACTAAACGATTTCATGAGAGCTATCTATATGACAAGATTCGTAGTAAAAATTATGAGAAAAAAAATTCATGAAGTTCGCTGAAATACCTTGTATAACGAAGTGTCTCTGCGAACTTTATAAACCGTTTATTTCATAGTACACTTTGAACTAACCGAAGCGTTATATCCATGTATAACCCATTTTGCGCCAGTTTTTTAGTGCTAGATTTTATAACTTTAATAACATGGAAAAATTCCAGAGCGATGCCACAGCGTTTAAAAATCTTTCATTATTAAAACTAGAGTTACTTTAGCAGCTTTTCTTCGAATATTTTCATGATTCGCCTTACACTAAATGAAAAACTCACCGTTATTGCACATTCCTCTTTTGTCTGCTATTAAATGAGAAAAGTTTGTAAAGTAAACTATTATGAACAAATTAATAACTCATTTAGTGCCGGTAAACATATTTAGTCAATTTTCATTGAATAGGCGGGATAAGGCGAACAACATCGTAGATTCATTGCAATAACCAACTGGTTATTGTCAGGACAAGTGTAAAGGCAGAAACACACTACTGTTTCGTATTGTGTTGTGTCGGAAGCAGGTCGGTTACAGACAATTATTAGTACTGTTGGAAGCACGTTGTTACAGTATGTGATGTCGTAGCGCAAATGTGTTTCTAACCATACTAAATGAATATTCTTTTCTGATTAATTTCCTTGCAAAGGAACGAGGGTCTCAAGACAATTAAATGGTTTTTCTGGGACTTCGTTGAGCTTCATTGTGTCGGCGCTTTTCTGGTGGTCGCCACAATTGGTTCTAGCTTTCAGAAGTTGCAGTGGTTTGGGAATAGTGTGACTGGCTTGTCCCAAACCTAATGTATGAAACCGATACCTATGCTTCTAGCGCAACACGGCACAGTAGTGTGTTTCAATTTGTACTTGTCAATCTTAGCAATTAGTTCTGAGAAATGTGATCGCAGTTATTCTTGGATATGTCTTTAGATAGCATCTATTCTCTACAGTATCTCAAATCTCTTTGTATGCAACCTAACCTAAACATAATGAGAATACTATTTCGCTCATCGGATATACACATTCTGGAACTCTGATATTAATTCGTGCTGTTTACATTATCAATTTCAAAGCTTTAGCAATTCGTGAAACGATGTTTAATGTTACGTTACACAAATCCGGTTGTGAACTATGTAGTACAAACAGAATATAAGGTGTTCTATGAAATAACTCTGCCAGAAAAATAAATCGACTCGAATTTTATTAGAAGCGTTAAATGCTTTTAAAAATAACACCACGCAATCTTGAGAGTGGGTACGTGATGTGTTTAAACTTCCGACTGATCTTATCTTATTGATTTGATAGTAGCACAGACATATGCATAAACATCCTAAAATGTTCCCACTGCCGGGACACAGGCTTCCTCATAAAAGATCACAATAGCAAAATTTTATTTGCTTTAACTTCAAGGACTTAAGAAACATACAGATAATACCTCCGTATATAATATAATCCCGGAATGATTATAAGTTCCGAAATAAAGACAGACTTTGACTGCACGGTTAGCACAGTGGCTGAGCGATTGGCTGCTGCGCTGCGTGTCGTAGGTTTGATTCCCTCACGGAACAAATATTTTTAATGCCTACAAGTAGTTGTTCCGGGTCTGGCTGTTTGTGTATGTGAGTTTCAATGTTTGTAAACGCACCCGCGATACAGGAGAAATTTTTAGTGCAGGATGTTTTTTTTTTAAAACTATTTGTTAGGAAAAGCATATTAATCAGCCTATAATGTTCCCACTGCTGGGACACAGGCGTCATATCTATGAGAGGGAATGGTCTATAATCCACCGCGCGGGCCCAGTCAGGGTTGGTAGATCTATGTCACATGTCTTCGAATTTTTGGTCCCAGGAATGCCGGGTTTATTGAGATCCGTCCATTGAGCTGCCGGTATTTCCACGCCTCATCTGAAGACTGCAGGATCATCTCATGCCGCTCCTTCATGAGCTTGAGAGTATGATCAGAAAGTTTTTTGTTCTTATTTGTTATAAGCGTATTTTTGTTTTAATCTGCAAATTTTATTGAAAAAAAAAATCTGCTTTACTGGTCTAGTGGTCGCAAGCTCTACTGCTGAGCATGAGGTTCTGGGTTCGATTCCCGGGTCGGACAAAGTGTTATTGGGTTTTTGAACCAGGAATTTCTCAGTAGTAGCCGCGGAGGCTGGATTTATGCCCTGTTGATGGCAATAGGCACGCCCTCTATAACATGGGACTTAAACATGACTGGAGAAATGTGGGTGTACTATTAGGTACATACACCTCTGCCTAACCGGTCGGAGGTTACATGCGTGATATTATGTTATGTCAGGTTAAAATCTGCAGATACCTAAATTGTATGGAGTAGATCATATTTCGGTCAAATAGACAAAGCTATCAATTTACATGAGTACTACACGCCCTTATAGTATTGATGCTGACGTTTAACAAAACACCCAGTATAATCTTACTACTGTTATAAACGTGAAAGTTAGTGAGGAGTAAGCCGCAGGCATAAGCTAGTATAAACTAAACAAAGTAAACTAAACTCTCGAAATAAAATTGCGGCAAGTCTTGAAGATCTCATCTTCTTATTATGTTCAATAAGTTTCAAGTATCAATATGCACAGCTTCAAACTTTCATATGCACTACTCCAATGTCTCAATTTACCAACTTTCAGGCTTTAAGGACGCGTTTTGAAAATCAGATTAAAACTTTCAAAAATTAAGCAGTTTTTCGATTCCTTTTGCGACAAAATGAGACTAAACAAAACCAATAATTATCAAAGATAGATTACTCCTTCATCTTCAAAGCTTTTTAATCGAAAATGTTAGTTTATAATATTGTAAAAAATAATTTCCGGTGCTTCGCCACAAAAAAATTACGATTTTCTACTAATTTATCTTACCCGCGGGAGTCTTACGGGCTTGAGTCTTCAATATACATAAGCCAGCACATCAAGCTACTACTATCTGTCAAATTTCTTTAATAGATTTTTTACTTAATCGCTAACGGATTAGGTTCCAGGTTGATTGGGAGAATTTGACAGTCTCGGGTAGCTTGACATGCTTGGCGTCTGTACACACGACGGCTACCCTGTTGTCTATTCACTTGTTGTCACTTGTACACTTGAGGAGCCTAATATGCGTTAGCGTTGCTGAGTACTAATTAAGCCATTAGCTTCCAGGGACCAAATAACCCTAATATTTTATATAACGTTACCATTTACCGTTATCCTAACGATAAAAAAGTAACGATATTAATAACGATACCCGTAAGTCCGTTAAACTTAGATCATTATTAATATTAGTATCGGTAAAAGTAACAATACTTATACCGACACTCGCCGGAGAGCCCGACCTTGGATTCAGTTTATGGGTATTTTTCCAAAAATCACCAAAGCTTTTATTTCCATGATGTTCCGCAATGATGTCCATCTTTATTTGACATTAATTATTTTGGCAGTACTTTAATTTTTCCTTAAATAATTTCCTAGACTCATACATGTTATTATAGTCATGCCCAGACCTAGGACGCCCATAAGATACCCATGTCTGAAAACAAAGCCTGGCCCTCCGGTGAGCGTCACTAACAAGCCTGTTCCACCCCGTCACATACCTAAAATTGTTGCGCTTAGGTGCAATGCAGCTTCTCCTAGCGGCTTCAGTCAAAATATTTACAATATTATTATACATCCTATTTATTGTCATTTTATGGTTCTTATCTCTACACATTACATCTGCGCAATTACAACACTCAGATGGGAAGTCAATCTGCTTAAATCTTAAATTACAGTAACTAGTATAGTCTTGTATTTGATTATTGTCCCTAAGTCTCCATTTTATATAATTAAAAGTATTAGGACTGGTTGTCACTTTAGGTTTAATAATATTTACATTACATTCAATCAGTAACGGATAATGATCAGACCAGTGTGTATCGTACAGTGCGCACACATCCACGACTGTACGCCGCGCTGCACTTGTCACTAAACAGTGATCGAGCCATCGCTGGAACCCGTGCGCGTCACTTAAAAACGTATACGAATCCCGAGGCAGCCACTCAATGTCTAGACACGACCACGCTTGTTCCGTGCAAAAAGCTAGCAACTCATTAGCGAACAGCTCTGTGGGTGTGCGTTGAAGTCTCCGAGAATGAACACAGATTCCACATAATTACTGTCAATAATCGCAACTCACTGAGGCACACTGTAATCTCGGTCAGATTTTCTATCGAGTCAGTAGGCAAGTACACTGATATCACTAGCATAGACCGGCCCTGAAGCACAATCTTTATCGCAGTGAGACGCGCACTCGTACACGCGATCACAGACACTGTTGGAAACATCGCCTTCCTCCACAGCAAAGCGACTCCACCATACGGCCTTCCTCTAAGCACTCCAGCGGATGTATCAACAGCACACTTTCCAGTAAAGGAAAATGCGTCATCAATGCTGCCCAGGAACTGTACGTTGTGAGGCAAAAGCCAAGTCTCCTGTAATGCCACAATGTCCGCCGTCTCACAGAGACCCTTCACACATTCCACCGACTTAGTGACACTCTTGCAGTTAAATCTAACAAGCTTAATTGTACTTTCCAAAAACTGACGATATTACTCCATTTATCTCCCGGTAAGTGGGTCTGGCCGCGTTGCGACTAAAATCAACATAACGGCGATATAGTATCCCGTCGGGCCAAAAGTCATCCGTCATAAACATATCAAACTTGTATTTAGGCACAAAAACAATGTATCCATTGTAATCCTTGTTTGATTTCATATTCATCTTTTCTAATTTTATGTCTAAGTTTGTTTTCTTCAGCAGGTAAGATTTTATTTCGCTTGCACGTCTGCAAGTCTGTCTCTTTAGACACATTGTAAATATAGATCGGAACTTGAATACTCGCTGCCTTGTAATTATTGTCCGAATCAACAATAGCTTTTCCCGTATTTCCTACGAACCGGTTTCTCAATCTGTATCTCTTTTTCTGAACCAGGGTCCATTCCTCATTAGACACTTGAGCTTTGGACCGTGGATTCGATACTCCATCCTTAACAGTCACGTAATGTTTTCCCCTGTATTTTCCTTATTTTCTTGCGCTTTGTTTTCGAAATAGAATCAAACAACAAGTTTTTGGCGTTCAAAATTTCACTTTCCGAAAATGCACTGACACAAATGCGGGCAATACTATGCTCGTCCATCACGTCCAGTTTATTGCAGATAAATGCCAATGTCTCATTTATGACGACATTGCAGCTAGCACACTTTACCACATTAGTAGCCATTGTTTACACAACGACTTCTACAACCCGAGCAGATGAACAACACACAGCGCGAATAATAGACGGCGCGTGCGACGCAAGGATTTAGCTTCGCGCTTCAGCGCAATTCAGCTTAGTATGAAGCGTTTCATAATGTTCAAGGTCAATTGCCTTGGAAAGGTCCAGAAAAACTGCCAGGTGTCTTCCTATCCACGTAATACTTTACAGTCTGCTTGAGCGCTAGTAGCATTATAACGGAGGGATTATTGAACCTCACCTGGAGGGAAAGTACTCTAAATACTGGAGATAGCAAACTTTACTCAAAGGAGTCCATTGCTACTCCCAGTACTATCTCCTCGGATTAAACAAATTGTATCCCTAATAAAAAATATATAGTTTTATGATGATACGAGTTTTGTTCATTTTTATTGTTATTTCATTGAGTTTATTCTGTCTACTAAAATGTTTATTCTTCGCGCCTACCATATTGTTTACTTAATAATTTTATAACTATTTTTTATTTTTTATTCTGATTTTTATGTTCAACCAATAACTTGTATGTGTGGTGTAAACTGTAAGTATAAGTTGGTTATAAATAAATAAATAAATAAATAAAAATTCCTTTATTCTTAAAAAGATACAAATCTGCATTCAAAGATTTTCGAAAGACCCTTTACTTTATAAAACGCACTAACGCACTAACGCACTAACTACTGCACCATTCCTACCGTTTGTTGTATTTACTTTCAAAATATAAATCTTCTAATTTTGGAATTAAGCGCAAGAAGTTCAAGAGCGAAATCAAACAAATCTGCTTTTACTTCTAATGTTAACACTTAATAACGATTCCGTTATTTTAAACATATTGTTGATGAATTATAAAACCTTTAATAAACACGAGCGTCGAAGGCACGTGGCAAGCTGTGTTCAGCCACGTGCGAATACACAACGCTGATAGGTTTCAGTTTCTCGTTACTTCGTATAAATGGTATTACATACTTTTAAGTCATTTATTTTACTAATATTAAATATTGTAATGTATATAGTACTATACATAGAACGCAGTTATTATTTGGTTTATTAACTTTTCTTAGTTATTTTTACATATTTAAATATTCTTATTTAAAAAACTTTTAAATATCTAGACTCTATTTTCTGTTATTCATTTTTTTAGATTTCTTTTTTCTGACATAACGGTAATATTTCATACAGTGTTATGGTCAAGAGGTGGATAACACAGATTTACTCTGTGTTTTTTTTTCTATGTCGACGTAAACTCCGTCCCAAACAATTAAAAAAAATAACACATCAACAACACTAACATGTATATACATAAAGCTGACAAAAACAACAAGAAAAATGAAAGAACAAAAAAAAACAATAATATCACATTTCTGAACACAAAACGCCGCCGGAAACCATCGTGAAATATTATAAAAAGAGATAAAGGTACATACCAGAGGCACGCCTGAACACTTGTTCGAGTGTTACTCGCCGCCCTAACTTCTCAACCTTAGCGGAAAGGGAGAAAGCGCGCGAAAAAAAACTAAATGTATATCTAGTGAGTTTTCAGGGGAGATTGGGAACAGTAATAACAAGACGACTGCTCGCCACCGCGGACTTTTAGAGAATGAGATTGTAGGGACCGGCTTTACCCAGTCTGGCAGCTTTATGTGAGGTGCTGAAGCATAGCAATAATATGGACATGGTATTGTAATTTAATTACGAAAGAACGCGGGTTCGATTCCAGTGGTAGACGTTGAAGTGATGATACCTATCTAGCCGTTGGAGCTAGCTTACGTTCACGATACAAGTATCGGGTTTTCGTTCCGTCAGAATGCCAATAAGTTTTAAAGAATTCAGAGGTAAGATCCGCTGCTTTTATAAAACAATATAAGCACGGTTTGGGTATTCTGTGGGAAGGTACTCAAACTTTCGAATAAAGAAAAAAATGGGAATTTAGTACTTTGCTCGCAAAGCACTAGTCTGATTCATATTTTCAGACGGTGGCAAAATCAAAATTTAGGGGTCCCAAGTGAGTACTTCTAATGTAAGTACTCTGTACTCTGTAGTACAATTATCTCGGGAGATTTTTTCAAGTAGGTATCACAAAGTTTCAGTAAAGTTGTGATAATTTTGTCATTATAAGTAAATACTTTACTTTTGTTCTAGCTACGCAAATATTTTATAAATTGAAAAAAAATGATGTGAAAAATGCTTAGTTAGGCCTAGACAAACTTCGCGCTCGCAGACACCGCATCCAATTTTTGGTAATCTTTGTAAATTTGTCCCTTCCGCACTTCCCCTGCCCACGCCCTTCCGCAGCCTTACACAACATTGCTGAAAATTTGGCGTGTCAGTTGTAATTTTGATGTTATTATTACAGGTGTTAACTGGATGCAAATGATTAAACCATCGAGTAGTACGTTAGGTTTGAACTTTAGTTAGTATAAAGACCGTTGACTAGGTCTAGTCAGGTAGAAGGGTGTATGTAAAAAAAATGGAGGTATAACCCCTTAGTCATGATTATAACCGTAGAATGAAAAATAAAACAATGCACATTTATTTAAATATATGGGATATTGTTAAAACTCATAATTTAAAAGATGATGATCATTCGGACTGGCTCTTAAGGCAGTCAAAAGTTTGTGAGACTCGATATTTACGGGCGAGTTTAGTCCTTAACGCGCACGTGGCCGTAGGGTCAATGCCCGAACGCTGTCGAACGAAGAGCGCTTAATCGTACTTAAAAATTCTGTAAAAGGCAGCAAAACTGCAATTCGAATTTAAAATCCACCGAGCCAAATTTATATTAAATTATTTAATTTGAAGAAATTTAGAACTTATTGCAAAGAGATAAAGCATTTGTCGGCAACCTCTTTGACGGTTATGCGAAATGCCGAAACACACGCCGCCGAATACCACGATCATCTGCCTAGCCTTTTCCCAACTATGTTGGGGTCGGCTTCCAGTCTAACCGGATGCAGCTGAATACCAGTATTTTACATGGAGCGACTGCCTATCTGACCTCCACAACCCAGTTAATACTGGGTAATACGATACCCCTTGGAAAGACTGGATGTCAGACTTTCCGCCGAATACCACGATACCTAACATTAAGCCAGTCATCCGCCGGTAGTGATCTAGAGTAGTTGAATTTACTTCTGTGACTTTTATGTTTCCGCGCGCGATGGGTTTCCGGTATACCAACATACAATACACGGAGATGGTGAGGACACTGGCTCGTTGTCTTGATAATGTCGCGTTACCTTGTCGGGAGTTCAATGACCGTTTTGGCTGCAGCTGCTAGCAACTCAGCGACTAAGGGACTCTAGGGCGTTCCTTCCTAATACGGCTTTGGACAGAGGGACGAATGTGCGGACTACTCGTCTGCAAGAGCTTATTCTCGACCATTTCGACGAACATCCAGAGGACACCTCGAGAGAAGCAGCACCCCAGTTCGACTGCAGCTACATGTATGTGTGGCGAACGTTGCGTGCTGATGGTGAACACCCATTCCATCTTCGACGGTGTCAAGACGGTGCTTACAAAATTGAAATACAATTTAAGAAAGCGTGCAAATAAGTGCATAGAACAAGGCGGTGGTCATTTTGAAACTTTAATGAAAGTGGATCGCAGAAATAGTGCAAATTAATAACATAAGTGTAAAGTGTAAATAGTCCAGTTCTGTAAGTACCTACTTCTTCCTATCAATACGATTGTATTCTTCATCATCATCATCATCATCATCATCTGCCTAGCCTTTTCCCAACTATGTTGGGGTCGGCTTCCAGTCTAACCGGATGCAGCTGAATACCAGTATTTTACATGGAGCGACTGCCTATCTGACCTCCACAACCCAGTTAATACTGGGTAATACACTACCTCTTGGAAAGACGATTGTATTCTTATCACTGTAAATATTATGATTCAAATCTTTTAAACACGCGGCTCTTTGAATATTTTTGTAGTACAAACAATAAACTGTACCTAAACACGACTTATCAGGGGGTAGTTGATACCACGTTGAACGACTTAAAGTTACGCATCTGAGATACATTTTTCGAGTTTTTGAGTCCGGGCGCTTCGCCCTTCGTTAGTTTCGTAGTTCGGGTAAAAAGTCGCTGTTTTAAATGCATCCCCGTTACCAAGCCTAAAGTGTTAGATTCGTGTTGATAATTTCACTTACTAGAAAATTATCAATCATTACACGGTAAACTCTATGAAGTATCAAAAGTTATTCATAACATCAGCCTGTGACAGTTTAGGTACGTAAAATTCGTTCATTGAACTAAAGCACATCTAATGCCTACAGCTATGATCAGCTGGCGATCGCTCAAGTTTGGGTGCAGGGATGTTGATGTACATAAGTTTTGCGTTTAGTAAGGATAACTATTTTATAAAAAAAGACTAGCTTTGGTTTAAATTTATTTCATTACGCATGTTGTTTTAGACTTATAATTTAATATTCTAATTGGGGTGTCTGAGATATTGCGCTTAATCCGTTACACGTTGTGTAGTATTATATTCAGATCACTAACTGTGAATAGAACATTTAAAATGAAATAAAAAAATATGCAAAACTGAATAGAATAATTAAAAAATATCATCAATTTAGGAAACAACACAAACACTTTTCTAAATATATTCCACTGAGGAAAGAGCGTGTTGATTTAGTTAATAAATTAAATAATTACCAAATAAAATTAGAAGACAGAAAATTTATGAAATTGATTCTCAGCATTTGCAGTGTGAAATCCAGAAACTTCAGGACTCACTTAGTTCCCTTTCTAGTAGGTATGTGAGTTCTCAGAACCAAATTAGAGAGCATATTCTTGCGGCAAATGAGTTGGTAATGTGACAGTGTAGTTGTCAGACAGTTACCAAAGATGATACTGTCCAGCCTGAGATAATGGTGGACCTGTCCCAGGCTCTCAGAATCTGTCTCAGCACTGTATACTCAACCAAGAAACAAGTAATATTACACAAGATTATTTACATAAGGTACAGCCTGAGATATATGATAGTCATGACTGTTCTTACTCAATAATGTTCTTAGATAGTATTGGAAGAGGTGTAGGTTAATTAGTAAGTCATAACCTGAGCTTTTATAACCAAAATCATTGTATACCAGGGTCAACTTACATACAGCTATTCATCAGTAACTAGAAATGTCTATAATGTTAATACTGATAAAACAATATTTATAGGAAATAATTCAAACATTAAAAAACAAGACATAACAGACAGTGTAACAGAGTTGTTAAAGTTGAATTGTCGCAAAATAATATTGTATGCTTTCCCATATTTTGAAAACATGACAACCAGAACAAACAATTATATTCACTTGTTAAAATAATAAACATGTACATTTTTTAGTAAGTCACTATAGTGACAAACTTAAATATCTTGATATCAACACCTTTGTTGATAAACTTCAGTCGACACGTGGTAAAGTATCTACCTATTAGATATAGACACAAAATAGCTCAGCTATTAACTTTTAATATTCACTCAGACATAAGTAGTATGTCGAAGTTTAGTTATATTATAAACACTGCGACTATTAGTAATATTACTAATGAACACGTGGTGCACAACCTTAAATAAATATAGCATTAGTGCTATAAATGTTTACAAACATTTTACTGAGTAGGATCCATGTGTCACCATGGAAAATTCTCAATTCTGGTGATGGCACGGGAGTCTCGGGGCTCACTCCAGATATTAATATTAATAACTAGGAAGTGAGACAACAGAAGGTACCATTAACAATATTGTTAAACCTACCAACATCAAGGTACCTTCTAGCACTCATTTAGTTAGTAAAAAAGGGCCTCAGCAGAATACCTTAAAATTATTCCACCAAAATATCCAAGGCATTTCTTCCAAATTATTAGAAATTGAATTGTTTCTAACATTGGCTAAAGGATTAACAAATGCTTATTAATTATGTGAACGGTGGTTAGCTGCTTTAACCGTAAATCTATGCTGCGTGGAGGTTCCCTATTATTATTGAAAAATTGTGTTAAATATAAACAACGTAATGATATAGTAGGTCTCTCGGCTGAACATTGCGTCGAACTGTCCTGTGTTGAGCTAGATAAGCATGTAATTGTGTGCGTGTACAGACTCCCAAACTATCAAAACTTTTCCTTATTTGAATCAATAATGGAAGATTTCCTGGCAAAACTTGCAGCCAGTAATAAATCTATAATTATTTGTGGGGATTTCACGATCAATATTTTAGAAGAAAATTCTAATAGCAGTCGATTATTAAATCTTTTCAAGTCATTTGACTTGACCAACATTTTTATAGAACCTACGAGAGTCACTCCATCTTCTGCTACCTGTATAGATAATGTTTTCGGCAATTGTGATTACTTAGATAAAGCCATAGTAAATTGTCTGCCGTCTGACCATAGCGGACAAACTGTAACTTTTATGTGAAACATACCATTGCAAAAAGTTCAGATTCAATTTAGACCTATAACTACTAATAATTTAAATAGGTATAAAATGTATCTACAGAATAAGTTAAGTGTTATGAGCCATCATATAGAGGATATGAATATAAATCAATTGTATGATCATTTCTTTTCAATAGTTCACACTGAGTTCAACAAAACTTTTGAAAAGAAGACAAAATGTATTTGCCCTAAAATATTTAGTGATTGGGCAACTAGAAGTATCAGAAAAAGTAGGGAAAGACTATTTGAGCTTTATGGCCTTATGCCTGATATAAACACTGAAACTTTTAACAAGTATGTTGCTAAGTATTCAAAAATTTTTAGAAAAACTTTCAAGGTTGCCAAAGTCCTGCATTACAACAAGATCAAAACAGCAGAAAACAAAATTAAGACAGTTTGGAAAGTCATAAATAACGAGACTAACAGGAAGAAAATACGTAATAGCTACACATTAGATATAGCATGTGGTCCTAAAACCTCTAATCAGGAAGTCGTTCATGAATTTGTAATTTTTTTTACCGATATACCGTTAAAAACTACGGAGGCTCTAAATTCCTCTCCTGAAGTCTCTATTGGTTTATTAAAGGTGAATGTGACTGGCTACCCGGCTGAATAAAATTTAAACACATAAACCCTATGATACATAATAAAGCTTTCCGGCAAATAAAAGTCAAACTGACCGAAGATCTTTGGGGAATGTCTATCAGAGTTTGTACATCTATAGTTGAGACTATATCACCATACTTAGCTTTAATTTTTAATTTGTGTGTAGACCCAGGAGTTTTCCCTGATTTAATTTAATACAGTAAAGTTATACCTCTGTTCAAATCCGGAGATAGTAAAGATACAAATAGTTATAGACCTGTATCCGTGTTGCCAGTTTTTAGCAAGATGTTTGAAAATACTCAATCATTTTAACGCCAACAGAATCTTACACGATCAACAGTATGGTTTCACCAATGGACGTTGTACAACTGACGCCGGTGTAACCCTATTAAAGCACATATTTACTGCGTGGGAAGACTCCCAAGACGCCATAGGAATATTTTGTGACCTCTGAAAACGAAATGCATAAGATTTGCTTTACCGAATGTTAAAAGTAGCGATTGTGATATAGTATTGAATTAAGAGAAGCTTGAATTTGTAGATAAAATAGTTTTCCTAGGGATTACGTTTGATTCAAGGCTACAATGGGGTTCTCATTTAACATCTCTAGCGGGGCGGCTAAGTACAGCAGCATATGCTATTAGAAAAATCCGTCAATATACTAATGTAGATACCGCTAGACTGGTCTATTTTAGTTACTTTCATAGTATAATGTCTTATGGCATTTTGCTATGGGGACGGACTGGAGACATTGAGTCTATATTTTTATTCTGAAAAAAAGAGCCATCAGAGCCATATATAATCTTCGTAGGTGTGATTCTCTAAGGGAACTGTTTAAGGAAATTGACATCATGACGGTACATTGTCAATACATCTACGAAAACATAATGTACGTTAGAAAAAATCTACATCTTTTTAATAAAAGAGGTGACAGATATAATTACGGTACTAGAAATAGAGACCAATTAGTTCAGCCAGGCTTCAGACTCGCTAAAGTTCATGTCGCTATCTTTCATGGGGTACTGTTTGAGATGCTATAATAAAATTCCACAAAGTATTCTTGAACTGAATGAAACGAAATTTAAAACATACATTAAACGCACACTACGTAAGCAAGTATATTACAAGTTGGACGATTATACATATTATGTTGGAGCTGCTGAAGATAGTACAAATATCTTTGCATTGTATAAATTCTATCTCTTTAGTATTATATAGCCGCCTAGCCTCTATTGTGTGAGTACTATGTACTAGAAAGCTGACATTCGCTGGAAACCTACGTGTTTTCTTGACTTGAATGTGCTCTGGCGGTTAAGAGTATCTCATGCTCACTCAAATGTCTCGCTGATGGTGGCGCCTGTGTCGGATCATTTAGTTCCCTTCAAAATGGTTGAGTTGAATGGTGCTGATACATGCGTCATGTTCGTGAACGGGCGCTGTCAGTTGCAACTGGTCATCTCTTGGTTGCCACGACTTATTTGAATTAATTATTTTATTTTTGAATTGTTTTTACTGTGGACACTTTTAACGTACACATCTTGCTACATCGTTCTCACATAATGTACCATCTCAACATGAATGATGTAACCAAGGTTTTGTAAAAGTATTCTAATTTAAAAGAGTGTCCATGAAGTTTCTTGCCCGTTCTTATCCATAGAGATCTACGTTAGGGAATGGGCAACTATAGTACTTTCACAGTGTTTATGCCATGTGACTGGGACTGTAGCTACTTTTCTCGTTGTCTTTGTTTCGACAATTCAAAAGTGCCTGTAACTGGCATACTTGAAATAAATGCTTTGATTTTGATTCTATTCTCTGATTTCGTGCCGTCAGTAACCGGGTATGAAGGGCATAGAGCGCTTACCGCCATGCTATACGATAGAAGTCCTACGATAAAAGATGACAGGTAGGAATTACCACCTACACTCTCTAAATTGGCTCCAAAACCTTTTCAAGGCCTACCTGCAATCGAGAAAAGTCCCAAAGACTTCAGCGGCACATTGCCACTGAAATATTCGTCTTACTTTGTCCGATCAGACAAATTTACTAAACACCCGTAATATTTTTCCGTTCAATTAATTAATTCGTTTTTTTTTTTCAGTTTTCTAAGTTAGAAATAAGTAACGCGCCCGTACTGATTAGTTTTGAACTATCCAGGTTTTCATTTAGAGGTTGATGTGTTTACAAGGTTTCATGTTCGTGCTATTAACCGTTGCAGAGTATCCTCGCGAGGAGACAATCCTGGCTATAGGATCAAGTAACGATAAAAATATATTTATTTATCAAATTTGAATGCATAACAAAGTTTTGTGCCTTTGTTATTAACCGTTGAGGAGTTCTCTCGTGACCAGACAAATATGACTGCAGGAAAAGACCATCGTTATCATAAAAAGTATTGTCAACACAACCAAACGTGTGTGCAAAATTTCAGCTCAATCGGTTGAGGGGAACTGGTTTAAAATTGAGAAGCAAGCACTGTTTTAAGCTTTCACGGTTTACAACTAAACTTATACTGTCACGTAACGGGATATATTCCGTGATTGTTCACGATGATTGATTGTTTGTTTGTTGATTTCAATCGAGAAGATGGCTTCAAATTGTCAAGTACGTAGGATCCAGTTTTGAATAAACTCAAAAGTAGCAGGACAATACCTGGTGATACTGTGAGTGTGCTTTGCCGTGACTTAGTGTCGAGTTCCAGTAGTGCGTGTAGCAAATGACAAAGAAAGAGGGTAGATAGATTTGTCTGCACTAAACAATTTATTTTCCATCCACCCACATTATCCAGTCAACCCGCGATCATGGCGCTTGCAACAGCGCCGAAATATTGGGAGCTCAAAATAATGAACAATCACGGAAGATATCCCGTGGTCGGGGCAGCGCGCGGCGCCCCAGGCCTCCTGCGCGACTTTGCTGTCATTTGTTTGACGTATTTTTTACTTGTGTTGTTTGTTTGGTTTTTAATAACTTTATACTTACATTATATTTAAGTTAGAAAGTAAGTTTTATTTAAATTCATAATTATTTCTTTGTTCAACAATGACTGTAGTGATGCCTAAAGGAGTGCCGGTCAACCTACCACAACGCTGGATGTGCTAGTAAGACGGCCACACTGTTCCCAAGCACGCTTTCAGGCTTGAAGATACATTTGCGGAAAAAACATAAGCCCCACAATATTATTTTAGTTCTATTTGTGCTTAATAAACTTACTTAAATAATAAGTAGAAGGCAAGTTAAATAATATATTATGTAAAAAGGTAATAAACAAACTACAAATTATTCTTCTAGCAAACGTTCTCCACCCTAGGTCGCATCATCGCTTCACATATATTTAGTGTAAAAAAGAAAAGAATAATAATTTAATATAACCATTGCGGAAGAGTCATAGGAATTTGATTTCACACAACGTTAATCGAAGAAAAAACCTTTTTATTTTTACTGCTGAACCCTAATTTTCACAAACAAGAAGCTCTACAATTAAAACTTTCGTCACCCCGAGTCGAACAAAATAGTATTATTTAGTACAGCCCGGTCACGTGGCTGTACCAACCGTTCCAAGTTGCGAAACTTATTTTTCACTAATTTATATGGTATCCGAAAAGCGTTATACGTAGAAAACAAATAACAAAAAGGACAAACAGAAAGAAAATCAGGTAGCGAGATTTTTCATGCCTATGAAATGGGTACAGTCGTGAGCAATAATAAGTATACAGGAAGTCACTTTTAAAAGTAATTTTCTAGTGCCGTATTGATTAACGTTTAACGTTTTCTCAAACATAGTATCTTGGAAGCCATACTATACAGTAGTGTATCTATTTAACAGATAATGTAAACATTGTCTCATGGCCACAAGTATTATCCCAGGTAGCTGTCACTAATGTCAATTGTCAGTCACCACAATTAGCGGGAAATTGAAAGTTGGTGAGCCAGTGATATACTTAGTTAGTATATTGTGTTATCAACCTTTTAGCTCTACAATAAGCGCATACTGCTCATAATGTTATTTCGAAATAGGTTATTTTCCAACGAGAAAACGTTATTTAACGAGAAAATTGCTTTTGAATTTTGTTAAGTGTATTTATTAGTTCTCGTGATTGAACACTTTTGCCATCCAGACTTCATAACATAACGTCACGCCTCTAATTCCCGAAGGGTTAGGCAGAGGTGTATCTACCTGATAGTGCACCCACATTACGTCAGTTTTTTTAAGTCAGTAGTAATAGGGGGCGAGCCTATTGTCATCAACCGGGCGAAATCCAAACTACTTGCTGCTACTGAGGATCAACACTAGGCCACATGTAAATGAATATCTAATACCTTTATTCTTATTTACTCGTCTGTGTAAAATGTTTCATTTTTAATATTTAGACGTCTTGAGAGGTATATTGAAAAGGCAAAAGTTCTGTCATCGCACACACTCGACTTTAGAAAATCACTATCCTGCTTAGATTCTTTAACACGTTTATTTAAATAAATTTCTCAAAAAATCTATTGATGTAGCGATGAATACATTGGATAATCTCCAAATAGGAACAAAAATGTGTACTTATCTTTGGTCCTTTTAAGCGAGAGATCCCCGAAATAAGACGTCGGATAAAGGCGCAACCACACTTTTTTATACTAAATGGGCTTATTCTTGACCTCAATCTAGTCCTGAGGACAGAGATGCTAACCCAAAAGAAGCCTATTAACTCGCGACTTAAATAGATTGGGGTCATATGAACTTGGGAACACCGACGCAGGTAGGGAATTCCACATCTTGGCTGTGCGCATAATAAATGATGTAGCAAAGCGCACTACAGCTGCGCACACTTACAACCACCATCACTGGCTCTTTTAATAAACACCTCTTTGTCATAGGAGTCACAGACAGCCCCCTGTGTTGAGCCTGCATGGAGGAAGACGAAACAGCAGTCCACGTGCTTCTAAATTGCCCAGTGGTTATACAGGGCAAAGTACTTCGGTACCCCAGGTACTCTCCGCGAGATTGTCAGCAACATCAAGGCGCTGCTGGACTTTCTCGGGGAGTTAGGGAGGATCGAATAAATTTCACTCCCGCAAGCAAAATACGCGCTTTGACGTGGAGTTGCGGACACCAGCCCGTTATACAATACAATAGCAAAGCGCTTCGTGCGAATGAGTGGAACATCGACAAGGTATACTTTTAAAGGTATTGCACGAGTGGACCACCGTTCTTTTCAATTTAATAACACACAAAATAATTATGTCACCAAACACAAAATATATTATTATCGCAGTGTGCAGACGATTGTGTATTGTTTGTTAGTTGCAAAGACATCAAAAGATGTGAAACGAGCATCCAACAAGCGCTTGATTATTTTATTTAATGAATAAGATTTAGTTTTATCCACAAGTAAATCTAACTACTGTGTAAAGGCATAGATTCGGAATCTAAGTCTTCGATGAGATTGGATGTTTTCTGCTCAATGTTGTCTACTCACCTTCGTGTGATTTTGGAATATCTCTTCGAGCCATTCAACATATTGGTGCTCGTTTAAACTTTGTACTAAGCACATCTATTCGTTAGCACGACGAGCAGCCACTCTTAATGGCCTTACTCTCGTTTCGGTGGGCGTGTTTACTTTTGAGGGTTACTTACCTCAAATGGAAAAAACGGAACCCTTATAGGATTCACTCGCGTGTCTGTCTGTCCATCTGTCGCAGCCAATTTACTCCGTAACTACTGGACCGATTGAGTTGGGTTCACATATGTAAGTCGGTGACCAAAACACGGACGTGTAACGTAAATTATTGAATTTTAAACATGGTGGAAGAAACCTGTTGTCTAGTAATCTAAATAAGCCACTTCTTGGACGATAGCATTTTGTTTTTCTGAATTTTACAATTTGAAGCAAGTATTGGTTTTCATATGTTCTGAATTGTGTGGAAAATCTGAAAAAGTAAAAAAAAAAAATACTTCTGATGTAATCACCATCCAGACCATTCCCCATGTCATCAAAAAAAAAAGCAAAACAAAGGCCGCCCCCGCCCCGCTGTTGTGCTTACGTAATATTTGAATGGCCCCTTAGCAACGGAAATAATTTTCTTCCAAACAAAAAAAATAAAAACCGTCTAAATTTGTTTACAAATTGTCAAAGATACCGGTGTTCACACACACAAAATAAAAATACGAATTGTTAACCTTCCTTATTATTAAATACTCGCTTATGGCCGCGGCTTCGCTCGCATGGCGTTCGGTTGCGTCTTTTGATTGCGAAACCAACAAGAGTATAGTACACCTTATGTTACCTTAAATCCCATTATAATTCACAGACATTTTGATATCACATCTTATCGGCCCTAAGAAATTTTCTACATACCTACCACAAACTAAAAACTAACTACAACCGAACTAAACGAACTATAAAGTAAATTCAATTTCACAGCCAGTTTGTTTCCAATTCTTGATGTAATAACTATTTTAATTTTTCGACTTGTATTGATGATTCTTTTGTGAATAATAAGGGTGCTGAAATATTCTGTGAATTTGGCATTGGACAAGTGGATCCGAAATGGAAATAACCGTAATACATTTTATATTTTCATGCTGCTCCTTTTGTGATAGTGGCGATAGCAGAGCAAGGAACACTAATAATATTCGTTGTGCTGAAAGAGCGTTGAACGCACAAATTCTGTCAGGTAGAATCTTCAAAGCCGTCTTCGTCGTCTTTTGTGTCGTAAGGCGAGTAAACTGTGACACGCTTGATTTGTATAGAACGTGTTGACAGCGCCGTCACAAACAGCAGACCACAAAAACCACGGGTGTCGTTTTCGTGGTCGCTGATAACGAAACTGTTGATGACAACAAAACCGAAAGAAAAGTAAAGTATACCGAAAACCGAATGGCGCGTGGCTTGTAGTATTGAATCATACCCGTATTCATGATCTTAGCCCATATCATCCCAGTGATCCATTTTTGGAACGGTAACTTTGTTTTTTTTTTTTTTAAATATAAAAATCGCAAATTAGTATTATTTTTTTGCGTTGGGGTAACAGTGAATTAGTTATCTTTCAAATTCACGCTCCAAAAATTACATAACGCGCGCATTTTGATTGTCAGTTATTGTGAGTAATTTTCATAAAAATGACGTCACACAGTTGGTAAGTAAAATTTATTTGTGTTTTTAGTAAAATTGCATATTTTCTTGCAAATTATAATTGAATTTAGTTTTATTTATAGTACCTAATAGTAACATCAATAAATCTTTCCAGTACTTAGTGTATAATGACATTTTTCCGATACCGTTACATTTTTCAAACAATGGGAACATATTACCCTGTTATCATTGAGGAAATGTGAGAATACACTTAGCTCGGTATTGCATGTTTATTGTTTTACGTTGATGGTAAATGACATTATTTCGTATTTAGAAGATGATGATGATCTGCTGGAAGCTGATGTGTATAAAACTCCCCCCGAAAATTTTGATAAGAGCGACGAAGACCGTGGCAATGAAGAATTTACCGATATCAACTGCTTGTCTCGGCTCCAGCTATTAGCGGAAGTAAAACTTAGGGCCATGGTATCTGTAGAGGGACGGATAGAGAAACAACAGCTGCAAGATTTCCAAGAGGAAGAACCCAATTCAAGCACGTCACAAAATCCACCGAAATGGCGAAATGTGGATATCCCACAAAAAACAGAAAAAGATTTACGTTTTTTGGAAGATTTTCATATTCCACTAAATTCTTTTGAGTTGAGTTATGATGAAGAGCTGATGGAACTATTGCGTTGACAAACAGAACAGAATGCGAAACAGAAAGGAAAGAAAAAAAAGAAAAGGTTTTCTATTATTGTTTGGCTATAATGCCATTTGGTGCCATTTGGTGTTGCTCGATACAGAATGTATTGGGAGCAACTATTGACTGTCATCATCCTGGTGAAACAGTTTCTATGTCAAAAAATAGGTTTGATGAACTACTGCTATTTTACCACTCATGGGAAGTACGTTTTTTGTGGGATCCTTTGTGGGATGTTGGCTGCTATAGTCGGCATAAGGTTGAAGAGATGATACTGCCAATTACTCATGTTTCCTCTCAACGTGAGCATAAACAACGCTTACCAGCTTTATAGGTTGTCGCCGGGTGCAAAGGAAAATGATGCACGTGACCTATTATCGTTCACCAGATGTAGTGCAGTCGTATTTTATGACAAAATCCGTGACGAATGTCAGCAGTTCATCCAATGGCACTACAACAAAAATAAAGTACCTGCCCAAATCCATATTAGCTGTTATAAAGCGGGTCCCTTCAAGTGTTAGATCAGATGGGAAGTACCACTACACAAGTACACTGAATAACGGTAAGCAGAGTCGATGTGGATTGTGTTATAAAAATAATATGAAGAAATGTGGCAAATGTGCGGTTGCTTTGCATTCTAAATTCTTAGTAGTATTTCATACAACCCCGTAATGTTACAGCATATTTAGTAATGTATTTATTTTTTTTAATAAACTTGTCTAAAATAGTCTTTTACATGCTTTTATTTACTATCTATTCCGTTTCCTCTACAAAAAAAAAATACATTAGAATATGTTCCCACTGTTCCATTATTGGATCGGTATTGTAATTCAAAAGGTCATTGACCGATATTTTTTTTTATTACAAGTTACTTTGCCTAATAGTATAATCATATGTAAAAATAAAAAAAATCGGACCTATATTTACAGAGTTGGGAAGATATGGGTTAGTGTCAGTCAGATTTTAAATTTACCTTATTCACAAAAATAAACAAGTATACCTACTTATTTTTAAAAATATATCTACTTATTTTAATTGTTAGTAATTAGGTTCACGTTCATAGAATACGTAGGTTCCTAATCTATCTATAACCAATACTTTCTAGAAAAATAAAACAAAGTGAACTTATACTTATCAATTCAAGTTGTTTTACTGCATCGATCTACTCTGTAATGCAACTTAGTACATATCCGAGTTCGTGAACTCATGACCAGTGCGCTAAGCGCCCGCGTTTTCGCGCCGCGTAATTTGTTACGTATCGCCTCTCCGTGCGGGGCTGGGGTAAGCGATTGATGCATACGGCGCTCGGGTTAGCCGCGCCTTAACACTAAAAAGGACAAAACGTGTCCCTTTCGATGAGACTGCAAAGAGTAGTTAGAAGGTATGTTTCCGAATCAAGATTATTGTCCTTCCGCTGTTAGTTAACGTCATCTGTTAATTTGGCTAAGCTGACGTTTAAAGAACAAATATCAGGTTAGCCAACCTTATAGCTTGGCGTAACTAACTTTGAAATTACTGAACTTGTCATTGATTGATATGCGAATGTGGCAGTCATTCCCATAAAAGCATTTTTTTAAATTAGCCTATTCTGTCCCACTGCTGGGAAATGGCCTCCCCCATTCCTTTCCAACTCTCCGGTAATTTGCCTTCTCTGTTCAATTAGTCAGGAACGAGTCCAAATCGTCACGCCAGCGTTTCTTGGGCCAGCTTCGGTGACGACGACCCATCTTCAGGCACCCTCTTTGTGACGATACTGGCCCTTCTGTCCTGACCCATTTTGGAAATGTGACCCGCCCAGTCCCATTTTAACCTCGCAGATTTATGGGCAACATCGGCGATGCTAGTCTTGGAGCGTATTGTGGTGTTGCGTATTCGATCGGTGATTTTGATGTTTAAAATGCTACGCTCCATCACTTTTTAAAAGAGTCACATTAATGCCTATTGTTATATGTTACGAGTTTTCACTAAACTTGAAAGATTTCGTCACATTTTTGCGGCTCACGCTGAAAAATGTGAGCCAACGTTTCTCTCCCCCATAGGAACAAAGTTCGCCTCACGACCAGGTATAAGATGGCAAATAAGTCATCTCGTACTTATACGTACGGTCGCCCGTGTTAACTACAAAAAAAAAATGTTTCAAACTTTCACTCTTTCGTAATTAAAGAAGCTTACCTCTAACAACAAGATTACGAATTTCTTATTTTCTAAGACGCTTGAAGTCTTTCTGGAGAAACAATAGTAACCTACTCGAAACCTACTTTATGCTGAGAAAACATTACAGTAGCTTTTTCCGTGAAACATATCTTTAGAGAATTTACATAATTTGTGTTTCTTTTTTCTTAAATGTGTTTGTGTATACTAATCCTGACCACTATTTTTGTTTTATTTCACCACTATTGTATAGCTACGAGTATTTGTGAAAACCTGTAATTGTCCATATTGTTGTTATTAACGACACTATTGTATCTGCCTTCCTATAAGTTTTCCGTAAATAATAAAATTATATAAAATACCTAAATAAATTGAGTTACCTTCCATTAAACAATATAGTTTAATAGAAGGTAACTCTGTAAATAATGTAAATAATATAGTTTTGTTTCACTTTATAAATACATCATTTTATTTTTCAGCTTAAAATTTTCATCACATGTCTCATTTTTAAATTGGCAACATCCTTATCCAGATTTGAGAATCGAGAGCTGAAAAGAGTTAACAGAGATTTAGATCCAACGGGACTAAGTCAAGTAGTAAACTACATAGTAGATTCTAGTATGCGTATGAGAAATAGAAGATCTAATAATAATGGGAGATCTATAATGAATAGAAGATCACTGGACGCTAACAAAGTGGCTGAAGCTAGGAAGATTTATAATATGCTAAGAAGTAATAAATACAAGGACGACTCGAAGTCCATCCTGAGGGAATCTAACGACCTTCACGCTCAGTTGGTAGAAAGAGAATTAAAGAACGTATTGGGAAGTAAGAAATCCGCACTGCATGACAGGCCCTACATAGAAAAACATGGAAAGCATGATTTCCTTGTGATCCGGCCCGAAAACTTAGATCCGTTTGTGACCGTGGTACCTAACCATATCTACTATAACATCGAGAAATCGTGCGTCAACTGGTTGGACGACTGCAGTTTGACTGGACTAAGGCATAGATTGCTAAGGGGTGCCACCTTCTAGGCAGATACGTATAATACCGTTCTTCAAACAAACATTATTTTCTTTGTACATTATAATAATAACATGTAATAACCTCATTCCATAACACACAAATTCCTGCACTCCTGATTATGTCACAAACATTTAATAAAAGTCTCATCTGTACACTTAGTATGCCTTATTATGTTTAAGTCCCATGTAATAACCGGGCACAAAACCCAGAGCCTGGTTTTGTGCCCGGTTGATGGCAAGTTACACATTGCTCGACCCGGGAATCGAGCCCAGGACCTTATGCTCAGCAGTCGCGCTTACGACCACTTGATCAACGCGGCAAACGGCGACGAGGTTTTAAATCAAATCTTCCACAGTTCATCTGCACTAATCCATATATTGGTTACCGATAGTAAATAACTCGGGAGACGAAGCTACATACAACCATTTGAGACAATTTCCTTTTGGAAAAATATTCGAAATATCTACCGTTTTGTCTTCGTTAGGTACTAATTACATATACACACTTTTTTATTTCAACAATAATTGAGCGTAGTTCTGCTGTTTGTACCAAGTCACATTGAGCTCCCAGTTAATAATGATTTTGAGTGATCGTTTACAAAGTTTTTTTTTTGTTCCAAGCTTACTCGTATTGGATTTATGTAAAGCTAATTTCACTGCACAGTAATATAATACATTTAGAATGTTGGATTGGGTAGTTCGATATATTTAACTGAATAATTAAGAAGTTGGCTCACCATGGCAGAACTTAGTCTAAATAAAGAAGAGTTTATTAAAAAGAATAATACAGCAAGCGAAGTAACACACGACGACATTATCGAGCTGTTCGTTTCCAGTACTGGCTGACCTCACCTCTGTGACGACGTAGATTTTCCGTGAAATTTACCTTTCGACGTGAACTTTATATAATTACTCGCTGCCACCAGCTTCGCCAGTAGACGGATTTTCATATAATATTTCACCCGCTCGGGATTGAATTTTGGGAAATGCTTTCACAGCGAATGCCTACATCATAATAGCTGTGTGTGCAAAAATTTTAGTTCGATCCGTAGACTGGTTGAGTCGTGTGTTGATAGTCAGTCAGGATAAATGATTGTATAAGTATAGATAAATAGAAGATAGAATACAGCTTTTTACTGTCCCAGTGCTGACGACAGGCCGCTTCTCATACAGAGAAGGCACGAGCATTAATCATCACGCTTGCTCAAGATGGTTTGGTGATTAAGACATAACTATATTCTAAGTCCAGGTTTCCCCATGATGCGATGTTTTGTTCCGCCGATGTCTGTGAAGTCCAAGATAAACTTAATATCTCTTTCATTAATACATATTATAAATTAAAAGTCATAAAGTCTGGATTTACCTATTCCTTAACACTGAAACAAGAAAATGACGCGAGATAATATTAGAATCACCACAGGACAGAAAAACTAGTGATATCCTGGTGTAAAAACTCAATAACACTTGACCCGGGAATTAAACCCAGGACTTCATGCTTGCTTCCGACCACTATACCAACAACTATAAAAGCGATTTGCGCTTTCAAACCTTAACATCATGCAGACCTCAAAAAAAAATCAAACAAATCTCAATAAGTGATAAAAGAAATAGGTTTTGAACCTGCGAATCCATCGTTCACAGAGCGGTGTTGAAACCGTCTTTAAGCCTTCTGATGAGGCCCATTGTGGGCGACCACGTTTCGGCCTAATGTCGGTACATGTTTTATGTAAAAAGTGGCATCATGTCCTAATTTTTCCATAAAGTAAATGTTCACCTTAATAGAAAGAGACTAAATTCGCATATTTGAAGCACTTTCTGTTCCTAGGCGTAGAATTAAATTGTTTTCTAATAATGTATAAAAACTGCATGTCCAATACTGTTTATAACAAATTTCCTGATGGCTTTAAAACTCCCAGCCTCAGAACATTTAAATGTAAATTATTAAACTTTCTTTGACTGAAGATTTTATAACTGAAAAATTTACCTGAATATTTGACATTATTGCCTGTTAATTATAATTTAGTTATCTCCTTAAATTCACTGAATTTTGACTAACGACTAACTAAAAATACGTAATTCTAATGATTAATAACTTAATTTTAATGTAGGTAATTTCATTTCTTTCTATTGAACTCTTTTTGTATGTTTTCTTTGCACACTTTAATGGCGATGGATTTCACATATTTTTTGTTTATTTGGCTGTATAGTGGCAGTGAATTGATCGTCCCGGCTTTTTATTGAATTTGTTTTAATTACAATCGGAACGACATGAAATGCGAATCGGTCGTCATGAGGTTTATTTTACCCAATCAAGCCAATAGAAATGAATGAAAAGGAGATCAAAAGATGGATGCGTAACCCTTAAATTCGAACTCTGAGAAAATATCTAAAAAAAAACAACTTAACCTAACTTAAACTAAAGTTAACTAACGATCGGGCTGCGGGACTGTTCGAAAGAGAAACCGTGGCCCTGGAACACAAAGGGCAAAGAAGGAACATGGATGGGTTTTAGTTAGTAGAAGTCTGACATTCAAGGGAATGTCAGTCCTCTCCGCTCAGAGCGTGCGGGGTCATTTGATGATTTCCCATCCGCAATAAGAAAAAAAAAGGTAACTAACGATGACATTAAAGCGAAAAATGTAAAGGTTTGACATATTTGACAGGAGCTACTGAAAAGCTTAGGCTAATCCTGTTGAATGTTTTTGAATAGCAAGTAAAAGTAAGTAGTCAAGTAGAAAATAGGAAAGGCGTCGAAATTATTGTCCATTTCGAAGCGTTTCTTATTTTCCACTTGCCCTCAGGAAAATACAGAGTTCTGTGGAAAATCTACAATTGACCAGATCGTCACAACTTTCGGCATTTTTATTCGCTAGCCACGTGGATAAAATAAGCGATTCTTGAATCACTTATTTTATCCACGTGACCATTTGATCGTTTCTTTTTTTCCTCCCCGGTATATATTCTGTTACGATAACTAACTGAAGGCCTATCTTCCACAACACTATTCATTTCAAAATCAAATCACCAATGTGTAGCCAGAATATAATGTAGAACTAGTGTTTAATGTCCACTAGGTGGACCGATGACCTGGTGAAGGTTGCAGGGATCCGCTGGATGCGAGTCGCACGGCACCGGTCAATGTGGCGACACTTGGGGGAGGCCTATGTCCAGCAGTGGACGTCTTTCGGCTGAAATGATGATGATGATGATGACTAGTATTGCGGTCTGTACATGACATGACGCAACACATCTAGAACTTTTAAATACTGTCAAATTTGCGACTTATTCGTCAACTGGCGAATGTGAAACACGCGAATACGCGCGAGTTGGTACCTTCCGATTTTATCAATTTTTTTTGTCGTCTACTCGCTCGACCTTGTAAATCTGACGTTAAATACATCAGATGTATAGTCAGCAGCAAAAACTTCTTGTAAAATATATAATATAGGTACACACTTTAAATGTAAAAGACATTTTATACGACTTGACTTTAAAATAAAACACGGAGGTAACATGAGAAAGTCGAAAGTAACGTAAAATGTTACAAAAGTAACATTCTGGCAACGCTGGACAGCTTGCCTGGGTATCGTGCGGCGTCGGCCACATCCCTTTCGCCGTATCCCGAAAACTAAGTAGATAGTCAGTACTTAACCGAATTAGCCAGCGCGGGCAATAGCTAGTTATTTATAGTGAATGGTTTCAATTCGTTTTTATTTGACTGTACTTTATAATGTGCGAGCGAGATGACGACAAAAAATAGGAAAAATCGGAAGGATGCAACTCGCGCGCACGCGCCACTTTCACACTCACCTGTTGACGAACAAGTCAAATTTACATATCTAGATGGATAAAATACTCTTTCTTATACGATTGAGATTTTACATAGGATGACACAATGGGTGGCCTGATCGCTGAAAGCGGTCTAGCGTCCTGGGTTTTGTATTCCAATGTAGGTATAGTCACTCCTTGGGTTAATGTATCTTTGTCAAGTTAGAAAGAATCGGGAGGAATATCCCAGCATCCTTTGGTTTTATCACTCGTGTCCACTCGATCCAGACATTGCAAAGCCCTTAGTATTTTTATTTATATTGTGTGCACGTGTGGCATATGTCAAATAAGCTTATTTTCTTCCTTCCGTGGCAATCAACGAAGGTTTTTCCATGTAATTCCAAGTTAGACTTATCTTTGAAACGAAAATCTTTTCAACATTACGCCACAAAATTTATTTAAATATTTCAGATGTGAAAATTGAAGATGTCAGCAGATGGGACGAAATATAAACAAAATATTTTGCGGAAAGCTACTTGCCGGTAGAAATTAGTGTTTTTATATATGAATCTAGTGTTTGTTACAACACATACGTGTTGTAAAATACTTTTAATAGTTTTTTTTTCTGTACATTCAAAACTATCTCGCGAAACCATCTTTCTTTGGTCTTTTAACATCTCTAATCAATATTCGTTAAAAACCTTTAACAAGACCTGAGGAAATATCATTTATCTATTGCCTAGATATTAGATTGTTGACTATAGAGGAAATTACAACCACATACAATTCTCTCAAATCAATCTGCGAATGATTGTCTGATTTTTGTCATTTCCTGTACTAAATTCCCTCGTCTCCGACTAAACTTTGTACTTATGTTAGGTTGATTTTTCGATGTCTGCTGTAAATTTCCTCGTCTTTTCGATCAATGAAGGTTGAAAAGGAGTCCGGCGAAATTGAACCCAAGGAATCTAAAAATTAACGAAGCTCCATGCAAGTGTAAATTTATAGAAATTATAACTAAAATTTTATGAGATATTTATTTAAAAAATATTGAACTTTTAGGACACTCCCGTGTCCTAAAAGTTCAATATTTTAATTTACTCAAAATTAAGTAATCGTGCAATTACAAAACGCAACTTTTTTTCCGATTACGTTCCAATCCAATGACATGTGTTTTTGCTCAAGGGTTTTCTTACTATACATGGCTGTTTCTTTTCGTTTTTATACATTCTATAAAGTACAATATTTATAAAAAACATGTGTAAACTTGATATTAAAACTTCAATTAACAAGGCAAAGTCATGTAATAAAAATGAAACTATGGGGATTTCGTAGTATATCTTATAAAGGAACGTTATCAATGGTGATCGATTGAGTCCCGTCACTACTGTCACTGTAAGATCTGTCATGATCTATTCCAGTGTTTTTCAAAGTGTGGGTCGGGATCCCCGGGGAGGTCGCGAAGCCTCCATAGAGATCGCGAAAACTACCTCAGTAAAAAAAAAAACATTAAAGTTTAAATGGATAGATTTGTTAAGAAAATGTGTAATGTAACTTATGGATAAATATTTTATATGTTAATAAAAATTAACAAAAAAATTAAAACGTATGAGTACTAGTCCATCTTAAGGCGAGGTTATCCAGATAAACGTCGTTTTGTATTGTGTTTTATTCCTATATAGCACGGATTAAAATTCTGAAAAAAACATATAACATATTTCACACTTCGATCTAGATATTCCGGCAAAGCGATACACGATTACTTACACTTTGTTGCATCCAATTAAATCGCAAAGACAAGTCTAAATGATGGTTTTTAATATTATATCATTTGAGTTCTATTAGGTTTTTAACAATAAAACGTATACCATTATAAAGGTCGTAAAAAATATGACAGTACACGGCAATCATAATTTTAAATATTTAAAAAAACCTAAACAACCATTTCCAAAATTTGCTGTTTTCATCATTTCTTACTCGCATCGCGTGCTTCAGTCCCGAGCGGAACGCGTTGGAGGTCGGACGTGTGCCAATTTTTCGAACCCGCCACCCCACCCCCGCTAAGTTCTGTTACGAACTGAGCCAAAAATAGTTTGTAAAAAATAATACTTAGTAAACACCGAGCCTAGGTTTATTTGAAATGTCATTTGTTCACAAAAGTACAGTAGGTACCTATTAGGGAACGTAGTCAGAAGGTAGAAGATAAGAGTTACGCAATAGAAAGAGAGGCAGCTTCTAGGAGAATATAACTGTAGGTAATTAGCGCTGCGCGGCCTGAATTGAACTTTATTGTGTCGTTGCAAAAGTCGCTATTTATGATTTCGCAATATTATTTATAAATTTCGGTAACTTTGGAATGAGCAACTACAGTACTTTCCCAGTTATTATTATGCCTTTTGAATGGGACTGTAGGTTCATTTTATTATCTTTTTTTCGACAATTCAAAAACTGCCTGTAACTGGCCTACTAAAATCAAAACATTTATTCCACTAAATTTTTGTAAGGAGTTCCAAAAAGTTTTGTAGGGAGCCCGGTAAGCCGAAGATTATCGAGTTCGACATGGGCAGAAAAAAAAAGTATGTAGGGGAGAACGAGATAGAATAAGTAATGGTCGTGGTCGATATCGTATTTTATATTATTATACAAAGCGAGGGCAATTTATACTGGAAATGACATTAGACATACAATTCATGTACCGCCCTGTGTACCTACTAGTTTTTTTATTTAGTTGACTTATTTACATATTTAAGATAAAATCACTTTAACTTCCTCTGCATTTTATGCTTTACTTTGTTTTCGGTTTTATCGTCATGGGTGTCATTTTCATGGTTTTCGGGGTCGCTGATAATGAAATTGAGGTCAAAATTAAAATTCAAGATGGCGCCAATTAAAATTTTTAGCTTTGTCGTCATGGGTGTCATTTTCATGGTTTTCGGGGTCGCTGATATCGAAACTTAGATCAAAATGAAAATACAAGATGGCGCCGACGAAAATTTTTGGTTTTGTCGTCATGGGTGTCATTTTCGTGCTTTTCGGGGTCGTTAATAACGAAAATAAGGTTAAAATGAAAATCCAAGATGGCGCCGACCAAAATTTTCAGCTTTGTCGTCATGGGTGTCATTTTCATGGTTTTCGGGGTCGCTGATATCGTAACTTAGGTCAAAATGAAAATACAAGATGGCGCCGACGAAAATTTTTGGTTTTGTCGTCATGGGTGTCATTTTCGTGCTTTTCGGGGTCGTTAATAACGAAAATAAGGTTAAAATGAAAACCCAAGATGGCGCCGACAAAAATTTTTGATTTTTTCGTCATGGGTGTCATTTTCATGGTTTTCGGGGTAGCTGATAACGAAAATTAGGTCAAAATTAAAATTCAAGATGACGCCAATTAAAATTTTCAGCTTTGTAAAAACAAAAAAAAATTTTTGGTGCTTTCGAATTTTCATTTTGACCTAATTTTCGTTATCAGCGACCCCGAAAACCATGAAAATGACACCCATGACGACAAAGCTAAAATTTTCATTGGCACCATCTTGAATTTTAATTTTGACCTTATTTTCGTTATCAGCGACCACGAAAACCATGAAAATGACACCCATGACGAAAATACCGAAAATTTTCGTCGGCGCCAGCTTGGATTTTCATTTTGACCTCAGTTTCGTTATTAGCGACCACAAAAACCACGAAATTGACACTCATGAAGAAAAAATCGAAAATTTTACGTCGCCATCTTGGATTTTCATTTTGACCTAATTTTAGTTATCAGTGACCCCAAAAACCACGAAAATGACACTCATGAAGAAAAAATCGAAAATTTTACGTCGCCGCCATCTTGGATTTTCATTTTGACCTAATTTTAGTTATCAGCGACCCCAAAAACCACGAAAACGAAACCCATGACAACAAAACCGAAAAAAACGTAAAGCATAATTTTTTTTAAAACCGAATGTCGCGTGGCGTTTAGTTTTGAATCATACCCGTATTCATGATCTTAGTGTCAGTCAGATTTGAAATTCACCTTATTCACAAAAATAAATAAGTATACCTTCTTATTTTTAATTATATCTACTTATTTTAATTGTTAGTAATTAGGTTCACGTTCATAGAAGACGTAGGTTCTTAATCTATCTATAACCAATACTTTCTAGAAAAATAAAACAAAGTGAACTTATACATATCAATTCAAGTTGTTTTACTGCATCGCTCTACCCTGTAACGCAACTTAGTACCTATCCGAGTTCGTGAACTCATGACCAGTGCGCTAAGCGCGCGCGTTTGTATTGTATTGTATTGTATAACGGGCTGGTGTCCGCAACTCCACGTCAAAGCGCGTATTTTGCGTGCGGGTGGGAAATCTATTCGATCCACCCTAACTCCCCGAGAAAGGCCAGCAGCGCCTTGGTGTTGCTGACAATCTCGCGGAGAGTACCTAGGGTACCGAAGTACTTTGCCCTGTATGTTGCAACCACTGGGCAATGTTGAAGCACGTGGGCTGCTGTTTCGTCTTCCTCCATACAGGCTCGACACAGGGGGCTGTCTGTGACTCCTATGACAAAGAGGTGTTTATTAAAAGAGCTGTGTCCAGTCATGGCGGCTGTAAGTGTGCGCAGCTGTAGTTTGGACAGCCTAAGCGCTCGTTTGGTGAGGCGGCCATCGATAATAGGAAGTGCTTCCTTGGCCTGCCTGCACTCGCCATGGTCCAGCCACAGCTTGTGGTGTTGTTCGCTGGTTCGTTTCCTTACCAGTGTGCGTAGGTACCAGAAGGGGAGTGGCACAATGGGTTCGGGACCCACTGCTGCCATGCTCGATCCACTTCTAGCGAGTTCGTCCGCTGCATCATTGCCTCGGGAATCGCTGTGTCCTTTGATCCATTGGATGGTTATATTATTGTGATTACCAACCTGGTTCAGGCGTTGATGACACTCGTGTATTAACCCAGAGTTGACTATGTGGTTGTTTAGTGCTAACAGAACAGCTATGCTGTCTGAGAGTATACGAATAGAGTGGTCCACAACCCCCCTGGCTAAGATGGCTGATGCCGCCAGGGAAATGCCCATGCATTCTGCCTGAAAAACCGTGTTGTGGACCCCCAGTGGTGTGGCAATATAGATGTTGAGATCTTCCGAGAAGACTCCAGCTCCAGTGCCAGTACTTGTTTTAGATCCATCTGTGAAGATCCGTAGTTCCGCAGGGCTCAATCCCTCGCAGCGGTGGTCCTCATGGAGCGCGCGCGTTTTCGCGCCGCGTAATTTGTTACGTATCGTCTCTGCGTGCGCGGGCTGGGGTAAGCGATTGATGCATACGGCGCTCGGGGTAACCTCGCCTTAATACTACGATGGTTGCGCTTGTTGTTCATTAACTAATTTCACTAAACTTATACTGTCACTTACGGGATATTTTCCGTGATTGTTCATTATTTTGAGCTCCCGATATTTCGACGCTGTTGCAATGAACATGACGGCACGGTTAGCGCAGTGGCTGAGAGATTAACTGCTGAGCTTCTTGTCGCGGGTTCGATTCCCGCACGGAACAAATATTTGTATGGCCTACACATAGTTGTTCCGGGTCTGGCTGTTTGTGTATGTGAGTTTAAATGTTTGTAAACGCACTCACGATACAGGAGAAATTCCTAATTCAAACTGTGCACAGCCCGCCATATCCGTAAATTAATCAAATTGCATGGACACAAAAGTTACTTTCTTTTATTTTCTACATAAATATCGCTTATCCTGCGTTGAATGGTATTGTCAGAGAGAGGTATACTTTTGAGCTTTTCGAGCTCTTGTTATTTATTATGTTACCATAATAAAATACATGGAAAAAAGCGAAGGGTCGGGGGTCGTGATGAATTTTTTCTTACTATGGGGTCGTGTCATGAAAAAGGTTGAAAAACACTTCTATTCCATCGTTCGATAAGTTTGTATTTTTGCGTGCGATTTTATATTTATCATTGCGATTTTGTGGATTCTCGACGACTTGGCCTTTACATCTAAAAATATGAAATAAAAACCATGTAAAAATACCAATAAGCGAGATTTATTACGTCAAAATACACATTTTTTATTCAACAAACCCTGCTTTTCAATAGCTGTACTCGTAGATAGCTAGTGAGCTCTGGCTGTTATAATTTATGTAAAAGTATATCTTCTTTCAGCGTAGTAAGAATCGTTTTACTTGACCATAATTCGCTTATAGATCAAAGTCGTAACAACATAATTCTAATAGTGATTGAACTAATTACTAGGTTAGTAATCAGTATAGTCTCTAGCCGCAGTCTGCCAGTTTTATGATTCATCAATTAGGTACAGGTAATGAAGTAAAAATTCTGGTATTGGCTTAAGACGAGCAGCAACACCACGTACCGCAAAACAAAAACTGCGAGGGAAATACAGTAATCTTAGAGACCAGAAGCGAAATAGAAAGTTATGTTTTTTATAATTTGTCTTTAATCAACAACTAGCACATAAGTAAATAATAAGTACATCAGAATAATATAACACGACCCGAACCCAAATTATTACCTCGCCTGGCACCTGTCAATTGCCTAGTACCAAAAACCAAAGAGAACCAAAACGCACAGAGCATCATTCAAAGAGGCCGTGTACAACGCGGCATGCCTTTTAACTTCTACTCGGACCGGGTAGGTTGGAAAGGGAATTATCTAAGAGTAGTTTATTCGAATCTTCCTTTATGATTCATCCTAAACATTATTATTTTTTGATTCATTTTAAATAAATAAGCAGACATTCACAGTTAAAAACCTTAATCGTAAGATTTTTAAGTTATCTTATATAAAGACTTACATCTCTTTTCTCCCAACTTGTTCGTCTTACTTTCCATTTACTTTTCTGTTAGTCTTTAGCCGTTATACAACTATGTATAAGTTGCCATAATGAATGTTACTTCTAAGAGTGGGTCCCAAAATACATGGAACTTCGCCAGTGTTCTTTCAAGGAATATATTATTCTTACTTACTCTACATGGTTCTCAAAACTCCTCCTCAGCGGAAATTCCGTCAGTGTTTGCTCACTAACGTTTTCTGCGTGTTCTCTGAGAAACGTAAGCTTCCATCTTGCGGCTGGCAGAAACATTATTCAAGCAAACTTAGATATATTTGGTTATGGAACGCGTTGCTTATTTAATTTGATTCATATTATTTTACGCATCTAATTAAACAAGTCTTCTAGAAAATAAATAGGTACAATTCAGACGATCTTGTGTCTCCCATTTTACCTATTTGTTTTTATTGATGCCAGCTGTTAATTATATATTTTAAATTAATTAGAAATTTATTGAAATCCTTTCAACGCGCTTCTTGATAATATAATAATTAGATTTGTTTTGTTTTGTTTTGTTTTGTAGACTGCGATGTTATGCGGTAGATGTTCGAATTGAATCGATGAAGTGCAGATTAAATACTGAAACATTCTGGATATTTGTACTCTTTCAGAGTTATAACAATAATAAATGAATATTGGTTTACAATATTTATCTAAGGGTTAGGTTAGATGTGTGTTGTTATTAGAAACAATGTCCTTAATTGGGTGGATATCAGTTAACTTACAAGTCTCTTGTTACAATAACATAATCCATATCATACTATGGTATAATTCCTATTATCTACATAATATACTCCTTAAACGGTATACACGTGTTGTAGCTCATATTTCTTATTTATTCTTATGTATCGACCTAAACTACAACTTCATCCCTTTTGAAAAATCATAATATATGTATTTTATTCGAATCTTTGATGTAGTATGCTATTGGCATACTACATTGTTAATTTATTATTATTGCATTGGCAATTTAAAACTTTCGGCGAATGAAGGTAGCCTACCAAATCCACGGCTACCTTCACTCGCCGAAAGTTTTAAATTTTAAATGGAAAATATTATTAGCTAGGTGTGTCACATATACATGTCGTATGTAGGTATATGCTGATATCACTTTGCGTCTAATCAGTTTTTAATGAGACCACAGTAAGTTTTCAGCAGTTAGATCCAGATGTTATTATGTGACATATTAATTAAGTACTGATCAACTAAGTGTTATCAGCACGCGGGGAGGATTTTCAATCTACAGTGTGTTTGGTGAACGGTTACCGATACTTTATAATATAGGTACTCATTTCTATGGCCATATACACGTTTATAAATACACCTAACCCCACACCCCGCCAATGGCAGCCATTTTGTTTTTTTAATCGGCTGATCTAGGATATGATCAATGAAATGTCTCTAGTTCTCTTAGATTCGAAGAATTATCTTTTTTCAAAGGTAAACGCCGAGGCTATTCATTATTTAATAAATTTTCCTGAAAAATAAGCAAAAAGAGCTTAAACACAAAACCATTTTTGTATACACCGACTTTTGAAGCTAAAGTTATTTTCTTTGTGTTTTTGAAGTCGGTTTAATTTTACGTTTTTAATTGTAATATCTTATAAGAATATTTCCTATGAATGTATTTTACATTGTTAACAATACATTTCATGGTAATAGAAACTTAACATACCTAACTGTCGAAATCTGGGTGTACTGTACACACCTGCGTACCCCCTCAGAGCGTACAGACGTGTTGTTATGTTATGATGTTACGTAAAAAATAAACATCCAAGCGATTGCAGCAATCACGACAAATTTGCTGTCTATTATTGAAGAGTTCTATTGTAAATCTCCGAAGATGTTGATCATCAGATCCAAACCAGCATGCCTAAAATGATATTTCTCGATGCATGTAAAGTCAATTAGACGCCCAGGCCCATGTGAAGGGCGGCATCTGACACCAGGTTAGGCACTAACCACAAGAAAATAAAAAAGAGATTTTAAAATTATTATGTAAAGTCCTTTAGTCACCTTTATACGTATTCTAAGGATAAGAGTTGTATTTCTACGTGGAACTGTGTGATTACAGCAAATAGAAGATACTGAAAAACGTAGGCAACATCAAGAGTTTTGTGTAAATTATCCCTAATCCTAACCTTAAGTATTAACTTTAGAAAAAACGTCGAGATTTCATATAAATTGCTGATAGAGGTAAAAACTATGAAGGAAAAGTCCGAAATATTTTAGATTGGTAAGGCGGCGCAGGAGAAGAGTACCTGGAAGGTTATGGGAGAGGCCTTTGCCCAGCACTGGGACATACAAGGCCATAAGAAAAAAATTGGTAAGCTTCCCAAAAGCTTGTCAAAATAACTCGAAACTTAATATTACAAAAAGGAAGTCTAATACCCGAAAGTTTTTGAAGAGTCGAAATAAAAACGTGAATTCAGAGTTGCGTAATTGAGAAGTTATGACTAATCTTCTAAACGAAAAACGTACCTACGTAGTTTGTTTGTTTGTTTGGTATTTCGAAATGTAGTTTACAAACTATTGTAAACTCAATAATAGGCTAATTAATAAAGTAATTGAAAACTGAAATGTTTTCATACCGATGTGGATAACTGAATGTGCGCAATTTCCATTGCGCAAGATATTATGTACGCGCGCAGTTTCTTATCGACCGGCCCTGGACTCCGGAGTTCTTAGAATACTCTAGCCTAGGTCGTGTGCCCGTGGTTTGTATAAAGGTCACTATGTCAGCACAAATTGCATTACAATGCAATATTCACAGCAAAGGAACCCGACCTTTTAATAAAGTTTTGTGTTACCACGCGGCCTTTATGAGGGGAGCGGGGGGTGGCTTTTGCCAGTTATGTTTAAGTCCCATGTAATAGGGGGCCGGTCTATTGCCATCAACCGGGCGCAAATCCAGACTCCATGGCTGCTACCGAGAAATTCCTGATGGAAAAACCCAATATCACTATGCCCGACCCGGGAATCGAATCCAAGGCCGCATGCTCAGCAGTCGTGCTTGCAACCATTAGACTAGAAATAATCTCTAATCATCGCTAAGTCATCTTTACGGCAAAGTTGCGCTTACTGAGCGTGGTGACCATCCAATACCTACATACGGTATTCCCTCTGAGAAAGCAGGTTAGCCGTTGATCCCGGCTGTCATACGCAGATCTTGACCTTGATCTTGTCAAAGATCTCTATCAGGCTTGTGAAGGCAAATAAGCAATCGCTCAATGTATTTTATAAGATAACCTCTCCGTCATTACTAACTAATGTTCTACTTGTAAAACCCTATCCCATGGTACATCGTTTGTTATTGATGAGTGGGCCCAGGTCTCTCATACATTTGTTTTTTAATCTCCTATGGTGTCATTCACAACAATTCATCACCCATAGAATATATGCATAACACCTCACAACCAAGAAAGTAAAGATAACAAGCGTCGTGTTTTTTGCATTTTAAATTCACTCGAATTTAAGTACGTTAGGCAGTTTTCATAAGACGGTGAATCTCGCGTCGCTTTAAAATTTCTCGTCAGGGGCTGCAGTCTCGACATAGATAGCGACAAAAATCGGTCGTTAAGTAATAACGATGTCAAATTTCTTTAATAGATTTTCAACTTTATTTCAAAACCATAAGGTTGAAAATCTATTAAAGAAATTTGACATCGTTATGACTTAACGACCGATTTTTGTCGCTATCTATGTCGAGACTGCAGCCCCTGGTCTGGAGGTCGCAAGCGCTACTGCTGCTAAGTATGAGGTCAAATTGAACCCAAGAAGTTTCAGTTCCTAGGTTGGGCGAAGTTTCATTGTGTTTTTACATCAGGAATTTCTTAGTAGCAGCCCGTAGTCCGCAAATTTGTGTCCGGATGACGGCATAAGGGACAGCCCTATTACATTGCACTTAAATGCAACTGGCGAAATACGGGTCTAAGCACTATTATACACCACCGCCTAACCCGTCGAGGATCACAGATGTGATGATGGCAAGTTACGTTTAGCTATTATTCCGACCCGACTGTGTATCCATAGTTCTTTCCAGACGACATAGAATTGGACGTCCGAAAACAACTGGTTACCCAACCTACCTACATGAAATACGCCATTATGTTACTTGTGTAGTCGCCCGATCAGACTGTACTGTTGACAGGCAATATCCGTAGCGTAAAAGCGTGGACAATTCTCTACGCCGCGCCGGCAGATATTGTAATCAGAGCCATACAATTAATATCCTGCAGATAGAAAGCGTGCAGCTGCTCGATAAAGGAAGTTTACATCAAAGGTACAAAGGTTTGTCAGAATCAGTGACCAGACCGTTTTTATAGTCCATATATTTCTAGTCTACTTTTTTTTACTGACAAACACACAGCCAACCGCTTGCGATAGAAGCATGAGAGGCACGAGGGCTTATGTACAAGTTGGGAGGGACACCAACGCTAAAACGGTTACGCACGCATTCAGTGCATCATTCTGAACCCTAGTGGAAATGAATTTTTTATTCGGTGATTTTATAAAAAAATTCAGCTGTTCATTACATTTTGTCCGTATTACAGTTTTATAACAAAAATAAACACTAGGGATGGTTGTTTGAAAGGGGTATTTTTTAATGGGGTAAAAAGCTTTACTTTTTAAATTTTAATATAACTCTTTACGGTAAAAATATGGATTTTTTAACAGATGTTCATAATTTTTGCCACCGGCTTAGACCACCCCGCTTATCATTAAATAATTATCTATAAATGATAAGTCGAGGGTATAGTGTTCAAACCCAATAAGTATGAAATTGTTACTTTCGAGATATTCAACCGTGTTGCAAAACTTCAAAATAGCAGCTATACATTTTTGGAATTGTCTCCTCGAGTCCTTTGGAAATCCCACACTTCATACGTTGACACACATTATACACCCATAATAGTGGATAACATCAGCGAAGAAGTTTTTTTTTTAATCCAAGTTGCCTGTGCAAATTGCGGTGTCAGCACGAATCATCAAAATCAAAAATCACGCTACCAAGTAAAAAAAAGAAATAAACATTCAGACATATAAACATAACTTCTTTCTGGACTGTCGTATAAAAAGATCTGGGAGATCCACCTTCTGCAAATACTCTTTACTTCTACTTAGCACTACTTCAAGTTAAAAATCTCAGGTAACTCGTTATTCGACCCTTGTTATTATTACAAGCACTAACACATTTGTGTAGATACCCCGTGACAGATAGGAGGACTATATTTTGAAAAACTGATTCCATATTTGATACCAGCAAGTGGTAGATAGCAGACACTTAGCTGGTTTCTTTATGAATCGACGCTGAGTCCCAGCGTCGATTTATCTATACTGCCCATACATTTTCTTTACATTCTGCATTGATTTATCGGGTTCTTTTCCAAAAAACGTTTAAAGAAAGTGAGTTGATGAAGTGAGCAAATACCGTAAACTTAACTTGATACTTTTGAAAAATAATCGAAAAATATAACCCGACAAACACAGTTGTTTTGTTTTAGCATTTGGTTTTCTTTGTTTTCTTATCTACGTACGTAAAGCTAAAACCCAATAAGTAGAAATAATGGTTATTGTCTTTATGCATTTAGGTAATTTTAGTGGAAATCATTGAACACTCAATACAAATAAATAGCTTTATGTGGTTTGAGCGTAAAATTATAATATTATTTGTTTGTTTATCAAGATAAAACACTTTATCGTGTTCTAGCTTTTAATTTTTGTCAATACTGATTATTTTATTGGGTTGTTACCTCAAGTAATTTCGTTTCTACTGCGAATTCTGCTTATTGGATTAGACCACTGGAAAGAGCGTCAAAAATGCATTAAGATGGACTAATAAAACGATTTTGATTTTTTGACACTTATTGGGTTTTAACACTCTACCCTCGGTATATAACATTGGGTAGTTAAGAACAGCTAATCTGCACCCACAAAATAAGCAATTAGCTATAAAATAATAATGAAAATTACTTGTAACACGTTTTAATTGATCTCGCCATTAACGCACAAATTAAAATATTATCGATAACTAGACGTTTCTCTTATTTTAACGGAATTTGGTTTGTCCATTTTATTAGTAAAATTGTGTTGAAGTAACATCTTATTTTGAAAATGAATAAGTAAGTAATATAAAAACTAATATTATTTGTGCTAGGTATAAATTTGATAGCTAGTTGATTGTAATTCCACTTGAAAATAACAACAAATATTTGTTACGACGTTATTCATTTTTTGCGGTTCCGGACGCTGACGGATAGGCAGTTTTCACACGACACCGCGGATTTCACGTCGATTGGCTTCTATGAAATCTGTCGATGCCTATTGATTGTGAGCGAACAGGCTTTCCATCTAACCATTGCTACATTAATCACAGCAAGATAAATGCGAACTTTTCCAGTGTAAATCGAGTGAATGCGTGTTAATAAAAATAAAAAAGTTTTAACAGGGATTTATTTTGAATTTCCTTTAAAAGCAGATTAATCTATATGTGGAGATATATGAACTGATAATTGAATCTAAAAGCTACATCTTCTTATACTTAAGTAAACTGTTGCTACATTAGTATTTAAATTAATATTCAAAAAATATATTTCAGGTATATTTTAATACCCTTAGCATTGCTGTCCTGTGCTTCTGTTGCTCTAACAGATAATAAACGGTATTTGTTGACAACGGTATTGTTCTATAATGATGGCAAAGGAAACCAGATTGTGGCTGCCGGTCAAGTTTCTAAGGACGTGAACTCGGCGATCACACAAGACATCAAACGTCGCATTTCTAACAGCACTATCAAAGTAATTCCGCTGTTGCGTCAATTAAAGGGCTGTCCTGCAGCTGACGAAATAATAGGTTTTGTGAAAGAAAAATTCCATCACGTATACTTTACAGAGTTACCAAAATGGCTAGCTTCAAAAGTAGTGTATGTGAAAAGCAAAAGAATGAATTTAAAGAATGACAAAAATGTCAAACTTGGTGATCTTGATAAGGATACGAAAAATAATGACAAAATGGTGAACACGAATTCGATCTCAGAAGGAAATAAAGATGACACAAACAAGTTATCTATTAATGATATTGCACCGGCACCAAATACATACTACATGCCAAATACAGTTTTCTACGCAGTTGAAACTAAATGCAAGACACCGAATGACCTTAGTTGTTATTTAAATAAAGGTCCTAAATCTCATGATAAAACTAGCAACCAGACCTTCAAAAAAACCAAGTCGTCCCACAACCAAAAAACAAACAACGCGTTCAAAAAACTATTTAACAAGACTAAGACTCACAAGTTTAATGCAGGCTCAGTCGGTCAGTTTTAAAATGAGAAATGTAATTCCTAAATGTTTATAAAAATAAATAACATTCTCGAATATATTACTCATCTCATTTATTATAATTTATAACTGTTTTTAAGACATATTATATTCTACAATGCAGCTAAAATTTCTGGGAAATTGACAACATGGTTTAAAATCCTTTTCCTTTATGACAAATATTGATTGTTTGTTTTATGAAAACCCTTAGTCTAAATTATTTGGATGCATCCTTCCACGTCTTAAAAGCTAGGTAGGTACTTGCTGGCGGTGTAGCAATATGCAGTTCACTCTTTTCAATATCATCTGCCTAGCCGTGCAGTCTTTGGGCACCTACAGTGAGACAACCTCGGCTCATCTTCTTGAATCCTATAGTCTCCACTCAAACTTCGCAAACTTTGACCCTGTCATGAATGACCTGTATTGTTTGACTAATTTATCGTCAGTCCAACGGCAAAGCTTAAAGTGCTCAGTATTTGGAGCCTTTGTTGCAGGATGTGCCGCAGAAACCAAACAAACAGTATCATCTGCAAAATTAAAGTTTGATAGCATTTTACTGCTAACTTAATGTGTTTCTTATCCAAGAGTCTGCTAGTTGTTTGAATTTCAACTCCGAAACTTACAAGTGAAAGAGAAAGCGGACCACCGTTTTATTCCTTGTCCACACAAAGTCACGCCTTTCCAGCTATACGTTGAAATATCCAAAAAATTAAGTTTGTAGAACTTAACAAAACACTTTCATCGATAATTGTTTTGAAAAAGATCCGTCGGTGAAGTTCTTAAAACATGAGTAGGTACATTTTTATTGTTTCTTTGTTGACAAAATCTTTATTGTGCTCATTAATGCGTACATTTTCAATATGTTTAGTTTGACAAGTACTTAGACGGTTTTATTATACTGGGAGGTATCCTTGTCGGTCTCCGTGTCGGTAAGAAATAAGAAATTATTAACACACCACAATATTATGACTCCGCATTACTATCAAGCTTTCCTTAGTGTGTCGATGATCGACTAAATTGTCGGCCTAGATTTCAGTAATCCTCACTGGCCTCCATGAGTTTTTGAAACCTGCAAACAACAGAACACTAAGGACACGACCACGTCCAGGAAGGAGATTTTCAGCAGATAGAGTGAACATGGACACACTTTAGGAAAATACTAATCAAAACTTTAAAATAAAACACTTAATAGTGTGGATTCCAATTCGATATTCAGTCATATCTTCGTCCTACGCCACACTTGTTCGTTCAAAGCACATTGGTTCACATGTGGCTCTTAGATTGATCTGTTTCTTCATTTAGGTACACGAGGCCCAGTTAAATAGTTTACATCCCACACTTCTGTAACTGTCATTTTACGAGCCAGTAATGTTCATACAGCCGCTCATTGTTATTGTGTGCGTATACGTATACTACCCTACACGAGGTTTATTTTTTTTATTTTTACCCGTGTAGGGTATACGGGTAAATATAAAACAAACGGGTTTAGAATAAGGCCCAACATTTTATACAAATGTAACATGGTTACCATAGCTGATTGGTGTAAGCGCTTGCGTCAGTTAGTCCAGTTAGTTAGTCAAATCTCCACGACGTAAGTTCGATTCCAGCTGAGGAGTTATTTTTGCTGTTTTTTACTTTTTGTTCTTTATTAAATTAATTTTGTGACCAATAAAATCACTCAAGCAAAAAGTAAAAAAGTAATTAAATAAAACCAATAAAATAATTACATTTTTTATTAGATAAACATTGGTATTGAAAATGAAAATGATCCGTCTCGTTTCTTCCAATATGTTCCTTCCTTACATTGGTTGTTTTAAAGTTCAATTTGGTGGGGACTGTATGTTAGCTAAATAAAACTTGTGTGGCTGATACAATTATTTAATACGAACTGGTTTTAAACATACGAGTACATAGGCTATAGCTATCCATAGTAGACGTTCGAATGAGTAAAACACTGTTGTCTACCAGTTTTTTTGACAAAGACAAAGTTATTTCTAAGTAATAAAAGATGGTATATAAGGTCTATCTTTTCATACACGAAATATTTTAAGAGTAACTTCTATAAGTCGTAAAGTCGCCATAGCAACGAAAAAAGAAAATTTCTGAGTGTTTCTTTTTTACAAAATTATTACAATTCTACATTTTTTTTAGACTTTTTGCATAAAACCTTCACTCCTATATTCTAAAAATGACAGGAGGTAAATACGATGTAGTAAACTACCGTAATGGATGCTTAAAAATAAGGAGCCAGTATTTATTTTGTGGGTCAAGTTATTTTAAATTATTTATTTTTTATAAAAAATATATACTCAAATAAAAAAATCCCTTGAAATGGCTTTGTTATAGCCGTTAGATAATTCCCTGAAAATATTTCGTGTATGAATAGTTAGACCCTATATAAACTGAATCAAAGTAAAATTACAGGTGAAGTGAATCAACATGTTAGACAGTAAGAAATTATGACAACTTCTAACCGCATAACAATAACATCACTTCACCATACTTTCAATACTTTACGAGTTGTGGTTTTAAAAAAAATGATAAGAGGAAGAGATTATTAACATTTATACCTAATTATTGCTAAGCAAATATGAACATTATGGCATAAAAATAAGATTCATATTCGTCTACTAATTAAAATAAAATCCACTAATAATGAGTCGGCAAACCTTCGTTTTCTATTACTTCTTGTAACCATGCTCATGAAAGTATATAAAAAATCACCTACATACGATTTTTCACAGTTTATAAGCACATTTTTATGCGGGTGGACATGAAAGGATCAGCGTTGTGCCTTGGCACGATCTCGTGGTGTCGAGCCGATGAGTAAGCCTTTGGTTTTGGCCTAAGATGTTCTACGTCTCTAAAATCCGCATATCGGCGGACCCATAACTGCACGGTTCTCCTCTGTGAATAAAAACCGTATTTATAATACTTATAACAATAGCTTATATTATAATAAATAAATAGGATTTTTATATACTATATATACACTATGTTTACATATATACTTATATATAGCTAATTAATATTACTTATAATAATACAATACATAAATACAAGATATACACTGACATTAGCAAACATCTATATTTATTTACGTTATTCAAAGGCTTTTCTTTAATCTGTCTAAGGGCTAAATCCAGCTAACTTTAGACCAAGCTAATTTTATCATAATCATCATACGATTACAAATTAATAAAAACAAAAACTATAATTCAGTTATGATAATATATTATTATAACTATGGTAGGTATTGCACTTAACTTACATTAATTATTTATTCCTTAACATTTCCTAAACATTGAAAGGGGAGAGTAGTTAGTTAAAGTGAAGTAAGTATAATATATATCAACTTAATATCTAACTGTTATGTTACTCACCGATATTATTAAACGCCTTGCAATTTCACTTCTTCTTAGCATATCGTCCATATCGATGACAATTCAAATTGAGTCAGCCCAAAATTTGTCGATGAGTTTGGCACTTTCAGTAGCGTCCTGTGATGCACTTCACAGGAGCAAACAACAGGACAGGCAGGATCGTATGATGATTATGATAAAATTAGCTTGGTCTAAACCAAGCTAATTTTATCATAATCATCATACGATTACAAATTAATAAAAACAAAAACTATAATTCAGTTATGATAATATATTATTATAACTATGGTAGGTATTGCACTTAACTTACATTAATTATTTATTCCTTAACATTTCCTAAACATTGAAAGGGGAGAGTAGTTAGTTAAAGTGAAGTAAGTATAATATATATCAACTTAATATCTAACTGTTATGTTACTCACCGATATTATTAAACGCCTTGCAATTTCACTTCTTCTTAGCATATCGTCCATATCGATGACAATTCAAATTGAGTCAGCCCAAAATTTGTCGATGAGTTTGGCACTTTCAGTAGCGTCCTGTGATGCACTTCACAGGAGCAAACAACAGGACAGGCAGGACACGATATAAAGTGCCCGATCGTTTGTGGGGCAGCACCACATTTACACTCACAATTTCACATAATATAGATACGTTTTGCTCATCTAAAACAACGATTTTCACTTTTTTGAACATTGATAAATGTTGCATGGTTGGATCCATAGAAATAAATCCGCACACATGCCGAAGAGTAGTAATCAATAAACTCAATAATGCAAATACTCGTAGATTGACAACTAATAACGCTCATTTTTAATAAATGAAGGTGTTTGAAAACAATATTTTTTTTAATTGTCGGTAGTTATTTTCTAAACAGTCAAAATAAAATGGCCCTAGAGTTCCATGTTCGTCTCAAACGTTGGAAATTTCTTTACACAACCATGAACCGGATCAAATCGTTATAAATTCTACTTTAAGTAATGTTTTAACAAAATAATGAATACAAAAAGAAAAAGAATATATTATTGTTGCATGCGTGGTTTGAACTTACGGCTTTTAGTTAAGTGACCAAAGACGATAGCCATTGTGCCATGATTGCTATATTAGCATTATGCAAAATATTATATCTGCTTCAGCATCATGTGAACGATGACTATATATTGGTATATGGTAATTGATGTGCCACACGCACACCAATAAAAACCGAGCTCGCTCGTTTTATTTTGTGTTTGTGTGCATAACTATGCCTTCACCCACACGTATAAACTGTAAACAATGACAGTTACCGATGTGTGCTATGTAAACTATTTAGGTGGGCCTCGTGTACGTGTTACTGCCTGATGATGGTACGAAAAATCCTTTAAAATGTTGTAGTGGGCCCCATATATTGGTCTTACATTGCTGATTTCTGCGTATTTCAACAGGATTGTCATCGCTTTTCCTTAACGACTTCGCTATCATCGGCATCCCTGATAGAACATGGATCCTGGAGTGAGCTACAATAAGGCTGCGTGGATTGGTTTATTATGAACATAACCAATCATTTTTCTTCGTCATCGTCGTTTCGATTATTCCTTTAGATGAGCTTCGACCAGAACTCTGCCACTTCAACGGCATTATCAGTTGCTTCGGTCCGATCTCTTAAGGTGCAGGTGAAGTTGCACGAAGACCAGGATACGATGCAAGAACGAGCCGCAAGCCATTTTGGATGGTTTCTGTTCTGATGACCCTGCAAATTAAGCCAAAACATTATTAAAATATATTTCTTCGTTCTCAGTCTTTACTTACTAGAAAATCTCTTCTAGTAGGTACATATTGAGAAAAAAAACTTCAATCAACGATATATTCCAAAAAAAAAATACTGTAAATTTGCAGAAATGTTATTTCTCCTCAGTTTTGTTGAATACGACGTCGTTTATGTCGCGAGCGGACGTGCTCTCTGCTTCAATGTTTTGGCGAGACTGGCTCGGTTCTGGCTCGGTGGGAGTTCCGGAAGTAAGGGAGTGGGAACTTTTGCCTACCCTCCGTCTGCGCTCTGTCTGCGCCACATAGCACCTGTGTGAAACAAAAAAGTGTTCATACATATTACATAAGAAAAAATAAATGTTTTTTTTTTAACTATTGACGATTTTGACAAAATCTCGGAGCTTGATCCTATTTTAAGACCTCTCGTGTCACTGGCAAAACAAGAAATAAAATAAATAAAAAAACAAGTAAAAAGTGTAGCTATAGTAAGGTATGGAATGTTATAAATTAGAAAAGTCCGTCAAAAAGCACAGATTTATTATTCTAAAGGTTGCGAAAATACTTACGATGTTATCGGAGACCGTGCAACGACGTGAACTCAGCTCAAATGTTTCAGCGCTACTGACATAGAGCGGGCGGGAATCACGGACCGTTTACATGTGGGGAAGTGGGGAGGTGGGGGTTCAAATCAAGTGAACATTCGTCCCGTCATAACAACGATGAACTCATTCATTACTCTTACTCATTCACAGTCGGGGGTGACTGTCTGGTGTTTCTTTACCCATCGAAGTTTTAGCGGCGAAACGTGGTTAGTCGTGGTTGGTGGTGGTTTAGAGTGATAAATCTTGTAAAAATCGGAACTGAGAACAATGGTGGCGAAGTCGATTTGGGACATAAACTAAACGGTGGTTTCTAGTTTTCTTTCTACAACTGTCAACTGTTCAATTGACACATCCAGAAGGCATCGCGGTAGACTTCGTAAAAGGTGGTCAAAATAAAAAGAATGTTATATTTATTTTTTTAACATGTGCTATGTATCGCGTACGGATGAACGTTTATCATAATTCAACGATTATATTTTACTAGCTGACGCGCTGACTAAAAAAAAAAAAAAAACCCACCACATAATTTTAAAATGCTTTGTGATTTTATGTTGATTAATTATTATGTATTGAATTTTAATTTTTAAATTTGATTATTATACTTTTTACATTGTATATTGTTATTTGACGAAAAATGATTGTAATTTTATTTTGTGTACTACTTAGTTATAAACATTATTGTGTGGTGTGTATTTGTCTTTGATTATGTAATCTAAAACTAACATTATTTTTAAGTGTACTTACTAACTAAATTATGGATCGTTGTGTCTGATGCAAATAAATAAAAAAAATACAACGTATAGCTTTCCTCAATAAATGGGCTATCCAACAGTAAAATAATTTTTCAATTAGCTCGTTCAACCAATCAAACAAACAAACTCTTCATCTTTATAATATAGGTAAAGATTAAATATTTGCATTAATCGCTAAAATATTCTACTTATGTTTTTTTTCCAAATAAGGGCTTCCCTCGACAGCCTTAAGTCTTCATCCTTAGACACTCGATGACAGTTATACTCCAGCTAGGTCGAAAGTTCTCATCAAGGTGCATGAAATGAGCCGAGACGCGATTAAGCTTCTGTAAACTGTTGCGGACCTCTTGCAACTGCCTGCCGTCTCCATCGTCAGTCCTTCGATGACAGCCATACTTCAGGCAGGTTTAAAGTTCTCACCAAGGTGCATGAAATGAGCCCAATAACAATATAGCTAATCTGTTGTAGCTGTAATCTGTTGAGGACCTCTTGCAACTGCTTTCCGTTTCCATCGGTAGACCGTCGATGACACTCATACTCCAGCTAGATCTAAAGTTCTCATCAAGGAGCATGAAATGAGCCTCTGTAAACTGTTGAGGACCTCTTGCAACTGCCTTCCGCCTCCATCGTTAGACCGTCGATGAAAGTCATACTCTAGTTAGGTTTAATGTTCTCATCAAGGTGCATGAAATGAGCCCAAACACGATATATCTGCTGTAAACTGTTGCGGACCTCTTGCAACTGCCTTCCGTATGCAGAGCGCATAGAAAGCGATCGAACACACAATCTACAGGGTATAGGCTATGTAGATTTTCAAAGCAGTGTCATGTAGACTAATCTAAAGTACGCTATCATAACTTTTTAACAAAGCCGGTCAGTAAATTTTAATGTTATCTTGTGAGCACATTTTTATTCACTAGTACCATTTTGGTTCAATAGATGGCGTTGCATGTTAAGATACATAATGGAGAGAAGTTCTTCTTAAACACTCAGTATATAACTAATAATAATAATAATAATAATAATGTATTTATTGTTCCACAAAATAGGTGACATACTTGTTCAGTACAAATTTATGTGCAAGAATGAACAGATGATGTACTGCTGGTACTTAAAAAAGGAAACCCTGAGCTATAAGTACCAGCTGCCCTTAAATGACACAGTGAAAGCAGTTCGTGATATTACATGCAAACATGTTAAATGAAGTTGCCGAGACAACAACAATACATTTCATTAATAATAATTTCATTAATAATACGGAAAACAAAATTTAAAGAGTAGAATCGCTGAAACTAGTAGTAAATTAAGCTTGGTAGTGGGGGAGTGGTTATTTGTGTGTATGAGTGTTGTGTGTGTATGTATGTGTATGTGTATAGGTGTATGTGTGCGTGTGTATGTGTTTGTTACATTTGTTATTTAACTGGATGAAGGAGTTTCTCTGTCTCATCATAGTTAAGTTTTAGAAGCCAATCAATCACAGCTTTTTTACAGTCATGCTTATGTTTAGGATTAATATTCAATAACTTGTTTGCTTTGGCATACAAAAATCGTCCGAGGAAACAGAAGAATCTATGGCTGAAGGAAGTCCTGAGAGTGACACCGAAAGGAAGTTTAAGCCTACGAGTAGACTGATTTTGGGAGTTTATAGAAACATGGTCACCCTTTGTGTTTAATGAATGTTGCCTTAGAATAATTTGAAGAATAAAGAGTTGACGCACCGTTAAAACCTCACAGTACTCATAGAGTTCCTTGGTAGGGTAGCGAAAAGGTTTAAAGGTACTTACTTTTAACACTGCTCTCTGCGCGCGTTCAAGAGCTAATAGATTAGTCTTACAGGCACCGCCCCATGAGGAAATACAATAACTAATCAATGATTGGCACAAGGCATAGTAAACCATCTTTAAAATTTTAGGTTCCGCGACGTGTCTCAGATGTTTGAAAATATAGATTAATTTCCGGATTCGCCCTGTCAATAGTTTAATATGCGGTACAAAACTTAATCTTTCGTCTAGAATCACTCCTAGATATTTGATAGTAGGAGAATTTTGAAGTTTTGGACAGTTGCATATAACTGAAGTATTGGCTGTATGATTATGAGCGGTAATGCAAAATTTACTTTTGTCGAATTTTTGTGGTTTTTTAATATTGAATACTAGGTACTTGGTTTTATCTACATTAAGTGACAGGGTATTATCGGTTAGCCATTTAGTTATTTTATCAAACCCCACTTGTGCTGCGTTAAAAACTTTCTCCCAAGTGTCCCCTGTAAAAATAATTGCTGTATCATCTGCGAAAGCCAGAAGTTTGCCGTTTGCGATGTCTAATTTGCAAAGTTCATTAAGGTACACCAAGAAGAGCGTAGGTCCAAGGATGCTCCCTTGCGGAACGCCGTACTTTATGGGAAGATCTTTACTTATATGATCACCGATTTTTACACATTGTGTTCGATCAGTCAGATAACTTTGGAACAGCTTCAGCTGTTTATCTCTGATACCAATCTTCTCTAATTTTAGAATGAGTCTGGGGATGGAGACCGTGTCAAAGGCCTTAGCCAAATCCAGGAATATTGCCAAACATTTGTTGCTCCTGTCCAAGGCTTTAACAATGTAATCAGAGAGATCATGAACTGCGTCATTTGTAGATGTATTTTTCCTAAAACCATATTGGTGATTTGAAAGAATATTGTGAACTTCAAGGTATTTGTTTAGGCGATTGTTCATGATTCTCTCCAAGATCTTTGACAGGGACGGCAAGACAGATATGGGCCTATAGTTACCGACACGATCCGCATCCCCAGACTTATATATGGGGTGAATTAGAGCCTTCTTTAGCAGGTCCGGAAAGACTCCATTAGTTATACACAAATTGATTATGTATGTTAATGGAGGTACTAATATGATCTTATATTGCTTTAGCAGGCTAGATGAAATACCGTCAATACCGACCGCACAGTCGGAGCGCAATGATAATACCATTTGCTCAACTTCTTGCTCATCGGTTTCAAGAAATACAAAAGAATCCAGTGAAGATGTTGTCTGTGGTTCAGTATGAGAACTGTGGTTATTAAAAGTTGAGTTTGCAACTTTGTCTGCCAGCTCTTTCCCGATATTGGCAAAAAATGCATTAACTTCATTAATAGACTCATCAACAGATCTTTTAATTTTAAGTAAAGCACAAGCGGATGTTTTAGATTTTGTAGTATGAGTAACTTCATTTATAACTTTCCACATTTTTTTGGGATTAGACCTGGCTTTGTCTAGTTCGTCTTTCTCATAGTCTCTTTTAAGGGTTTTTAGAATAGAATTGCAGTAATTGCGGTATCTTTTAAATGTAGTCCGGATAATTTCGTTATTGGGATCATTTATCATTTTTAAATACATTCGGTCCCTATTTCTCATGCATCTTAGGATGCCTGGAGTAATCCATGGTTTAATAATTCTCAAGCGATGAGGTACAGCAACACACTTGGTACTGATTTTTAAGGCTCTGGTTAGTGAATTTACGAAGTATTCCAGTGCGACATTTGCATTTGTACATTCATAAATATAAGTAAAGTTCGTGTTTTTGAGTTGGGTTCCTAATTTATTATAATCAATTTTAGTTTTCGTGGCTAGAGGGCTATCCACTTTAACTTTGTCAAGTGAAAGTAATACAGCATTATGGTCAGTGACCACAGAATCAATAACTATAGTTGTGGCTTTAAGTTTAGTTTTAAGTAAGATATGATCAAGGGAAGTTTTACCGTGCGTAACCAGAGTGTGTGCTGGCAAAAGACCATGACTAGCAGCTAGGGTCAGATAATCCGGAGTTCTGGCATCCATATTGCCATCTGCAATATCTATATTTATATCCCCAATGATAATTATATTACTAAATGACGAGTTTGTGGTTAGTACCTGATCCATGGAGGACAGAAAATTAGATATTTCTTTAAATGATGGTGGCCTATATAATGCAAAGATACAGGTATCTTGTCCTATTCTTATTTCAATGCAGTTTGCGTCTGTAAAATTTGGTTCGATTATTGTTATATTAGTGATACTACTTCGAATGTAAACCACGACTCCATCATTCTTGTTCAATCTTTTTGTAGTAAAATACGAATTAAATCCGTTCAATGAGGGTATATTTGGGTTGCATGATAGCCAGCACTCTGTGAGTATAAGTATGTCCTGAGAGATAGACATTCTGGACAATAGTGTTAGTAGGCTAGGTATATTTGCCGAAATACTCCGAATATTTTGAGTTAAAATCTTTAGAGATCCTGGGGTGACTATACTTTTACATAATTCAGGCTCGCATCTATGAGAATCAGAAATTCTAAGGTCGTCTATATTATTAGAATGATTGTCTAGCCTATCGAATTTTGTGATATATGGAATAATTGATCATTATGGTAGCCAGTTTTTTTAATTTTAAGCCTAGATGTTGTTTCTACGACTTTCTTGTGTATTGTAATAAAAGAGTTGGTTTTAAACCGAATATTTCGTTGGTAGTTGTGTTGTTGGAGTCGATTAGAGGTATGAATGATGTGTGCATGTGTGAGTAATAGTAAAAAGTGAAAAGTAATGTGATTTGTGCAATGAATGTTTTCGTGGGAATTGGGTGTGTATACTAGTAGCGATATAAATAGTACAGCATAAATAGATTTTGTTAAGTTTACATATAAAGGGATGTTTGGCCTTAATACCATACCATTACAAGGAATTACACAAAATAGTCATATTTTTATAGCAAGTTTAGTAAGATCTGACTCATTATCAATCCGGTGTGGTAGCTCTCCTTCAGTTTTACGTAGATATACTAAACCTCTTGAGGTCCAGCAATAGGAGTAGTTGTTCTCTCGAGCAAATTGTCTGGCCAGATAGTAAATCTTTTGGGCCTTGTATGTTAAGGCCTCTGATATATACACAGGCCTAATAGGTCCAGCGATTTTAAGATGTCCAGTATTTAATTTATTCTCTTGTGTCTTCGCCTTATTCAGATTCCTGACTCCTTGCAATATTTTATCCCTTTTTATGACACTATTTAACTCAACTATAATAGGTTTAATGTTCTCCTTATTTGTCATTATTCTGTATGTGTCTTTAATATCGGAATCTTGTAACTCAACCTCCACAGCTTTAGCCAAGGACATCACTATCTTGCTAACATCTTCCTTCGTTTCTATCCTTGTCTTACCGTGTAGGATGGCAGGCACGTTGCGTATTTCTAGTCCTGTGGACTTGACTTTGCGTTCCATAAGCTCTATTTTCTCCTCCAACTTTAAAATGTGCTTTCCGTCCTTTGCCCTGTCTTCTTCTAGGTTTGCGAGAGATTTGAGAACGGAGTCATACTTGTCGGACATAAATTGCAAGCTTGCCTTGAGCTCAGCATTCTGCTGCTTAAGTTCGGTAAAATGTTGATCAACAGTCGCCGACAATGATGTGAATAAGCTCGTCATTTCAGCTTTAAGTTGCCTATGATCGTCGTCCAATTCGCGTCTGCGCTTATGTCGCACGGCAACATTGCTGCTACCACTCCGCTCAGAGGGTGTATCTGAATCATACGTCTGTTGTGGCGCTCCGGGTGTTAAGGCGGGCGGCGGAGGCGGGGAGCGGCGCATCTTGACGTTCTGTCGCTCAATGCAGCTACCAGGCGATCAATGTACCCGTAGGAAGCTAAAAATACTAAGCCCAGCTCCAATCTATCGTGTGCGTCACAAACAAGTTTTCTCAGCCTTAATTTACCAGAAATCTTTCTATTTGTCCTTAGAAAAATACAGTACTCAATAAAACACAAAACAAAAATCCAAAAAGAATTCCTATGTTCCGGATTCGAACCAACTCCAACGGGCTTTGCTATCGTACTACACAGCCCCGGAACCGAATGCGTTATAAGTGTAGTGTTCAAATAGACCAGCTTATGCCCAAAACAATCGTTGATCGTGCTGGCAAATTGACCTTGCTTTCATTTTTGAAAGTCAAACTCGCGGATCGCAAAGTCACTACACACCAATTTAACTATTTCGAATGACAGTTTTAAAATGTTTTTTGCTCACTTATGTCTGTATTATTGTGAATTTAGTTCTTATTATGCACTGTTCTGTTTATCACTCAGTCTTTAACAATGTTCGACATGATTTAGGTTTAGAGGATATTTAAAACCACTTTTTCGCAATAAAATGTACGGAGCGTATAAGAACACGTCAGCTCGCGGCGACCACCAACTTCTACATAAATACCCTTGATAATAAAACTATTTGAATAAGAATTAATACTACGATACGAATGTAACCAACTTTTGTTTTTACCGGGGCGAGCTAATTAAAAAAAATTTAAAAAATATTTTAGAACACAAAAGCTGCTTATTGAGACTTAACTATGATAGTTAGATATATGCTCTCGCAGACTTTTTTGTAGGTAATAATGAGTACTTTAATCATGTAGTACATCATTTTTAAGTACCATCAATAGTTTTCTCAGCGTACGCCAAATAATGAATTTTATAGGCAAAATTTTGCTACTTTGGGTTACATTATTGCAATTTTCTTAAGGATCTCAATTTTTTTTGTAAATAAATTATAGCCTATGTTATTTCCTGATAATTTAGCTTTCTAACGGTGAAAAAAAGGTTCAAATCGGTCCAGTAGTTTCGGAGCCTATTCGGTACAAACAAACAAACAAAAAAATCTTCCCTCTTTATAATATTAGTATAGATATATCATATTTTGTGTCCCTCGTGTGGAAATTTGTTTATTTCGTAAAAACCAAAAACGATTTTGTATAACCGGCCTTAAAATCTTATGTAGGTTACACGGGTAATACAAATGGTTTCATTTACGTGCTCCCACGTCACGTGTTATACCTGCACAATTTAGTCGCGTAATACTGTTTTGAACTCGCAACAATTTTGTTTAATTTTCTTTATATTTCAAATCTACAAATACTTTACGAAAAACGAAAGATGTGATGATGCTGAAAAAAAATTAAATCAAAAACACAACAGCAACAGCTTTGTATCTTTGTTTCGTTGACATTAGTAGACACATGTAGTAGCTTTGTTGCGATGACATTTCATATTTTGATATTTTGTTGTACTAAAGATACTGGGCAAAACGTGGTGAATAGCGTCTCTATTCACCACGTTTTCGGTTTTGTCGTTCAGGGGTGAATCTTGAGAAGTTTGTAAGGGACGTTAACGTTTAATTAATATATATGTAATAAAACTCACTAAATGTAGACTAATACTTTATTTTTTCTATTGATTCCTTCAGAGGCACAGTTGCTTACACCAAAATTGAGCTGTCTCGGCAAGTGCTATCATTTGCTAAGTGCTACCCCTTTTTTTTTTTTTTTTCGGATGGGAAAGCGTCAAATGACCCCCACACTCTGGGCGGAGCGAAAGGGAGTGTCAGACTTGTACTGACTAAAACCCATCCATGTTCCTTCTTTGCCCTCTGTGTTCTAGGGCCACGGTATCGCAGCCCTGGCAGGCATCGGCCCTTGCGGACCCCTACTTATTTACTGACATCTTTTTGAGGCGCACGTGGAACACGAACGTGCCGTCGACACGGCCTGTCGTCATGAAACGGCCGGACGGCGAGCTGGCCCATAACTCGCCGTCCACAGGCCAGCGCCTCCGGTGGCCGGGAGCCACCACGTGACCCCCAACGCCCAGGGCGTCTCCCGCGGCGACTGGGACGTGAGGTTCTTTCCCTCTCACGTCCCGCCACCTCCTTCACTAGCATGACTGCTTCGCAGAAGGAGGTGACGGCTTCCCATTCCCTCTCGCTCCGGACCATGGCTTGAACCAAGGCCGGACGCGAGAGATCGCTGCCGCCAATCGCCGCTACGAGGACACGGCGGTGCTCCGCCCAAGCGGGGCAGACCTCCACGGTGTGCTCCACCATGTCCTCCGGACGATCCTCGCAGTGGAAACACCCGGGCGTTTCCTCCCGCCCGATTCGGTGCAGGACCTCCCAAAACAACCGTGTCCGGTGAGGACCTGCGTCAGGCGGTAGGTGAGGGCGCCGTGGAGCCTCTCTAGCCACTCCTCAAAGAGGGGACTTATCGCCAGTATGGTGGCGTGCCCTGCACGGGTTTGCGACAGTCGCTCTCTCCATGTTGCCATGAGATCACGCCGGAGGTCTGTCCGCTGAGTGGCAATTTTCCGCGGCAGCGGAGTTTCCCCCCGACCCGCTACAACATTGACGGTTGGGTAGTATTGCCATTTCTCAAAAATAAAAAGAATTTATTAAAATCTTTAAAACCCTACACTCGACCGTCCTGACGACGTGTATGTCCTGATAGACGCCTCATGTAGTAATACCCCACACTCTTGGCTGAGAGGACTCATGATAAAACCAAAAAAAGAAAAATTCGTTTCGGACTGGCCTTATAAACACAAACATAGTAAACGAGTCTACCATATATCCTCGTTTGGATCTGACGAAGGGTCCCAGGTGGTCAACATGCAGGGTGTGAAACGGTGACTTTACTTTTGGACTGGATGTAATAAGCCTTCGTTCGTACACGTAGACTTCTTAGCGTAAGCACAATCAATACAGACGGACACATACTTTTTGATAAACCGTGACATTTTTGGGAAGCAATATTTAGTTTTAATCCTTTCCAAACTTTTTTCTAATCCTAGAGGATATCGTCGTGATTCATCCTACATATTTGGCACCTCGCACCCTTCGGGACTGCCCAGCGTACATTATCCTTATCGCCATTAACATACCTTTATAAGGTCTTTATTTTCATACACGAAATATTTTAAGAGTAACTTCTATAAGTCGTAAAGTCACCAGAGCAACGAAAAAAAAAAATATCTGAGTGTTTTTTTTTACAAAATTATTTATTTATTTTATTGTTTATGTACAATTGTACACACAATGCAACACGGGAAAATTACATTTTAATATATGAGTACATAGGTACTGCTTATTTCCTAAGAAATTTCTGCCAGCAGATCTGCAAAAGGAGAAGTGAAAAAAAGAAATGTAGACAATAGTGTGTAGAAACGGAAGAGAATAAGGTGTTTATGTGTCTTACCTAATTTAAACTAAAATGTTATATGTATATATACAAATATCAATAAATATTAATATATACTTATATAAATAGGCACATAATGTATGTACGAATGCTAGGCGGAAGTGAGTTCCACAACCTTACAGCATGGACGGAGAAGGAGTAGGAGTAATAGCTGGATTTATGAGGATGGGATTTAAGGTGCGATCTACACGGTGCGTCAGTAGGGCGGGCATAAGAAAAACGCTCACGCAGGTACGAAGTATAGGACTGGTTGTGTAGGATATTGAAGAGGCGAGGAGACATAGGATCCTAGTGTTCCTGCGAAGGTGGATTGGGAGCCACATGAGTTCTTTGCGAAGGTGAGAAACGTGGTCATACTTACGGAGACCAAAAATAAAGCGAATCCATAAATTTTGCAAGCGCTCAAGCTTATTTAATAGCTCCTCAGTTGCATCAAGGTAGCAGGCATCGGCATAATCTATAATCGGCTGAATAAGTGTTTTAGCCAAAGAAATTTTAATCTTCAAAGGCAGGACACTCTAAAGGCATTTTAGCGAATGAAGTGAGAAGTGTACCTTTCGGCTTACCTCATTGACTTGAGCTCGCCACGACAGATAGGAATCAATAGTTACACCTAGATCTTTGGCGGTATCTGTATAATCGATGCTAACACCACAGGTACAACGGCATCAAAGATGCAACAACGGCCGCACCACGAACAAATCGGCTGCCTATGATCATGGCCTGAGATTTAGTTGGGTTAATTTGCAATCCAAATGACTTTGCCCAGGCGCTGATACAAGCAGCAATGGCGGTATCCGCATCAGCTACAACAAAATGCCGGTAGAGCTGCAAGTCATCTGAATAGAGATGGAAATTGGAAGAGATTACACCAGTGTAATCTCTTCCAATTTCCATCTTTGTAACCATGTTTATGAAAATTGAAAAAGGAAGAGGAGAGAGAACGCTACCCTGAGGAACACCCTCGGTGAGGCTACACCAATCAGAGAAAGTCTCATCAAGGCAAACACACTGAGAGCGTCCCCGAAGATAAAAATTGAACCAAGCTAAAGCAGAAGAAGAGAAATTTAAAGATTGGAGGATACCTAGCAAAATGTCGAAATCCGCTGAGTTGAAGGTACTACTGAAGTCAAGCAATACAAGAACGGTAAGTGACCTACTCTCCATTGCCCAGCGGATATTGTCAGTTACTTTCAAAAGTGCAGTGACAGTGCTATGACCCGAGCGGAAACCAGGTTATTATAATTCCAAAAATTTTTGAGGCTATTTGCATATAATCTTTACTCCCATATTCTAACAATGACAGGAGGTAAATACGACGTAGTAAACTAGCGTAATGGATGATTAAAAATAAGGAGCGGGTATTTATTTTGTGGGTCAAGTAATTTTAAATTATTTATTTTTTATAAAAAATATATATTCAGATAAAAAAAATCCCTTGAGATGGCGTTGTTATAGCCGTTAGATGATTCTCTGAAAATATTTCGTGTATGAATCGTTAGACCCTATATAACTTATTATCTCGAAAAAAATAATTATCTTTGATATATTGGAGATTCTTGGGTCTAAATCCTTTTCTAAAACTTGTTTAATGCGTTCCAACTCTGAATCCCTAAAGACTGAAAGGTAAGTAACCAGTATTCGCTACTAATGACTATTACTTGAGGACACAGACTAGATGAATCAGTCACAGAATAATTTGAAATAGGATTGCGATATAACCATCTACATGGACCATTTTAGTGCCTGATCGATATTCAATTGAACAATGCAATTCTTGCAGCAAAAGCCACCCGCCCGCTATCCTAGGTATGAGATCGCGTTTCATGAAAGTGGAGCGAAGAGCACTACAATCGGAGACTATTTTGAATTCCTTACCTAATAAATAGACCCGAAATTTAACTAATGGACAAATGATGCCCAGCTTTTTTAATTCGTAAGAGTGATAATGTTTTTCTTCTGGTGACGTTCGTCTACTACAATAAGCGATTGCTGGGGTCAGTATGCAATTCAGTCTGCACGTCGTGGTCATAAATAGCTAAAACTGGTTGGTCTATTAATTGTGATTTAAGCAGTTGGAATGCATTGTCTTGACCTTGCCCCAAACCCATGTGGAGTCATTCAGTCTTTAGGGATATCTACTGTCACTGTAAGGCACAGCAGTCCCTATTATATGAGCACTTCGCTAGCCGGTTATGAAGTCTCTGGATTTATGCAAATAAACGCCCGTTTAGTACCGAATTAGTTTTATTCCGATTAAACCCAAGGAGAACCTTCCGACCGGACTAGTGCGCAGTAACTAGCCCGCCGTCCATACGTCGCGCTCACATATACATTTTGCTTACCTTGCATTCTGTCTGTCGTGCACGCTTACATGTGTCCCTACAAGTCATTCTTTAATAACTGCATAATTTGCGACGCTAAATGAGCTAAATTTGATAAATTTTCGAAAATAACTATCAATCCTTTTACCATGGACGTTAACTGGCCGTGGAAAATTCATAACTGACTGAATTTTCTTTTCACCTGGCCGAATTTCTGATGAGCTAATCTCATAACAAAAATAATCAATATTATCGTGCGAAAAAATTGAATTTTGACAAATTTAGCGTATATTTGCAGTTTCTTACAGCTTGAGAATTTGTTCGAGCCTATCAATATTTTCAGCAGCATTTTTACCAAAAACAAGCACGTCATCCATGTAAACTGTAGCAGTTGATGACCCTAGTAGTGAGAATAAAATGCCATACGGTTGAATTCGTACAAAGCGTCTGCCCCTTAGCATGACCACCGTAGACAAGGATTTCTTTGACGGAAGAATCGACAAAATGACAGATAGTGTAAAGAAATCTGTCATTGTATCGACACAATCTGTCATTTTGTCGATTCTTCCGTCAAAGAAATCCTTGTCTACGGTGGTCATGCTACGGGGGCTTTTTTTTTTTTTTTTTTTTTTTTTTTTTTTTCCGGATGGGAAATCATCAAATGACCCCCCCCACTCTGGGCGGAGCGGAAGGGAGTGTCAGACTTGTACTGACTAAAACCCATCCATGTTCCTTCTTTGCCCTTTGTGTTCCAGGGCCACGGTATCTCTTTCGAACAGTCCCGCAGCCCTGGCAGGCATCGGCCCTTGCGGACCCCTACTTATTTGCTGACATTTCTTTGAGGCGCACGTGGAACACGAACGCGCCGTCGACACGGCCTGTCGTCATAAGACGGCCGGACGGCGAGCTAGCCCATAACTCGCCGTCCACAGGCACGCGCCTACGGTGGCCGGGAGCCACCACGTGACCCCCAACGCCCAGGGCGTCTCCCGCGGCGACTGGGACGTGAGGTTCTTTCCCTCTCACGTCCCGCCACCTCCTTCACTAGCATGACTGCTTCGCAGAAGGAGGTGACGGCTTCCCATTCCCTCTCGCTCCGGACCATGGCTTGAACCAAGGCCGGACGCGAGAGATCGCCGCCGCCAATCGCCGCTACGAGGACACGGCGGTGCTCCGCCCAAGCGGGGCAGACCTCCACGGTGTGCTCCACCGTGTCCTCCGGACGATCCTCGCAGTGGAAACACCCGGGCGTTTCCTCCCGCCCGATTCGGTGCAGGAACCTCCCGAAACAACCGTGTCCGGTGAGGATCTGCGTCAGGCGGTAGGTGAGGGCGCCGTGGCGCCTCTCTAGCCACTCCTCAAAGAGGGGACTTATCGCCACTATGGTGGCGTGCCCTGCACGGGGTTGCGACAGTCGCTCTCTCCATGTCGCCATGAGATCACGCCGGAGGTCTGTCCGCTGAGCAGCAATTTGCCGCGGCAGCGGAGTTTCCTCCCGACGTAGTGCCTCCGCGCGCCATTCGTGCAGGCGTGCGAGGACTATCGCCTCCAGATCCCATGGCGGCAATCCGGCAAGGAGGCTAGCCGCTTCGCCGGAGATCGTGCGGTACCCCCGGATTAGCCTTATGGCTATTACTTTTTGGGGCGCGTTCAGGTAGTGGGCGGCTTGCCGCCTCAAAGAACGCGCTCACACCGGTGCCCCGTAAAGGGCCATGGACCGCACGACCCCGGCGTATAGCCTCCGGCAGGAGGCGTTTGGACCCCTCAGGTTGGGCAAGAGCCGCTTGAAGGCAGCCCCTGTCCGTTCCAGTTTGGGAGCCAAACGTCGGAAGTGCTCCACGAAGTTCCACCGGCTGTCGAGGATGAGTCCTAGGTACTTCAACGTCGACCCGACGCCGATGGAAACCCCTCCTGCCGTCAGTAGGGATCCCGACGGTGGCGTATTCCGAGGCCCATGAAAACACATGGCCTCGGACTTGTGCAGTGCCACCTCGAGACCCAATTGCCGGATCCTCTCCACGACCATCGCAACCCCGCGTGTCATGTTTTCGGCCGCCGCCTCGTGCGACCTCCCTTGTGCCAGTACCAGCGTGTCGTCAGCGTAGCAAACTACACTGACGCCGGTAGGGAGGTCGGCGCGCAGCACCCAGTCGTAACCGATGTTCCACAAGGCCGGCCCCAGAACCGATCCCTGTGGAACACCGCACGACATCTCTCGCCGGTTCCATTCTCCGCTCCGACTGGGGTAGATGACGGCCCTATCCGTCAGGTAGTCCCCGACCACACGACGAAGGTAGGTCGGCACCCGGTGATACCGGAGTGCCTCCCTAATGCAGCTCCAGGGCATGGAGTTGAAGGCGTTGGCGATGTCAAGAGACACCGCCAAGACAACCCCGCCCCGGGACACCGTGTCCCCCGTCGTGAGGGCTCTCACGCGCATGATGGCGTCCACCGTCGAGCGCCCCTTGCGGAAACCAAACTGGTGTTCCGCAAGATCCGGCCCCAATGCTACGGGGGCTGGAGTGACAAACGCAGTCAGATATTTGCATGGTTCCGAAATTGGCACCTGATGATCCAGATGCCAAAACAAGCGTTATGAAACACGCTTGACCAGACAACCTTGCTGTCTCATCGTCTATAATCGGCATTGGGTACATTTCTTTCACTGTGCCAGAGATTCTATAATCAACACACTTTCGAAAACTTCTTGGCAAAGGTCGCAAGCAGGCTTCCTTCCTAATGCTATGATCTTGTGTATTTTCGAGTTGCCTCTTTTCTACATGTAATTTATCCCGGCGTCAGGCTGATCGTTCGTCTATAGTGTTAAAATTCAATTGAATTTTTTTCATGACTGTGGTAATTGCATTGCGTATGAATATGCGACGGTATATTAATACACTAATCTGACAGTCAATAGACAACCTAATTTACATTTGAAATGTCAAATTTATTAATAGTAATTGACTTGTTTTCAGGAATTTCTGCAACAACAGGGATGTTTAGAAGTACCAAAATAAAAAACAACTTCATGATATTTTATTTTTTATTGTTAGTCGAATTTGATCCTTAGCGGCAATAAATGGGTACATATCATTATAATATTATAAGTCATATTTTAGGTAATCGTTTAAAATAGTTATACTTGTAAAGTTACACAATATTTTATAATATCAGTACTTTTTAATTATATGTAGATATCATTATATGTCAATGTCTTAGATAAGCTAACAACAAAATACATTTGATGCATAAATATAATTTTGTAATTAAAATATATAACAATATTTAAAAATCACTGACGATAATTAAGTTAAATGCATTCGTACTAGATTTTAATTAAAATAATATTTTATTCACAAAGTATAGATAAGTACTTAACAATAGTATATTCGTTGCTTAAAAAGCGAAAGTTTACTTAAAAAGAAAATATAAAAGAAGGAAAATAATGGCAGTGCTGAACTAACACGAACTGATAACTATCACTTTTGGCACAATTACATTTTATCACTGGGTGCAAAAAATACAAGAAAGCGTTGGAAGTGTTTTAGAGAGATTTTTTTAAAATGACTCGCGAACAAGCTGGTACGGGAACTGGGTCCTTACAAGTTATTAGTAAATACATACACTCCTAACTACTATATTTAAAATTCATCTTATGGCACCAAACACTGCAGCTCCTGCAGGAGCGCTGACGACGCGAACACTCCTCAACATCACAGGCTTTTAAACGTTACTTAATAGTTCGATTCGCGTTAACCTATTCACTAAGCTAGCCGTATTGTCTGGTTTTTCAAAGTTTCTTAATACTAATACAACATTTACTTATCTGATTATAATTATATTGAAAAAACAACAAGTAGTAATCTTTTCCGTATTGGATTTAAACGAAATGAACCAATCGAATAGTAAAGATTACAGTGTCGCAATGAGATTGAATATTTAAATTAATTTACATAGTTGTGCTATTGCAGAGTTGCATTGATGCATCGAGGTTCGTTCGCATGGAGACGTTAGTCATATCGGCTCGGCCTGTGAACAGAAACCAATGTTTTAGTACAGTCTTGGACATAGGTGTTCATTTGATACACAAAAAATTACACATTAAGAGATATTACACCTAGTGACAAGACAAAGGGCGACAAAAAGTATTGCCAACACGAGTCATAATGAATGAACATTTTGCTGATCTACCAAAAATTTTATTCATGTAACTATTTTGTTTAAAATATTGGTAAAGCTTATTTCCAATAAATCAACCAGGCATTCGTTGCGTTCAACTGAGCGCTTCCACAATTAGCTTCGTAATAAACCTTTTGCATACTAAAAATTTTATATTACCTGTTAACGCTCACTTGAATTCATTTAATGAATATGTGGCTTTAAGCTTATATCCAATTAATTAACTCAACTCCCATTGAATTCCACTAATATAGCTTCCCACAATTTGCTTTATAATAAATTTCAGCTTTTCATTATATTTAATAGTTAAATAAAGCTTCCCAGAATTCATTAAATGAATAATATGTGGCCTTAATATTGAAAATAGAACAGGCAAAACACATGCCAGTAGGTGGTACAATCACAACGTCATGCCAGAAGTTAGAGCAATGGCACCTTTATAAGAAGGCAAGTGGTTGGTGGTTGAAACTATGTCAGAAACGGGCACGTGTATTTCAAGCTAACGGTATAACTCCGAAGGCGACTGCAAAGCCGGAATCGTAGGACATGATAATGAATTAATGACCGGCCCACGGACACGACTGGTTTCATTTTATGTGAAAACAGAAAGACGCGGCCGAGGCTCCATCTGCAGAACTTTATTTTGAGTTACTCGAATATAGAAAACAGTCGCTGCGGACTGTCATTACAGTTCCGGTTTTGCTATGGTTTGTTTGTCGTCTTCGGAATCGTACACACCGCGACATGTCAATGTATACATTCCCAGTATAACATGGCCTCGCTTTGAATAGAATTCCCGTACATTGAGATTCTCGCTTATACAGGTTTAGCATAATGGACGTACCTTAAACAAAAGCATGCGATTAAACTCACCGATCAGTTCCATTTAGTAGATGTTATGAATCGCAAAGGTCAGTCGGATGAGGAGCAGGCATATCAAGGTCGGTAGGAGAGGGGCCAAGACGTTCAGGGTAGGTTTCGGGTTAGTGTTGAAGCCTGGGGGGACTTGGTACACATCCAGGCTTTCGTAGGGATATACGTCAGGGAATAAGGTTCTGAGGTTCCATAGCAGCGTGGAAAGTTAGTAATGTTAATAAGTTTTGTTAGTTTTACTAACCGATTTTGGATTTCGGTAATTTTACTCTTCTACGGAATGAAATAAAATGAGCAAGCTGTGTAATTTGTCGAATAGTGTGAATACGTATGACATGGTCACTCGGCTGAAGTGATCGAGGACTAAGATGTCATTGGTGGAACAAAACGGTGCACATGTGTAACAGATATCAAATCTGATTCCTACTCTAGATCTAAGTGAAAAACTTTTTTTTGATTGCGGTGCATCACTCATGCAAGAAAACAGGTTACCTAGATAATTGCTTTTGCTTGTTAAATCATTGTAAGTATACTAATTACCTACTAAATAATAATAGTGTCCCTGACCGTTTTCGGTCACGGCGATCAATCTCAGCGGAGATTAGTCACTAGAGATATAATAGTGCACAAGTGTGTGCGTAGACACATTTGTGTACTCTCTTATCTCTCACTCTCATAGTCCGATGCCACAGCAATCCGACATGGCCGGAGTGAGGTGCAGGACCAATGGCTTAACGTGCTTTAAATACTAAATCTAATTCAGTGCAGAAGTGTTAATAAAATCTTACTCTGGAAAGTTTTTACTAAGGTTCCACAGCAGCGAGAAATATTAGTAAATTTATGTTAATTTCGTTGATCATAACCAGAGATCGGATAATCGATTGCATATTTACCTAAGGCACAAAAGTATGAACCCAATTTCTTAAAATGCCATTTTTTCCCGGGATCGCGGTATTTTATAAATAATACTGTGTGTATAAAATGTAGTACTCATAAGCAAAATGAATATTTTAAATCAGGCAAGAAATTGGTTGAAAATAACACGTAAAAATACGAGATTATACGATATTCTTTTGCTGCTGAATATTCGAATAGGACAAAATGGTAAATATGACAAATCATTTGAAGTGAAACACAATGTGTGTGTGTGTTTGATGTAAAAAAAACACTATGTACCTATTAAAAATTAAATAAACCGGGACCTTTTCCGTACTATACTGAACACCTCTATTCTAGCAACACTCGAACTTTAAGTAAACATGCATCGGAATATCCGATCCCTAATCATAAGGGCTCAAGATTATAGGCCAAAAATAATTATCAGATTTTATATCTTGTAAGGCCGAAATCTATAAACGCACTAACCTTAGGTAAGTGTTAATCCTGATTCTGTCGCACAAGCAACCAACTGAAATGTAAGACGGTCAAGAGCACGATTGTCAAGGATAAGCAAAGACAATATACGCGCTAAGCAACGTCTATAGATTTCGGTATAAGTATTTTAATCTTTGTAAGTTTGTATTTATGTTTTCATTACTTTGTAATAAAGAGACCTATGTAATTAAATTTTTCATTAAAAAACAGTAACATCATGGATCAAGAAAGATATTCCTGAAATAAATCACACTTTTTGCAGTTTAAATATACAGCCCTGTTTTTCGGGGAAATAACAGTGTATTTGAAACTCAACCCCGCAACTATTGAATACAACTGTCCGCACTACACCAAAAGCCAATTAATAATTTTCTGCATAACTTTTATATCACATATGCATTTCAATGAAATTTTGTTTTTGGGTAAAAATTCTTTTTAACGTGGGCAAACTACAGCATGGTTCAACAAACTTCTATAGTGTTCCGTATCTCTGACGAACGACAAAGCTAACCGGAAACAATCACAGCACATGTTCGGGTTTCAAGAACTTCATTCGAATTCTGTCCTTTTTCCAAACATTTTATTTACCTACGTCATATATTCAATGTTTGACCACTCGTCTGCGCCGAATCATGCCATCCCGTTACTTGGTGCAGGAATTGCAGGATATAGTAATGCTATTTCCTTAGAAGTCAGTAAGGCTATTAGAGGGACTGTCAAATCGGCTACTCCTAATGGCTTTCTCCGAAGCTCTAAACCAATTCTCTAATTGGGTTGCAGCTAAGCCATTCTGGATTCTCTAATCCAGACACAGTCTACGCACTTGAGGAGGCTGTTCAATTACTAATTTAGATTGAATGTGTTGAATTAGATTTCGTGACAACACGACATACATTGAAATCCCTTAAAGCAATGGGGTGATTGAGTATTCGACTCTGTATCCATAAAGGTAAGTTCTAATATAATTAATTCCAGATCATGATAAGTCATTCAACATTAAGTTGAGACATGTAACAAACAAATAAAGATAGAATTGTTTGAGTTTGCCATTTCCAGCATCATTTTTAATATATTCTGCAGGCAATCTGTTGAGCAGTACCCATTTAACAAACCTCGTGTCACGAAAGTAGTTTGATACTTAGACAGAAACAAGTCCTAATTGCAAGGTTATGGGTAACTAGCGAGTAATGATCTCAACTGCCACAACTAGAAAGCCAGGACATATTTGAAACTTATTTCAAAGCATTTTGAATAAATAAGTTATTACAATCGTCTTTACATAAGCGCACTATATTCGTGCACCAACTGCACTTACTGCCCACTAGTATACGACTACAGAAAAAGTCTGGATGGGGCAAAAAAGTCGGATACAACCAGATAGTAACCCTATCCGCGACGAAGCAAGCATTGGCCCCAACTTATCGTTAACCTATGTTTCCCTCGGTGCATACAACAGGGGATTATTGGCACATCCATTAAAGAATGAAAAAGGTTTCGATGTTTTTTTTTAAAGCATCGTTTTCTACATGGTGGCATTACCCCATCATGCGATTGCCTATAATCTGCCTTGCCTCAGAGAGCTTAACGCTTTTAAAGATTAATTGTTACGAGTATAGCACATTTATATTTTTCGTATGTACCTATGTACTATTGTCGTATCATACGATATTTATCGCGTGATGTAACTTTCTATATATGCAGTTTCTAATCCATTGTAAACAACAATGTTTTCTTAGAATGCGCTACGTTTTTCAGTGTTGAAGCACCTTTTGGATACGAAAAGAACTACAATAACATGTTGTACATAATGTTTTAAACCCAAAAATTCAGTGGATTAACTACATATATTTCTGTATTCATTTTTGAGTATTAAATTCGTGGAATAAGTACCAAATAAAACATTGCAGCGAGAATTTATGTTGTAATTACTGAACACCTGAAGTGGAATTTTATCGGTAAAAAGCATTTTCATTTTATCGATAATTTCGTGGTAGTTAATAAATACTTAAATAGTCGTAGTTGTATAAATAGGAAACTATACCGATATTTTTTTATGAAGCGTATAATGCATGATAAAAATGCGTGATAAAAACCCGTGCCGTAATTCTTAATTGTATTGTAGCCAAATAAGAAAACTGAATCCTCATAATTTCGTCCTGTCAGTCTGACGTGCCAGTCTGACCGTCAGTTCTTTTTAAATCATTCTTTTATGCCCTTATATTTTTCCTAAGAATGGTGCAAAGTTTCTTGTTTTGAAATGAGTAAAGCTACCTACACGAACCTCCGTTGCTTGATAATTACAAATAAAGTATCTACAAGCCGTAATAACATATTGTATAAATCTTTTTCTATCCCGTTTTGCCTCCTGGGCAACGGACTCCCTGCATCCCTAGGCTCCCTACCACCCCTCTCTGTCCAGAGTTGCCAAGGACCAATATTATTAAGTGAATCCAACCAATATATTTTCTCGGAAAATACAATTTTCGAAGAAGTAACCGCACTGATGCTATCATAAAGATTACCTGGACCGCGCTCTGCTCGAGTAAAAATAGACAAATAGAATTTTCCTAGAATTGAGATACACAAATATATTGCAATTTTCATCGAAACGATTACATAAAAATATTGCTGATTTGTTGACATACGATAAATGCATTCTAGGTATTGATGCTTCTGGATGCACAGGTAAATTATAATAATATTTCCTTGTATGTCAACTCGGAGTCTCACAATCATTTTCATAGTAAAAAGCTTTCTTAGAACTGCATGAGCTGAGTGTATTTGGATGTCAGCTCGCATGTTCGTGTAAAACAATGTCTTTATAACTATCTGTGTTTGTTCAGAACAAAATATGTTATTTTGTTACTTGAATTTATTGTAAGTTGTGGGGTAGAAGCCCACGTTATTCTTGACTTATTCTTAATGCACAACACAAGGTTAGCGTAGCAAAATAAAATAGTAATCGAAAAAACTTTTCAGTTTTATTGTGGAGTGGTTCCTCACTTTGTGCCGTTTGTACAGGGTGTACACCTTAACACAAGCTTTAACCAAGAATTCAGTAATGTTTCTAGCCTTATATTTTTCATTGGTTATTGAAATGAAATCTGAAAAGTTTTTCGGTCTAGAATCAATCATATTGAATTTATGATCACGGATCGCACGTGAATGTCCCCTTCGTCCACAATCATCATCTTCATCATTTCAGCCGAAAGACGTCCACTGCTGGACATAGTCCTCCCCCAAGTGTCGCCACATTGACCGATCCCTTGCGTCTCGCATCTAGCGGATCCCCGCAACCTTTACCAGGTCATCGGTCCACCTAGTGGGAGGCCTTCCAACGCAACGTCTTCCAGTTCGCGGTCGCCACTCCAGAACTTTCCGGCCCCATCGGCCATCCGTTCTGCGAGCAATATGCCCTGCCCACTGCCACTTAAGTTTGGCTATTCTTCGGGCTACGTCGGTAACCTTGGTTCTCTTACGGATTTCCCCATTTCTGATTTGATCACGCAAGGAAACTCCGAGCATAGCCCTCTCCATTGCCCTTTGGGTGACTTTAAGCCTTCTGATTAGGCCCATTGTGAGCGACCACGTTTCGGTCCCGTATGTAATCACTGGCAACACACACTGGTCATAGACTTTCGTCTTGAGACACTGTGTTAAGTTGGACGAGAAGATACCACGCAACTTCCCGAACGCTGCCCAGCCGAGTCGGATTCGACGATTAACCTCTTTCTCGAAGTTAGACCTACCTAACTGGATCGTTTGTCCCAGATAGACATAATCGTCTACAACTTCGAGTGTAGAGTCTCGGATCTTGATAGGAGTGGGTGTTACATGGGCATTCAACATGACTTTGGTTTTGTCCATGTTAATTTTAAGACCCACTCTTCCGGAAGCTCTACTGAGGTCATCGAGCATAGTACTGAGGTCCTCCATGGTCTCAGCCATGACCACTATATCGTCGGCAAACCGAAGGTGAGAGATGTACTCGCCATTGACGTTGATGCCTAGCCCTCTCCAGTCCAGAACCTTGAAAACATCCTCCAGTGCAGCGGTGAACAGTTTCGGAGATATGACGTCTCCCTGTCTCACACCTCGCTGCAGAAGGATAGGTTCCGAGGTCTGGTTCTGAAGTCGGACTGATATGGTGGCGTTTTTGTACAAACACTTCAACACCTCGATGTACCGATAGTCAATTTGGGACCGTTGGAGAGACTGCAGTACAGCCCAAGTCTCAATCGAATCAAAGGCTTTCTCGTAGTCCACAAACGCCAAACAGAGAGGCAGGTTATACTTTTCGGTATTCTGTATAACCTGCCGCAGCGTATGTATGTGGTCTTCGGTGCTAAAGCCTTTTCGGAATTCGGCATGTTCGGGAGGCCGAAAATCGTCAAACCTGCGCGCGAGACGATTCGTGATGACTCTTGAAAACCACTTGTAGACATGGCTTAGAAGTGAGATGGGCCTATAGTTCTTCAGCCGGGCATTGTCGCCCTTTTTGAAGAAGAGTACCACCACACCCCTGCACCATGCCTGCGGCGTTTTCCCCTCGAGTATGACGGAATCAAACAGCTTCTGAAGGGCCTTAAGTACCGGTTTTCCACCTGCCTTCAGGAGTTCGGCCGTCATCACCCGGTGCCTTGTTGTTTTTTAGCTGTTTTAGAGCCATCCTAATCTCGTACAGGCTGAAATCCGGAATGTCTTCGGTATAGTGTTGGGTCAGTCTAGCTCTTGGGTCGTTAGCTAGATTTGCAACGGGTTTACTGGTTGAAGTGTACAACTGCCCATAAAAACTCTCGATCTCCCTCAGCAGCTCCGGTTTGGCGGACCTGGCTAGACTTCATCAGTCGAGACCTTTCAAGCTTGATATTGATGTTCAATGTGCCTCTTACCATGCGGTGATCGCTCCCGGTTTTCACCGAATTGATCACAGAGACATCATTGAACATTTGCTTCTTGGTTGACATGATGAAGTCAATCTCATTTTTAGTTACACCATCGGGACTCTGCCAGGTCCACTTCCTGTGCTCACGCTTTTTGAAGAAGGAGTTCATCATATAGAGGCCCTCCTTCTCCATAAAACTAGCCAGTTGGTGACCCCGGTGGTTCCGACGTCCATCCCCAAATTGCCCCACCTGCAGCTCATCCCCGTCTCGTATGCCTAGTTTCACATTGAAGTCCCCCATGACAACGGTGAAGTGGGTTTTGAAACCATGCAGGGCTTTGCATGCTCATACATGGTCTCCACTTCGCCCACAATACTCATTCACAATAAATGTTTATTAAGTCTCTCCCACACAAACTTTCGCGTCGCTTCTGAGTATAGGAATGTCGGAATGCCGTCACTCTGAAGGAGTTATCACGTTCTTATTGGACTTACACATACTACTAAGATCTACTCTTTACTAATTAGACATATTATCCTCATTCCTCATCTACTTGTGAAGGGTGTAGGGTTTGTTGTATGTAATAAGTACTTTTAGGTTTTAAAAAATATCGTCAATGTAGGAATTTCTTAATCATATAAGTATAATTGTGTTATTTTTCTGAATATCCTACTACACTCAATTTTAATTTGTGACTATATATTTAAGTTAATATGTTAGTAGGACCAAATAATAATTATTTTATACTAGTAAATGAGCAATATTTGTATTTGTATTAATAATCACGTTCCCAAAAAAGGATCTAATGATTTCGATGGAAGGTAAAATCGATCTAGCTAGGTATCTGCGGAAAATGTTTTCTCTATTTTCAACCAAGCAGAGCTCGGTCGCCCAGGTACTATTAGTCATAAATAGAAATAAGCCCAGATACTTTGTATATGCTGAACCCGTTTAATGTCCCATGAACCACATCTGGTTCAGGGTGATTGATTAGCATACGGCTTCTGCTTTGCAAACTATGAACGTGTTAATAAAAGATCAAAAAAATAAACTCACTCCTTGCATCGCTGTGTGTTCCTTCCTGTAACTGCGACTTGTCCCAGGTTGATCCCGCGGTCCGAGGTCATCAGCTCAATCTGGTGGATGCAGCCGTTGAACCCAGGATAAGCTTGCTGGTTGATGTGATCTGGTATTCCGCCTGAGGAGAGATGAAGATGATTAACATACTCGACTAACATCACACCTAAACTCCCCAAAAGGTTTGGCAGAGGTGTAGGCAGGAGTACACACCTACATGTCGCCGGTTATATTTAAATCCCACATAATAGGGGGCGAAATAATTGCCTTTAAAATAAATATATAGGTAAAAGATTTTAATGGTTAAATTCACCTTACCGCGTCAAAAGATGGTCACGTATCTTTCGTATGGCGTGTAATGTTCTTTTAAATAAAAATCGTTGAGATTATTTACCCATGAAAATTCATAATTTTATTTTTGCAAGAATTTCTTGTTATAACCCTACTACCCTAATACCTATAAATAAGTCAAAGTGATTACTAGTAATTACTTAACATACGATTTTTATTCTGTAGTTTAGTAAGTGTCAAAGGTTAGCACTCTTAGGCGCTTCTCCCACTTCACCGCGCTCCGGAACATGCCTAGGACAACACACTGACAACGCGTCGCCGTACCGGTACAGTGTTAAAATCTGCGGTCCCCGCTACGCGACGGAGCGCGGTGCAATCGCAGAATCGCCTTAGCTTTGCTTTCTTCGACGTTCTCACTTCGTTAAAATTCTTGGCTGTTGCATAAAAATGTTTGCGTAATACCAACCCGCACTTGGCCCGCGTGGTGGATTATAGCCCATTCCCTCTCATGGAGAGGAGGCCTGTGTCCCAGCAGTGGGAACATTATAGGCTGATTATGCTTATGCTATGCTATGTTTGCGTATTTTCACATATTTATAGAATTACTATAGACACGTGTGATAGAGGCGCTTAAGGGCATTTTAAACTGCAGTTTATATTGAATTTACCAAAAACAAAAGAGTTTTTTTATCTTGTCACACCCTTCTATTTATGAGAGAATGATTCAGGATCAGAATGTGTGTAGTGCGAGGACAATAAATAACAGTAACAGATGTTAAATTAAATTTAGACTTATGTACAGTTTGTATAGTTCAACTTAAACGCAAGTGCAAAATGACATATTTGGCAAAAGATTCTATGGGAAAGCATTTAAAAAGACATGGATCTTTTTCATTCAAAATAAATATTTTTTCATCGATAAGCTGCAATTATCAGGCAGATAATTTCACACGAATTCTGTAGGATATTGTGCCTTTTACTTACCAAGGTAGATATTCGAGTCAGCGTTCATGAGAGTCGAGATGCCAGTGCTTGTGCCAGAGTTCTCCCTGCCATCGACAGAGAGGGTAACGCGACCGTCCTCCAGCAGCCTGACGATTACCTGCAAAGACAAATATCATTAGTATCTAGCTAAAATTATAATCATTTTGGGACGCACCCGCCACTATTTTCCCAACTACATCAACTCCTGGAAGCCAGTATCAATAGTAGCGCTGCGGCTTTGAAGCTCGTCGTAATTTCCGGCGTAACAATTTAGCTATAGTATAATCTATATATCTCTACTCAATATTGGAACCGTGGCTATGTAATCACGGTTGCACGGTTCGATCACGGGACATGCGGACACGCGTTCAATATCGACACAACTCAGTGAATAGCTCTCAGATTGGATTTCGGATTTGGCTATTTGTGGTTGCCCGTCTGTTGACAGGTCTATGACAGCGGAAACCTGAGGCATTGTGGAGCTTGCATAGCTAGTGCGCGTAGACATGAGTAAAGTATAGGTTGAATGTATTGATTTTGAAACAATGTAGGTACTTAAGACCATGACTAGTATGGTTAATCGTAACAAAAGCTCCATTACGTAATTAATTATACGTATTATTCAACTTCATATACCATAACATCACGCCTGTATTCCCCCGAAGGATTAGGCAGATGTTGACCTACTTTGTTCTATTAAAATGACATGTAATGGCCGCTAGCTTATTACCATCAGCCGGGCACAAATCCAGACTCAGGACGCTCGCGAAGACTAGAACTGCAACGTAGTTACTCAATGCTACCGTCCTCCCTCAGATTAATTATTTCAGAGCGTATTATCTCCCAAGTGAATCGCTAAATAGGCAGAACACAATACAAATACATGCAGCCATACATCACACATATGCTAGGTTAAATTCCGTGAAAAATAAAACCCAACTACAACAAAATGGAACTAAAAATGTAGAAACAAGTAGGATAGAGTGTAGAATCGGTAAAACATGACATATTATATTTAGTAATAACTTGCGTTCCCAGTTGTACGAATACCTAAAAATAATGACATCAATGTCTTGTTTATACATTTTTAGTTGCCGTACTTGTTTTATTTTTCGACATTTTTTTTTGAAAATATTTTGAGGTTATATTAATATTGTACTATATTTATGAACGTAGAATTTGCTCCTGTTTCATTTGACATGTTACTTGAAAGAGTAGAGAGAAAAACAGCGACACTCAGATTTTTGGACTTAGGTAGCATCCGTCAATTCATTTTATTGGCATAAAACGCAGACCTTAATAACGAATCGATTTATAACCCTTCCTTTTGTCTAGGCCGTAGTCGGGCAAAAAGCGTTAGTTTAAGTGAAAATTCATGTTTATTCAGGTATAAGCAATGTATGAATTATTTTGGTAACTCAAATACAGGAGCATTCCCAATAACGACCCGTCATCATTGTACCTAATTGGGTTCAGTTGCAGCCTCTGTGCAGGGAAGCGTCTATTAATCAATGTAGCGTGTAGTTAGATGTAGGATTACCTAACAGTTCTGCTTCTGAAGGCTGACATACTATCGCGCACGACGCGCACTGTATACGTCAGAAGCATTTCTATTTCATACATTTTGCCTTTCGTAAATAAGTAATAGCTTCGTCTTTGCTTGAGTGGATCTCTTTTCACATCAGATACAGGTCTTCATAACCTCATTAACTTCAGAATCTACATATCTTCCATCTCCGTCTAACCATCAAGAGCTCTTTGAGATATAATCTCGTTAAACGTATACCGTGAAAGTGCACCGCAAAAATTGTAATATCCTGCTAAAGGAATTGGCAACATAGAGAGACTTAACTTTAATGTTAGTTACTAAGGTATTTTTTGCAATATTGAGCCCTAACGTAGCAGTCATAAAATTGTATTTCATGTGCATGTTAGTTACTTGTATCGTGTTTGCTCTTAGGTATGGTGAGATTAATTCTGATATAGGTATAACTATATTTTTTTGAGTTTTAGATTGCCTGTTGTATAACATTTCATATGACATAATGTATATCAAAGTACACATTATTGATACCCGATACGGATACCTATGTAGCACATTTGATCAGGACAAAATTTTAAGTACCTAACGGCTGAGCTACTGATATTAATTAGATCCTATACTGCCTTATAAAAATGTTGAGGTTCATCGCACGCAGCCCACGGCTGCCCACGTGAGTTCATTATTACTATGCATCTCTTTAGCACTGGGATGTAGGGGAATCGTGTAGGAGATGGTCAGTGTACTAGTAACGCCATCTAGTTGCTTTACGGTAAAACATAACTTCCAATTAGGTGTCGCATGTGTCAGAATACGGGAAAGCGAAGCGACCTTTGTTAAACCAATTTGCCATATTTTCACGAAATTGTATTCTTTCCAGTAAATAAATACTTTCGAGAGCTATTATTGTTATTTTTTCAGTAATGATTTTATCATAATTGCCGTATATTTAACTTTATTCAAGGTAGATACAACGTAGAACAGCGCAGCAATTTTTAAAAAGAGTAAAAAAAATTGAATTTCGCCGGCTACACTGTAGCCTTAAAATCATCAATGCAACCCTCTAAATTCAATTAACCCAATTCAATTCAATGGGGTTGTTGTATAATAATTTTAATGATTATAATTCTGTAATTAAATACGTGTTCATTGCAAGACTCAGTTTTCATCAATATACAACCTGACATTGCAGAAAACGTAAGAAAATTTGAATTTTCGGGCTACCCTGGCGCTACCACCTTAAGCATTTCGTACAAAATTTCCCTAAACATTTAGATTATTAAACTGGCACAGAAGCGACCCAGTGCGTAATCTGTGACGTCATTTTTGGTGGAGTAACAATAATTTTACATTAGATTTTCAGAACGTTTTTTTTTTGTACATAACTTAATTTGGCGAGTCCCGTGCGAGTTTGTAAATTTCAAATATTATATTTTGTCGGATCTGGGATTATTTCCTTGACCGTTTATAGAGCAGTATCTTGTGATGAAGTAATTTACACAAATCGGCCATGATCAGTAACACTGGGCCGCACCACAACAAGCTGATGCTGTGAGATAAAGATAAGAATTGGTTAATTGCTTACTTGATGCCGTTCACCATCATTCACAAAGACGTTCACTGTGAGTTGAGACTTGCCGCCGCCGTTATCCCATTCAAATACAACAAAGCCTCGGTCAACTGAAACAAAAATCTTAGTTAGTAACTCACAGGGTAAATTTATCCAAACTACAGGTACACACAGTGACACAGAGCTCAAAAAAGATTTTGTGCTTCCATGTTTAGAATTAATTTATGCTTGTCGTCAGTTGTTGCCATATTGCTGACGGTTTAAACAAATTAACATTATATCAGCACGTTGCGTTGATGGAATATGTAAAATGTACTAGAGTGACCGAGTTACCGAAATGATTATTTCAATGTTCGACCATTTTGAAAGTGGTTATGGAAATACGACAGGCTTTGAAAAGTATTTTGACACTATGCGTAGAACGCATTATAGGTATGTCCTGGAATGCGTTCTATGGAAGACAAATATAATTATTACTTTGCCGTCACACAAATATAATAATAACGATAATATCTAGACTTGGCTCGCGAGGTTGTCGACATGTGGGATGTGGACTCATAGTCGTATCAAACCATGGCTTAATTGCCAAGAGCCTCGACCAATACCTGAGGAGGCTCTCGTAAGACAGCTGGATCAAGGGCTTGATTCAGTGCGCGGTACTAATGGACACGGCTCGTATTGTTAGGAGGTTCCTCTCTCTGGAGTCCTGACTGCCGGTGGTCTGGACCCTGTTCCCGATACCGCTGGGCTACTATTTTTTTGTTTTGCGATTGAAATATTTAATAATGTTATTTATTTGTATAGATATGAATAAAGAAAACTAATATTTTGTATAACAAAGACTGGAAATGTTCTGCAACATAAAGGGCTTACACCAATAAAGCTCTTGCTTTCAGACCATGAAGACCTTTTACAATTCGCAAGCGTTAAAAGCAAGAGGAAAAATCCATTTTAGGCTAATAATATCCTCTTTCTCACAAGATGTATGTCAATAAGAGTTTATTGCACTGTTTGTCGTTAACTTCCACACTTCATATGACCTTCGAACTCTTGGAGATATTTTAATATGCGATGACCACTACAAAGTTTTATTGCGAAAGTTGCTGTCCGCAACAGGCTAGCTGTGTTTGTCAATAAGGATTACACAGATATTCTCATATGGTAGTTATGTAGGCACTAAGCACGTGGTAAAATGTAGTACTTTCAAAATTTTACCACAGCGAAAAGAAGCACGCGAGCGTTTTTGGGGACTGTCCCATGTAATTTTTAGAGTTCAAAAAGTGCTGTTTATGAGCCTGATTTGAATAAATTAGTTTTGATAAATTGATTGATTGATGGAATGACCCCACTCAATAACTTAAATATTTAAGAATTTCTGCATTTATTTTATTACCTATTCAAAATACTGAATTCGAGTTTAATTAATAATGATTCTTACTTCTCAGCAGAATGTAGTCGCCATAGTACGGGGGGCTGTTAGTTTCCTTCTGGTACACCAATACTCCGTCTTGTGTGGTGAATATAGCCAGGGCAATGATGCCAGGGTCAACGTCCAAGTTTTCGTATTTCAGCAGGTTGGCAGGTAGTTCGAGGTATCCGTTTCCGTTGAAAGCAACGCTGTGGTGCAGTTCCAGTGCTAAGAAAAACATTTTTTTTTATTAAAACCTGTTCGTACTATTCCTCCCACTCTTTTCATCCGCTAGTTTCTATTTCCAAGTTTTTGGGTTGAATTTTATTGAAAAAGTGTTCGAGAATGAATAGTCAAAAAATAAACTGGTACAGTTATTCCAGAGCAGAAACCTAACCTATACAAGGAGCTTAAGGCTTACCGATTTGGCAGTATGCGCCGGCGAATCCAAGAGGGCAGTCACAGGTATGATTCATTCGGGAGCTTAGGTCAGGTCGGCAGGTTCCTCCGTTGCGGCAGGGTCGGATCGCGCAAGGGTCACTTGGGGGCTGGCGGGAGGACCTCATTGAAGAGGGCACTCGGTACTCGCACAAGGTTCCTCCAAAGCCAGCGGGGCAGGTGCAGGTGGAAGAGTCGGCAGTGCAGGTTCCTCCGTTGTGGCATTGGCAACCAATCTCGATCTGTTGTAAACCGGGGTTTTTATTCGAATGAGCTTGAAAGGATATTGTGATACAGACTAGAAAGGGTTTTGAACTTTTCTTACGGAAGCTGGAATAATCAGTAATCAGCTTTACAGCTCATAATTAATTTGGAAACATAAACAAATTAAAAATGTCATTTGGATGCTAGGATCTGTGCAATACGTTGTGATAACGGATGTTTTAAATATTTTAATTCCGGTTAAATTTTGGGATATTTATATATATCCAGTAATTGTGGAAGTCCGAAGTTTCTTCACAAAAATAACTTACGTCAGGGATATCACCGCGGACGGCATTGCATTCCTTTACGTTAGCAGACTGGATGGTGGCGTTTACGATGTCGACAGCTTCTCCGTGCAGGGTAAACTGAGGATTAAGTTCAAACTAAATATCACGTTATGAGAAAGAGAACGAAGGGAAAGGTTTAAACTGTGCTCTGTAAAGAGTCGGTCATCAACACCATACTGTCTTCACATAAGGTTTACACAAAGTAACACTTTATCAGCGATTATGGTGATTGAAAAGGCAATAATGTAATATGATTGACATTCATTTACGAGAAGCTCATGACTGTCATCCTGTAGAAAGCTCATGACTGTCATCCTGTAGAAACACTATGTTAAGAAGCTCATGACTGTCATCCTGTAGAAACACTATGTTAAGTTACAGGTTTTAAAGGGATTGTCAGTTTTCAACTCTGCTGGCTGAACCAACATTTCAAGTATTCCTTTCAAATTTATAATTGGCGAATTTGAACCATTCGGTTTAATCCAGTTAGGCAACTGATTTGGTACCTCCCAGACAGCGCTGCCGTCGTTTGGAACTTAGCATAGCGCTTATTCCTGGTGACACAGTCTGTGTATAAATACCGGATAGACTATCGATTTCACCTAATTGAGAGACGAGGTTAGCTGGAGGACAGACTGAAAATGCTAAACTGGTTTGGAGCTGTTTGTATAGGAGGAAATATGCAGTTTTCGCTTGATTCATTAATAGACTATAATTCAATTGTATAAGGACCGGTAAGACTTATCAACGGTTTTTATTATGCAGAACAAAACAGGCATCTGATGATAAGTGGTCACCAAGGAACTTTACTAACTGGAATGATTACGAGGAAAATCGTTATATCAAAAAACCGTTTTAAAATGAACTTTATCGCAAACAAATAGAGATCGTCTAACTTTAATTAAGTCAAAGGGGAAAAACTTCAGAACGAGAAAGCTTCAAGAGAGTGGTGTGTCCTTGTCTTGCAACTGCCAGTAAAAAGAAATTAAAATTATATAGTAATCGGAAATCACGTTAAACGGAATTAATTTACAATACTAAATATTATAATATTAACTTCTTACTAAGTAATAGTATTAAATTATATTATGTATGAAATATTTATGAATAAAGTTATTTCTGAATGAAATTATATGTACATAGATGGCGCTCATATTATAATGGCCGATACATTTTCGCGCTGAAATCGTATTTTTGCGTTCTCAAGTTCTTTTATATTACTTAAGTGAATCTTCTACTATAAATATGGTAAAATCGTGTTGTATGAAAAGTATGTAATATTGAGGGGGCTACTGGATGTGGAATTCCACTTTTCAGGTAACTTCTTTTTACCTTTGTTTACAAATTACGACTAATACGTAATCCAAATAGGACATGAGATTACTAAATGAAAAAAAAAACTGTTCGGAGATCACGCTTGTCATCGGTAATACTTTGCAGTAAAATATTAATAAAATTGTTTCGTTTCCCCACAGATTCCATAACAATAAGAATATACTGCTACCCATGCAAAGCGGGGGGCGGGCTGCTAGGAAATTATAACACAATAATAACTGTCCCAAATGTAAGTACAAATATTGGACACCCTATTAGAAAGAGATGATATCCACTCTTGAAGTTCTTTCACTCGGAACGCTGTCGTGTTGCAGGTCATCATTCTAGTTAATATATAAGTTCCTTGGTGGTCATATAATTATATTGGCATCTGCAATACTAACGGGTTCGCAGATTCGATGCCAGCTGGTCTGGCTGCCAACAGTTCAGCAGCCGAATAGTTGCAGTTGCAGGAAGGAGGTGGTTATTTTAGACTGTTGGTAATCACTAACTACGTAGACAAAGTCTTTAAATTGTCCAGGGAGAATCTAGCATTTGATATGACTTACGTCGGTAATGCATCCATTAAATCCTCCGGTGACGCCAGTGTTGTTGTTGAGGACGATCGAGTCATCCACGCCGCCCACGAATATCGGTGTGTCCAGATTCAGGTCCTGCAAAACGTTTTTAGATTAAAAATATGCCTGGAAACCTTGAAAAGCCATTGAGATTTGTTGAACTCTATGTGCATTTTGTAAACATGAAAATAGTACTGTAGGTACTGACCTGTTTAGGAGATTCCAATCGTTGTTCGAAGCTTTGTACTTTGTTGACCTTCAAGGACACCAGAGATCCGACTCTTGCGATGTGTACGGTGGTCCATTCGTTGGCTGGCAGAGCTCGGTCGCTTACCAGAACAACTGGTTGGCTTCCTGTTAAGAAATACTCCAGATTTTAGACGGGGTGTAAAAGGGGTGTGAGTTTTGTAAAAACCCAATGTTGAAAAAAGCTTTACGATTTATCGTTGATATTGTGAAAATAAGAACACAAATATGAAGAAAATGAATCCAATCACAAATAAATTAGGATAAGGGCAGAAGGATAATGGATAACCTACCTCCTCCAAGGTCGTAACGGAACTCAAGTCGTGCGTCGTGAACAGCCAGGGAAGTGAATCCTCCGTAGCCACGTGGTGACTCCGCGCAGTACATGATGATGCCGTCGGTGACTGGAGCAGCGGCCTTGATCCTCATCGACATAACTAGGGTGCGGGAGGGCGCTGGTGGCTTGATAGCTAGGTAGGCGCTTCCGGTGAAGGCTGGGTATTCAATCGATTGTTTTGATTCGCAACTGTAAGGTTAAGTTAGATTAGAAGATAGCCGGAGGCTAAGGGCCAATTTCAGCAATGAAACTGAACGCGTCTTAGTCCAGGCAGCAGCAGCAGAAAATTTGTTTCTTCTTTTTCATTGCTACACAAAATTGACAGTGACAGCTCTAATATTCAGTTTAGTTGTGACAATCACGTTCAGTTTGATTGGTAGCCCTTGCCGGTTTCTAAGAATTAAGAATAAGTATGATGAATTTTTAGTTTTGTATTTATCAGTGTTTTTCCAGTTCATGGGGTGGTTACTTACTTGGCTCCGGTGTGGGTAACGGGGCAAGCACACTTGTAACCGTCGGTGGTGTCGGTACACTTGCCGGGGCCGCAGAGTCCCGCACGGCACGCCTCGCCGATACGGTCGCAGTTCAAGCCAGCGTAGCCGGACGCACAAATGCAGAGGTAGCCGCGCTCGTTACGGGCTTCCTGGCAGACGCCGTTGTTTAGGCACAGGTTGGGTGCGCAGGAGTTGCACTCGCCTACCCGGCTGCGTTCAATGCTATCCATCATAATGTTCTTCTCTTCCCTACCCAAAATCAACATGCTTGCGCAGCCAATGAATCTGAAAGCAAAAAGTCTAGTTAGAACCTTAGAACTTCACGCCGCGGGCTGGTGGCAAGAATAATTCGATTTTTTAGGCAGTTGTGGAAACATTACTTATTTAAGACAAATTCAGTCGCTTCACTTCTTGTCTTTCATTCGGTATCTTTGACTCTCTCTTCTACTCAAAGTGAAACCACTGAACTCAAAAATAGTCAAATGCGAACGTGGAACGTAACTAAAGTGAACACTCATCCGAGTAAATCAACTAAAACAAGTGAAGCATCTAACATAAATTTCGAAGTGAGACTGACGGCTCAAAGTGAGCTGAACAAAATGTTTGTGATCAATACTTTGGTTCACATTTGTGAAAAATCATGAATTTATTATACGTACCCAGATGCTCCAGCTAATTCAACGGGTAGTTGATTGTAGTCTGGAACTCCACCGATGTACAGAGGTTGATTCAGTTCCAATAGAGCCCACTGCTCAGGGGACTCGGCGATGAATGGTCCAGTGTTGTCGACGTCCATTGTTACTGATGTAAAAATAATAAAATTGAAAATTAAAACCTCAACTCATTAAAAGAGAATAAGCTGGGGAGTTTCATTGACTAGTTCTTCTCCCCAGCGAAAACAATAGGAAGTGGGGGCAACCGTTTTGCAAAACTGTCATGTAATTTTTGGTGTTCAAAATGTGAAAATTCTTAGCCAAATTTGATTCACTCCTTCAAAACTTCAATTTTTGTTTTGGAGAAAAGGCATGAAGAAAAAAAAAATAACCTAACCTTGAAGAACTAAAACCATAGTTACCCTTAGATTTTGTCCTGCTCAGTCGGATTGTGTGCCAGGTGTTCAGCTGAAGAGGACGGTCGCCCTTGACAAAGAGTGGTTCAGTGCCAGTGTCAACCACGAATTCAGGTACTCCGTCCTTCAGCTGAAGTCCGATGTAGTCGCCTTCGCGTCCTTGGTTCTCGCTATTGTAAAGAATCAGTCCATTTTGGTCTGAAAAAAAAAAAATTGTTACAGTGAAAATTTCAAAACAAAAAATCTACTGATTTAACAATGAAAGGTTTATATATAAGGTATTTTTTCGAAAAAAAAAAAGGCAACCTATGTGACGACGGGTGTATTTAGACATCTATTTCAGAGGCACATTACCCTTTATTTTGTGACCCGCATAAAACAACAATAAATTAATATTCTATTCATTTTGCATATTTGAAATTGAGTTTATGTGCTCACCAGATGGTTTGAACGAGATTTCGATCTCGAACTGCTTGTAGGGGTCCCTCAGGGTCGGCAATGAGATGAAGCCTTCTCCATCGAATCGCGGCACTAGTCCGGTGACGGTCAGGATAGCCCGAGCTTCTATTGAGGCGCGGTTGTTGCTGACGCGGCACACGTATGTGCCAGCGTCGTTTTCAGTCACCAATCGCAAGAACAGGTTGGGCTAGAAAGAAAATTGGGTTAGTTGGAGTCCTGATTAAGATAAATATGAAGGGAACGTTATATGAAAAACCTATTTGGTATCAGTCTTTATTTCTATTTCATGGAAAATATTTTTCCGAGATGTTTAATTTTAAATGGTGCAAAAAATAGTACCTCAACCTGATTTTTACCAAAAAAAAACCAGGAGAGCTGATTGAAATTCCTCATAGTAAATAACAGAAAAGCTGCATTACCTGGTCCGAGCGAATTTCGGCAGGCAGAGGCGAGAACTCCCTCCTCCATTCAATGTTGACGGGTTCTTCCAGGTTGTGTGTGCATGGTAGATCCACGGAGTCGCGCAGACGAGCGGTGTACTGCGAGACCGCTAATTCTCGCGAGTCCGGATAAAATGGTCCGCCTGAATACATAGGAACAAAATATTAGTTATTGTTTGCCCCATTGGTGAACACCAATGATGTTCATCATAACAATATGCCTGTAATCTTCGAAAGGTTAGGCAGAGTCACAACCCACATGGCGCCAGCCTTGCTTTAAGTCCCATGTTGGATGCATATCAACCGGGCACGAATCGGGGCTGCTACTGAGAAATCTCTTTCTGTAAAATCCCAATAGCACTTGACCTGGGAATCGAACCCAGACTTCAGGCTCAGCAGTAGCGCTTGGGAGCACAACATAAACGAGGCAGTCCAATGATGTTATGTGAAACGATCAAATGGTGTTTAAATGAAGCTTTTTTGAGTTACCTGATTCAACTTCAAGAGTAAAGTCATCGAAGTGGGGGCGTCCGGCGTAGTCTTGTCCGATGCAGCGGTAGGTGCCCGCGTCGGCCGGAGTGACACCGGACAACGATAGCCTGACGCCGTCACCGTATGTCTGCACAAAAGTTTTAGTTGGTTATAATACAGAATAGCTTTTATTATTCAATCCAATACATTTTAGAGTTTTCCGTGATCTTTATCGATGATACGAGTGTCAGTTGGTTCTGCTGTCTCTATATTATTATTTCTTGCTGTTTGTTAGTTAATCTATGTATAATCCAAGTCATATAATTGACCTACCAAAGAAGCTACGTATTGGTTGGTTCCAAGGCGGAGCCACTGAAGCTTGATTTCTCCAGACCTAGTCTTGCATAGGACGTCGACGTTGTCTCCAACTCTGTACTGCCTGTGAGGTTGCTCGATAGTCACGAGCTGTTGCGACTCAGTGTTCGGCTCACGAGCACCTACAATATTCATCAACAATTAGCCAAACTCAAACACACGTAGATGGTAAACTTGGAATTTAAATCAACCCCTTTGAAGCAACCCAGGACACCATGTACTTACATAATAATAGTTAACCTGTGGATAAGGATAAATCTATTTACGTAATATATAAAATATAAATGCAAACATAAATGTCAATACAAGCAACATGCACACCCAGGGTCGTAGTCCATCACTTTACAAAAGCTTTGAACCGTCAGTTAATTCATTGACTTATAATAATGTGATACAATACAGTAAGCAAAACAAACTTGTTAATGTATATCTCTCGAAACACAGTTTTAGACGAGACTCGAACACCAGCCAAACAAAAAGTATACGATACTAAATAATAATAATTATCATACTTTTCACAAAACTCCTAGAACTACATAGGTAATATAGGGACTACAAAGATGCGTCAAAGTATAAATGAGGGCTGCAGGGGATCAAACAAGACAGGCCCATAACAGTACAGAGTAGCCCGCTTAGTTACGAAACAGTACAACACCCTCGACTAGACAGACAGCTACCCAACACACCCGCACCAGATTTACCATCGTGTGTGAGGTAGTTGTTCCAAGTCCTGTCCAGATAACGCTTATCTCGCCACAGGCAGTTCTGCTCGTCACTATAGTCTCGACAGTGAGAGTATCCATCGCACAGTAAGTGTTCGTCTATACAACCACTGGAGTCTTTACAAAGGAACTGCGTGTCGAGGCACTCATAACCTTTACGAGCGAAAAATGACAGCTGTATTACAACTTACAATATAAAATACTATTAAAATCAATTTTATTAAAACACAACATAGAAAAGTAGAAGAGTCAGAAACTAGGGATAAGAGACTAATATTAAATGGCTAAGCATGCCTTGGTTATCTTATATACGGTTGGGCGAAGCAGAGAGGGGTTTGCAGCACCACCACTGGAATAAAAGCTGTATAATTGACCTGGTGAAGAATTCACTGACCCTTAATGTGTAGGTTGATGTAATTGCTAGTAATGAGTCTTCCGTAATTGTCTTTTATGCTGCACACATATCTTCCGGTGTCGGATTTTTTGGCGAGTCTGATGAAGAGGGATCCATCGTCCTTCAGCCTGACGGAGCGAGGCAGGGTGCCGCCGTTCTTGGTCCACTCGAGGCGCATGTTGGGTATGGACACGTTGCAGCTGAGGTGTACCGCCGCGCCGACGTGCGCGCGCTGCTCATTGGCGTGCGACACTGACCCCATATGATCCGTATCTTCTATGGATGTTATTGTCATGCAGTCAACTTAACCCTCAAGCATTACCAACCGCGTGTACTGTCACTTTTAAAAAATAACTTAAAACAGTCGGGACTCACGTGACTGTAATATTATGAGTTATCGTTTTCAAATCCACGCAGTTGGTAAATAAAATTATAAGTAATGTAAAGCATTCAATCAATGGAGTTTCCATTAGGTGTGATGTCGGTGACCAGCATTCACACAGCACAACTGAACGGCAAATAAAAGATCAGGTATCTTAACATTAGTGCAACCTGTACATTCGTGGCGTGTTTTTGTGAACTTGTGAAGATTGCTCGGTGGCAATCTTCGAAATTGATGGAACTGTCCAATATGTTACAGGAGTAACAACACAATGTAACTTAGTACAAAAAATATTTTAAGTATACTTTTTCTTGTTGTGCTGCTAGATATACTTTTTAGCATTAGCATAGTCTAGGCATCTTTTCTCGGTATCTACCCACGTTAGTTGACTATAACAGTTAGATTGTGATATTACATCCTAAATTAAATTATTATTGATTCTTCTAATGATGACAAACAGCATTCTTCACCTTTATGTATTCTTTCGGTTGCTTTTAGGTTTTAATGAATGTTAGGTAATGTTTATCTGTGAAAAATATTTCTATCAATTTCGAAGTTAATCTACCGTACAGTTTTGTGCTGTTGGTGTTCATGCTACAGAAGTGTTGGGAAGATGTACATACCGCTGACTACGACCTCTGCGATGGCACTGGCGTTGGCGTAGCGGCTTCTGGCAATACATTCGTAACGGCCAGCGTCTTCTACTTCAATTTGACGGAAGATTAGCCTAGACGAGCGGGTGTCTACGCGACTGTAAAAGGTAAATGATTTGTTAAAATAATTGTGTTGTCTGATACCTCGACTTCCAAATAAATCGCACAATCCTAATGGGATTTGCAGCAATCCACTACTCAATTTTGTCTTTTCGATATCTGGGTCCGCGAGTTCATCGTATCTCAGTCATCAGTTTCATACTTTTTCTACTGACAGATCAAGAGAGGTGAAATTTGGACCTGCGGCTAGCCCTATTGTCTTTTTTTACTTACTTGGAAGGACTCCTGTCAAGGGGTCTCCAGTTAATGTCGATGATGTCATCTCCCTCAACGATGCACTCAACTGTGGGCGACTGTCCGGGTTGCACGGTCTGTGTTGGCGGGCGCAACGTAATCTTAGGCGCTCTGATGACAACCAGGCTGGTGTATAAAGCTTCTTGGATCTCATTGTATTGGTTGTAAACATTGCAGACGTACTGGCCAGAGTCAGCCTTCGAGACCTGGAGATGTGACATTATTAACTTTAGAATGTACATGTTAGGCAAGGTAATGTAATTATTGCGTGTAACAGAATAAGTCTACTGTTATCTCTCTGCAAACTAAATTGTCAAAATAGATTAAGTTTGGTTGGAGAAACCAAACTGACCAATTAAGTAAGAGAAGCATATTTTTTCTGTGGTCGTGGATTGTACTTACATTGACGATAACCAGTCGCGAGCGATCCTGGTAAGCGTTACGTTGAAGAGGCTGCCTGTCGGCGCGGTCCCACACCACGTTGTCTCCTTGTTGCCCACAGCTGTAACCACATCACACTTTAGTATACTACCTCGTTGGAATGGTCGCCAATGCGACTGCTAAGCAAAATGTCCTGGGTTCGATTTCCGCGTCCGGCAAAGTGTGATTGCGTTTTTATCAGGAATTGGCAGTAGCAGCCACGGAGCCTGGGTCTGTGATCTAACTGGCGAAATGTGGGTGGACTATAAGGTACTCCTCTGCCTAACCCTTTGGGGATTACAGGCGTAATGTTATGATGAAGTATACAGCGTTACAAGCCTTGGGGACTACTGTTCTTTCACAGTTAATTTACTTCTGATTAGGCATCACTGTCAAAATGGAAGTGATATTTAAACTTGCTGCAATAAGACTGCAGTTCAATTGTTGCCACTGACAAGTCTTTCAAATTACGGTATACTATATTTAGGGTTGTTGTTGGGTCGCTGCCGTCACATGTAAACGAACTATGGAAGGTAGGTGATAGGCAAGACAGGAAAACGACAACACATAAAACATATATACCCGCAGTCACTTTTAAAGTGTGCTTCAAAAGTGTTAGAATAAACAAAAAACTACTTACTAAATTACGGTTTCAGGTTGTCCTTCGATGGTGAATAGATTGCTCCTCTCTGGCTCGTTAGGTTGGGGAGGATATATATCCGGCCCAATTGAGCCATCTCCGCTTCCTGAAAATAGATGGTTTAATAACTCAAAATTAATGGTTCGAACCTACGATTTAGGACTCGTTAGTCAGGGCCGATACCACTGGGCCACCAGCACAGTGTTAAGTTTACCAATCAGATTTCTAGTTTGTATGTTGCGAGACTACAGTAACGTGAGAAATAACAACAGCATCAACTAGGCTACCGGATCAACTAACTATAATAGGTAACTTCAACTACTTACCATAGTCGCCACCGTACTCGCCTCCATCTCCACGGTCCACCACAACCTTGAACTGTTCCTTGGTGGTCCCGGCGGCGTTGGTGGCAGTACAAGTGTAGTCACCGCTGTCGCCCTCTCTGGCCGACGGAACGCGTAGGGAGGCGTGGCCAGGTGTAGGCGCAACGACTTCACGATAGTCACCTACTGAATATAAAACAGGACAATAGATGATATTAATAAATTATTCAATATTTTATGTTCTACCTATAAATGTATATCCCAATCTACTTTTTATTGGGCGTTTCTATCACACAGATTTTGAGATGGCATGTCTGTAGCTAGGTCTCAACCTGACCGAGACTGCGAACCAGCTACATGCCATCGACAATGAGTTTTGACCGACTCTCTGCAACAGGAACCATGCGAAGCAGGATCGGGTCGCAAGTAGTAAATAAAACTGTGATCGATTGTTAAAAATTAATGAGAAATAAAAAACCAAATACACAACGTGCATGATGCCTAATCAAGGTTATTGTAACAATATTCTGATTTATTCATTATAGTCCATTGAGTTTCTTACGAATTCTTCTCCATAAAGATCTGCGCTATGGAATGGGCAACTACAGTACCTACTTACTTACCTACCACAGTTATAATGCCTTGTGACTAGGACTATATAATAGGCAACTTCATAGTTTTTGGTAAATCAAAAGTACCTGTAACTGTCCTGCTTGAAATAAGTTTTTTGAAATAAATTTTGAAAATTACTCACATTGAATAGACACAACGGGTTCTGGGTAGCCACTGGCTCTGCACTCGATGTTGATGCGCTCTCCGGTGGACACTTGCACATAGGGGCTTGGTGTAATGGTGATCTCAGGAAGAGCCCTCACTTTAATGACGGCGCTTGCGCTGGCAGATCCGGCTTCGTTACGAGCCGTGCACGTGTATTCGCCTTCGTCGTTCACTTCGATCTTCGTAAACCTGACGAGACGTGCGACCGATTAAATATTACGAGTTGTCACCGATGTTGCAATAGTCGAAAATCGACCTTTATTCTTCTTTTTCTATCGGCATTTCTTCTCCACAATATGAACGTGAACTTCGCCAAATCTCAACCCTCCTCCGTGCGTGAAACGTGCAGAAAAACTTTGTGGGGCACAAGATTTTCTTTACGTTTTAACACACGGGCTATTGGAAATGCGATTGAGGAGATGGCTTGCTTTATGGATCAAACTACTATTTGTTAGATTTTCGGGACAGCGTTTCGTTGAGAATGAGCAGTTATTATTATACGTTAATGGTTTCTTTTTTTGTAGTCCATTTTTGTGCCATTTTGTGTAATTATTTGATGTAATGCATGCCACCAGCAGTAGACCTCCAACGACTGAGCTGCTAATTTTATGAGAACTGCCATCCTAAAAACCATAACTTACTTCAGTTCATTATGTGGCATTAATTGCGTGAAGGGCGAGAGCGGGCGGCCTCCGTTTCTGTTCCATGTGACGACTGGCTCCGGTATACCTCCAGTGACGCGGCAGATCAGTGTGTATTCACCACCTAATGGTACCGCCTGAACCTTGCCTTCCGGCGGCCAGATCTCCACTTTAGGTGGCTCACGTCCTAAAAGTAGTCAATATTAGTCTCGAAAACTGTACTTAACACAATTTTTTAATAAGGGCATTTTTCAGTTTAATAAATGGCCCATTTTGATTAATATATTATTGTTGTTGCTAATCAAAACCAACTGTACAAGACCAATTGCCAAGTGGCAACACAAAGACTACCTTAAAACGTTTTGAAATGTCAAATAATAACAAATTATGAGTCAAAGAAACTTGGTACTTACTTTCAATCTCAACGAACATATAGATGTTGGCTACTGCAATGTTGTTGACGGTGCCTTCGCAAAGGTAGTATCCTTGGTCGCTGTCTTTAGCATTGTTGATGATCAAAGTGCTTCCACGTTGACTTGAGTCGGGGCCGAGAGCACCATCGTGCTGGGGAATTACAACAAACAGATTAAAATAACAAAATGCCCAAGAAATTTTCTTTTTTTTCAAACAAGAGGTACCTATTCCAAAATGTGCAAAGCTGTTTTCTAAAATATTTGGGAAAAACCAAAATGCGCGGTGCTTTTCAACTTACCCTTGACCACCTAATCAGTGGTGTTGGACGTCCAACGACTTTACATTCAACGGTTCCACTTCCTCCGGTTGGGATCCTCAGACGGTCTTCCGACACGGTGATGTTATAGCCTTCGGGCGTAGGAGGAGCCTGAATGTTCACAGTAACCAAAATTGGAACTGGGGCGACATCGGAAAGCGGCGATTGGCAGATGTAAACACCTTGGTTCTCAGGTATTGCGTATTCGATGTACAACACACCGTTTTCTGACCGTACGTTCGATGGGAATATGGCGTTATCTTGTCTGGAAAAGAATATAAGCATTTAGCCTAAAGATGCTTAAAAAAACATGTAACTTAACATGTAGACTGATGAGTATCCTTACCTGACCCAGTCAATGGTTCCTGCTGGAATGTTTGTTGTTCCAGTACAAGCAATCCTGATGCTCTGACCCTCGTCTATGTACGGGTTAGGAATGGACACCGTGAGCTTGTCTCGCGGCGGGAATGATGGTCGAGGGCGTACAGTGATCACGGCGGTACGGTCGGCACTTCCAACTGTGTTCGACGCGATACATCTAAACAAAAGAATTTTTGTAAGTCGAATTTTCTGAACTGAATTCTGTGTCAAGCAAAGCCATAACTCTTGGTTATGTCAGAAAAGTCAAGTGTAGTTGCTTCTTGTCTGAATATTTGGTCAGCTAGCCAAGCAAACTAAATAAACAAATTGTACTTATTTCTTTGTTGTTTTTTCATAATTAAATTTATTGTGACAATCAATCACGGTGCCTAAAAAACAAATCCTACCTATATTCTCCTGAGTCTTCGACCCTAGCGCGTTCAATAACGAAACGGGAATCGACGTATGAGATGGACAGTGGTAGGGGTCTGTTGGATGCCCTCTGCCACCTGATGGAGGGAGTGGGGTTTCCTCGCACGCGGCATTCCAGTTCAATCAGGTCACCTTCGTAGAAGTCCTGCACCGATGGAGTGATCTCCACGCTGGGCATCGTCATAGTGTTACCTAGAAGGATGTTAATGATTAAACTGCAGTTGGCTACAAATAAATGGGCATCCTTTTTTCATGTTTGCATTAGGTAACTTTAAATTATTATGGACGTCAACTTCCTCTGACTCACCACGGGCGTAAAAAATCCAAAGAGGTACAACTGTTCCAATGATGTTAGCAAGGAATTAGAAAAAGAAGACTCTATTAGCATTCAGATAACACCAGTCTTAGAAAAAAAATTGCGGAGTTCTTCATAAAATATTAACAATCTTGGTGTACAAACATTAAATATGAGCTTACCGGGTACTTTGAGAGTAGCAATAGCCTGAGCAGTGTTGATGCCATCGCTCGTCTCGCAGATGTACTTTCCGCTGTCAGAAACTTGGAGGTTCGTGATCAGAAGAAGTCCAACGTTCTCATCAACTTGGGACCTATCCAGGGGCAGGATTCCATCGCTCTTGGTCCATCTGACCGGCAAGCGAATCCTGGAATTGAGGCTTTGTGCTTGGCAAGTGAAGTTGACGCTGCTACCGACTTCCTGGATCTTGATTGTTGGACTGGTGATCTGGACCACAACGGTCGGTTCTGGCGGTGGTGTTCTTGGTGGCTCCTCGGTCACAGATGTATCTCCTCCTGTTTAAGTACATAGATTATTTAAAGGGCCAAGGTAATAAATGGAAAGGAAGACTTTTGAAATGGTCTCTTTGTCATTGAACTATGAAGTTCAATCAAAAGTTACAAAAATATTTTCTTTTTGATTATCGAATGGTACGATTTTTTTGTTATCTGGTATAAAAGTTAAAAGTAAGTAACAACAGTAACTAGACAAAACGACACATTATAAATGAATGGTAACAGACGCGTGAGACGTTCACAACATACAAATTGTAGATAACGGCACAATATATTAGGTAGATATTCTGGTCGCTATGGATTACAATGATGAGGGACAAATACATTGTTTATTTGTTATTATGTCGTGACTGATTAAACTTGAGCCACACGTAACGAACGAAGCCTAACATTTGAAGCATGACATGGCAGGACAAAAGACGGAGACGCCCGAAGCACCTTCGGTTGTGATCGGCTACCTTTCTCCGGCAAACTGGTGGTCAATACACCGAGGGTGAATCCCTTTTCGGTGATCGTGTGGCATTCATACGTGTCGCCTTGTCGTCTGGTATCCCAGATAGTATGCCAGACATGAGTCGAGTGCCAGCCATCCTTGTGGAGTCGCGCATCGTAATAGTACTTCGCAGGGCGCTGCTCTTGGCCCTCATGGTAGAACTTTATAGTGAGAGGTTCCGGCGCACGGTATTTGCATGTAAACGTCACTCTCCTTGAGTAATAGCTGTCTCCAACGTCGTGGATTTTCGGATGCAGTTCCATTATTAATCCTAGTGGCCGTTTAGTAAAATTATAATATATTTATTCGTACATTATAAGTTTGACAATGTGTGCATCTACACTGAGTCACTGACCTATACATATTTAGAAATATCTACTTAGTTGTTTTTTTTAAGAAAATTATTTTGTCTTCTACTTGAATAAAAATGTAACTAAGCATTTATTACTTAAAGATCACTTAAGTGTTTTAAAATCAAATCTTAGTAAAGTATCTGTAAATTCGACACTTTTTAGCTTACCAATGGTTGAGCAATCGTTTCCGGTGTAGGGCGCGCGGCAGTTGCAGACAACTTGTCCGTAGCTGTCAAGTTGACAGTCGTGTCCATTGCAAGAGCACTGACGGCAGTAACCTTTTTGGTCTTTGTAGTAACCAGAGTTGCAGAGCTCACAACTGGTCCCTGAGTAGCCTTGCGGGCACATACAGATCTGTAATATTACATATTTAAAATAAGGAATGATAAAAAATATTAAATAATAAAATACTTAAAAATAACAAGAAATAGTCATTTTTCCTCCTTCCTCAAGAACAATTATTGGCATAGAAATCAATCTCGTATCTGTTTTCCAGATTACAGCAATTGTATTGTCTGGTTAAAAATTTTGCCACACGAACTCCGCTCACTGATGCAGTCAAAAAGTCGTGAAATTCACAGGTCTCAAGACGTGTAGTAATAAATTCATACCTCAATTCCTTTGGCTGCTGGGAGGACAGCATCGTAGTTCTGTGTGGCAGTGTCCATAGAAACGTCAGCGATGGTAGTGTCGTAGATGATGGGAACCACGGTGGCTCTCACAAGTACTCTCTTCAGATTCCTCAGGACGCTCATGAAGTTGCTGCGAGTGGCTGGGTTGACGGTGTTAAGGATGTACCAGCCGTCCTCTTTGAGCGGCACTTGGTAGCTCTGAGGGGCAAAAATTTTAATGAATTCAGTAGTAAGTAGTTTGGAATAAGACTTATGTTTTTGTCATTTCGGAAATGAAAATAAGCGCTTGGTCGTAGGACCTAGTGTAGCCATCAGTCTGGATTTTTCTGTTTATTTTATTGTGTGAATAAACGCAGTGCCTTTCTCAGGGCCATCAATAATTGCGATAGAGTGAAGTTACCGCCAAAGTTACAGGAAACATCTGGATGTGGAACGAACAGACAGGTATCCCAGAAGAAAGGGGAGGCCTATAATCAGCAGAGTGTGTTTCCGGGCTGAAATGATGATGATGATGTGGGTACTATAGTATTCTTTTAATTTTCACTTACGTATGAGACGCCAGATGGGAACTGGTTAGGGTTGGTCCAGTAGATGGAAATGTCTCCTCCATCGAGAACCACGTCTGTGCCTCGTTCAGACTTTTCGTACACATCCGAATTGAACTTCTGTCGCAGCGATATGCTACCGCCGTAAGACAGCACACGATTACCTGGAAAAAAAATATTGTTCAAAAGAAATGTTCAATCAGACCAAAACAACAAACTAAACGCATAAACGGAAGAAATTATTAGGCCAGCTTGTATCACGAGTCACTAAAACAGTTTAGTGCAAAATTGATTTAAAACGTCTGTTTCTGTTAATACTTTGGAGAAGACTAAGACAGAATTATGTTTTCAATAATATTTGCTGGCAGACTATTTGCTAATACTACTGAATATTTTGCACTTACCAGGGAAGATAGGCAAAGACCAGTAAAGTTCAATTTCAGGTCGGAAAGAGAAGGTGTACATCAGCTCGCTCTGTTGGAACATCGGCACGAAGTTGTCTTTGATAACCCTCTCGGCGTTAAGGTCGGTAATGGCGTAACCGCCGTAGTTCTCGCCCAGGACTGGAGCAGCTATCGGTACCCTTGTGTAGTGGTTGCCCTGAAGAAACGTGGCGGTTTAATTGGCGGTTTTTTCATCGTAATAAATATTTAATGCTGGTTTTTTTATTGCCAAAGATGTAATAATTTTCTTTAATAAAATTATTCTTCGACTTTTCTTTGCTAAGTTACCGTTTAATGTGAATATGAACCTTATTCTCATGTCCACAATGTTCATATTCACATGTGACGTTTATTTTATCTAGCATACTAAAGTCAAAGTGAGATAATTGAATCTTATCCTAATCCAGAACAGTCTAAATACTTACTTCGTGGCAGTCAGTCGTAACGCCAGAACAGTAACAAGACAGGCACCCGTCAGGGTTGACGGAATCGAGTCCAAAGGTACCAGGCCGGCAGCGGTCGCAGGAGTCACCTTCGACGTTCTGCTTACAGAAACAGTTACCAGCGGCATCGCAAGGCGCCGTGGTACCGCGAGGATCGCAACTGAAATACAATTTTCGTTTAAAAAGAGAAAACGGACGTGATTTGGATTAGTCGAAACTTTATTTTTAATAGCCCAATGACTCACCGACAGGGCTGTACGGTACTTGCTCTGTCAACGCAGTTGCCGTAAGGATCGAGTTCATATCCTGGCTTGCACAGCTCGCATTCATCACCGTCGGTGTTGTCAGCGCAGTCCTGTTTCAAAATAAACATTATGTGTACATGGTTACATACATGGTTCATTTTCCATTACAAACAGGAATTATATTGTAAACCGCAGTAGGGTTGGGAAAATTAAATTGAGAAGAATATAAATAAATACTTACGTAGCAGACTCCAGTCTCAGGGTTGCACATGGTAGATTTACCGTTGCATTCACATGGCTCACAGAGTTCCAAGTAAAGGCCGCTTGAGCTCCTACAAAATAAACAGTCGTTTTACATTATTACTAGATTGTCGTGATATGAAATTACCAGTATTATAATTGACAGGTAAGTTTAGTTCAGAAAGAACTTTAAGTCTTAGTATCCAGTTCTCATGCATGGAACATTTTCGAAATATAGATCTCTCTCTCGCATAAAAACTACGGCATAATGAATATGTAACTGACCTCTTGAAACCAGGCGAGCAGTCTTCACAGGACGTTCCGATGTATCCAGGTGGGCAGGTACATTGTTCGACGTGGAAAGCGGTGGGTCCATATCCATCAGGTTCGGCGGTCTCAATGCTGGCACTGACCGGGGAAGCCAGTTCCGAGCTCGGAGAGTACGTAGCCTTGATCAGGATTGTCTTAACGTCAGCAAGAGCCAAGAGGAAGTGTTCGCGTGATACTTCCTTGCCGTCAGGTCTGTTTGAAAGAAACAATTAATGTTAGAAGATATTCACAAATAAAAAACAGTTTGGCATTCTAGGACAATGGAACGGAATGGTTTTTTTTAGCCTCATGTACAAGAAGATGAAAAGGTATTTAAAAGCAAAATAATTAATTACAGACGTAAATAGAACGATGACATTATATTAGGACAACTCTTACCTCTGCCATCCCTTCTCAAGGAATTGGATGCTGGCGTTCAGAATACCCTCATGTGAAGCTTGGAAGTCTCCAAAGTAGTGGAATGTAAGACGGTTATCCTGTAAGACAATTTACGTGTCGTTAATGTAAGAGAAAAAAGAATCTGTTACAATGAACGTAAAGTTTGTGTAATAAAATACTTACACTAATGAGTTGGACATCAGCAGCCGAGTTTCTAAACCTTGGGTCGGGTGAACCTGGCACATTCTTGAGGACGTAACGTAGGGAACCACCGTACGATGTCACCTTATCACCAGCGAAACTGGCAGGCAGACTCCAGTAGTAAATAGTTGACCGGGAGCGATCAATTTCATTCAACGAGATATCGCCACGGGTCAGCTGAGGTCTGAGGTCAGTTTCTACTGGGGCAGTGTATCTAACGGCGCCGGGGGGTCCAGTGGGAGAGATGTTGTAGATCTTTACTTGGTCCACGATCTGTGGTACGTTGAACTGTACACTGGTGGTCTTGCGGCGGAGGTTGCTGCTCATACACTGTTGCGACACACCCGAGCAGAAGCAGAGGGCACATCCGTGTCTGAAATTGAGGTTTGGTTAGTCGAAGTCAGATTGATAATTTGTCACATTTCTGCAAAGTAGAATCAACTCAACGAAGGAATGACAACTCTACAACTATAATGACAGCTGTGACAAGTAATAATTACCTGAAGTCAGAAGACAGGTAGAAGGAATCGTTCTTGCACTGGTCGCAGTATCGTCCTTGGACGTTATCCTTGCACACGCACTCATCCGGGGGTCGGATCACCTTCGTCCCGGTCGGGTTGCAGTTGTCTCTTCGAACCGGTCGGCATGTGTTGCCGGGGATCATGGGGTTGCCTTCATAGCCAGGGGCGCACACCTCGCAGTGTTTGCCTTCATAACTATCAAAAATAAAATTAACGTAATATTTATAATCAGATTTAAATAGTAGTCGGCAAAGTAAATGTTTTATATTTTGACTTTGTAATATCAAAATAACAGTTTTTCACTGAATGTGTATGAAAATATATACGGCACTTATAACAAAAACTCATTTTTTCAATTTTTGTTTGTCTGTTTGTTCCGGCTAATCTCCGATACGGCTAGACCGATTTTGACGGTATAATAATTCCACGCGAACGAAGGTCGCGGGCAACAGCTAGCTGATAGTATAAATACATTTTCACATCAAAAACAAATTAAATTGGAGTCAGTGTTTCCTATTCAACTACTTTAATATATACTTTATTTTGATGATAGACAGGTCTTACCCAGGGAAACAGTCACAGATGACTGATCCATCTTGTCCGAGTGAGCAAGTTCTGGCGAACTGGTTTTCGCGGTTGGTAAGCGGGCAAGGGCATTGCTGGCAGGGTATGCCGCTCGATGGGTCACCATATGTGCCCACTGGGCATTCTTCAGGCATGCAGTCACCAAGCCAAGGTCCAACCTTCTTCCGAATGAACCCAGAAGCGCATTTCTATAAAATTAAAAAGAATTTGTATTGTTTGCTTGGTTTTCATAAAATATTTATGATATAATGTGAAGATAAGTCCAGTAAGATGTCTCCAATAATATACCTGGCAGGATAGTCCTTCGTATTCCTTGGGGCACGTGCACTCTTCCACGAGGCTGGCCACTCCCTGATTCACGTTGATGTGTTCAGCGGACTCCATAGTGAAATCAGTGATATTCACTCCCGCATTGTTCAAGTCAGCGCGCAGAAGGATCAGTTCGATCTCATCCAGTCTGAAACACATCGTGTCAATTATAAACTAAGGCAAGACGTAAACTGAAAGGTTCGTTCCTGCTCACTAATTCTAAAAAATACTGACGTCATCATAATGTCTTCCCTGGAAGCCGGTGTGTAGCCACTGGTGCTGTTCTTCATCCAGTCTTCAGGAGTCAAACGAGCTTCGATGGTGAGGTCCCGAGAGCCACCAGCACGACTGATGTGGTATAAGTTACCGTATTTGCCCTGCAGACCAAAAAATGGTTTAAGAATCGTTGTAAGTTTCTAGATTATATTATAAGCTTTTATTTTATTTTTCATATACCAGAAATGGTTATTATGAGGATACTTAATATTATATTGTTTAATATAACATTAATTTACCATCTATGTAGACCCATATTTTGCGAATAAATTATTTGATTTGATTTAGTAGTTTGTATATCCAGATAAATTATTATGTTCGTACGTAAAATAATTTACGAGTTGATTTTCATAGTTCAATCATTGAACTATGAAAATCAACTCATAATTTTAAAACAAATTAAGTTTCATTAATAAATTATATTTGTTTGGAATGTTTTTGAATGTTTGAATACCTTGATGACAATAGTTGGTATGCTGTCATCGAATCCATAAATTTGTGTGTGTGGAGACACAGTGTACTTGATGTGACCACCGTAGGACTTGAGCTGGTTGCCGGTGTAAGACTCCGGCAGGGTCAGGTAGGGATGCGAGCTTTGCCATGATGGTGAGTCGCCGAGTTTCGTTACCTGAAATGAAAGAGGTTCTAAGAATGGTCGTGGTAAACAAAATTTGATGCAAAACTGGCCCAAAACACAGTTACTACACTGCACTATATACATCAATATCAAACCAATTATTGATAACTTACCGTAGCTCCATTCCTCAGAGGCTGGTAATAATAATGGTTCGAGATCGGTTGAGAAGAATCAATGCTGACATCTCCTGTAGGCGAATGCTTGATGCCGAGGAGCCTGGTGCCTCCTTCTCCGAGAGGAGTCGGCATGTAGTAAGTATAAAGGTCAGCGCTGCGGCACTGGTTCGATTTTCCGAAGCAGAAGCAACGAATACACTCGCTTTCTGAACGCGCCTCACTGGAACACAGATATATTATTTAACGAACTGATTCCTTAACAATTTAAAAGTGCCTTAAACTGGATTATTTGAAATAAATGGTTTAAGTTTGAGCTAAAATAAATATTTAGCTCTGATTAACAATGTTATTCGAGAAATATACCTTGAATAGAAGTCAATCTTACCTGTTGAAGTATCCTCGTTGGCAGAGGTCGGTCCTGTTGACAAACACTATAGCATCTGGTGCTGCGAAGGTCGTTCCCTTGTTGTTGATAGCTTCACAAGAGTATGCTCCGCTGTCTTCCGGCTGAAATGCAGGAAACATTTTATGTGAAAGAAAGACAACACACTTGATCACAAAAAAATATCAGCACCATAGTCTACAGAACAATTAAAACATTAGGTTATGTATTATTTATGACCATTTTATTATTAGATAGACTGCAGTAACAGCAGTGGCTGTAGAACGATTTGGCCGTCGTCCTTAAAAGTAATTGTGTTACAAACAGTTACAAACCTGCATGTCAGGGCAAGTGAGGACACCAATACCCCTGTCACTAGTCCAGGTACACTTGGGGCGGACGTGGCCCCAGTTCAAACGCCATGAGATCAGCGGGGTGGGCACACCGACAGCCTCGCACCTCAATGTCAGGCTCTCGCCAGGATTCAGCTTCACATTTGATGGTTTCGGGGGGCTGGTCACGTGAACAGGAACTGAAGAAATAGATGTGTGTGAACAGACCGCCATTTAGGAGCCACTTATTCTCAATGATTTTTACGCAATTGACTTTATTAGAAACAAGACAAGACTTTTTTACACTTGACTGAAGCTGGTTTTTTATTAAAAGTTGTATTTAAGAATATTTATTGTACTTACTGCATCCATATTCATCGGAGCCATCTTGACAGTCAGTCTGGCCATCGCAATGGAAACTCTTAGGGACGCACTGATCTCCGGACTTGCAGCTGAACTCAGCCGGTGCGCATTTGCCAATCTCATTCGCGTAGCCACAGTTCTGTTCATCTGAAGAATCTCCACAATCGTCTTCGGAATCACAGATCCATGTCTTGAGGACGCATTTACGGTTGTTACATTTGAACTGGTTAGGCTCGCATATGCCATCGTGGTCTGGAAAATGTTTGTAGGTCAGTAGTATTCATATTTACAACAAATTTTTGGCTTCATTGGTATTTCTTTTTGTGTAGGTACAATTCAATGAGCTTTTGGTAAAATAAATAAGCTTTCTTTGAACTCTGGATAATTAATTCTCCCTAAAATTATCATCTATATAATTATGTAGAAGTATGTGGTTGGTACAAGATACTTACGGCAATTTTCTTCATCCGAACGATCGGCACAGTCGTAATTATTATCACAAACAGCAGATTTAGGGATGCACTGTCCATTACCGCAGGTGGCTTCGTAAGGCTGGCACGCAGGGAACGGAGGCCTGTAGGTAATAGCTGCAAAAAAAATGGTGTCAAGTGTTAACAATTTGGTGATTTTAGCGAAAGGTTGGTTGAAAAGAGGTGTGATGGTGCGTCGTGCAGAAAGTTTAGAATATGAATGTGGAATGTCAAAGTTCGACTCGAAGGAGAATTATACGGCTGTTTAAAAAAAGTAAAGGAGCCGAATATTAAGGAGACCGAAGGCTGCTAGAACTACGTCTAGGTTACTCCGGTCTCAAATAAGTTCGAATAAGGGCAGGATAAAGGTAATTATGATGTTGGGGGTTTAATACTCACGAGCACTGTCCACTTGCAAGTTAACACGCACTTGAGACCCAGAATAGCGTAAATAGTCGTCGGCCTGACAAATGTAAATTCCGCTGTCGGCTTCCTGCAATATGAAGTGGGTACATTAAATTAATGACAGATTTTAAACTTCATCGTATGAGTATAGACAATAATGTATGATAACGAGTCTGCATAGCTTACAGCCTTGTGAAAGAAATTTCGAAACGCTTAGTTGACACTTCACGTGACCCAAGGGCTGGCTTTAACCTTGGTCAGAGGTGTTAGGATAGTGTTAGTGTTTTTTTATTTTGTACTTCTTTTATATAGTTTACTTAGTTGAAAACCAAACATTTTGATTTTCCCTTTTTGTGGAACCCACAATTTTAACTCTTGACCTCGAGCATGTTTTCAACACGACGTTGTTTTATTTCACTAGATTTCAATGAGATCTTTAGCATCAAGAGTTGAAACTTCTCGTTAAAAAACGTGCTCTCGTTTCCGCATGCTTAATAGATCCGATCCAGCCTGTCCCTTGCTGCTCTTCCCAAGGGGCGCCCTAAGCCGAGGTCCGTAACCCACAGAAGGTAGTGCTTAGAGTGTGGTCGCTTAGTATCCCTCAAGATTATATGGTTAAGCAAAAAACAACCTGCTTGCTGACGCCTTTCAGTAAAAGAAACATAATTTTATTCTGAAGTACTTACGGTGACTTTGAACATCTCCAAACGTCCTCTAACATCAGTAGAGCCTTGTTTGATTCCGCCATCCCTCGTCCATCTGACATTGGCACGGAGAGGTCCCTCATCTCGACATTGGAACACCACATCGCCACCTAAAGGAACCCATTGAGAATATACTGATGTTGACGGAGAAATGAGACCCAAAGTTTCATCAAACTAATGCAGCATTCCATGGAGTTTTTTTTCTATGATGTGACTGTACCTACCCTTCTAAGTCATCTGTAGTACATGCTGTTGTTCTTTTATAATGTAGATTATCTTATTAGAATGCAAAACGAATGTACCTAAATGTTTTAATATACAAAAGATTTGATCATGAGTTATTTTTTTCGAAGTAGAGCTGATTACTCTGAAGATTTAATATAAACCGGTACGATCATTGCTCTGTCCACTCGCAAGATAGATACTTCACATTATCTGTCAGGTGAGTGGAGCCGCGGCTGCAATTAGCCTGCACCGGTTGAACTGAACCTTTACGAAACCAATGAATGGATGATAAATCTAAATAAAACTACTACATAAATTATTTAAAACGTGCAACAATCATTATTAAACCCTTTATGAATTTGGGAATAACTGTGTTTTTATTATCATTATAATCTTGCAGTTTAAATGCTACTCTGATTTCAGAAATTGAAGAAGTAAGACTAATATTACAATTTCCATTGTGTTATTTTGTTACCATACTTTTTGCTACTTTTTATTAAACCCTTATATTTTTTGTTAATGAAACACGGATTGAAGATACACCTGTGTTACCATCATTTAGATTCAAATATACTTTTATCGATGTGTATATCAATAAAAACCGTATTTATTAAACTATACAAACCCCTTTATAAGATCAAACAACACGACTTACGCGCGTTTTGTATTATTTTAATTATAATATTAATGTTTTAAATTAGTATTATCTTACTGATAAAACCCATATTATTATAATGTTAATAAAAGAATTCAAAAATCCCTTGGCACTACTATAAATATTCTATACTAATAAAAAAAATTGTAGGTATACAAATAAATAGGTAGGTAATGATTATTTTACAGAATGGTTGGGACATCAACACATAAAAGTTTACCATGAATTTAGCAAATAAACCTAGAAACCTGCTGTTGCTCTAGGCTGTTTGTGTATGTGAGCTTAAATGTTTGTAAACACACCCACGATACAGGAGAAATTCCTAGTGTGGGGCAACGTCTTTTTATAAAAAAAACCCCCAAAGTTAAAATATACGGTTATTAAAAAAAACAGCTGTCTGTTACAATTTTTTTTTTAAATAATAGACTAAATGTTTTAACGCTGGGTTTCTAGATTTATATACTAAATTCTTGGTAACCGTTAGTGCCTCGAAGTCTCTCCAGCCTATATTTTAAAATTATTACATTATTTTCCTAATAACAAAATAAAAATAAGTTAGCATGCAGTGAAACCCGTTTAAAATATAATAAATAACAGTATCCAAATAATCATTATGGCGAACAAACTCTCAATTATTATTCATGATAACAATATTACATATTGATATTAATAATAATGGTTTGTTAGGCTAACTGCTCCAATAGTTGTGTTGTAGCCGTTAAAGAAAAAAAAAAGAAAAACAGGGGCCAACCATCACCTCTTTAAATGTAAAAATGAGATAAGTCTCCCATCGCTTGCCCACACCCAAGTAACATTAAAATAATACTGTTTTAAAAGGTGGTAGTTGGTCTGCAGGTTAAAACTATGACTGTCTAAACCCAATATTAAAAATTAAGCTTTAAAATCATAAAATAACAATGTAAAATATAATTAAATTACGCAAAATGTTCCAAATTATGAAGCCGTAAAATGTAAATGTTATGAAAAACCCATTATTGATTTGGTTGCCCAAAATAAAATCAGGCAAACCGACTCACCAAAGTTCACTGTTCCACCACCATGAAAGAAATAACAAGAAGATAGTATTATTAATAAATTCTAAGAAAACACTAAAAAATACCTACCTACCTAAAAAAATCTAGGTTACCTCCATCCTATGTCAAATTGCCTGTTATAAAAAAAAACTATGACTGCGTTACAGCTTGGTTCCTCTAGCACGAAATCTTTTGTAATACTGTTTATTCAATAGTTATAACTTAAAACAAAAATGGTGAAGATAGGCAGATATCTAAGCAAGTAATTTTAGTCGATAATATTACCTATTTTTCAGAAAACAAGCTGCTACTTTTGGTTAACAAATAAAAATAATGACTGGTTTTTTGGGTTAAAAGGGACTATTCGCATCTGAAATGCAGCAGCAAAAAATATATGAAATAATCTCATCACTTAATTCCGATTTTTCAGATTACGATTAGTCACTTTCAGTTTGCTAGTTACCTAGAAATAAAGCGTATCTAAGTATCAAAAATATTCACGCCTGACGGACTTCACAGCGTGTCTTTAACGTAACCGTGGAGGTATCCTAGGGAACCCAGCACGCTGATGCGAGTATCCTCGCAAAACTACGCCTAACATCGTGTAACTACACATATCATCGCGTAACTACGCTTATACTTCCATTAATACCTTCCACTTATGTAAATTCAAAAGCGATATTCGTCATAAAGCGATTGTAATAGGACCTTTTTCAAAAGGTTTCGTCGCAGATGGCGCACTTCGCAAAATGTGCACTAGACAAAAAACGTGCACTTCGCAATTGGTGCACTTCTCATAACAAAAAGGGTACAGTTCCGAAAATCTTATGTTCGTAATCTGTCATTTTTATAATACTTTGAAAGGAAATCGCTTTTTAAGGTAGCGTAAAAGTAATTTATTTATGTCTCCTCGCGTGTCCTTGTGTTTCCTCACGTAACCGCACATCCGTCAGGTATGAATCACATTATTGAATGTTTTAAAAAACACTACAGTATTTTATTTCACTACCCTGCAACTTTCCGCTTGGCTATCTGTAGCTCACCTGATGCTCCCTGCCTCTTGTTAGGAAGATGCAATAATTTTACATAAATATAAATGCAGACATTTATTCGAGTTTTCTAAACTCGCATTTTACTTTAGTGCCAATGACAATCTTAATGTGACTAGGTGGACTAATTACTTAAATTCTAGGAAAAATGGGTGTACCAGAAAGTTTTGATATGAAATATCGGAGTATCCTAGGTTGCATCGAAGCAACCACATTTGGTAACGCATCTTTGTAGATTGCCTCATGTAAAATGTTACTGACTTTCCACTCAAAAATACCCATTCATCGTACAGAAAGGGAGCTCGCTCACTACGCGGCCACGACAACTAGTTTTCATTCTGGTTGAAGCTTCTGCGGCTAACTTCATGGTCCTGGCCGCGTAGTGCGTCCGTCCCTAGGTCCGATTTTGTCGCTGAAGTTAACGTTGCGCTCACATTCGGAATTGTACCTTAAATCCAAATAGCTAAGAACTACCCTAATACTGGAGTGCTGTAAAATTCACTTTTGCATCCGCTATGACATTTTGACAACTCTGACATTACGGGTAGTGAAGAGTGATCGTTCTAGCTTACGATATAGAGCTGAATTTTCCAACCTCATGGCGACACAAAATCACAAACTTGAACTCGCGATTTACAATATACAATTTACCAAACAAAGGACTTACCGTGTCTGACGGACTGGTCGGGGGGGTACGTCTTCAGGTTCAGGGCAGGAGGGCCTGAAATTAAATAACCATTAAATACGACGTATTTTGGAGTGTTGATAGTTGTTACTCTTGTAGTGTTTGAGTTGTATATTTTATTCAATTAACAAACTTTTATTTTTTAGACATAGTTTTCCTTTTTCTTGTATTTTGTTCTTGAATATTTAATAACTCAGTTTGTGATTTTCCTTAAGTATTTTTTTTTATTAGGTTTTTGTTTAAAATAAACATTCTGTACAGAGTCAGTAAAGAATACCTATAAACCGTGAGTCTTAAAAAAATGTTAGTTTTGTTTTCATAACTGTACAATACTTTTCACGGTGTAAGTATTATGATTATAATTATCACCTTACCTGACGCAATGATTAGTTTTATTATATTAAATTATCATTCAAATGTTATACTTATATTATTAACTGGCGACTTCAGTCTCAAAAAGTCGCAAAGTCAAATGACTACAGATAGATAGTATGATACAGTTTGTTTGTAGGTAGTAAAGAAAATTAGAATTTAATTTGTTAGTTTATTCTTACTACGTCATTCTGGAATTCGGTTAAGTGAAATACGTTTTATCGAATTATTTCAACAATGATAGTTACAATGAAAACATCATGATATACGGAGTAAAAATTAAGAGATACATTTAGGTGCTAACAGGTTTTAGATCTTTGTCTTAGTTGACTAAAATGTAAATCGACAAATCCAGAAATGTTGACAAAACGTATTTCATGCAAGAGTTTTGATTAACGTGGAGCTTTTTTTAAAAAGGATTTTGAATTAAGATATGATCAGTGTGTCTGTGATTTAAATGTTTACTAAAGATTTTCTTTTATATTACCTACCAATTTTCGATGCAATAGAAACTTGGTAAAAAAGTCACTTTTATGTGTCTGATAAATGTCACGACACTCTGTTGAGGCGTTATGTCGGGAACAATGGACATGTTACAAAAACGTTTACTGACACGAAAAAGACATCACATTATTATAAACTGAACTGTCTCCTTGTCTGAAACGGGACTGTTTCTGAGCTGAAATCACTCACAATCGGTTTGAAATCGACATAACAACAAACTCACTTTCACATTTAGGCCCGCTTGCACCACAAATCCCAAAATACGTTAAACGTTTAAACGCTGTTCTGTTTCTGTAATCTTCTTAGACAGAAACGGTTCAATACCGTTTCTATCAATAGCGTTTACCGTTAAACGCATCTTGTGTTTCATGGTGCAGGCGTGCCCTACAGTATTAATAAGAAAAATTCAGAATCCGTTAAATAAGGATTAGGGGTCTGTCCCTGTTAACACTATGTTAGTGTTCAACGGCGACTAGAAGATTACAATATTATCACAGATCATTCAGTCGATTCCTTACTGTGGCGGGGACAGTCAAATTCGTCACTGTAGTCGAAGGGACAGTCGATGCGACCATCACAACGCTGGTTTACGTGAATGCACGGACCATTCTCACAACGCCATTGCTGTGGATACCTGCATTCGCGGCCTAGTAAACGGAATTGACAGTTTAGACCCGAAAGTCCAGCGAAAATTTGACCTACCACACAATTCAATGATAGTAAATGGTAAACTTAAGAATAAAAGTAACAAAAGTAAGTAGTAGTAGTAAGTTTCTAGGTACAAACAGTTAAAAACATTTTCTTTTTTCAGATTTTTGGATTCTCTGAAAGATAATCCAGACGACCAGGAGCTCGAAGTCCAAATCTCCGTGGAGAATGTTGTCGAAGCAAAATATAAAAATATCGAAACAGTTGACCGAACTCAAAATGGCGAACTGATGTCGAAATTAGCAGTTCAATCCGGTTTGGTCGCTATAATTTTTTAACCAACTGTTGTTATATGTCCAATAAACATCTCTGCGAAAACGATAAATGTATCTAAGAACGTAAAACTTACCAGTATCAGGGTATCTGCCGACACCCGGTGTGACGGGGTAGTACTTAGGCCTTTCCGTCGTGGTATAATACGGGTCAGGGGTGACCGGTTGCCTGCTGGTGGTCGATTGTGGGCAGTTCAGTTCGTCAGTACCATCCCGGCAGTCGACATTACCATCGCAGAATGCAGAAGTCGGGAAACATTCGCCGCTGCGACATTGGAAGCTATCCTCCGCGCAAGCTAGAACGATAATATGAACTGATTAATGACGAGTTCTTTTAATAGAGAATATTAGTAAAAAAAGGTTCCAACTCTCGAAACGTGCAGGAATGGCATCACACTATGACTAATTAATTTTAACAGTATAGCAGTACAAGTATCTTTTGGGGCGCGCCCATGCTCGGAACTATAGACGCTATCCTGTTTTTTCAATACATTTAACAAAAAACTTGCACAAAATGTTCCCTAAAAGCACCCCCCTGTATACATCACATCATTCGCCAAAAGATCCGTGAAGCACTTCATGTCAAACCTCTTACGATTGTAATGAATTAACCAGTTATAAAAATTTGAAAAAGGTACTATGGGGTTTTACTTTCACATAAATATAATAAATAAATAGGTATGAAGAAACTTGTTATTTTTTACAATCGTAATCACGAAATCAAAACGTTTACAGGATTTTAAGCAGAGTGAAAACGTGCACGTAATCATGTGAACCAGAAGGAATTTGGCCTGTTCCACAGCTTCGGATAACTCGTCTAGAAATTAGGGAATGCCTATCCGGATACTGTAGAACAAACTTTTGAAATCGCTCGCGACAAGGATCCATCAGTTTCATGATTTATTTATCCATAGTTAATTTTGTTTTTATTGGTTTTAGTTCGTAGGCTACAAACTAATATTGAGACAGAAATGTTTCGAATCCTAGTAGCGAACGATTTCATTAAGAAATAATTAACAAATAAAATGGTGACAAAAAACAGGTGTAAAGCAGCTATGAAAATCCTAAATCGTTGGTCTAAAATGAAACTAACCTACATACAATTATGGTATGATTTACGATGTATGGTAAAATAGGAAATAAACAGACAGTTCGTCTGGAAGGAATCAACAATAAATCGGGATTCACTAATTATTTTTATTTCAATCAAACCGCATTCCAACATCTGCTTGAGAGTACGTCCACATCTGAGTGTAATTTTAACACCATCGATCGTGTAATTAGTACACCTTGTGTTTCAATAAAAACTGCTTTTTGCAAATCCACAGGTAAAATGACGAATCAGACTTAAAAAGGGATACTTAATTAATCGCGGTGTGTGTGAGGCGTCGTTTTTATACGAATATTGGTTATTTCTTTGATAGACTTAGTTACTGTTGGATTTAACATCATTAATTTGGTTTCAGAAAGCCGCTTATTGATTATACGGCTTGCTATCTCACAGAGAGTAGGCCTGTGTCCCAGCTGTGGGAACTTTACAATCTGATTATGCAAATTCTCCTTAATGATAACTCAATATCTTTGTTCGAAAAGATTTAGCAGACAGCGGTTGTTACACTCAGATATGGCAGTACGAAAATGAGTAAGATACCAGTATTTAAACAGTTCTGTTCATCTGAAAAATCGTAGCAATCGTATAGATTGTCGCAACGTCTCGAGTGAGGAATGCACCGGCCGTCGTAACAGGTGAACTCGGACTCGTGACACTCCGCCATCACTGGTGACCTCGACGCTCTCGTCATGTACCAAGCTGAACACCCATTGTGAATATCAACGTTCCTATTTAGGCAATGTACCCTAATTCTATCCTAGACTAGGCCAGACGGCAGAGCTACCCCACTTCTATCCCGGTCAAGTACAGTAACATCACAACAATTTCCTGGCCATTTGGTATCAACACCACTATGGTTCAAATTCATGAAAATGTAACCGATGCTTCGTCTATTTTCTTATCCAATAAATGAATTAATAAAAGTAATAAAAAGAACTACTTTGCTTTTCAGTCACGGTTTTGAATTTTTTACACATAATTTTCAGTGCAATTCTTAAATTTCCATACTTCTTGCTGACTGGCTTAAGATTCTGGCATAAGCTATAATTTGAGTGTTAAGTGTCAGGAAAGAGAGAAGGAAAAGAAGTACCATTCCAGAGAAGGCACAAATTATTAGCATCTAGAAGTGCGTGGTGCGTTACTTTCAACAGAGAATGTGCCAATAAAGCTCACTGGTACCACAAATCACGAAATGCATTAAACGCTCAATAAAATCATTCCTTCTCTTCCTCTTCAAATGATTGAATAAAATAGAATGATTTTTTAAATACGTTTATTATTAAATGCATTAATGAGTGATGGTGCAAGTGCGCCAAGTATTAGTTCATTAAGTGCGATAGTTAAATTATTATTAGTAGTGCTTCTTTTAACCTCTAAAGCGTGTTTGTGCCCTGTGCTTGCCAATTATGTATATGATAAAAACACCCATTGAAGTTGACTGATACTTGTTTTTGACAAAACTCTGTTCTGCATTGCAATTTACATATTTGTTTTAAGAAATCGTTTTATTCCTTATAAAGTCAATAAAAGCATCATCAATTTCTTTAATTTTATAACGATGTGATACAGTCGCTTTTTTATATTCTATCCCTATTTGAGATTGTATTTTGACTATCAATGAACTTCTATATATTTAGAAGAACAGTACAAACATATGAAACAACTGCTAAAAATAATGAAGTTACGAATGACTTTAAAATTAACTAATCGATTCATCAAATTGAACCGAATGACGGAAGGTCTAAAATAATGATATTCTTAATTTTCTTTGTCATTTGCTAACAATGTATATTCTTTAATAATTAAATATCTAATTCCTCGTTATAAAGTGTTTTGAAGCAGAAATATGTTAATACTTACGGCAGTTAGCTTCATCAGAACCATCTTCACAATCATAGTGGTCATCACAGAAGAAACTTTGGTCAATGCAGAGATTGTTCGACTGACATCTAAATTGTTCCAAAGTGCACGTCTCTGCAATAAAACGTCATTGTTAAATACACGAATAATGGCGCCAGAGAAAAACACAACACAAGGCTAAAGACATAGGTCCTTCTTGTCTTGCGCTTCTCACCAGGCACAAAGTTGGTACAATAGTATGGTCCAGGCCGTAATACTCACCAACAAACTAACAAGGCAAGTTTAATAAAAGCTTATAAAGATGTGTGGGACTGAGAACAAACTTGTTGAAAAGTCATTATCAGAGCCGTAACCAGTATTTTGCCCTGAGACTCCCTGAAAGACTACGAAATAACCAAAAATGCTTACATAAAAATATAATTAAAAAGTATTTAATAACTTACCGCCAGGTCTGGTGATTATAGTTTCATTGCAGTTGGTCTCGTCACTGCCATCCATACACTCGGGTATGCCGTTGCACCGCTGCAAGTACGTAATGCATTCGTCGGATTTGCATCTAAAATAAAAACATTAGCTTACAGAAACCTGAAGGTAGGGCAATCTCTAACTTTCGCATAACGCATATTTCGCTGTAGGCATTGACATAGCAATTCGCATTAAAATTAACACATACGTAAAAAAATACAAGAAGCAAAAGGTAGATAAGTAATAAACTCTATGTCGTCAGTTACCTGAAGTCACCAGGTCGATCACAGTTGTAGCAGTCAACTTCATCTGATCCATCGGAACAGTCATGTCGGCCGTCGCAAATCTGACTGGCCGAAATACACGTGCCGTCGCATGGGTGGGCACACGCTTTAAAAACAATACGACTCATTTGAATACAATAAACTTAAAAAGCAAACATTCAAAGCTGACAACAGAAATAGTCGCAAGATTCGCAAGTAGCCGCAAATGGACGCAGAGCCGTTTGCCATGGCACCGACAGCACTGGCTAATTAGAAATAAGCGATTCAGTAGGTATTAAATAATAGTCAGTGGGAACAAACCGCAATTAAATTTCAAAGATTATGAAATCTATCAAAATTGTGATGGATCTGAGAAATGTCACTGCGATTCATTCCCAGCACAATCAAAGCCAGCCTTAAATGTAGTGACAAAATAAAATATTTCTATTGTTGATTGATTGAATTAGTCATTCATACGGTTCAAGAAAAATTCATTCATAAATAAAAAATACATCACTACCCCGAGTTAAAATCCGAGTTGTAGGGTGCTCAAATATTGAGAAACATAAATACTTTACCTTTTCGCTGTATTCTACAAGTTTTCTCCTTTTGTTGTGCCCTAAGTGTCTGCCTACTTAGAACCTATTTACAAATCATTGCTTAACTTCGGGATAGCGCTCTAGTCCAGATGTATTACCATAAACCCAGTCAGCAAATGATTTTTAGTTGGCGTTATCAACGGCCCTATGATTTGGATAGTCGGCATTAGGGTTTAAAAAATAACAACTAGTAAACTCCACGAATATTAATTCGATCGAAAGTTGATGGTACTGCATCTGAACGATTTTAGTATGCCTTCTAATAAAATTAATATAAAACAGTTAATTATGTATCTAAACTTAATGTACCTTCACAGCCGTCCTCGTCTTCTCCTCCATCACATTCTCGTATATTGTTACATTTTTCTGCGCACTGTACACGAGATCCTGCATTGCAGATGAAACGTCCAGGTGGACACGAACCTGAAAACATCACGAAGTTTTAACTCTTCGTCGTCGCTTCTCCCGAACCCCCTGTGCGATTAACACATTGCGAGTAACTACGACTGTTACCACTTCAAAAACAAAATTATAGAAGGATTTCAAAATGTAGTTGACAAATAAACTGGCTGAAATACCAAAGAAAAACGAAGTAACATTCGATCTGAAAGTTCGAGTATCTAACTACTAGAATAACAACAAACATAAAGACACTGCTAGAATATAAACAGAAATAGAAAAGTATTCATGCGAAAGGCATGCGCATGCTTCTAGCTATAAAAATGAAATGTGGACCTTCTATCACATTCGATGGTTCACAATTTTTCTCGTCAGAACGATCGGGACAATCGTATTGACCGTCGCATCGTCTCCGAAAACTTACAAAATATGCACCGTCGATGCATTTCCAATAGTCATTTCCATGGGCCCCTAAATATTTACACAAATATGATGATTCTTGGAAAAAAATATTCGTTCTTGTCACCGTCCATCAATCGTTCGAAGTTGGTAGATCTTTGGAAGAGGTAAACATTGGTTTAGTGTTACAGGTGTAAAATAGTTTAGTGTTACAGGTGTAAAATAGTTTAGTGTTACAGGTGTAAAATAGTTTAGTGTTACAGGTGTAAAATAGTTTTCTGACTATCGTTTTACATTGGCTTGAGTTTAGTTGCAATATTTTTTTTTTATATTGATGCCGCAAACAGCATGATTAAAAAGACATACAAATTCAGTCAGTTAGATTTTCTATCAAATTAAAGGGCCTATCTATTTATAACGATTGACGTACGATAAAGAACGGTGAGCAAATGAATACAAAAGAAGGCATTCGTCAAGCATTACTTACCGCAATTGTACTCGTCTTCACCATTACTGCAGTCATCCCGACCGTTACAAAGATAGGCTATATTTATACAAGAACCGTCCCGACACGGGTATTGGTCCCTTTTGCAAGGGCAGCTGGTCTCGTCGGTGCCGTCATCACACTCCACTGTTTCATTGCATCTGGCGTCGGCTCGCACGCACATTCCACTCGTGCATTCATATTCATAAGCCATGCAAACTGGGCCTGCCGTAATAGTGCACCATAACCACATAAACACACTAGTAAGGGAGTCATCAGTTCATCACAAACAAGAATCCCTTTCTAATGCTATCAAATTAAAATAAGAAATTAAAGCATTCTAGATGGCTAAGATCTGTTCAGTTTAATCTAGTCATCCAAAATGATAAACTTGAAGCGAATGCCTGGCAGATAAAAGTTCTAATTCATTAAACTTCTTGAGTTTCAAAGGTAACCTCATGTTCAGCGTAGTTCACGTCTAACAGGCGATCGCGTCAAGTTCATGTTAATTAATCAATGTTATGAATATTAATCTAGTAAAGTGCAGCTTTAATGCTGTGCATTTAAATAAGCAACTGAATGTACAAATTAGTTTGTAGAGCAACATGCTAAAGGGAGGTATAAAGATTCACCGTCACCTTTTAAAATTGATGTCTAAAAAATTTACAAAAATCATTGTTTAAAAATTTGGAAAAAGTTCAAACCATAAGCACAATCGCGTTCATCAGAACCATCTTGACAGTCATTAGTTCTGTCACAATGTTTGGATGCGGGAATGCAGTGTCCATTATCACATTTGAAGTCGCTCGCGCCACATGCTAGTCGGTAAAAGAAATATACTGCAGTCATATTGATTACTTCAGAAGCTGACAAATCACCAGCAATTCGAAAATTATAGATTGAAAGAAATGAAAAGAAGAATAAAAAATCTGTTTGAGAAATTGAAATGATAAAACCAATCACCATGGAGACTCATTGGAAAGAGAAAGATATAGAAATAAAGTCAGAATAAAACAGATTCAGAAAAGTAAAAAAAAGGTAGTAAGCCAAGTAGAACCCTAAACGGAAAAAAATAACTTACGGCAGTTCTGTTCGTCTGAAAAATCTCCGGGCGTACAATCATATTGACGATTGCACCTTAGAGACTCGGATAAGATTTTTCCACTTCTGCATTTAAAGTAGCCAGTGGCTGGAAATACATGCAAAGCCATACATGTAAACTGATCATTATGATTCAAATTTGAGGTCGGATGGTAATTTGAAACTCTATCATGCATGAGGTAAGACATAGTTTCAGTGATATTAATGTGAATTAATATGGAGCTTGAAACGTTATCTATTTGATGAGATCTATTGGGGGTGGACTAAGTGTTTGTTCAATCTTTATGGTTCTGGGTGTCTTACCGATACAGTTCCTTTCGTCCGACCTATCTGTGGGGCAATCAACCCGTCCGTCACATCGTTTAGTCCGTTTGATACAGCTCCCATGATCGCATTGCCATTGGTCTGATCTGCATGCTTTTAGAATGACATGGTTTATTGTACACGCTGTTATTGGGTTAGAATTTAGTATCCGCACCATTGTTTATGTGGTTTTGTTTATATATTATACGATTCATATTAATTTTTAATAAAATATCGTTTTTGACTCTTAGAGAGCGAAACGGGAGCTTTTCGTGTCTCACAGTACAAGACGCATTGAGTTTCAAAATTGACTTAGATTTAAACGAAATGAAACAAACACAGATTTTACGTACCTACCTAATATTATATGTTCGCACATAATAGCAAGCAACCTCTAACAATGCATCTTGTATACTCAACAAGTGTTGTTAATTTAAAATGAAATCTTTGAATATAAACATGACCACATTTCGGTTAGTTGCGTTCAAGCGAATACTTACGACATCCGATTTCATCGCTGCCGTCTTTTTTGCAGTCCTTGAAACCGTCGCAACGGAGTAGTATAGATACGCAGGAGCCATCGTGGCACCTGAACCTCCCAGTGTCCTTACAAACATGGTGACCGGCCCACCATATAACCGTTGACACTTACCGTACAAATAATCCGCGAAAGCAGCGTGTGATAATTCCACGTTAGTCAATTTGTTTTTGGATTGGAATAAGGCATTATGAGGTGACACAAGAATTTTGATGAGAAAAAGAACCTAGCAGATTTAGCTTAGTACAACGTTATTCTTGACATAGGTCCCCTTTTGCCTTACAATATGTCTCGATGATTAGTATCTCATGCGATATACTGCTATGCTCAATGTTCATGCATATTTTGGTAGTCGTTACATTAAAATAGTCAAATTTCTCAACTGTTTTCACCCGATATCTTGCAGTTTTGCTAGAATCAGTCAGGATTATGCACTTGCCGTCCTGCTTCAGCCTGCTGTGCCGTTCATAGTAGCTCTCGTTTGTTGACTCTGTCTTCTTATCACTAACTTCTACCATACACTTACCACAGTCTTGTTCGTCGGAGCCGTCCCCACAGTGATATTCGCCATCACAGCGTTTGCGCTCTTCAATGCAGACGCCATCACTCTCGCAACGGAATTCGTCGCTTCGGCATTCTACAGAACATACGAAGAGCATCAGAAACAAGTTAAGTAGTTTTTGTTATCTACAAATTATTGCCATTGGTAGTTAGTAGGCTAGGTTTTAATTTTTCTACGCAAAGGTAGCAGAACTGTCTACTCAACTACAAAGTGCCTCAATGATAGAAATATAAACAAACAATAATCGCTGCCCCATCAACTTGAACCACAAATTTCCACTCAGAATTCGATTAATCAGCACGAAGTAGCTATTATTATTTTCCCAGGTTTCTAAGGCTGGTACGCATTGACAAAGGCGCCTTGCGAATTAACGTCTGGTGACTTGCTAGCGAAGTCGCCAAGCGCGCACTGCAGCCGGCTGCGATACGAAAAGAGGATGAAAGTTAAAAAGCATTCGTATATCTATGAGTACTAGGTAGGTACTTACCGCAGCCTAGCTCATCGTCCTGATCCGGGCAGTCATATACGTTATTACAGCGGCGGCTTGACTCAATGCAGTTACCGCTACGGCATCTAAAATCGTCGGCACCACATGCTCCTGTTGACAAACAAATAAAATATTATAAACTTGATGTAAAAACATTTAACAATGCCATCTAGCCACGTCGCCAGACACAGTAGGAACTACGTTAAATGCTCACGTTTCCAACAGATGGCGAAACTAAGAATTGCCAGTCGTGGTTCTAGATAAATGTATAAACGTTGTATTTTAACAACACCACCAACTTATTATATGATTTAATAGCGTAATATATTTATTTCCAAAATGAAAATATGTTTATTGGTTTTTACGAAAGCGTCAAAGGAGTAACAATCAGCGTCATCTAGTAGAAGTTAGAGGTATCTGAATAAAACTTAGTGTGATCAAAATATTTCCATTGTTGTTGTCTACATGAATAAAGTGATTTATTTTCAATTTATTCCTCAAAACGAGAGACAGTCCTGACGAGACAGACTGCTATTATTTCCAGAACAGTAGATCAAGTTTTAGTTCCGAAAATAAGCGTAAGATGGCGCTGTAGCAGCTTCATTAAAAGCTACAAAGGGATACGATTGCGTAGATCAAACAGTTTAACTTTTAAGAAGTTAAAGTCTCAACGCGATGCAAGACTGTGGTTGCCTATGCAACTATCTCTGCACCAATTTCTGGGACAGACTTTGGCAAGATAAGTTGACGTTTCTCTGTATACTTACGAATTTGGAGTGTTTGAGCAAGACATTGCTGCGGAGCATTTAATTTAGAAACATACGAATCTGTTAATGATACAGAGATGCTTGGTTGGAACTTGGGAATATCAGTAGACCACTAGACGAATTTGTTGTATCTTAGATAACTCGTCTTCACATAGACACCAAGTCGCGATAGTATGTCCCTACATATGAATTTGATTGCGTAACAAAAAAAGCCTTATAGTAATGAACTTAAAATAGAATATCACACCACCCAAAGCTCATCAAATCTAACTACGCAGCACTTACCACCTCGCTCACGTAAGCTCACGTTTAACAAGTGCTCAAACGACACAACTCTAGTTAGCATAAATCGACAATAAAAAAAGGAAAAGAGGAGCGTAGTCCCGACAAATTTTCCACATCTTTTGTTCTATAAACAGTAACACCTATGCGTATTAAAATTCCGTCGTTGTTCGCCGGGGCCTACTACGTGGTATACTTAAGACTGCATAAATAGGCGAGTACCCGCGAGTCTTACGGGTTCAGAGTTTGCGCGTACGCTGCCTGGTGAAAATCGCAAAGTTCGTCGGGCTTTAGTATTATGTATCGCGACCACGTGGCGGTGTTTAACAGTCCAGAGACGCGCGAGCCACGAGAAATCAAGTTGGGTACTTTATGCTTCTTTTTTACGCTGACATCTATGGAGTTATTGGACACTTTGAATGTCTTTGGACCAAAGAGTGATGGCTATGAATATTGACGGATGGAGGAAGGCCAAAGAAAAGATGGATGGATTGTGTGAGGATTGTTATAATAGAGAAAGGAGTAAATGATGCTGTGACGTCTGACAGGGAAGAATCGAAGAAGAAAACGTATTGCGCCGACCCCAAATAGAATGGGACAAGGACAGGAAGAGGATGGTGAATATCTAATACATAATAACCTAGCGTATTACTTAAGTATACAACGGTATTTAAATGTTAGGTAGCGCAATTTACGCTGCTCGATTGATGGAAGAAATGGATAGGGTTGTCCAAGAACTGGCCCATCAGGCAATAAACAAACATCCACTCTCTCTCTGGCGAAATTTTGTTCACTGTCTCTAATTTGCTTTTATTTACCGACCGGAGTACCACTGACGAGAACAGTTTTCCCATCGCTTTAAATGGAGAGTCGCAAGAGCAAACGTGCTCGGAGTCAGAGGAAAGAAGTATTCCAGTAAGAGCCTTAGGTACTTCCAGGATTGTTCTGATATCCCACTGAGCCGAAAATAAATCATAACTAAGGAGTGTTTGTGGGACCAACGACCGGTAGCCCTTATTAACACAGGATCGAAGGAACTGGAAGTCATGGAGAGAGGCAATTGCCCAGCAGTGGGATAATGTACAATAACAGTTAGGAGTGTTTGTATAGGTGTAGCAAATCATGATTCTATGTTTTTATTCTGAGAGGTATTTCCTCAATACAAATAATACTTATCATTTGTAGTACTGACGTCAGTTCGTTGCAATTTAGGCCAGCAAGCCGGTCAGGTATGCATTTACATTAATCGAAAGATTTATGTAACACGCTTTAGACAGTTTAAACGGTTAATAGTAAAAGCAATGTCGTTAGCTATGTGCCTTTTAGATTACCAATTAACTAAAGATAATCGAACAGCCTGTAATCCTATTTGTATGTGCAAGTACATACATTCCGTGTCCCGAATGACTTTACTGATTAGTCTTTCGTCTCAAATGTAGCTGTTTATTGTTATTCTGAATTGAGTAGTGAAAAAATTCACCTATCTATGTTTTACTGCTGAGATTGAAATATAATTTTTATTTTCATCGCAATTTAAAGAGTACTTTGGGTTTAAAGAACCGTAATCTAACCATTGCAAAGAAAAACTAAAAAAAAAATCTTTGATTGCCATGCCTTTATTAGTGAAAAAGTTCTATCTGTGCATAAATCAAAGTCGTCTAGCATGTAAGATTGTAAGCAAACATTTGGGATCCACTTTGTACGTAGCTACATAGCGTTCGTGAAAACCTCAAATAAGGTTTCCCCGACGTTCATATGAGGGTAATAATATTTTATTAAAAGCTTTCTAGCGTAGGGGGCGTAAGGGACGTCCCAACGACAAGTCGACGACGCATCACTCTCTCAACGTAAGTTAATGTTCTAAAATTACTTAAATTTCCGAATTTTACTTTAAAGGCTTAATAGCGATGCTTACGAGGATATTTTTTTTTTAAGAAAGATAACAGGCAAATAGACAACCAGTAGATACTGGTATAGATCTACAAGTAACAGTTGGTCGTGTACTCATAATTTTAAATGCGTTGGGAGTTGGTTTACTATAGGCATACAACTCGGGCATTCATTAGGTTTCAACTATCTAACACCGTTATCTAAAATGTGTGCCATTGTGCTAATAGGTAAAACCAGGAGATATCCACTACCTCCTTAAAGAACAACGTCTTGAAAAAATACCTCAATGGTTTACATAGGGCTACCTAATCATATAAATGAACTACTTCCACTGACAGATATTAAACGGGGCCATACCAAATTGTGCCTTGTGCAAACGTTGCACAAAGGTTCGGAGTTTGTGCAGAACCTGGCTCGAAGACCACAACAGTGCGACATGACACGATATACTAGGAATTAGTAGTAGGCTCCCAAACACTGGGAGGGGGAACTGTCGAATAGACGCTTTTACACTAACACACGATTACATCTCGCTTTTCTTAAAATGCTGCCGACAGCTAAAAACCATCAGGTATTTCAATCATGCAATCATAGCAAAGTGATGCCTTTTTAAAAAAATACATTGAAAAATCCTGTAAAAGTGTCTAAAATTAGAAAACTTCTCAAAACTTCACTGCAGAGGATTTAAATAAAATAGGATTCCATGAAGCCATATCAACGATTTATTCATAAATAAGCTACGAATAAACCCTAACACTTTCGTGGAACAACTAAGTATTTACATTGAATTACCGAAACAATGCGAAAGTTTCCATTAGCCAGATAGATCCTAGTATTTGAAATTCGAACTTAGTTTATCAAAACGATGGCTGCTCCCAGAATCGTGTCTAAAGTTGGGCAGCAGCTTTTGGTGTAAAGCCCCTTATTCACGCTCCGACCAACAACCAGTGTCTGGCATCCGGCGAATGAAAGCTTTAACACCAACCTGCACAAGTTACTCATAGGATTATTACTCTGAAAATCAGAGGGCGGTTTCCTGTCAAGAGCGTGAGAAGAGGAGCTTATCGTCATAGCCACTAATAGGTTCCTAAAATATTGACAAGCTGCAATGTTTCGCCTGAGGTCTTAGGCGACATTCTAAAATAGACATTGGCATTTGGTACTAATTGATTGGAGATCATATGCCATGCAAGAGTCAATACAGTGTTCTATAAACACATAACGTAACAACAAGCCTGTAATCCCTGAAGGGTTTGGCAGAGGAACTACAACAACACAGTCACAAAAAAAGACTTTTAAGTTCAGTAACATAGTATCAACAGACGCTGAACTAAAATTGTAAATGGTTGTAAAAATCAATCAAAGTTATCAGTAACCATAGTGAAACGCTTGTTAGGGGCGCTTCGCGATTTGTGTTGCCTCCTAATAAGTTACGAGGAAATATTTACACTGCCTATTAAGGCTTCCTCGGAATTCTAGAATTGTTATTTTGTTTAAGATCTCGGTAAGTCTTGCTAGCATGCCCCCGCGCTTACTAGTTTCGATTTTCATACGCGAGTTTGTGAGTTCAAACCTGGAATAACACGATCTGACATCCCTCAGGACCTAGGGCGTCCTTTAATCATGTGAGGTTCTAATAAGGAGGGCGTCAGAAAAAAACATACTATTATTCACGATGGGTGGGGATAATGTTATAATCACGTGTATTTTAGTGTCTAATATTTTTGCCAATAACTAATTAAAAACTCGAGCAAGCGAATTTGTGTGAAAAAAAACTTTTTTTTTTTAAAACCCCTTTTTTTTCCTAATTATCTGATCTTTTTAATAGTAAAAATACACGTGATGGTGTGAGGGAAAGGAGGGGTAGACGTTAGAAAAAAACCTCACCACGTATCACCAAAGAGAAGCTATAAAAGTGACCTAAAAATCTCATGGGATTAAAGGATAACTAACTGATAATAGCTTTTAAAACGTTTTGTATTACTGCAAGTACTTTCTACAGGATTAACTTAAGTCAATCCAATAGGTACATTTAAGACTATTTAATCATTCATATCGCTAATAAAGTGTCCAATGGCCCTCAACTAATAGAAACATCACTGCATCCTGAAGGAAAACTGAATTTATTTTTCTATAAGACCTCTACTCGTGGCCAGTGAACAAGTTTGGAGTTCAGTTAGATTTCAAGTTTACAGAGAGAAATAACCTGCGACCATAAAGTACTGCACGTGTAGCATGACCACCGTAGAATCGGGTGTTATCGACGGAAATATCGACAAAATGACAGATTTCTTTTGTTGATCTGTCATTTTGTCAATTCTTCCGTCGACAAAACCTACCTTGGTCTACATAATCCTGAAACAAAATTGTTCTAAAGTAAAATCACAAAACAAGAACTGATCGTTCATACTAAATATGTATTTACATAGGACTAGCTCGCAATCGAAACGAGTTTATTTTAACAAAAAGTCTATCGACAAGGAACAAAAATTGCTAGTCTCTTTTATTATACTGGTTAAGCAAATACCACAGTATAAGTATCAAGGTTAGGTAAGCATTATTTTATTTATAAAGCACGAAAGCAAGACAGATCCGCGGATATGGAAAGACGAAGAAAAACTCGTGGACGCGGTAATAACTGACTGTTCTGGGGTGTCTAAATATTTACGAGATCTGACTAGGTACCTTATTAAACCCATAAAAGGAAATTAATCTATGTACGTAGCAACTAGTTTAATACATATTAATAACTTTGGCATTCATGACAACTATTTTTCCTTATAGCAAAACCACAAGAATAAAATCAGAAGAGCAACAAAAAAAATCGCCCGCAAATGATCTTGCGCGGCAAATATACCACATCCATTCTTCGTATGTTCATGGCGCTAACGTAATAGGTTCCAGACAGGGTGAACCGGCAAATAAATTAAACTGTGTAATAAGTAGAAGCTAGTCTGCACCAGGTACAGGGTAACTCTTATTACAAAATTGTCCCCGCGGTGGCTCGTGAGCAGGCCACTTCTTTACCCCTTTATTATTATTATGAAAAGCCCCGTGTTTCGTTGCCACAACCGAAGGCAGTATTTTATTTATTTTGGAAGACATGCCAGCGATGATTTTTTTAAATAAGTTTCGAATTTGGCGCACGCGGACCAGTTTCTTCAGTACATTTTGGCGACTTTGACTATGAGAGTATTTTGAAATCAGTGTGTACGCCAATATTCTTTTGAATATTTTTTAGAGTAATAGTCTATGAACGGTGGTTTTAAGTCAGTCCAGGCTCAGTTGGCTCTAGGTTTATAATTTGTTTGGGAATGTTTATACTGATATTTTTGTTCGTTGCATCCCGAGGGCATTACTTTCAAGGCGTTTCATATTTTTTTACAACGGCTTCCAACTGTGAGATAAGACTTTCAGTAACATAATTATGTTCATGTTATAATTTTTATCTTCCGTCGTCATTTTCGCTAATAATGCAACTCTGACTAAGCTCTCGGGAGAGTTAACCCCGCTAGCAGCTTGCTGATCAACTTAATTTCTACTACGGCTTGACCTACCTATTCTTCTCTAGTTTGTGCTTACTCAAGATAAAATCTGTCTATAATTTATGAATAAACTTTATAGGCACACATTCTCAGCCACTTCAAGTAACTTGGGTGTTAAGCTAAAGTTAAGCGTTCATAGTTGACATCACAATAGCGACTCTGTATCTTATTATTGTCAGAAAATAGTAAATGCTGCGTTTAAGTAGGTCTAACGCTTACCAAACATGGGAAGACTAGGTCTTTATTACGTCACTCTAAAATGATTTATTTATTTGCACTAACAGAGAAGATATGACACCGTGGTTTTATTTGAGATGAGTCGCATTTAAGGGTGCTTATAATGACATCATCTCAAAAGTAGAAAAGCGTGGAAATTAAAAGTTGCTGCATTACATTTAAAAAGGAAAAAAATATGTTTCTATGCCACAAATAATCATTTAGTTACTCTTTATTATTTATTTTTTTTAATACCAAAAGTGAAGTATTGGAAATATCATTAAAAACCTAATTTGCGATTGCCAAGTTTGATTCAAAACTTTTTGCGTAGTTTTAAAAAGTTTAAGATCAGAAAGCATTTGCTGCACTGAGCAAACCAACAAATTGAGTAGCAGTGCACACTCTTCATGCACGCATGAGACATTAACACTAGTTTTTATTCGCGGCTCGTCCTGCGTATTCTCACGTTCGTTGTTGGTTGCTTGACGTCCATTGAACGTCAATGCGACAATTTATTATATCTCGTGCTGATTTACGTCCCATTTCGCGTGTGTCATTGTTACATTAGTATGTGGCAAGCGATGTATTTCAAACGATTGTTTTGATAGTTTTATATAAAGATGCATACATATAAAAGTAAGTTTTTGGTCGGATTTTTGCAAGCGCACCTAGCAAGGCGCAGTGATGGCAACTGGACTATAACGAGTGAGTTGAATGGATTACTTAAGAAACTGTTGTTCGTCCGACGGCGAGATGGGCAGATGACATTATTGCTGACAGACAGACTGATGGACGAACGAACGGACAGCGGAGGCTTAGTAATAGATTCCCGTTGGTTACCCTTTGGGTACGGAACCCTGAAAATCGCAAAATTTGTAGGGACTTACCTCATGTTATCATGTTTTTAAATATTGCTCAACATAAACTACCTTACTTTGGTGTTGATGCACCTTTAAGGGAATGCTAGACTATTCCGTATTTCAAACATGTTTGTTATTGTCCCTGCGAATTGTTCACAATAATTTATCAAAATGCATCCATGCTCGCAAAGGTATTTCACGGAAAATTATTTGGAGTTTAATATTCTCTGCATTGTTAACTCTGTAATTCTAGCTATTTAACTAATTCACTAACTACAGTATTATTGAATGGGTCAAAGTTTCATTAAAATTGATTGTCAAATCATATTAATTGTACGTTAATTAACAGTTATCGATAGTAACTGAATATTTCGCAAGAATTCATTCAATGCTGTGTGCTTGTGAGCTAAGTCAGTCACAAATTGTGTGGAATTTTATCCATTGTGTTGTTTAAATAGTTTATATTAGTTCTATAAATATTGGTACTACCACCCATGGACTGTTCAACATGGCAGGTATGTTGAAGAGAGATAGATATGTAGAATTTTTTCGACTCTTTTTTCATTATTCGTTATTGAAGTAGGTTTTCCAGATATGTGTAAAATGCTTTTTGTCAAACAAATTGATCCAAAATAAAAATAAAATATGTACTAGTATCAGAAAATGATAATGGAATGGAATTACAGGGCGTCAAAAAAATTCGTCCACATCGTTGTCAACAGAAAAAGTGCCCAGAAGGCTGGCAGCATTGCCACGCACTGCATTGTTTTTTTTTAATAAAGTACTTTCTTTTATTCGCTCTGTATTTTTTGATCAACGATGCTGCTGTAGTTGTATCTGAATACTTCAATATGCAAGCCACTAGTAGGTAATGAAGCTAATTACTAACTATGCTATTAATTAGTTAACTGTACTTGTTTCACTGATTATTATCTAATCTCTATCTTCTATCAACGTCAGGTTTCAATAGATTAGACAACATTAGGCTTGTGCCCTAATAACATCTGGTTTGGGAGTAAAAGGAAGCAAGTAAAGTATTAGAGATTAACGTTTGATATTATTGCGACACAATGGCGCCCGAACAGGGACCAAATTGTAATGTAAGGAAATTCTAAAATAAGTTGCCTGAGGTGTATGTAAAGATCTTTTTCGTCTTGTTCCGTCTATTGCTTGTAGGTACATAGAATTTCTAGATACACTCATAACTAAATTGACTAATTCGACGACAAAACTTTTATTTAATACTAGCATTTTGTATAAGTATTGTATTTTTTAATATATGTTTTAATGCTACAAAATAAATTATACGTATTATTAGTGGTGATTATTTGATTTTATTTCGCTACAATATGTTACTCTCACATTATTAGTCCCCAACATAGTTAGAAAAAGGCTAGGCAGAATATGATTGCATTGATCAATTTTGATAAATGCAATCATATTCTGCCTTGATTGAATTGAAATAACATGACAGCTCTTGCTATGTGACAATTCTTAACTATAATCATTCCCCTGTCCTTATAACAATTTATTTGAGGTCGGCGCAGCAAGTCATCTTCTTCCATACTTCCCTATTACTGGTCATCTCAACACACAGCACCTTTCTAGCCATATCAATTCTTCAATTCTCTCATATTCTATTTAAATACTCCATTATGTGGGTACCTGCTACACACATTTTCAGGTGTACCCACAGATGTTTTGAACTACAGCGTTGCATTGTCAATCGTTTAAATAATTCTTCGAGACGACTCTATTGTCGTCGTATACGACAAAAAGCCTCTCGAATCACTAAGTCAGTACGGGGTAATGACCGAACCAACGTTTAGTACACACCGAGTTGAATTATAAAGAACGCCTTCAAACGCGTCTCTTCGTAAAGACACATTTCACATTTGTACATCGTTAGACGACACAATGGCGATTGATGAAATATGCAAAACATGGGATAAACTTAATCCTATTATGTACGGACGGTTTGAAAGAGACTACGCTTACGGAACGTTGTGGCAGTATGGTCTGATGTCCCATCACTATTTTGTTGTGAGTCGTGCTAGCGTGACCTAACCTAATACATTACCGTCATACTGATTGAATTGATTGATACATTATACGGCACTATACCTACCTATTAAACTAAAAAAAGAAGATACGTCGTCGGAAGTTTTATTTTTCAGTAAACGTCCAGGGAGCCTAAAATGGCCTCGTTAGCAGAATCATAATAGGACAATAATATATAATAGGACAATAATATGAATCGCGACATATATTTTCAAATGGTCGGAGACGCAGTTAACATTATGAATTGTCTCTTTGTGGCCATTTTATGAATTGTAATTTAATTCATAATTATTATCATCTATGATTCTGCTAAAGCGCCATTTTAAAATGACAAAATAATTTTAAAAGTTCCGGTTCCTAGTCGTTGCTAATATCAATTGAGCTAAGAACTTAAGAAATGTTATAAAATATTTATTAGTTGCGCATACCAGTATCAATTAAGTGTACATACACCATTGGTTGCGTATTAAGGTGTTTTATGACATTCACATACGACTGGGTTCTCTAAAGTTCATTCGAGTTATGTAATCAATTGATGCGTCTAGTTATGTTTGACGGATAACTTTGCAATCTTTACTAATATTATAAAGTGGTGAAGTATGCATTGCGAAATCTCAGAAAGTTTTCTTCCGATTTTATTTTCAGTGTTGGAAACCTACGCTATTTCGGAGTGATGATATGTTTTTTGTCGCGGACGGAGCAGACACGAACTAGTCATATAACAAGCAAATGCAAAGACTGACTGTACTTTTAATTAAGTATTTGATTAATTTTTGTCTGACACAAACGTTTGACTTTATACAGATTCTATCAAAATCTCGTGTCACTGTCATGTAAATTTCGTCTTCCACAGCTGTGGTTAATCTTTCGTGAACCCAAAGAGGGTCGTTTACTAAAAATTAGGAATGAATAAAAATGCACTCGTTTTATCATAATAATGAGGCCATTAGCTGGCATATATTTACTAGCAGACCCGATTTACATACTAATTTGTTTAATAATAAACATCTTAACTAGTACCTAGGTTTTATCTAACTTTTGACCGAGAGGTTTTGAAATTAGGCAAACAGCGGAAATTAAAGTTTACATGACGAATATAGGTACGCGCTCTGAAAAATACAAAGAGTTGTGTATAAAAACTAGAAACAACAAGAATTGTATGTAACCTAATTATAATTGCGTACCTAACCATCACTTTTATTCAAATTCTATTCCTTTTTAACGCCATAGTACATAAAAACTACAAAATGAACCTCTGTGCTCAATTTCAGTCACCAAAACCTCACAAGTAAGTGCCTATGTCCTCACTTCCCGCAAAAACTTCAGAAGAGTGCATTGAAGAACTTTAACCTATTGAAAAATCAGTTTCTTTGTCGTCCAACCGTTGACAAAGAGGTTCATGAATATTGAATAGGCGCCTTACTCGATCAATTACCGAGAGTTGTGACCGACGGATTTACTTCGGACACCCTGTAACTCACTTGTGGACGGAGGTCCCCAGTAAACAATCAAGGTTCTAGCTTTTAGCTAGGTTTAGGAACAAATAGAGTTAGGAGGAGCCTCTATAGGAGTTGCCATTCAGGAGTTTCGCATAAATGTGTCCTGACCAATATTCCAGAGAGCGTAGACAAAAGACGGGCGCGTTTCAATTAAATTTAAGCGACACCAGAATGGATGCACAGACAAAGGCACATTATTGTAGGATCAACGATCAGCTCTGCGTCGGCGTCGATAGTTCAAAATCTAGCAGCGTGACGTTATTTAGTGGTCGCTTAGTGTTCATGAAAACGAACTACGACTGACACGGTTCGCACGGCATCACAAATAACCATGACTCGTCGATCAGTCGATCATTGTGCCTCTAGCCAATGTCTCAGCCTCTATTCTCGGCGAGCAGGTGACCGGGGCACAAATAGAACCAGACCGTTAGACAAACGGCCAAAATTCCATCAAGATTTTTGATTAGTAGGTTTTTGAAACTAAAGACCCTTACACCTGTGAGCATTTTTGTTTAAGCCGACAAATGTCGTAGTACATACAAAAATGTACCCAAAACAACACTAACTATAATTTATTATCGTTAAAACTGAGGAGCACTTACGAGGGGTGGTTGGATTGTAGGCAATCACTTGACTACCTAAGCAAGCCAGAGACTTACTTAAATTCCTATTTTTATTTACGCTTAGTATTGTAAAAGAAAATCTGAGAACACAACAATAACTCAAAGCTAAGGCTCAATTCATCATCATCATCATCATCATCTGCCTAGCCTTTTCCCAACTATGTTGGGGTCGGCTTCCAGTCTAACCGGATGCAGCTGAAATACCAGCATTTTACATGGAGCGACTGCCTATCTGACCTCCACAACCCAGTTAGTACTGGGTAATACGATACCCCTTGGTAAGACTGGTTGTCAGACTTTTTGGGCCACTGACTACCTATAACGACTGTCAAAGATCTACAAATGACACCCGGGACCAACGGCTTAACGTGCTTTCCGAGGCACGGAGGAAACTAGGTATGTAATGGGTGGTCACCCATCCACAGACCAACCTAGGCAAGCGCGGCTTAACCTAAAGATCGATCCGGGCGGCTGTTAGTACTTAGCCACGAGCTCCTCCAAGGCTCAATTCATCATCATCAAAACTAAAAAAAAACATCTATTAATTTTGTATCTAATACTAATCTAACCATTTTTAATTAAATTATAAAGAGTCTACTATTCACGAGTATTGCACGGACCACCATATTTTTTAATTCAAATACTTCTGTTCAATCGATAGAGAGGCGTCGGCCCTTCGTTCAGAATTAATAAGAACGTGAAGTCTGTCTGTCTGTCATCGCAACGAACCGATATATACGAACAATGACTTCTTGTTAACTATCAAAGCTAAGATAAGTTAATGAAATGTCTGTTACTTTCAAGTGCAGTTATTAATTCTAATGAGGTTTTTATCAAGTTCAATTAGTTTGCTCTCACGGATCTGTGGGGGGTATCTGAGTATGCGTCGGTACTATTAACCCACATAGGATTTCATTACACAGCTTGGTCAAAAATAGTGGTCACAGTTTGAAGTTCATCAATTGATTTTTCGATGAAGTGATGGCGTAATGATATAATAATGATGAATGTAGTCATGAGAACAAGATTATTAAAAGGCCAGAACGAACCTGCCCAAAAAAAGTTTTAAAAATCTATATTCTCACACAACCGTCCCCTAACGTTCTCAATTTTCCTAGTCATATTTACAGTTATAGACGGCTATAAAACATTAATTTGACAAGGCACCCACCCTCTGTGAAGGACAATCAGTGCACTGACTACATTGAGGCAGTAACGGTCACAATTATTGTTTTGTCTCGCACTGGCGAACGTAGATTGTGGCACGCCTTCGTGGGTCCGAGTTCATATTAAAAGGACAGACTTCGGAATGTTTAGACGGGATGAAGGGTTTTGTTTTAGTATATTAAATATTCTAACACAACAAACGACAAATTTTGTCGTTTTAAGTGTTTGTATCTATGGAATGTCTTGTCAAATTAGTTTGGTCCAGCCTAGGTGGCCATGTCAAAGTTTGAAGTCCTCAAACGCCACGTGTAGGGACTATTAGGTGACCCCACAGAATAACCTAGTAATTATGTATGAGCTCTAGGCATTTGATATTGAAAATCATACCAGTCAAATAAATGTGTTTCATCCGTAAACCACTAATTACATACAATCATTCCTTTAACCAGGAAAGTACTGATATGAAGGAAAAAGGCGTTAATGACAGCGTGGCGGTTGACAGCGGAGAATAGAAGAAAAATACGTGGTGCGCCGACCCTAAGCAACATGGGACAAGCGCAAGACGATGATGATCATGTAAGACGCCAGCATATCAAGCTACCCGAAACCGTCAAATTTTCCCAATCAACCTTGAACCTAATGCTTTAGCGATAAAGTTTAAAATTTGCTAAAGAAATTTGACAGAGTGTTGTAGCTCGATGTGTTGACGTCTGTACTTAAAAAAGACAAACTTTTATTAGTATTTTTACATTAAAATGTTCCCAACTAGCAAAAAAGTTATATAATATTAGAACTATACAACTAACAGACATGTAAGGGCTTTATAACAATTTTGCAGCAACTAAACAGTTGTAAAGTAGTATTCAGTTCGACGCATTAGTTATAATAATTTAAGTCTTATTAATGTGTCCTGTAAACGTCATCTCAATAATTTATATGACGGTCTCATAACGTTAAGTCGAGTAAACGTTTCAGTCAGAAAATAGTGATGAGTCGCCATGTTTTGTAAATTTAGAACCTTTTATTCAACACTTAAATAACAAACTGTTATATAACGATTTTATAGTTAACTATTATAGAATCGTCATAATAGGTCGTATATACCACCTATAACTTTTAGGTTGAAACGTTATTCTAATATAACTTAAGAACCCTAATTGCAACCGTCATGGTGGACGCCATAGATGATACAAAAAACATGTATAAGACCAATAGTTATATATGTCTAAATGCAGTCGCCCAATGTCTATTGGCAATATGGCGGAAATTATTGATGACAATTATGTATGTTATTTTTATAAATAATATTGAAACACCAATATTATGGAGGCGCATTAAAATATTAACGAAGATAATCATACATATCATCGAAAATTTTAAATTCCCAACTAAAAGGCACCGCTCGTCATCTTCCACCACAATAAGCTTTCTTTACATTAAATTAATAAATAATATTAAAACATTTGACTTCTACTTTTTTTTTTAAGTTTTATAACAACACAATAGATTGTCACACAAATTGTCTAGCTTGTACCACAGACCGACCACCAGCATAAGAAAACGTCAATACGATGATATAGTTACATAAGAGTATTACTAGAAACTATTATAAACCTTACTAGTTAAACTTACAATGTCTACGTGATTTTTACTAAACGTTATTGTTGCTGACGCGACTGCAAAACGACTCCTACACGATTAAAATGTTGTATAATCTGCGCCCAAACCCCCGTTATATTTACGTATAAAAAACTATTATAAAACCATTTTAATATGGCTGGAAGTTAAATAAAAAACGTTATTGTACCATTTATATGACATGATTTTGCTACTTGGGTTGTTTTTAAAGCCCGTCCAGGTCTATACTATTCCTGTTTCTAAATCAGATCGAGGTCAAGCCTGACAGTAAGATATGATTAAACACGCCCTTAGCCAACTGGATGAAATGCAAAACACAGATACAAAGGCTGTGTTAAGCGTTTAGTGGACATGTTAGCTAAATTTGTAGCACCATTAACACCATTATTTGCGTTATCTAGCATGGTAGAACAAAGGTTTTTGAGAAAGATTTCCATGCCATGCTTAATAAATTAGCTTGCTATTAAATTATTAAGTAGTTACTTTCAGGTGTAAATGAGTCACTATGAGAGTTAAACCTAGTTTAAAACTTGAGCACACGATTTATATTAAAGCTCTGAAACTTTAAAACTGGGGTCTTGCCATCCACCGCGGTCTGTTGCACGCTGCTTTGATTTTAATGTGTTACTAACCATTAACTTTGGTTATTGGCATGTTCTGATGAACAGCTGTGACCACAGCTTCTGAATCATCTGAGACACACATCTCGGCAGGTTGAACGGCCTTTTTACGAGTTTCCCGTCATTTTATAGGTGCTCCACGTGATAATTATGCAGCTTCACTGACCTACATGTCTCCGATTCATATTGAATATTTTAAAACTATGTTAATTTAGTTTTTAACCCAGTTTCTGTTTTAATCAGTTATTGTTCCGCGAATATGTTCGTAATTAAAACATTTTTTGATTTTATGTTGTTAGGTTTATAGATTATGGGTCTGAAGGAAACCAATGTTTATTTCTTTCTGTTTTATTACGGTTAGGTTCTGCGTACGGTGATTTGATTTTGTTAATAGGGCGTTACTAAAAACTGTTGTTGTACTATCATTGACACGGAAAACAGGATATTTACCATGTTTACTATTTGTGCGGACACAGTGAATTTCGTGTGTCGGGAACAGAATAAGTTGCGAGTGACAGTGGTAGTGGTATCAAGCGTAAAAAAATCAACAAGAAAGAGGGTAGACCGAGTTGCCTGTCATAAACACCCACCCATAATAACTTCAGTGTATCCGTTGTAACAGCGCCTAAAAATCGGGAACTCAAAACAAATAGTAAATATGGTAAATATCCAGTTTTCAGTGTTAATGATAGTATTAGTGACCATGTCAGTTTCAAAACTAATACTTTTGTTATAATCTTATGAGCAAATCTCGATATCATCAACAACGTATTCATGACAAATACTGTTACTGATATGCACTTACTATTGACATAGTTCTTTATTCGGTATTCTTAAGCCGTGGGCGTACCTAAGCCAGTACTCTACCACGAACTATAAACAATTAGGTACTTACAATTAGGTACTTACAATAAGGTCCCGTTCTGGTATTACTAACACACTTATAATTCAACACAAACGATTGTTTAGTCTGCATCTGACACAAGTATAAACTCAGTGTCAAATAAACTCACACTTAAAACTAACTCTTGTTTCATTAACACTACGTGACATTTTAATGTATAAAAGCACACTGATGGATTATCTATATTCGGCTCTCAATCCAGTGTTAGTGTTACAGGATAACATAAAACCACGCCTGTAATCCCCGAAGGGTTAAGTAGAGGTGTACCTAATAGTACACCCATATTTCGCCAGTTATGTTTAAGTCCCATGTAATAGGGGGCGAGCCTATTGCCATCAACCGGGTGCAAATCTAGACTCCGTGATTACTACTGAGAAATTCCTTATGGATAAACCCAATAACACTTTGCCTGACCCAGGAATCGAACCCAGGACCTCATGCTCAGCAGTCGCGCTTGCGACCACGACTCCATCGAGTCAGTCTGTGTAACAGGATAATTGACACAAAATTCTCAGTTGGTACTTACGTCTGATGAAGTGTTGTTGTTGCGCTTGTACTCCAACTATGGTGGTGACCACAAGAAGGGCCAACCACGCCCTCCCGGGGTTTCTCATTTTGTTAGAATCCTGTTGATTTCATGTGTGAAACTGCTATGTGATTCGTGTAGTCGAGCTATAAAAAATGCGCAGCGGAATGTTGAATCAGTCTCAGGTTACTGATCGTTTCGCGAACACCACACTGATCGGTTAAATCAAAAGCTATTTATTAGTGAACGTGTAAATTGGCAGTCGAAAGAGCAGCTTTGACATCGAATGCTTCAATAATGCGAGTTGCAGTCTATCGGAGATTTATTTTTCGATAAATATACTTGTCGCGGTTGTAGTGGCGTAACAAACATCCATCCATCCATCCATCCACACAAACTTTAGCGTTTATAATATTAAATAAAATTTCTGGTTTAAATAACGCCTTTTCATGTTACTTTTATTTCGTTAAAATGTTTAAGTACATTTTTTCGACAAGATATTAAAAATAAACTGAGAGATCAAAGTTGCTTTTAAATTCATAATGGAATATTGTAACCCGTACAACATTTCCCTGTCCCACCATTTTATGCACTCATACATTATTGGTAACATTTGGTACTTAACTATCTACATTATTTTGTTATGTTAAAGTTAGTGAACCTCAAACGAATTCATTTGTTGCCTAGTGCGATAAAATGTTGATAGCTTTTAACACGAAGGTGCAAATAAATACAAGCGGTTTATTTTTAATCTTAAACTAGTCTTCATGTCACTTATCAAAAATTGTGTATAGTGTATAGCGTACCTATAGCAATAAGATTAAGAATGTCAGTTCAAACGTGTGTAATTGTATAAAGTTGGGCAAAGAGCTTCTGAAGCGGTTCAAAACCAAAACTTGCTCAGACATTCGCTCTTACTATGTGACATCCGATAGCTCTTCATATCGTTTGACATGAACGCGCCTCCGTACGATTCTACGCTCGATGTATAGTCGTCCATCTTTGTCGTATTCTGTCGATTAAACATGGCTGAGTGTGCCCAGCACATCTGTCACCATGACAGCTGTCATTAGTTTATAAAACTTTGTTTCTATTGCAAGCCGCGGCGGCCAGGTGAACTGCTGAGATTTTGTCCGATTAGGCTCGCTCCCTGTTTTATAGCAAGCCGCTGATGATTGATTTTTATTTGTAACAGGTTTCGTTGACACGTTTATTTTAACTGCACTTAGAAACCTACTTGATAAAGCCGTGAGATACTTTATCACTAAAGTGAAAAACTCCGCGTTGGTATAAATTAGACGAGGTCCAAGGAAATTACCTTATGATACTCCAAAGAGGTTATGTGTATGGATATTATAAAACAAAATAAACTTGTTTGATAACGTCGAAACTTTACTAGCCTAAAGCGTTTCATTTGAACTTATATTTCAGTCTTCCAAATAAGTTTTTCTTTCTCTTTGTTAAGAACGGATATATCCTTATTCCTGTCTAAAAATCGGCAAACGGTCTGAAGTATTTCCGGAGAAACATAAAGCCTGCAGACTGGAATGAAAATAGATAACCCTTTATGGAGAAAGCTTGTCCAGCCCCTGATAAATAAACTAGCTTCAAAGTCTGTGGTTAGATTCATTTTTGGCTGTCCAAAAGAAAGCATGGTCTATTCCTGTGACCATGACGTTCTTTAAGAGTAAGCCAGGACCGAACCCAATTAAAGATAGAATGTGGTCGGAAGAAGATAAAGAGTTAGTATCAGTGACATATGACGTAGGTACTACAAGGATTGAATAAAATTATTAAAAATATTTGTCATCACCTCAGAATTCTTTCCAATTAAAAAAAAGACTGTCCTATATTTGCTGTGATAATTGTTAATGAGTTTTTAAATGGATTATTTAGAAAAAAGACATAAATCAGTATTTGATCTGAAAGACAATTCTCGCGAGAATGCAAAACAAAACACTAAAGCTGAATTAAAGCCTCCTTCAAACTGCGTCGGCTGTGTTCAGACAGTCTCAAACTCAATAGCGCTCACAACTATGGTGTCCTCTGTGCAAGAGCATCAAACTTAATCAACTAGCTCATAACCCAAACAAGATGCCTTGAGCAAACTACAGCAAATGCCTTTTATCCGGATGGGAAATTATCAAATGACCCCCCCACTCTGGGCGGAGCGGAAGGGAGTGTCAGACTTGTACTGACTAAAACCCACCGATCTTCCTCCTTAGCCCTTTGTGTTCCAGGGCCGCGGTATCTCTTTCGAACAGTCCCGCAGCCCTAAACCAAAGGCCTTAAGCTACTAAATTGTGGGGCAATTAATTGGCTACATCAGCTACCTTTGTTACCATTGCTTTACCATTGTTGCTGGTTAATAGTGCGCTACACGCTTACCTACAGGGAGTCATAGGACCCTTCACGAAGCCGTAACCCAAGCATTCTGTACATCAAATTAATCAGAAAGATCAGAGAATCATTCGACTTTGTTTTCGGTGTGAAAAATCACCGTTGACGATAGCGCTCAATGTAACGTATTTAAAACATTGTGCTGTTGAATGCATTTAATTGTATAGGGTCATAGTGGTACGCACCACGGCCAATCAAGCTATACAAAACCAGTTTATACGGATCTCTCGTGGTACGGGAAATTTGTACAAAGCGAGGCCATGTTATACTGGAAAGGTACAGCTTGATGTGCTGCCGTGTATACGTATTTAAAGTAAAGATATAACATTTAAAACTTTACTTGAAAATTAAAGTTTGAAAACGTTGGAATTGACCTTCAATGTTACCATTACTCGAAGGTTCCCAGGTACGGTACAGAACATGAAAAATACACAAGAAGAACATGGGTTTCCGCTTCGTAAAGGGTGATTTTACACTGTTTATACTTGTCTTGTCACTTTGATTTTAGATAGTGATGTCCTTTTTTTTAATCATCATTTTGTTGGGTATTCCGATGACATGTCGTGACGTTTGTGTACATAACACACACAAAATCTTATGTATATATGTCGACATACTTACAGTAATAACTTTCTCTATTTACTGATGAATGATAATACAACCTTGAGCTTATAGAAAAAGATTTTTTTCTAATATAGGTTCAGTTCAGACGCCAATAAAAATAATGAAATAATGTATATATTTCGTCACTCTGTCGAATAGTTTATAGAACAAAAGCCATAATTTTAATCATAATAACATGAGCTAACATAAATCCCACGTTGAGTCCAAAATAAGAAGAAAACAAGCGAGTGATATCCCACGCCGATGTCCGACGATCTCACATACGTTTTTTTGGTCAACGGGCACGTCAGCGTTAAATCTTTCGTTTTATTGCTAATTTCGTATGTACAAGTCTCTATTTTTATTTATTTTATTTTGTAACCGAAACTTGATTCTTTTCTGTTTTGGTTTAAAGTTTTAAATAACACGGGAACAATACATTCTATCGTTTAACGTATAGTCGTTTTATGACCAACAACCTTCAAAGGCCTCTAGAATCGCATGCTATCTCAATTTTCGGAAACTCTCGGAAGGACATCCTTAGTCACGTTTAAATAAAAAAATCCACTAACATAAAATCATGCTTATTGCAAATTTTAGTTTTTAGGGGTCCATTACATCAGAATTACCATAGTTTTCGAAAGAAAATTCATCTCGAAACTATAGAACAAAATATTTGATACTAAACGTTAACTAAAGAAGACGCCAACTAAGATAATTACGTCATGGTCAACACTTTCGAGGTTGATAAAGATTTTGCTGTTATCAGTTGTTAACGTACCTAATGACCTAGTAAGCTGAGATTTCTCGTTTGATGATATAAACACTAGCCCGGTTTACACGTTCCAACTAGGTTACAACTAACCTCCGTTATCTCAGATACACTTAATATTTTTTAACCGACTTCCAAAAAGAGGAGGTTATCAAATGCTTTGATTTTTTTTTGTGTGTATGTACAGCGATATCTTGGCCAGTTATGCTTAAGTTACATTTTATTGAGGATAAGCTTGTTACTATGAAATTGCATTGAAGATAACTCTATACATTACAGATATGATAATTCATAAGACTTCCTTTCTCTCAGACTTCAAAAAAATTATTTCACGGAAGGCTTTTAACTGGACAGTATATGTTTTATTTTTTAGACATGTGTGACACTCATTTTTCACTTACTTTTCACTAGCTGTTGCCCGCGACCTTCGTTCGCGTGAAATTATAAAAAAAAATTTAATTCTCTGTTTGAATCGGATTTTGTTACAAAATTCAAGGGTTTTAATCTGTAAAAGTTCCGTCAAAATCGGTCCCGCCGTTTCGGAGACTAGCCGGAACAAACGGACAGACAGACAGATAGACAGACCGATAGACAGACAGACGGCCAAAAAATTGCAAAAAAATGTTATTCACTTTCATATGCATTTAGTAAAAATCTTTTATTTTGGTATTCCAAACAGACACTGCAATTTTGTTTATTTGTATAGAAGACTGAATTTATAATGCAACCCCGCTACATCTCACAACTTACGGTATCACCTAATAAACACGAAAAGAGCATATTTGACTGCAATAACACAGTTTTTAATCAATATTGGCTATCACGAACCATGTGAGTTAAACTTGTGTTCGTTTTCCGAAGCTATCACCAACATTATGGAATTTTACCTTAATGGGAAGAATTTGCGAAAAATGTTGCACTATATTTGATACCAACTGGAATTAAGAATTGATTAAAATCTCCATTATATCAATTGGAATTAATTAAATTATCTTGAGTTTTTATTAACTATTAGCATTTCGCCCGCGAATTCGCTCGCGGCTCATATCCATGATATAAAATATAATTGATAGCACCCACGAAAAATGTAGCTTTTTACCAGTGAAAAAAATTTCAGAACAGGATCATTAGTTTTGGAGATTACCCCCTATAACAAACTTACAAACCTCTTTATAATATTAGTTTAGATTAAATTATTTTATTTAGAAATTCACGATTTTTTAAGGATATCGTACTTACTATTATAGGACAGTTTTAATTTCTTCGCAGGAGAGAGGGAACGAGAAGTTCTTCAGGTTGTGCTTTAAAAGTTTGACATCTTTATACACGAAGATACCTTAGAAAAAAGTTGCCTTATTACTTCTGACGTTAAGACACACATGCTTGTACGATATAAGATGTATGTAGTTGTAAGGCATCATGTATATATTGTACCCTTTTTTTTTTTTTTTTTTTTCCGGATGGGAAATCATCAAATGACCCCCCCCACTCTGGGCGGAGCGGTGGGGTCAGACTAGTACTGACTAAAACCCATCCATGTTCCTTCTTTGCCCTTTGTGTTCCAGGGCCACGGTATCTCTTTCGAACAGTCCCGCAGCCCTGGCAGGCATCGGCCCTTGCGGACCCCTAATATATTGTACCCTTGCACACAATCATGATTCTAGCGTTTTATTTTTAAAGAACTGAGCCCTTGATTCGACATCTGTTTTCATGGTAGCTACCCACATGAACACGTCATTGATACAATAAAACGCTAACATTTGATTAATGTTTTGTTGAACGAACATTTCTTTTTTGTTGCATAATAAGATGCATTATGGTTTCTAGGCTGCGAATTTGGACAAGCTCAAGATATATTTAATTTGTTCCAAGTCCAATTTAAATAATGATATGTCTATAATACGTAATTATTGGGTACATAAAGCTAATCCGGTGTCCGACAACACAGAGTGAAGTATTGTAAAATAGCTGTGCATTTCTGTTACAGTATTGATTAATTAAATCTAGCCCGACAGCTAACATGTTTCCTTCCTTGTTAATGTCCCAGTAAACAAAATCCTAAATAGGATTGACAATCGAATACCTATGACCTGTGTTCGCTATCGTAATCGGAACCCCTTTTCAACTTTATCACAAAGAGCATAAAAGTGGAAATCGGCCGACACGGCAGTTGTCCACGGTTGTACATCATGTGTGTAATGCAAGCGTGAGAAGTAATCCTACTAAGGATCACATGGTAACGTAGACTGAATAAACAAAAAATGCGTATGAACAGGAAAGGGTTCCGTAGTTGATAATTTGATTATCAAGCTTCGATCGACACCTCTCAATAGTAACGTGTTACAAAATCAAATCACTAATGAATAAAAGAATATGTCACAATTATTCTAATGGTTAACAAACTTCAGTTAGACTAGAACATAGAAGTCGTGAAAAGACTAGGCAGATGATATTGAGCGCACTAACTTTGAATTGAAAAAAAACTTGGCCCGCAAACTTTATTCTCTAGTAAAGGGCAAAAGAAAACCTATCAAGTTCGAAGTGGATGCTAAAATTTTCGAGCTCGCTGCGCTCACCATTACATCCTATTTTTTTCGACATTTAAATCGACAAAATGACTCCTTGTACGGCAAACGAAGCTCTAACATATCCGAGGTGGAGTGCACAAATTGTCGAGCTGTTTTCATGGAAGTGGAGACGGGGGTGCGTCTTCAGTTCCATGAAAACAGCTCGAAATAATCCTGCAGGCACCTATGATATCACGTTCCATTAAAGGAACCTGAAGCTATCAGGTGAACTTCAACTGCCAAATATTACTGAGTAAAACGGTCAGGTATCTGATATCCTCTGTTAATTACTTGCAACCTTGCAACTGACGTTTAACTACTATTCCCAAATAATTTTGTGCTTCGATTGGCAGGTATCGAGTCCCATAGGAACCTACTATAATATCCATCTGTTCCTGGAAAATCTTTCCATCGCCTTGGTATTTATTACTGTAGTTTTAATGGCTGTTCTAGGGTCAATTATTTAGATCTAGTAACAAGAACAGTTATTCTTTTTTTTTCATCGTATTAGTAACTTGATGCTTGTGCTCTTGGCCATATATTATTATTTTGACCTATACTTATAATATTATAACACTGCCAAATAATTTATTAATAAAAAGACAGTTTAGTTATGTCAAATTCAACTACTTTTACCATGCTTCTTTTCACGCAGTCGTTCATTATTGCAGGATGGAGGGAGAAAATTAATTTCCTTTACTCAATGAGATTAAAAGTCCTAGTATAGTAATTATTGAAAACTTACTGAAGTGTGAAAGTTGAGCTAGATATTAGATCTATAAAAGACTTAGTACTGGAGATCTGGTGAGGCATGAAAGCGTAGAAACAAACGAAAATGAAAAAATGCCGGTGTGTTCGTGCGGAAAGTATGTCATGTGTTTCAGCGGCTCTATGGGTGTCATGAAAGCTTGCCTTAATCAGTGCCGTCGGTGCGCCTGCCAAGTTATGGTTTACCTTTTATTATTCTCTCATTACTGGCTTTTCATTAAGACTGAGGATTTAGTTTCTGAATTGTTCCAAACTTTCACGTTATAAGTATTTTGGTTCATCATCAATATATCGTTCTCCTGCTTTTACTCTAATTTAAGTCTTTCTTTCCATGCTACACTATGCGGTATCATTCTCTTGCCCTTATCCCAATTTATTTAGGGTCGGCGCAGCATGTCTTCTCAAAACGGTGAAGGAAAACATCGAGAGGAAACCGGCATGTCCTAGAACCAAAAATTCGAAGACATGTGACATCTACCAACCCGCACTTGGCCCGCGTAGTGGATTATAGCCCATTCCCTAGAGAGGAGGCCTGCGTCCCAGCAGTGGGAACAATAATAGGCTGATTATGATTATATGCTTAATATGATTAGATACTTAAACCATAAGCAAGATTAAGAACAGAGGAATTCCTAGCATTCTATGCAATTATTTACCTACCTATACATAAATATTTAGTTTCCAACGAGGCTACTCGTGCAAAGTCAGGACGTTCAGAATTTGCGTCATTGTTTCGCATGTAAAACAGTTAATATGACATAATGCACTATGACGATCCAAAGAGGTTACGCGTTTAATGTACCAACTCCTGCGCCGATATATATAACTGTTGAAGCACGTTGACGAATTTGCTCTTCGTCGTAAACTGTTTTACTTATTTTAAAGTAAATGCCCTCATTTTGTCCATAGTTTACTGAATTACGATTCTATGAATATATAAAATAAAGTCACACACATTAACATTGTTTCGAAAATTAATTTAAGTTTGTTTATTGTCGTGTGCGATCGGTTTTGGCATGCACCGAGGCAATAGCTTACAAATCCTGACAGCACAGGTCTAAAGGGGTTATTCTAGAAAGGGACTAGATTTTAACCTAGTTCCGACCAAAAACACGCTGTAGATTATACCATTAAAAACTTGTTTAAAAAAAAAATGGGAAAAAGTTGATACTTTGACCCCCAATATCTCCGTAACTAGAAGGTTCTCAGGAATGGTATAGATACAAAAAAAAAATCGCAAGGACGGGGACAACAAGTACCTTTCGGCTTTGTTAAAGGTACTTTTACACCCATTAGAATACATGGTTTATACACTAGTGTAAACGTTACATGATATCGAGTAACGGTACTTAGGTTACCTGTGCAAGCCACACACCGAACATTAGGTACCAAGGAGTTCACTGACAGTCGACCACTTTTCACCCTTATGCCGTGAGCAATAAGGTTGGAAGTGGTCGACTGTCAGTGAGCGTGGTGGTACAAGTAACTTGACCTGTCTCAGGTTCTTGTCAGCCGATCAATTGGGCTGCACAGGTTTTGATGTGTTTTGTTTGTTTTAGTGCTGCAATCAAGCGCAAGTGTTTTAGGCAAAATAACGCCTAACAACTAAATCATCGCTTTTCAAAAATGTCGGTTACGCCGGTATATCTGGAGATCAAACAGAGGTATTCCATCACTATGAACTTTTAAACTAGAAGACACATATCTACGAGTGCTATAATGATTTTTTGCTTTGTAAAATGCACTCTAAACAGTGCGCTTTAATATTTTAATTTCAATAATAACGTCAAAAAAATTAAAGGAAAAACCTGCAAAAATATGTTGCCGTTGCAAAGGTGGCCCCCCTTTGTCCCATAAATGGATTGAGCTGAAGTTTATCAAGGCTACTGCCAGGCGAATACGAGCGTCAAACATAATCAAATAGATTGGCCCGAAAAGCTTCCATGTTTTATATTAAAGCTTTGTTACTACCCAGCTAAGGATACTATAAATTAATCCATATAAGACAAACCAGTATTGTGACTATTTTCCGAAACTGGTAACTGAATCTATCAATACGAACTTAAGAAGCAAACTCAATCATACTGCTTACCTGCAGAAAAAAAATCATATCAAGTGCACCACAATAGTAAGTTAAGTAGCATGTATGTGGAAATAGTAAGTTGTCCCGGTGGTCTCGAGGTTCCAAGCGCCACTGCTGACCGTGGGATCCTGGGTTCGATTCCCTGGTCGGGCAAAAAGTGCTATTGGGTTTTTCCATTAGAATTGGTCAGTTGCAGCCCGGAGTTTGAAAGTTAGCGGTATGATACCCTCGTGCGTCGGAAAGCATGATAAGTTGTTGGTCCTACGCCTGATCTCTATCCTGTCGCGTCGGATTGCCGTTCCATCGGACTATGAGAGTCAAGGAACAGAGACAGCATGTATGCCTGCTTACACACTTGTGCACTATGACATCTTCTGCGCCGATGGCTAATATCCGCTGAGATTGACTAATATAATAGATTAATATGTGATAAAACTGCGAATAAAGACAAAAATTACTATCTGAGCACGCGAAAATCAGTATTTGGCAGTATTTTGAATACTTATGGGTTTACGTCATCATTATATGTTATGTTTTAACATTAACTTGAATGTTACACCAACATTGAATTGGTTTCAATCGATTAAAAGTGCTAAAGGCATCGAAAATGTGACGACGACTATTGTTAGAAAAAATCAAGTCATTCTGTGTTAAAGAATGAAGTTTTTACCTTGTAATGTTATTTATGTCGGTATTATGAAACAAACTGACTGAATTTGAAATCCAATAAAAAGACTGCCGATTTATTTGTGACTTTTTGGCTTGAACGTGTTCTATTTTTGAATCAAAGGCAACATTTTGACGTCATAACAATTTCAATACATCGCCATAGCTATAGCCTGTAGCTAATCGCAAACTAGATGTGTTATCTACTCGGCTCCTCACCTACGCACTCGAAATGTAACCAACACCGTGTCATTACAGAGGTTTTTTCTCAGAAACTTACAAAGAAAAAGTTTAATAACCATGGCTGAGTGAACTCTGTTGTTATTGAATCCAGTTACCACAAGCTTGCAACTGGCTACCCGACACGGACAAAGGGAGTGTTGTGTTTAAGCGCCTTTCCATTGTTCATCATCTTGCTGTCAAGTACGCCTCAAGTTACGCGGCTTAACAAAACTATTTAGATTGTTGATCGTGGTCAGTGATTCTACACTATCTACACAGATACTGTTACACTGGAATTTACAAGCTAGTCTTGAGAAGTCTTTGTTGCTTAGGTTTTCACGGAAATATCGACCATATGTACAGACATTTCTACGATCTATGCGGTAGGGTTTAATGCTTTAAGAGCTTTAAGATTTGTAGCAAAGTGCCCCATCGTTTGTGGAATAGCACCACATTTGCACTTCAGGGCAGAGTTATTAATGAATCTCCACCTGAGCAGGTTTTCCTTGCTAAGACCAACCTGGGTTCGGAGTCTATTTAAAGAATTCCAGGTCAGTCATGGCAATTCATGTCCAGGTGGAAGATTTTCAGCTGGTGGAACGAATGGGTTAGGTAAGGATGCACTACCTCGCCACAGCTTTAGTTTTTCCGTAGACCGCTCGCCAGTGCGTGGGGTGATAACAAACTACTTAGGTACAACGAGAAAAATCTTAATTTCTGACAAAGACACTGCTACGGCTTATTAAAACACAAACGGTAGAAAGTGATTAAATAACGAAAAAGACTTTCCTACGTAAGTGATTGGTTCTCGAACTATGACCAAACATTTGAAAATGTTTAAATAAGAACTTATGAGTGATGTTATGTAGGTATATGAATATGAATTTATAAATAAAAACATTTCAAACTGATTGCAGGACCGTTAAGGGGTTTTCTTACGTCTGCACTGAACATCAAGTACCAAACTCTATGAAGGTAATAGAAATGATATTGCTATTAGTCTTCATATTTTCTTCATTGATTTACTAAAAGTTACTTTATAAACGAAAACTACGGTTTATTTTACTGATGACGTCCTTTTGGGTTCCGTTTCTCTTAATATAAGACAGAATCTAAATATTTCAATTAAATTGATATTATTATAATTAGGTATACCTTATGATTTGGGACGTACCCGGATTATCCATTACTTTGTTTTTGGATTCAATACTTAAACAAAGTATTATATTTAAAATGATATTAAGTAACTTTCAAAAGAAGCAGAATAATCCCAACGAGTTTTATTGCACTTCTAGGCTCAGAACCAAGTCGCACTTGACAAGTTTCTTTTATCAGCAAGTTCCTATTTTAAAAAACGGAGTAATCCTGAAGTTTTGTATAATTTATGTTGGTTTAGGGAATGTTAACTGTTCGATTGGTAAAAGCACCGCAGTACGATGCGATCCAACAGTCTGACAAAAACCCACATTGCGGGACACTTATTTAGAAACAGATATTCATTTCAACGAGGCCACGGTTTGCGTGCCTCGTTCTGCCTCGGTCTTGTGCCTCGATTTAAACGCATTAGCGACAAACTAGATAATGTCTGCCTCAGCGATGGCGGGACACGTTACTTGTTTCAACACGTTACAATACAACTTAGTTAACGAGATTATTTAATATATCCGATACATGTTATGTTTGAAAGGGTTTTGTTTAGGAAAACAAAACGGCGTTATAGCGTTAAGGATATAGCCAGATGAGTAAGAGATAAGTATATGTAAAAAGGGAACATGCTGCGCCGACCTCAAATAAATTGGGATAATGGATGGAGAATTATGATGATGATGACCAGGCGTTACAGCAATGTCAACGAATTCAGCTAGTGCACTCTCCGTTTAAAGGCAGAAATCGCTTTGGTTCAAGTTTTGGGCAACACAAGAGATATTATAGTTGTTATTTATGCAAATCTGAGCAAAAGCACGACATCGATGCCATCCTTTCGGAGCGTCTTTGCCTAATGTTCCCGACTTAACTCGTACCGATCAATTTACTTTATTTTGTTTGTCATAAACTTGAGGTTCCCGATATCCAGAATATCTGATTAATCGTCAAAAAGTATACAATTGTACGTCCCACCCTTCTCGGGCGAGTATTTCAACTTACTTTATTTGACCTACAAGTCGTTTGTATTGTTTACCAGCAAAAATTGTTTTATATTGAGTTAATTAAACTTAGAATATCCTTCTTTACTGAATAAAGAAGAATATTTTATTTTTAATTTAATATTTGTGTTTATTAATATTTGTATGCTATTCTTATAGTACCCACTACTTCATCAATGTTTAAAAAAAAAAACTACTGTGAAAGAATTGATAAGATAAATAGTGCTGACTACCGCGAAAAGATCATAACTGCATCTCAGATTCTATTCTATAGAAAACTTCTGCAGAAACGTTGCACTTGTAATAATAGACTGGACAAAACAATAATTATCATATTGTATTGTCAGTATTATTAAAAATTCTAGTAAAAGTTAGATCGACGATCTTTTATTTCGAAATAACATTATATTTTATAGTAACTTTAATAAAAAAAAATCTAGATCATGAGAACTAACCTACGGCTACGAAAACGAAAAGAAATAAAAAGAGCGAGTACGTAACTACATAGATCTGGTTACATATTCCAGTTCAAAGGATTTCTCCAGAGGCCTTTTTAATTCAAATCATCTTGAAGCTTAAGCGGGCGACACACTCAATCGAACTTGTTGTGATGTACCTGAGAAAGTTCAGCTTCGCAGAGAGGGACACCTTTTGTTTAGTCATTTGAGACGGCCCACTTGCCGACTAGCAAGCTATAATAACTTTGCTTCCTTACAAGTTTGGTATTGTGCAAAACGTTGGTTGATAGTTCAGTGAAATGGACGCTTCTGCGAACTGTTTTGTCGGTAAGCCGCAGTTCTGGTCATGGTTGTTTTAAATACTTAAAGATATTATTGGCTTGTTAGCGAAAATGTGCTATCTTGCATTTTGTTTGTATCTTGCATTTTGGATGAACTGTCATTTCGGTAATTAAACTGCTCTTGGAGATTACAATATTTCTTTAGTTTACACAAAAACAAGATCAGGGATTCCTGTTTTTTGTTTAAAGCAAAAAAAACCCTTTTATAGTTGCTGCAATTTCTCGTGTGCATTACTATTTTTACTTTTTTGTCCCAACCTAAAGGTTAGGGTTCCCCCGACCTTTGCAAAGAACCCTAATTTAGTACAGATATGCGCGGTTTAAATAGTAAGCGTGTTAACTTGCTCGCGTCAACTTTACTCGTTTACTTAACTAACCAACTTCAGCACAACTAATATGGCGGGTGTTTTGTAAAATATCAACTCGACGCATTTTTTATTCTACTTCGGTTACTTAAAGTAATGTGGTTTGTTGGTTCCTTTTTTTAGTAAATAGGTACTTTGAGCAAATAGTTAGATACGTACACAAAAAAATGAGGTCTAGCGTCAGTCTGTAATATTTCTATTTTAATCATGGACACTACGAGTAATGTGTTGCAGAATTAATTTTGCCTAAACTACTGGTTTCCGATAAGTATGTTACTGTTTGTATCTACCCTTGTATTACCTATCCATATATAAGAAATTATATTTGCTACTGTGATTAAAAACTGAAAATGATATTCAGAGTTCAGATTAAATTATGACGCAATGGGTTTTTGCCAGTGTTATCTTTTTAATATATTTTTTTATCTTAAATAATTGTAATTGTTCTGGTGCAAACGTATTAAATGGAAGAAAAATATCAGCTTCACTAATGATTGAAATAGTGATTTGTGTAAAAGTAAGGACAGCCTATTGTTTTAGCGCGAGTGTTCGTCGCGTAGACTCGGCGTAGGTGTGCCGTAGCAGCGACGTAGATGCTTCGTAGCAGCGGAGTTGACATTTCGTAAACGTCGGCGCCGCCGTGAAAACATTATTATTACCGCTTCAATGTAGTGGTACCGTTACAGTGGTTGATTGGATGACTGATCAATATGGCTTTAGTTTTTATTTAAATATATTATTATTTTATAGCAGGGTTCGAAGTGATAATTATCTCGAACAAAAAAAACAGTAAAACTCACGTGTATCCAACGCGATTTGCCGCTGCCGTGCGTAACCAATCGTGTTAAGAGTCATTTAAAAAAAAACGTCACAAAAATTGTGTTTAGTCAACAAACAGTATATTCAATTACCACAAAAATATTAAAATTTAAAATTATATATATTTAATGTTAGTTTCACTCCAGTAAAACAATTCGTAATGATAAATGTGTTTCTTTACATAAAAGTTCAGTAATGAAATTATCATTTACCATTTGTAGGTTTAAAATTTGAGATGATCAAAATATGAATCAACATTGATAATTATCCGATAATTATCATGATAAAATGAAAGAAAGAAAATAATTATTTTCATAATTTCCAACGCAGTTTTAATGTGAATAAATATTGACAAGAAATTTATTATTTATTATTCTGCCTGAAAAATATATTGTCATCAGAACAAAGGTGTGTGCAAAAGTTCATCACAATCTGATGGAAAATTCAGTAGCAACATTTGACCATTACATACTTACTACCTAACACCAACCAAACCAAAGCGTTGCTTTCGCGTCAGTCTTAGGTAAATACAAAAGTTTTGAATCCATCACATTCTGTTAATATTCATATTAAAACACTTATTACATCACTTTGAATGGTGATCGCATCGTAAGGGCAAAAGTAAGTTCAACCGATAAGAAACGAAAAAAAAAATTGTATAATTAAATAAAAAGAAACTTTTCAAACAGTTTTACTAAATAAAATGTTCAACATTTTTGTTACCTACATTGTACTCAAAAGGATTGTTTTACAATTGCGAGCTTTATCGGACCTTTCATATATTATTATCCGATTCAATGATATTTTCATATTTTGCGAACATTTCATGGATTCGTTAAACTCAAAATTAACGCGAAAAGCTTCTCTGAAATGTATGAATGCTGTACAATTACAAAACAATGAACCATTATGTTGGTTGAGTGTTGAATTCACTATTAAAGAAACTTCAAAATTTATAATTAGTGAAATCTCTTTACACAAATATGAATATCCAGCTGATATATTTAGCGGTAATAGTAATGGATTACTGCTTAATAAAGCCGCTAGATAGTAAAACATAGCATCCTTGACCAAAAATGGTCCCGATAAGAAGGACTACAGACGAAATACGATGTAGCTACACTACCATGTCAATGAAATGATAAGATTATTATTCTAAACAACGCTACGTGACCCACAGCCTGTTTATCAATCACTAAGGTCCAGAAGGGCCGAAGTCAGCTGATAATAAATATGTAGAACGACTGGGATCTTGAAAAACAAGATGGCGTACAGAACTCTGGAGCAGTTACTATGGTGATAAAAATGTTTTATTACTCGGCTAATTAAATGATTACAAAATAGGCGTTGTGAGTTGATTGTTTTAAGCATACGTTTGTTTTTGATTGCATAGTAATTTGACTGCTTATTTGTTGTTGAGTAAAAGGCAAAAACGAACATAAACCAACTTCAGACCTGTAATCCCCGAAGGGTTAGGCAGAGGTGTACCTCGCATTTCGCCAGTTAGCTATGCTTTAAGTCCCATGTAATAGAAGGCGAGCCTATTGCCATCAACCGATCACTTATCACTCTATGGCTGCTACTGAAAAAAATCTTGATTAAAAACCCTTAGCATCAAACCAGGACCAGGACCATTTGCTCAGCAGTCGCGCATCCATCCACTAGACTAACAAGGGAGAGGCAAGAACTTAACCTTTGTAATTTCGTCCTATCCAAATAATACTATATACTAATAAATACTGATAATACACGGAAACTACTAAATTGAAATCACTATATTGAACTTTCAACGAAACGCGTAACAATGGTGCAACCAGAATCAATACAAAACCCTATACAATGCACTCGACAAATAATACTACCTCTTATCATAACGCTATCGGGAAAATCGCAGATTAATTTTCAAATTATAATTTTGAATGTTTCTAGTGTCCTTATATAGCCAGCACTTGTTTTAATCAAACTGTTACAGTGACCAACTTACAATCGCATTTTCATGTAAGTACTTCACTTTTATACCATCACAGAGTGAACAGTAAACATGAATAACAGTCAGAGAAAATAGTTGTTCATGAAATTGACACGCTACGTCAATTTAACGGTTATAGGTGAGTATGAATGTAGATGGCTATAAGAGTAGAGGAAGACCAAACTGGGATAATGGCAGGAAAATATTGATGTCCGTTACTGTCAATGAATGACAGTTGAGATTTGAATTTAAGGCTATTTAGGTTGGTAGTCAAGTTGCGACTGCGGCTAATGTTTTACCTACTTAGGAACAGTACTATCGGTCTACATAGCATATACACCGGTACTTTCCGAAATGCCAAGTAGTAGCATTTGCATGGAATTCTGCGACTGACACGATACGATTACGAAATCTAGTAAAGTGTGTGTTACAGCGGCTTACTTGAAATCGCAAATAAATGCTAAATTACTCGACACGCGGCAACCGCCCACACACGCTTCGAGCACCTAATAACGCAACGCTTATCTATAATAAACATCTCATTCACACATCAAAGCCTATTTAAATGCTCCTGGCGGTGAAATAACAGTATGCGACCTCCTTACGTTGAGAGAATAAGACGATCCTTTGCGTATTCGAAGTGTTCTGTTTTTATTTTTATAACATAACAACACAACACCCACATTTCGCCAGTTATGACTTAGTCCAATGTAATAACGGGCGAGCCTATTGCCATCGACCGGGTATAAATCCAGACTTCGGGCCACAACTGAGAAATTCCTATTCGAAAATCCCAATAACACCTAATCCGATGCGGGAATCGAACACCTCATGCTCAGTAATAACGCTTGCCACCGTTGTCTAAGGCAATCTTCTTTAGTATTTTTGCTTCTCATACATCTTTATGTATACAGCAATATCTAGTACGCTGTAGTACTCTATAATAGGGACAAGTTACAAAATTCCACATTCACAGGTTATCTATGATAATGGATGGGATTCCTAATCTAACAACCCTCTCATCGGTTATTAATTTAGTTGCAGTAGTGCGTAATTAAATTAGTAGCACTTAGACCGTAATCAGATTACAGTGTTGGTAATTGCCAGTCTGTCCAAGACAACTGGATCAAGAGCCGTTGCACCTGTCCTATATGATTGATGACTTTTGATGAACATCAGTGTTCTTCATCATGAGTTTCACAATCGTGTATTGCCAATTTCCACTATATCTGTTAAACCCTTATTCCAATTAAAACGTTACATTGAAATGTGTAACTAAAGATGGTGGATAATTATGATTACGAAACTAAAAAAAATCGAAATTGAAATGAAACTTCAACTTACAACATCAATTTATAAACATGTGTATAAAAAACGTATTTAGTTGTCGCTCTTTTGTGTCAAAGATACACGCATCAAAGGGAACATAAGCTGCTACAGTTGTTGTTCTAAGCGCAAGTAATTCGGTTCGTAATACTCGTACGTAATACTGTAAAAATTATTCAATGTTTATTTGTTCACGAGATGTGAACAAACAGACACAAGAAAAACTAGGAGGGTTCATCGAGCCTTTTGACAAAGTGGGATATTTTTGTCAACAAACTTCAGTTGTTTGAGGTCACTGTTTTCAGAATTCATGTTTTACGTTACTTATTTATAAACTAAAATCTCGATATAGCAACAAGCTCACAAGCTCCATTAAAGTTTGTTTCCGCTTAAAACTCGCTATTAAAAGTATCCATTTACATTTATTAGTATTGTTTTATCAATTATTCCGTAGAGATCAATTTTTCAAAGTACTCATTAATTATTGCAGTGTTATTAATTTGATTAGGGAGTTTGGTTTGTAACCCGATGCAACAACAGAATCAAATGTACAATGAATATTTCAGAAGCACATTTGTGTTTTCACTAAAAAAACAAAGCTTGGATGGGTCGAGTTACATTAATATTGCCTCGGATCCCGTATCAAACTGATAAAAGGCAAATTCAATGCACCTGTCCGTACGTAACCTGTCACTAGTGTTCGGCCGAAGCTTCAGCTTCGGCCAAAAAAACGACATTCGGTCGGATACTACGTGTCACTTTATTTGAAATACATTTGAGTCCCTATTTTTTGGGCCTGAAAAACATAACCTTCTCATTACACTTTCACACTTCAATGTACGTTTTTTTTTTATAAACGCGTGTATTCTCGAATGTCTAACGAGCATTGATGAGAGTAAAGACGTATTTTTTAAGATAACGGCTTTAATTGGTTTATTAGGATGTTTGGCAAATTAGAATCAGTGCCTCTCTTTTAAAATGCGGAAGTTTACCTCGGGTAAGCTCTGCAGTTTCGTACATGGCGATGATGAACATTCTCAAGTAAGTAAGTCGTCATAGCGTACCTACTAACTCACGCAAATCGTTCTTTTAAACTTTATGAATACAGACGTTGTGATACTGAACTTAAAGGTTTAAAATACCGATACACCGTAATACCGTACTATATTCATGCCTCTTCAATGCATATTAGACTGTGTCAAGTTATGTTCTAAAATACGTATTTTAGAACATAACCTACTATTATTATAAATGTGGAAGTTTGTGAGGATGGATGGATGTTTGTTACTCTTTCACGCAATAACTACTGAACAGATTTGGATGAAATTTAGCACGCCGATAGTTTATAACCTGGATTAAGACATAGAATTCTTTTTATCCTGGTAGTATGATCCAGTGGGACAATTATCGAACTCCACGAGGGCAAACCCGCGGGCATAACCTAGTCATTTATAACGAATCAGTATAATGCCCTTTTCAGAGGAATTTTAACCACATTTTCAGTGTACGCTCATAATTGGCTTCCTTCGGAGGAAACAGTGCGAAAGTGAAGTGCTCGAACTAATAACGTCTTCAACATTATTCCTCGAATGCAAGTCATATTATGACGATTCCTTTTATTCCATTTTGAATTCAGTAGGACTTACAAACTGAAAGCAGATGTATACCAATCTCAGAAATTCGATTAAAGATTAATATTCTGAATTTCCAACATGCATTTCAATCTTGAAAATCGTTACTCAAAGCCTTGTAAAAAGAAGAGCCCTATAGCCATATCAAAAGTTCAACGTTTTGTCAAGTACTAGTAGCTTGGTACTAGGCAAACATGAGACAGTGAGGGCACACCACACTGACACGGTGTAGTTAACCAAACACGGCGGGTCACTTTCGCGGGATCGACGCGGGCGCATGTTTGTCTAACTTTGGTGGCGTGTCAGAAGATACAATTTCGTTATTAGGTAAACTCAGATGTGTGGGCAAAAGTTTTAAGTTCCTTAAGTTAAGATGAAAAAATATTTTAAAGCAGCTGGAATCGAGATTACCCACGAGATTGAGGCTCACATTAAACTAAAATTATAAACAAATCTAGTACACTAACCTAATTTGTTAATGTGCTGTGAACACAACGTTAATGGGTTATGGCTATACTACAATACTGATTTATGTTTCTTATGAACTGCCGGACATTTGGCAGTGCACACCTGGCAACACTTGCGAGAGACTGTTGCGCAGGGCTGGCGTTAGTTACAATTTGAAAAAAGGAATTTATGAACTCGTTAATAAAGGTATATAAGTATATAATAACTAAGTACCTTTATATTTTAGTGTGGCTTGTGTTTTTATTTTAGTCTGAAAGTTATTTAAATACCATATAATTTTGTAGTGTAAAATATTTTATAAGGCAATATTTTTTGTGCTTAAATACTATTTAGTTAGATAGTTTTTTATGTGATTTAATGGGTAAACTTTTTGTAAATATTTAATTTGTTGTATTATATTGTGCGAGACGCACGGAACCGGTCAATGTGGCGACACTTGGGGGAGGCATATGTCCAGCAGTGTACGTCTTTCGGTTGAAATGATGATGATGATGATTATATTGTGCTAAATCACTGTGATATAATAACATCCAGTTAGCTTCACAACACAGTATAACTAAGAGAAGTCTATTTTGGGAAATGTATTTTTCTGTGAGGTTTCTCGTAACTTCACTTTGTTTTCAATAGATTCTAGTTTGTAGTTGAATTGATTCCAATTAGCATTGTATAAAAGATGTCATAATATTAATGATAAACATATTATAATACCTAGGTAACAAAATATGGTTGCCACCCTCAACTTTGTGTCACTATATTTACTTTTTTATGGACTTTTTCTTGTACTTCCTTTAATTTTAGGAATTATTCGAATTTTGTCATGGATTTGAGTACATTGATAATTTGATTTATTTTCGGTACTATACTTTATAAAAATTATACACATTAGATATATTAGCATGTAAACCAAAAAACTTTTTCTTACAACAAACTTCAAAACAAAACAAAAAAGTGTAAAATCACTTTACTTCCGGAATTCGGTGACGTTTGCTTGTTTCGTTGACTTTTTTGCCACCGACTTCCGGAACTAAAGTTATTTTCCACTTTTTAGTTTTTTTGTTGAAAGTATGTTTTTTTTAGTTTTTAGTATTTCAGCGTTTTGATTTTTGTATGACGGTATCTCACTTGTGTGTGATATCTTTGTCGAGTATTAATTTTCCATTGTTACTTAAAGTTATTAGCAGATCATCCACAAAGATACAAAAGAAAAAATATGTATTACAAAAGATAACTCATAAATATGCAATGTGAATAAAACTTATATGAGAGCACCGCGTCAGCTACTTCTATCTTATGAACAAATAAATAAAATCAGTCCATATTTGACGAAAATATCGATGAACTTACATAAAAAATATATACATACAGCCGAATATATAACCGCCTCCTTTTTTAAAGTCGGTCAAAAAGGTGTCTTTTACTTTTTTTTTTTAAACGCGTTGCCCCCCACTAGGAATTTCTCCTTTATCGTGGATGCATTAACAAACTTTGAAAAACAGCTTGACATCCAAAAAAAACCTACAAAAAATGCAAAACCCTAAAATGCCGACCCTACGTCAAACAGGGTTGTTAACCCGAACGAAATGGGTACCGTTAGTAACCCGCGCGCGCGCACCTTAGCACACCTCAGATGCACATTGAAAATGCATCCCATCGATCCGGAGTGCTCCAGTACTCGCGCTCGACTGCCGAACTAAGTTAACGGTTCGAGTATAATTCACAATTGAATCTTGTCTGTCCGTGCCGCTTTATGTCTTTGAAATGTTTCATAATATTTCTATTTGCATATAACAGACTAAACTTCAAGCCTACCTTTAAGTTAGCAATGTCATAACTAGTATAATTGAATTCATTTGATTTCAATTTCAAACGAGTTACTGCTAACCCGACTGATTGAATAACCTATTTCAGATACTTCTTTTTCTTTTCCGGCTTTCTTACTGCTGCTTAAAGACTATTTTCAACTAAATACTTGGAAACAAATTCATTATGATATGTTTATTGCAGTAATCAAAATATTTGTTCTTAATTATTATTCTTGTGAATTTATTTTATGTATTAAAGGCACTCAAAAATATTAGTAAACGACTACGGTCGAAATGCCATTCTAATCGTAAACTAAAGTCTTGGATAAATTTGTTGAATGACACAATCCTTAAGGATACTACAACTGTGAAACCAAATTATTCGGACGTTCGGAAATGAACCGTGACTTAATACTTGCTATGCTTAACAATTATAGATTGCGTTGCGTTTTATTAAAAACTTAGCAAACTCAGCATTTATATTTTGATAGGTCTCAGGGATTTTAGGGAAGTAGCAGCCGCTTTCAAAGTGTTGCGTAGCAATAGTAGGAAGAACCTAAATGCGATACGCATTACAAATATTCTATGAATTATAGGTGTACTGGGTGTAAAAGCACCCTTAAAGAAACCGAAAGGCACTTGTTCTCCCGTCAAAGTGATCATTTTTTTGTTCTAGCTAGCCCATACCTGGGAACCTTCTATTTACGAAGATATTAGTTGTCAAAGTTCCAACTTTTATTTAGGTTTTTTTTTTAAATTTTAGTTTTTAATGTTACACAATGTTTTGAGTATAGCAATAATTTTTGCGTAGAGTTACTTAGTTTGATGAACAGAATGCTTGGTTGACGGCTTTGTGAAGGGCCCGTTTACACCCTGTATTAAAAATAAATTCTTTGACCGACTAACTAAAAGACACTTCGCTGGTTTAACTTGTCTCAAGTTAAACCAGCAAAGATAATATCATGAAACTTGAAGAAACTAGATCAGATCTTAGTAGATGAAGAGCATGAGCATTAAAAAGGTTTTTTCAAACTCACCCCTTGAGGTTGTCTAAAGGGGAGTTGTAGTTTAAATGCACCTGGAAAATTTAATATTGCACGATTTGTCGTTCTACGAGCATTGAAGAGAACTAAAACCAAAGGTATTTTAATTTATGCTTTTTACATTAAAGTAAAATAAAGATACGGACGACTTGTGAGAATTTTATCTTCCAATTATTCTCGGGGAACTTAACTCTCAAAGATATTGCACTGAAACAGTTTTGTATGAGGGGCGGGGAGTAAACAGATTTTCCTTTTAACAGGAGTTGTCTTTGTTGTAAGAATGCGTTTGACTAAATAAGTCTCTAGAAATACTGAGCTGACTTTAGTAGTGAGTCCTAGAAAAGGTTAAGGTATTGCTGGAAAGAAAATGACAAGTTGGAAAGCCACTTACAGATTTATCGTTCACTTATTAAGTTGTCATCTGTCTTGGAAATAATCGATTGAATCTTGTGATATAGACTTCGGAGTAACAAGTACCAGCGAAACGCACTGTGAATGAAAAGCCTTTAGCAACATTCATTGAATTATGTTACGTTGCAGAGGAGATGGTTTTTAAATCGAAATTCGAAGTTGTTCGAAATTTGTTGTGATAGAAAGTATTTTGAAAGTATGGCGTAGTTTAAGGTAGGTTTTTTTTTTAATAAATTGTTAAGAAATGAACAAATGTAAAAATTTTTTGATCATATAAACTCAACCTATTTGTTCTATGTGCTTATGTACTTATATGATATATTTATAATTTTTTTGTATCGTATATTTATATATTTTGAAAAATTCAGATTTAGCTTTCGGGTACTTAGCCGAACTTGGTTATCGTAAAAATAAGTTTAAAAAAAAATTATGTTTCAGGCTAGTTTGTATTATGTAGATCAAATTTTAAAGATTCTATAAAAAATAAATACCAATTACAAGTAATAAATTACATTATTGATTGGTTAAGAAGTTGCAAACAACAACAAATAAAAAAACTGAATTAACGCAAAAACATCCGTGCAACAAAAAAAATAATTAAAAAAGTAATTGAAAAAACAATATTAATAATATTAATGTTTCTTACGTAAATTCCAGAAAATAATAAAATCTTATCGCACGTACGTAATCAAATAAATTTACTACTGAAAAAAAATCTGCTCAAAATTACAATAGGTCACCAGTACCAAGATTATCTGCAATGTCGTAAAACATGTTACATGTTGAGATACCAGCAGTTTGATCTAACTATTGTTTGCAATGATAAGAGATAACGTAAGCCTTCACCTGCCGTCGCCCGAAAAAATCTTAATTTTTCACAATTTAAAAGTACGTCGGGAACTCTTTAGAAGTTGGCGGATAAGTTTTCCATGCCGATGCAACCCTCGAAAAGTTACCAACAATTTTTCTCCGAAGACGTGCAACTGCGAAGCATCCGATGCCAATTTTAGGATTTTATATTTTTTTAACGTTTTAGTAGGATATTGAAGCAATTTGTGTAACTTCACTGATTTGTTACCGTTTTGTGTGGTGTTCGATGTGTCGCGAAACTTACGGGTTGGTGAGACCGCGCGGGAGCTACCGAGGACGTGCGGCTTGGCGCACGGGTGGAAACCGACTAGCGCTTGGCTCGTTGGCGGGAACGCCGTCCAAGCCACCGTATACCAACCTATGAGTTGTGACTGCATCTCGCGAGTTGAATAACTCATTAGAAGTCGGGATTCGAAGGAAATCGACCCTCTAATAACTTTGTAACTAACTAAACACTCCATTAGGGATTGTTAGATGCACTCGCCGCTGCTATTTTTGGCCGACGTAAGATAAACTATTCAAAATTATAGCCGAAAACGGAAAATAGTGATGTAGCTGACATATTCGTCGCGCTTACAACTGCAAATGTAGATCAAACATATCTAAAAGTAGCTCAACGATAACTACTTTAATTGTTGAAACGATAAGGTAATTGTGATCCCTTCAGCATTTTATTCTGTACCTAGTGGAGACCTAACCTGGAAATTTACAAGTTAAAATAAAATGAAAAAGGTTATTACTTTTCAACTTAAAAAACGCACATGTGAGTTAAGAATTTTTTATTCGTGATTTTTTTTCACCGTCGGCTAAGTTTCTTTCTGACTAGGTATTACAAGAATCTCTCGTGTCCAGCGGGCACTTGTGGAACTTTAGAACGACAGTTAAAAGGATTAGAGGAGCGACTGCCGCCGATCTTTTCTTTGTACGACTTACGACCACACGTCCGCCTCAGAAAATACGAGGAAATTTTCTCACAAACCTTAGTCGAAAGCCGGCAGGGGCGGCAGGGCGTTATGAAGCGGAGCCCTGCAGTGACAAACGTGTATCAAAAGACGTTTTTCAATACACTTACGAAGAAATAAAATATTGGAACGAAAAGTATTATTCTCATTAATTGAATGATTCAATTTGCTTTTTTTTCACGCTTTTCTTTCGCTGGTTGAAGGAGAAGCAAAGGTATGAAGCCGCAAAACAGCCTAATATGAAAACTATATAATATGTATTGGAATTTAGAACATGTGTGGTTCATAAAAGTACATAAATTCTTATTTATTATTGTTTAAATTTATGATATACTATTTATAAACGCAATTTAAATACTCAAAATATATTTACGCCGTAAAGACGCATCTCTTCGCCGAGATTTAAAAAAAAACAAACACCGCCGACTATAGTCATTGAAGCCATTTGGACTTAGTGTAAGTATAGTCATCTGTGGAATTTTTTATTTCCGCGCGTGGGCGGAAAAATATTAAAAAGCCACGTGTGTGAAATGACATTGTATGTTGAACCTAATCGTAGTGCGATAAGAACCAGTTTTCGAGAAAGTGTATTGAAAAGAAATAAACGCATCAATGTGAAATGAAAAATAAAACACTCGAGACTGAAACCCTTTGCATTCTGAACCAGTTTTCGAGGAAGAGTATTGCAAACTTTATTTCAGAGCTTAACGCGAAACATAGAACAAAAACAGGTACTTATGAAAAATCATTGAACAATGAACTTTAGATATTAAACCCTTTGTGTTTGTGTTATTCATGAATTTGGTATATGCTTCATATAATAAAACCAGCCCGCACAAATTTAACAGGTACCCATTTTTTGTGTACCTACCCTAGCATTACATTACGAAACAGATTTTTAAACAAAACCAATATCATTTACTGATTTAAAGTTATTCTGCACCTGTTTCTTTTTGCGCTATCGCATACAGAAAGCATGTAACTACTCTTACTGCACCGATCCGTTCCGGGACTCTGCATCATAAGCAAGCATCCGTAAACAGCAACTTTTTACAAAATTCATCCTTTCACACACGAGTACTTTCTAAAAAGATTTTTCCTTCAATATTTTCTTTTAAGACACACTTCGGGCTCAGTTCACCTGTGCTTAGCCCCCTCCTAGTAAACGGATTAGCAATGAACTTAGACGCGGGAAATGTTCAGATTAGGGCCAAGATGCGTTCGCGGTATTTGCTAAGGATTCCTAATCCAACTGATTAAATAATCGGTTTATATAGTGCAACTAGATTTGTAGCAAGGGATACACATTACTAATATTTTGTACTTAGTATTCTTTTAAAACAGTCCAGCCTACCTCTAGTTAAGGATCGACTTTACCTGAATATAATTTTGGCATTATAAACGGGATACAGAATGGAACTCAAAACAAATAGGAAACATGTTAAATATCCCGTTTTCAGTGTTATTGATAATGTTAGTGACAATGTCAGTTTATAGACTTATACAATTATGGTCGTTCTTTATGAGAACTTTATATGTGAGAAAATGTGATATAAAATAATCTAAATAACACATTACATAACTTGTGCCTAAAACCTAAAACAACCACAATTTTCCTATTGTACAAGAAATTTGCCTTTAATAACATAAGAACAAAAGACACTTTAAAACTGTGAAGCTTGTAATGCAATTAGGATTTAGGAACATTACAAACAATTAAAAGTTATTTAGCACTTCAAAAATAAAAAAACGGAAACGTTGTTTGACGTGAAAATATATCGTTAGCCCTCTCCCGGGTCGGCGTGAAACATAGGCTACTAAGTAGCAAAGTATGTACCCTATCTGCCGAGCCACCTCAAGATCACTCTTTAAGTAACATTAATCGGGTTTCTTAGGTTCCAAACAAACTGCTAAAACGTCGCATCTCCACCGAACAATATCTTACAACTTATAACTGTATCTTGCACTCAATAGAACACACGTTTATTTGTTACGAATTCTAAATCTCGAGATTTTTACTGAAGCAACTAAGCGCATCATACGTCACAATTTGTGGCTCTAAAATGAATTATTATAAATAGGTAAACTTTAGACACAGGCGGAACGAATCTTAGTTATACCTGGCTCATTAGAGTTATATAGCGAACCTACGAATGAAGTTATTAGAGCGGTCTAGTCTTATTCACCTAGTGTACTAGTAAATCTAGTGATTGAAGTAGTTGAACTAACTAAAAAAGGTTTAGTTATTTCTCCGAATTATTTACCAGAGAATGAAGATACCATTGAATCACATACGGCGTTCACCTTATGTGATTCAAAAGTATTCATAAACTGCGTCTGCAAATTATATATATAAAGAATATCATGCATGCGACAGTGTCACTCCTTCGACACTGCTGCTGACAATACTTTTTCAAAGTATAACATGCAGACGACGATGACGTTGCACAGGCTTTAATATTTCATCACACAAATAGGTCCTTTGTCAAAGCAAAACACACAATTCATATCAATTCATTACCATTTAATTTCGGAGTGGTTAAGATCCAATTCACATGTCTCGTTGTGTATATCTAAACTTAAATTATATTCTTAACGTAAATAAATCGTCATTTAGAAGCTCTTGAATCCGAGACTCAAAGGTAATGCAGACAGAGTCGCGGTGTCGCGATGTCGCGATGTCAGCTTGTGTTACACACACGCGACCAACTTGTATACGGTATTAAAGTGGCGACGCGCTGGTAAAGCGATAGCATTGCGTTGTTGGCAGGTTCCGCTTATATTGTTCACCAAAAAAGATTTTTATTCAGTTCTAGCTTTAAATTGGAGTTAGCTGTCTTTTGTTCAACATTCACTCTTTCATTCTCAGCTGGGATTACAGCGCGCGAGAGAGTGGGCCATCACGCTAGCCCACTCTTGATTGGGGGATGCAATAATACCAGCCTTGTAGTGCCCTTTTCAGGATAAGAGCCTCTCCTCATGAAGAGAAGGCGTGTATATCGACCAGCACGCTTGCTCAAGGCGGACACGCGAGGAGCAGTTCAAGCGCAACAGTAGCGTGTACGATAAACTGTCGGCGCAGTATGAACTATCAAGTTATAGCGAGAGATGCCTAAAAGATGGAGTGAATGAATAATATCGTAGCAGTCCAAAGGCCCATCGATATTAATCGTAATTGCTTAACAAATATGCCCTTGATTTCGTACATATTTGTCACGTTATGTCACAGTTCAATTTGGAATTTCTCCAAATTGAATTGAATTTAAGTGCCTCCTTGTCTGACTTTCAATTTCATTCAGTGTATTTTTATTAAAAAAAAAAAAAAACTAGAATCCACCAGCTATAAATGTATCATTAAAAAGATCTCGTATAGGTAGGTATTGAATATACCATTTATTCACCTATTGCCTTTTTGTCACCAGAATACAATCCTCAACCGGGCATAAATCCACACTGAAATATTTTGTAAAAATCTGTAGATAAAATAATTTTTATACAATGGGACTTAGAGGGGATTACAGGAGTGACGATGTGCAGGGTCAGAGATGCACAAAGAGTTACCACATGTTCAGTACACCATTCTGAGCCCGAAAAATACCCTGCTCTCTCATACATTCTGATTGCGTAGGTATTGCAGTTTTCTAGGAAATTCATCATCATCATCATCTGCCTAGCCTTTTTCCAACTATGTTGGGGTCGGCTTCTTCCAATCTAACCGGATGCAGCTGAATACCAGTATTTTTACATGGAGCGACAGCGTATCTGACCTCCACAACGCAGTTAGTACTGGGTATCGTATTACCAAGTACTAACTGTGTCTGAAAAAAGTCAAACAACAAAAAGTCTGACAACCAGTCTTACCAAAGGGTAAGACTGGTTGTCAGACTTTTTTGTAGGAAATTATTTAATCAATTAATTATTTCGACAATTTCTATGTGGCCGGGTTCGGTATGTGTAGTGTACTTTTTGCGTCGATGTCCTTTTCACCCTGTTTATGGCTTTATTAAGTATTGTGTATTTATTTAAGGCATAAATGCGAGTGCAAACAACGAGGATATAATGAGTCGGAAACTCAATAACACATGAATGGTTCATTTCTAATTTACCTCGGCGTTTCGTCCAGTTGACAATTAAAGCAACATTCACTGACCGAATTGTACAAATGTACATACCAGTTCGACCATTACGGTGAGGTATCATAATTTATTGTATTTCTATTATTGAGGATTTTTTTTTATTATTGCTGAAAGCTTAAGTATGTAATAAATAAAGTTGAGGTAGATACTTTACACTTGCATAAAACTCTACCAACCATTATTTTCCATTTTAATATTGTCGTTTATAAAAATAATTCGTATAATTTTCAGGCTTCACTAAGAACCCATTCCTAGAAATCATAGTTTGTTTGCAACTTTAATAAGATGCTTAATGGAATTAAATTAGAGGGGAATTATAAGTACACTCAGCATCTTCTGGGAGTGGAACAACTTTCAAAAAAGACGGCACAGTTAAAAGCATATTAATTTAAAATTAAATAAAACTGAATCTATCCTGCATACGATCACAAATAATCCAGAAGATAGACTGACACAAACACACTCACACACACCCTGTGCGCACGCTTAACTTAATTTACTTTAATCAAACTTATTGTTTATAATAAACTCGTGGCATGGTTCAAAATTTAAATGTTAGCTGGTTTCTCATATTTATGTAAGTATATTATTAGTGGAAGAGTGGATCTACCAACACAAGCAAATTGCTTAAAAGGCGATTGCAAACTTTATATTATTAGTTACTTAAGTTGGTGAAATAAACTTTTTAAATTATTTATTATTGTGTCTTAGACATATTTTCTCGGAGCCTTGGCTCCCGGATCTTAAAATTTTAGGCGGTTATAATGAAATGAGGTACTTGGCATCATTATTAATTATATTAATTTAGAGTCTGTTGTATCTGTCGCTATTGCTAAAGCATCTCTAGATCAATTAAACAAGACAAAAAAGTAATATTTCAATTACTTACAACACACATGATTTGTAGATCACCTTTTAAGCAGGGACATCCTTGTATTAGGTGACTCCGCTATTCCACTTACCATCAAAGAATGTATGCAATTGAAAAGAAAATACAAAAGTACAAAAAAGGAGCGCACTTTTGTGATGTATGCGGGTGGGTCAATGCTGAAAAAAAGCTTATATGTTTCTCCCTACCAACTGAAAACGTTAAGCACGGTTTCAATTTGTCACAACAGCGTGTCAGAAGCATTTTGTCTTAGAAAATCGTGTTATCGACGTAAACAATCTGTTATGAAGCTCACATCCGCCGCAGTCCATCCGCTGTGAAGGAATGGCGTTGACCCAGCTTTGCTTTACACGCCTTTCGTAAAACTGTATCGTAAACCTATTCACGCATAGGAGCTGGCCTAAAACTATATATTATATTTCCTTATATTTATGTAATTAAATAATTATAGATGTAAGAAAGATTAAAAACATTACCTTACCGCTTCACAGTTTTAGAACTTGGAAAAACATTGAGATTTCATTATTAATTAAATTTGCTAATCCTTTCGGAAAAAAACGTCTCTGAAATATAGTGAAAACCGCATCAAAATCGGTTGCAATCAAGTAGAACAACTTTAAGACAAGTAGACCTGAACATATTATAAGATTATTAATAAGATTAATTCCGCTAATTTAGCCTACTTAGTTGGTATAAGACCTCGATGAACTGAAGACATCTTAGGTCTCGGTAATCATAATTCATCGAACCCTTAGAAAGCCATAGACCATTTGCTCGCGAAGTCGTGAGTCAAACATCACTTGTGTAGAGAATCGAACGACCACTGAAGGGACAGGATGTAACTACTGATCCTTCATACTACCTATCTACTAGATATAGACTATGTTTTACGCTAACCCAATTAAACTAGGCACTTGTTTAGTTTGTTGTACAATCCTAAAGTTCCTAATGTCAGCCACTCGAGTTCTAAGTATGAATGAGTGCGATTAGGCGGCGTTATCAGTAATTCTAAAACAACAATGACACAATCTCTATATTTGATTGCATAACAACATGTCCGCCGGCCCATTTATTAAAACATTCTGAGAAATCATTAGCCAGCTGAGATGGTTTGAACTTTTCTGTGGTCACGTCATACGCCTGAAACAATTGAGGCCCAAAGGTTCTGCTTTGAATGCTTCTGTACCTACTAAAAATGGCGTCTTATTTATTACTCGAAATTAGACACATGATGGACAAGACCGTGACACGAACCGAACTACTGAATATTTATTAAGTGTCTTTTAATTTGACGAGATTTACGTGTAGTCATTGTAACCTTAAATGCCTCAGATTTTGTATTTTGGTTTTTCATCAAACTATTTCAACGGGCCTAATCATCTGATCTGATTTTTGGTATCAATCAGGAAGACAAACCCTCTTTTATGAACTCACTCTTACTTTGATGACTTAAAAAATGCTTACCTAGCTCTTGCACTAGAATGTGTGCTAGTTATTTATACTATCCGCGCACCGGTGATGTAGTCACGGAACGTTACTCATAGACTATATAATATGTGACATCAGCCGGTGATAACTCGACCACTCGCATTCCGCCGTTCTCGGTTAAACAAACCTAACTTCAATTAAAAGATAAATGATAAGTTTGCCAACCTGTAAAACTTTGGCGTAAGGTTGGCTACTTTGATGTGAAGGATTCTGGAGTTGGATTGACAGAAGAGCCAATACTACTCCTAGTGATAACTGTTACTAAGATCACCCAACAACCTACCATGTTATCCTTTTATCTCAAGGTACAAATATTATTCTGCGAGCAACCTGGTTGCCCAGGGTGCGCTAAGGGATTCAAGAAGATTCCAGAGAGTCTCGCATTTCTACACCGACTTTCAATAGTATGGGGTGTTAAATACCCTTAACTAAGCCGAAAGGCACTTGTTCTCCACGTCATTACGTTATTTTTTTTTTGTGCAGGAACATACCTAGGAACCTTCTAGCTACGAAGATATTAGGGGTCAAAGTTCCAATTTTATCACAAGTTTTTTTTTAAATACATGTTTTTACTGATAGGAACTTATGACCCCCGTACTACTCAATGCATCCATCAGCACCATGTTTTGAGTGCGTTAAATGGAGTCCTTAAAGAAATGTTTTTTCCCTTTTCAATATTTTTTGCGCAGACTTACTTAATTTGATGAACAGAATGCTTGGGCCTTAACAACTTCACCCGATGCCGAACTCTGGTGATGAGTGTACCAACAATCGTTTGTGGTTCTGCTAAATAAATTCTAGTAGAGATTTTCATGGAACCCCTTTTGCAATACAATCTCTGTTTGAACACTTGCATCAACAAAAGAAAACCGGAGTTTAATATCGCAGTCTAACTCAAATAGAGATATTTTTTTTAAATCATGACGAACGTATACGACGTTTCCGAATAATGTCAAATGAGAAAAGATCCTCTTATAATATTGCAGGCTTTTGACCTGTCCCATTGAAATGCAAAGAGTGCACTACGAAACACAACACGAGTTTTTCTATGGACATAATTACCGGAGTATGCCTGACAGACATAGTTTAAACAAAAAGTGAAACAGTAAGTCGGAACTATGTCATAAAATGTGCTAAATGAGGGCACTGCACGCAACGGCCCGCGGGCTTAGACCTATACAAATGAAGACAGTAGCACAGTAGGCATGTAAGTATGAACTTACAGTATGTCAACTGAGAACAAATGGTCAAAATCAGCGAAGAAACTGTTTACGCAGATTCTAAGCCGGCTTCAGGTAACACACGTGAACAAGTCGGGGCTGTCGCATCGAGACAAGTGGTTACGTTATGTGTAGTGCAACACAACGGAAGGTTTAGTTGACAACCTTAATATCCGCGTTTGATGTCACAGAACGGCCTTGTTGATTTACGGGTCTTCTTTGTACTGTGTTCGTAGGTAGTTGCTAAAAATAGTACCGACACCACACTGACACAAAACTTTTGCAAAACGCCTTTTACCAGCCAGTTGTTTACTTTGCCTCAAATATTATTTAGTAATCCATGATTCGTTTGTTGTACCTTCAATGTCTTTTTTTTTTTGCTTTACGTTTAATTTTCACGCTATCATAACTATGACAGTCGCTTAATTTAAGATCTATAAAATGTGCGACTAAGAATTTTCTTAGTCATACTTTTTGTTATTTAAGTTGTCTATCTACCTTGAACTTTTTGTCATTTTTTCGTACGGCAGGCGATCTCGTTATTCCGTAACCATTTTGCATTTTGACATCAATTCACAGATTGTCACATAGATGAATAGACCTGGTTGTTCAACAATGAGCTACCCTTTAGGATGCTAATGAAATTACGAGGTGGACTATACCAACCAGTCTATAAGTTTCCTAGTTAGGTGAGTATTCCATTGGCCTAGTGATTAAGATCTATCTATTTATAGATTCATTCGAATCTATTATTTTTAATATATTCCATTGATTGACAACACATCATTAACATTGCAGTTAAGTACTTAATGAGTCCATTTGTTTGCCCGACGTAATTTCCTCAATTGGTACACCGGTGACTATCGAGATGAGATTTCTGCAAGAGAACCACAACGTTATAAAAGCCAAGAATATGATCAAAGTACACTTAGAATTGAGCTATAATTTACATAAAAGCGGAAGTGCAATTTATTTTAAAAAAAAGAAATTTTTAAAAAAGCATCACCCTGTATAATTGCAGTGAGCGATAGTGTTGCCGATAAGGATAAAAACTTGCAAAGTAATGTAAAGTGGATGTTTTTCTTTCAAGAAAACAAAAGTCGCATGGCAATTACGAGAGGCTAAGTGACACAGAAGGTACTATTAGCGAATACGTCGATGGCAATAACTAAAATGTAAGGCCTAATAACATAATTATTATCAATAAGGTACAAAAAAGCTTATAATGTGTAATTTCTGTTGAAAGTCGTTATAGAAACACGTAACGCATTGAAAGCGTTTGCCACTTGTCTAGTTAAGAATGGGTAGCAGGTTCGATGTCTATCCGCGTAAATTACTGAGCTCTAGTTGCTATAAATAGAGTTCATTATTATCTCAATGACTGCAGTACTATCAAGTTGACACTTAGTCATAACTTCATTTAAGGCCGGGATGCATTTGCAACCAAGTTATTTATCATATCTCTATATTATCCCGCAAGCGCACAGAATGATACATCGCTGACATCACTTCAGTGACATCATTGGTTCTGTAATAACCATAAGATTATGGAGGATTATGATTTTGTCATCGAACTGTGGTTGTCTTAACATATGCACTATTTAGGGACCTACTTACCTAATACCTAATTAGAGTCAATCTTTAACAGTAACGTTTCAAGCAAAAAAATAAAAGAAACTGCCGTCGGTCACTTTCACTGTCAATGAAATTGAAATGACAAACAGACACTACAACAAATAAAACACATTGACATTACACATAGGCGCGCCCCAAAATCAGCGAATTAGGTAATCGGCGTGTGGTTGTCACTGTGCCTTTCAATCTAATTATAATAATCATGTCAGCTTAGTAGTATCCTATAGATCCTCAAACGTGCTTTGATATCCGTTTCTACAATCACCTAAAGACATCAAAATGCGCTTTTATTTAGGCATTTATATTATGCGACATACATGTTATGTACGACAACCATCAGTATACTAAATATGGCATTACTAGAGTATATGTTTAGACTATTAATTATTATACGGAATTTTCAATGTCACAAAGCAAGCTCCATAAGTTGATGTGGCTCTTATTAATTAATTATCCCAGTGCCTTGCCGCCAGGAAATGATAGACGATATGTGTGACTAATAAATGACATCAAATAAAACTAGACAACAATTAACTGTACTAGAATATTGTGATTCATTGTAGACATCATTATTTCATTGTAGTCGGGTAAGTTCAAAGCAGCATCCATGTTCGTTACTTGATGAAATAGGTACAGGAAATCATAATGGCAACTATAGTGTACATTGATAGTATTCATTCAATCAGTCGTCCAGCTCGTAATTAAGAAAGGTCCGAGCTACTTCACATCGTTCATTCATAGAATGCTCGACAACTGAATACTTATCAATCAGTCTCAAGCGGTAATCAGTGCTCGATTGAGAACAAGTGACGGTGCTACTAGTTTTAATAACATCCTTATGGCTCAATGCTCACAGTACTGGTAGAGAATAGTTTGAGGGCTCCAAAAAACCCAATGATCTTGCTTCAAAGTAAAATGAAAGAGCGGTAAGTAAAAGCAGATAGCTCGAAAACAGTTTGTTTAAACACAAAAGCGTCATACGATTAGCGCTTTACACCAAGTTCAACTTTATGACTGACCGTCTCGGAATAGCATTGAGTTTCAATCAATTATTTCACATAAAAGTGAAACCGATTTCACCAGATCCACACTGATGTTAATCTACCTCCGTCTCCACTAATACCCAGTTCCTTGCACAGTTGGCACAAAGTTCACGCGAGCACAGTCGCCGACATAAATCAGCTGTGCGAGCGACATGCGACTGATAGTGTCGCGATCGGAATGTCGCGACCGCCGCTTGCGACGGAAGAGACGTCGCGATGCGTCTGGAAGAGTGGGCTGCCGTGTAAACAGGGCCACGGCACTAGCACGGTGAGGGTTGAAATTCTAATTACGTTATCCGTTGAAACGTTTGATGATGTAGCTAAAAAGCGGGAGAATTGTGGAAGGGTTACAAAGATGCTTAGACGAATGCAAATAAAGAACAAAGAAGACATAAAGTTGGCGATGAGAGACAAAAGGACCAGTAGACGACGCGAACGATCATTAGAATTGATTTTGGACAACTGATGCTACAACAAAACACGGGCGCGACGCACATGTAGTCTATGTATAGCAGTGGACATCTGTCAGCTAATATGATGATGATCATGCCTTGGCACTTTGGAGTCAGAGTTCTTAGTGCGAGAGAGAATTTAAGCTATTTAAGCATATTCCCTTTTATTGCCATGAACAAGGAAGCTTCTAAACTCCATCAGGTTGAGTGTAATCACTGATGTCATTCCCAACAATATTCTTTTCTCCACAAAAAGACAAAGAAGGGAGTTCAAAGGAGAAAGATGACGACGAAACGGCTATCGCGACGTTTTAATTGGGTTGACAGTGAGATTAGCTATTTAGAGCTATTGGTTGTACATAGGATTGTTTTATTGCCGTTTTTGGCTTTTCCGGCTTTCATAACATACAGCTTTTATCACACCTGTAATCCCCGAAGGGTTGGGCAGCGGTGTACCTGTAATAGTACACCCACATTCGTCAGTTATGTTTAAGTCCCATGTATTAGGGGCCGAGCCTATTGCCATTAACCGGGAACGAATTCAGAGTCCGTAAACTGAGGAAAAAGTGTTACCTTGCCCGACCTGGGAATCGAACCCAGGACCTGCTGATGCTCAGCAGTTGCGTTTGCGAACATTAGACTAACGAGGCAGTTTTCCGGATTTATTAACGGTTTTCATGTTACTATTAAAGCTGTAAAAAGTGCTCCAGGTGTAAAGGTTCCTTGAAGACATAAACATTTAATATTGTTATCAGTTCAATTAACCGTGCTATCAGATATAAGGGGCTTGCCCTTATAGCGCGCGCTAAGAGAAACATTATGCGCAACTAATTGGAATCTAATGTACCGTATTACTTAAGTAAGTACTAGTATTTATGGAGACAGTTTCTAGCCTGCAAGTAAACATACGCTGCCCACCCTTGAGTACCTAAATACTCCAAGAACACAACACGCACCAAACATATGTCATATTATCGCTATTTCTACATATTCGGCCTCCACACAGAGGTTATCGGGGTTCGTCCAAACATTGACTGGTACACTTATCGGTACTTTAATGTACCAATATTGCCAATTTAATAAAATACCCTATTACTAGTAAGAGAGACATCCACAATGGATAACTCGGAAAATGTACCGGAACACGCGAACCGCGGTATTCAATTTCATAGTAAAACTTATTTTTATGTCAACGTACTTATTCTGATCACGAAAACCAAAATTGATCACTTTTGTGTAGAGTTTCTTTTTCGTTTCGTTTATTTTTATGGCTAGTTTGGTATGTATTCTCAGAGGGTTGCTAAGGTTTGAGAAGGTAATAAAAATTAACCATGTTTTGGGATTTATTAAACTTTGAAAGATACCATCTTCTAATGTGCCATTAACCGGCTTTTATTTAATGTCGATACGAGCTTATTATCCTAACCAGTAAAGGCTCAGCATGTCTAGTCTCCAGACAAAGAGAGATTCTGATTTGTGTTGAAATGATTTATTTCCGAAAATTTAATCTTTTTGAAAGTAGAAGGAGTAATACTTGCACTTTGAAAGCACTTCTTTAGGACGGCTGAAGTAAAATTCGAAACTAGAACGACAACATTTGATACGAGAGCATTCGCCCGTATTGTAACAATTCAGATTCACTTGTTTCTGCAAATAATCGAATTTTAAATCTTGGAATGCTCAGCTGAGGGAGTGCCTTAAAACAAATTCAATTTTTTTTTATTATTGTCACGTCTATAATTAGTTAACATAGTCTATGAACAGGTATTCGGCAGTCACCATACTCCTTCGTGAGGGACACAGAAAAGACTTTCTGATTTGCGTGAACACAAAGGTTTGACGAAAAGAATTGAATACCAAGGGAAACTCTTCAAATTAGGTTAATAACATTGTGGTATAAGTTTTAAACCAGTTCTATAACTATTATGACAAGACCGAAGTCGGTAATAAATGACTTGAATTATTTGAACTCGTCATGTAAATAGCCTAGAACTAACAACATTTACTGTTCGGTCTATTGTAATTGTACACAGTGTCTAAAAATTAAGGAGTTACCCCCATAGAGAAAACGCGTGAGTTTATGAATGTATGGATGTTTATAAAAATATTTAGAAAACATAAATTATACGTGTCGACTTGGGAACTTGAGAACACTGAAAACAAATACGTTTTGCGATACACCTACCTATTTTTAGAACCAAAGGAGCATCTACTTTTTTTTGTTTCACTTTTAACTTTATTCTATCATATTATTCCGCGATATCCCCAAAGTTTATTTATATTACTGCGCTACAGATAAGCAAGAAATTATTGTGAGCTCAATAGACAGCATGCAATTATAATGAATACCAACTAAATATCGATTGGCGACGTCACGCAAGCCCTTCGGATAGGGCTGGAAAAATCATGTGGATTTATCGATATTTTTTAATCGGTTAATACTATCTAGCCAATTGTAGTATTTTAGTTTTTTTTATATATTTTGGCGATTTATAAAAGAGTAGGGAAGAACTTCTTCTTCACCGACCGGTAATTAATTGTGATAAAAGCAAGGTGATGATGAGTTTTTAATCAGTGTAGCGGTGAAATTATTTTATTAGATTCTAGAAATTTTTCAAGAATTTAAGGTCCCACTCACTCTTACTTAATATTACCATACCCAAGATACAGGCTAGCGCCTTGTGCTTGTATTAAACAGCAGCTTCATAGACACTTTAATTTTTTGTCAGACTTTATTAAAATTATAGCTGCGATTTGTCTCTACTTAGTTACTTACCTATGAGTCTATTGGTAGGTTACATACAATCTCTACATACACATACAGAACATAACTTGAATTAAAATCATAGTACGCGGGCGTTAATACGCCTACTACTAATCATCATCTGCCTAGCCTTTTACCAACTATGTTGGGGTCGGCTCCCAGTCTAACCGGATGCAGCTGAATACCAGTATTTTCCTATCTGACCTCCACAAGGTACTGAGTTATACGATATCCTTGGTAAGACTGGTTGTCAGACTTTTTGGGCCACTGTAACGTCTGTTAAAGATCAACTAATGACAGCCGGGAATAATAATATTTTAGTTTTTAATTCTAATATTTTTAGTTATTATTATTACCTATTAACTTTCTAGTATCTTAATTGGTTCGAGGAGGCACGGGAAAAGACCACATGGAAGGAATTGGGGGAGGCCTTTGCCCAGCAGTGGGATAGTACAGGCGATGAAAAAAAACTTTTAATTTTTATTGCGCAGCACTGACATCGGTGAAGGAAAATATCGAGAGGAAACTAACTTAGAATTCATATAAGTCTGAAATCGCCATCCCGCCTTGAACAAGCGTGGTGCTTCAATGCACATGGCTTTCCTGTAGGCCTTTGTCCTTTTAAAACCCCAAATGTGTTAAGTAAAAGAATAACACAATAAGATAATATTTCACTATATTTGTAATGGTAACGTATATAATAATATTAAAAACAATTAGATAACATAATATGTAGTTCAGTTTAAATGTTTTGTTTAATTAATCAAAGGTCAGATTAGTAGTAACGAAGATATTTTGCCGTTGTTATTGTGACCCCGACCCCAACAACATTGAGTTAACATAAATTATTAAAATAAGTTTCTAACTTTGGATTTAAATGTACGATATCAGTAACTACCTACTTAGCAAATAGCGATTAGGAACTCTTTGAGATATTATTAAGAATGGGAATATTAAATAATTAGTTTACTTGTCCGGAAGTATTCGTTCGACAAAATAGTGTTAGCCATCTTTCAATGGTCTTCCATTGAAAGATGGCTGTCCGTGAATGAAAGTCGCCATGTCCAGGGACTCTGACCAAAAGCTGGCAGTGATAGCACTCGGGGTAATGATAGGTAGGTATTACTGATACGAGCGCAATCACGCGTAACTACTGATAATTGAGCCAAAATACTACTGATTAGCGTGATTGTTTCTGCAAAGTAACGTGCGAGGAATCTCAATTGACCGTTATAAATAGATAATTAAAATAAATCAGATTGTTGTTCATGAATGAACGCTCGTGTCCATTTACAGGGAGTGTAAACTCTCATAGTTGCTAGCCAGATGGACCTCTACAGAACACTGAAGTAAGATTAAAGTAATATTCATAAAAGAGGTGGGAGAAGGGCTCCTGAATAAAAGCCAAGAGTCAACGATGGCGCATTTTATCGATGTCGATAATTGAAATACCCATCACTAGACGGTTAACCCTAAACGATGCACCCAGGGGTCGAATAGTCTTATTATAATGAATATTATGTTTTGGATTTTATGAGCCTACTTTACGTGGATTATGTGGAACGCTAAAATATTTTGGTTAAGTAGAAATCGAATCAGTTGATGCGACAATACTTAATCATTTTCTTTTTGTAAACAACATTTCGGCGTCTGTTTTTTTGTTACCGTTTATTGAAGTTGCTGTTTTTAAGATTCTGTAGCAAAATTCTCCTTCTGACACGACTGCTTATTTCAGGAACTACTAAATACTAAGGTATATAAATATATATAAATAATGCATGTTTATCTAAAATTCATTCAATAGACACGTCAAGCGAGAAAACAACAGCAGCTGCACCCGGTTAGAATGGAAGCGGCCCCCAACATAGATAGAGAACAGGCTGGGCAGATGATGATGATGAAGCGCCAAAACAATCAAAGTATCATTTTTATGGTAACTAACAGGCAAACATATCGACGGAACTCGATAAAACCCAACAAACATCTGTTAGCAAGACAATGTCATGGCAAAGAGACAACATAATTAATAAAACAGAACATCTACAAGATAAAAATATAAAGTGGCATCATCACCGAAAATCGAGCGGCTTTAGTGTCTGGTATTGTGTTTGTTACCATCGACAGATTCGTGAAGATATGCAGCGGTAAGTAGAACAATAAATGACGATTTGCCATACAAACATACTTGATGATTTTCCAAATCATTCGTTCGTAGTGCTCACCTTCAACAGATAAGAAACTTTGGTACATTAATTCATGCTTCTAGACCCAGCAGAGTTATGTTGTCTGTCAGCGAAAGTATGGAGTAGAAGATAGTAAAGGGAATCCAACTTGTCATCCTAAGCATTTCTCGGGACGCGCTGTGTTGTCATGACGACAACTTGAGCCCGATCGCCTAGAGTTTAGCTATCGTACACACTGATTAACTGTCGCGTGAAAGTTAGGGGTCCAGGATGCTGGTCCTATCACCGGTTTAATTCTGATATATTGAACTAAGCCGCAAATCTTAGTGACTGCGTTTAGCGCTAAACTTACTTAAAACATCATTTTTTTTCAATGATGACAAAGACAGAATATGTTTTAAGGTTAAAGGCATATATACTGCTAGGTTTCATTGAGTTTTTTTTATAAGTTAATATTCATCATCATAATAAAAAGATGTTGAATGTTTCATCCGATGATGGGAAATCTGAAATGAGTCAATCCAATTATTACTTGTAATTTTTAGATGGAAATATGTATAGGTATAACACTAACTGTTGCCCGAGACTTAGTCTGGTAAAAATTGTAATAGCTCAGCTAATATGCATGATATAAATATAAGTTATAGCTTATAGCGCCCACGAATACTGTAGCCTTCTGTCAGTGAATGTATTGTTCCGGGGATTACCCCCTACATACAAACTTACAAGCAACCTCTTTATTTACCTCTTTATAATATTAGTAAAGATATTATCGTAACATTTTAGTTAGTAGTCACAATGTTACCTAAGAGAATAACGAAGATAATACTGAAGATGCTTCAATACCATGCATGTCTGCAGAGGTATTCTTATGGGATTAACATCGTTACAGTTTACAAAGCATATCTTCAACTAAATCCTGACTGACGTTACATCAAAAATACAGAATATAGATTGCGTCTCATTTGTACTTGAAATGTGTTATGCATTTTAATAACTGTTATATGTTTAAGTTGTACATCATTAGGAATGTAATTTTAATTGTATGGATAAAGAAAGCTAAAATAATAATATATTTAAGTACTGGCTGTTTAGGCAAATTAATTGTTAAGCATATGGACACCCTACGACAATTAAGTGTAATAGCCGTTCTATACAGCTGTATCAATTGGCTTTGTACAGAGTACACTGTATGTTACATAAAATTTCTTCGATGTTTTCTTATTCGTCCTTGATTCTATATATCTATTGATCAAATCCCATCGATTTACAGAAACATTAAAGGAAACTTACCTAACCTTGAGTGAACCTCCTTAAAGGAACATAACTGGCATGTGTCCTGTCCGTGAAGCACACAACCTCAATCAAGAATCATGATTATTGCGACAGCAGAGCCTCAGGCACTGCCTACCCGCTCCCGGTCCAAACAAAGGTTTATTTTTAAAGCTTTGCTTACAAAGTGGAAAGTTAAAGGGATTGGGAACTACACACTGCATTTTCTTGAAAAATCGGCTGATATTTGAAGCCCAATGCCTTGCGTGTTCGAGGGACCCATTTGTAGAACGAATCCTTTAAAAATCGTTACTGACATATTGCTCGGTATTAATCACAAACCTAGAAAATTAATCGTGACCTGTTAATTAGTCCCGTTTTTTTTAAACCAAGGTTTAGAATTTTCTTAGTACCAGGCAACGTACAACCTTGAAGAAGATCAGAAGCTTGAAATTTTCACAACAGTTCCATAATGAAAGAATTTTAAAAATTCGTGCCCAACCCAATAGAGTTTCAGTAAGGGATGAAAGTTTGTAAAGATGTTCGTCAATTTCGCTGAAATCCTTTCACCCAGTTTGTTTTCTGCATAAACCGTAAGTTGAAAAAGATGAGCCTATAAATTCTAAGACGTTACTTATTCAATAACACTGAGTGCTAGGGAGCGGCTAGTAAATGATTAGTACTAAAACATTTCATTAGCGCTGGCTTTTAATTATGAAGCTCAGCAAGCCTTGCTGGGCTGTTTACGCTCAAAACTTCTCAACTCGCTTTTCTTTGTTATTGTGACGTAGAAGTGGTGTGAAGATAAAGGTAAACTAGCATATCATGGTTCAGTGGTTAAAGCTTCGCCTCTCATGAGTCATGATGCTAGTTAAAATCCAGGCAAGTACCAATATGACTTTCTGAATCCATATGAACTTGTCCTGGACATCACTGACATCGGTGAAAGAAACAACGTGACTGGACTTCACTCAATCTGTTTTGAGCTGGCGAGATGATCAATGCAGCAAGAGGCCCTATAGTGAGGCAATAATAGGCTGGTATAAATAATTTGTAAAGCCAAATTGAATAGGTTAATGCGTCTACCACCAACTTGGGCGGCAAGCCGTATGAGGGCCGAATTCCTGCCAATTATAATGCAAACCAACTCGAATCAGTGTTATGACACAATTATAAATAACGACTGCGTGTGCATCGGGGCAGCCTGTATCAATTTGTTCCAATCAAGACAGGGGGCGCCAAGTCCCGCTGACAATTAGAACAAGTTAAATCGACAACCTTGGTGTAACACTAAATTCTAACATTTATGTTCTATTTGATTAAATTGTTTCAGCGGTGACATCAGACGGATCATCTACGGTTTTAGTTTATAATTTAGTGTTTTGTTAAGACGCTACCAATGACCTACTGGCCTTCGGGAATTAAGAAAAATTCACAAAGTACCTACATCTTACTAGGGTTGCCATCCGTTCGTTGCGGACCCTCGTCAGGATTTGTTCTTGCCTTGTCAATTGTGTAGACCTCTTGTGGAAATATAAGATTATTTTAGGAAATAAAAACAAATGAATTACGAATATTCTAAAAGTAAAATGTTTGGTTTTTTGGTAAGCCTGACACCATCGCAGCAGAATTAATCTATTGTTATACCCATCAACTATGACCTACCTTACTGTCTAACCTACTGTGTATCCTACTTTTCCTCTGTAGTTGCCAATCATCATAATTCAACTCCTAAAATTTTAGTGTTCAACTTTGGCCTCTTAAAAGATGGCTTCGATAAAACATCATGAGGTAATGTCGAAAAGGTTGTCAATAATAAAACTGATTTATGTATTAGTAGGTAGGTAATGTATGGTAGATACATCACCTTGTAAGATGCAATTCGCTTTCAAATGCAGTTACCGAGTTACTACCCCATAACAAGACTTACTGTCAGATTTGTTCTGATCCACACTATTTTCGCAGTCACTACTTGTCACAGGCGATTATTATTAGCTTTTACATGGTCGATTTTTCTAATGAAAACTACAGGAAAAAATATCGAGTAAACCGCATACCGTAATAGGGGACTCTCTTGTACGGGGTGTTGAGGAATAAACCGATTTGTTTGGAGAACCGGAAGGCGCCGTCTGCCGCCGGCTCATCCACGCGTTTTGGATTGCCAATCAAAATGTAATAAACACAACGACTGTCGCGGGTTAAGAAGACATAATTCGAACCAGAATATCCCTAGCTGCCCTTCTCTCAATGACACCCTAAGCCGAGGTCCGAACCCCACAGGGAGTGCCCTTGGAGTGTCATTTAATCGAATATCCTAGTTTGTAAGCCCTGGGGGCCTTAAATTCATTTGAGATCACCACAGGATAGTCCGGTTGAGCAGTATTGCAACTTATCGAATTGGACTGCGAGTGGACATACCAAAAAAAAAAAAAAAAAGCAAAAAAGCGGGTTAGGAGGTGACCTCAAACTTGCATATTTGCATATTTAACCCTGCGTCTACTACCTCTTTATTCTATGATAAAGAAAACAGTAACAGTTACCTTACGAGAGTAAGTCAGGATTAATTACGTAGACAGAAGGTTGAAAAGCAATTCAGCGCCTGCGGGCGCCTGTTACTTGCAACTGGCACTCGAAAGACTTTGAAAAAAACTTGAACAAGAAAACAAGTAGATGATTGGTGTTGATTTTATTTTATTTTTCAGGTTTTAAATGAACAGTTATTTCAAACCAAGGAGTTTAGCGTATACCTATGTAATTGTTCAATGTTTAAAACAAACATATACATTATTGACATTGATTGTTTTTAATTCTGGCTTTAAGTTTGGAGCTCTGGTATTATTTCCAATAGACTAAAACGACCGATTTGTTTACGATACATTTTGCGTAAAGCACATGTAAAGTTACAGAGATTAACCAACTTAAAGGTACGTCACAATATGTCATGAACCGACCAACCTGCACTGGGCCCCTGCAATGGACCGATTACCATGGTCTTGAGATCATGTCTTACCAAATTTTGTGGTAGTTGTACTCAAATGTCTACTAGTACAAGTTCGTTTGTACACAACTTGCATTTAATTTTACAAAGTATAGTCTTCAAAAGTGGTTTATTACAATAATTTAAAACAGCATCACGACAAAACATAATTCCTAGACGTAGACGTGACACGTCTTCAAACAAAGGGACCATGAGACAAAAAGCTAAACTGCTGAATCAAAGCAACTATTATCTGTGCTTAGAACCGACGGGAGGAATGTTAAACTCATCATAATAAAACAGTAGATGGCTTAATAACGGATGTTATGGCAATAAGGACACCGATACGTGGCACAGTCAACACGTGATGACTAATATTGTGATTAGAACACTTGGACACGAATCTTTAGTTCAGTTGGATACAAGGAATGGAGCAGAACATCTGCCAAGTTTGTAAGTTTGGATTTAAGGCGTTATCTTCGGAACTGCAAATCCGATTCCAAAAATTCTTTCATTAATGGGAAGCTACATTATTCCCAAATGTCATCGCGTTTGCTGCGCTGATACTAAATAAATTGAGAGACCTGTAGGCGAATGAAAATAAAACTACTTTTACTCTACCTCTGAAGTCATCACATTACGCTTAAGTATTTATAAAATACTCGAAAGGCACTACAAAGAAGAGTATTCTCGAAAGCAAACACGAGTTGAAAGCGATTGAATATCCTCCGACAAACAGAAGATTTCTATATAACTTTAAACCTGAACAGTCAGCTCATTATACTAGAGGCATTGCGGCTATCCATTTCATAGGACATTAGGGTCTTTAACGATGAAATCAAACGCATATGATGTGATGTTCAATATCGTTAATGTTGCTCGTAATTGACTATAGAGCTTCACGGAGTATTTATAATTAATTTAAATTCAAATCGGTTGCAGCTGTGTTTCAATTTAAGAGTTAGCAGTAAGATGTACGGTTGAGATGGATGCGCAAAAGTTAACCCGCGAAATTCAATTCAGTTTGCAATTGTGCAATTTTTGGTTATGGTAAAACCTCTATCTGTATCTAGTGCCCAAGATATATCTTGCCAATGCTTGAAAACTAGGCAAAGCCTTTGGGGCCCATTTAAAAGCTTTTCTTGTATTATTTATGGTAATAACGTTTTGATTTACAAGTCACAGTATCAAATTGTTTAACATCAACATACTGATTCACGTTTTCACTTTATCGAGTTGTAACAATTACCAGTGGTAGTTTAATGGAACCTGCTCGCTGTCTAAATAGCATAGAATAGTGTAAATAAATTACCTTATCGTAAATATTAGTACTGTTACTTACTGTGGTATGTTTGCCTTAATATCGTAAAAATAAATGATTACAATTGGTCGATTTTAACAGCAAAATTAGTTCAAGAGCCTGTAGTATAGTACCAAATTCAAGTATTTTGATACGGCTCGGCGGCCGTACTTGAATCGTTTCCACTCATACAATTGCCCAAGTAATCCCACTTCAGATTCGTTGCAGTCTATAACTATTAGGCTTATGTGATTTAAATGCTATGTGTGTTCGTTGGTCAAGTGTAAATAAACCAAAAACATAGGTTTATTATATTTCAATAATACGCATAATTGCGTGACACAATTTTTATTTAATTCCAAAGAATTATGAAGAAAATTCGTCTGATCGACGACTTGAAAAACGTAACTAATGAAGTTGAATTAATGTTTAAATAAATAGCATTGGTAATGCGAGTGTGTTACACACCAACCACACGGGCTACAGAAGTATTTCATAATATCATTCCTCATTAGCTGGTGTCACTTAGGTTTTGGTACTCAGCCTGGAATGCTGCGGCGCGTAGGAAGCCGCTTTTAGTCTCAAGCACTTCTTAACGATATAATTATGTCACGGCTCATAAATAATCATTCTTATTTATTTATTTTCGAAATAACATACTATACAGAGAAAAGAGAGCACAAAGGTACCGTTTATATCTTTAAGAAATCTCTTCCAGCTGACCTGCGACAAGATAGATAGACGAGAAACGTAGACATCGTGTGTAAAAAGATAAAATTAAATCTTAACTTAAACAAACAAAATTACATCAGTATGGAATAAACATACACACTAATAAAATAAAAAAATCATTTTTATTTATTTATAGTATGATATTTGGAACTGAAGCAATGGCTTTCCGTGTTTTTGATGCACCAACTATCCTATGTTTCAGCCTAGGGCGGATCCACATTTCTTGTCACGGAGGGTCACATAGTGGAGATCTAGTCATGACAGGCTCGAGTTCGATTACAATAATAATTCAAATTACGAAGAAAGTGTTTTATTGCTATAATGTCAAAATATATTTACTTAATTAAATAACAAAATCAACTTTTCTCTTATGTCTTCTCCCAAAACGTTTTAAAATTGTATTTTTTTTGTCCAGGGGGGGTCATGACCCCATGATCCGCCCCTGGATCCGCCCTTGGTTTCAGCGTTGAAGAACAGTGGTAAATATTTCAAAATTACTCTCTCAAGAGGTCGTTGGACTCAGATGAGTGGGTGGCTAAGTAATTGGGTGAATGACGAGTGTCTCTATTCTAGATTAACGGTAGTTCTCGGAAAACAAGAGAGCTATTTAAAACAGTGTTTTTATAGTAAAATGTTTTATTTTTGAATATCATTATGATCCTCAGCGTCTTCCTTTTTCCCAACAATGTTGGGGTCGGGTGCTGAATGCCAGTATTTTACAAGGAGTGACAGCCAGACGACCTCCACTTCCAAGTCATTGGGCCACTATTATAGAATTAAATCCATGCTTATTCAAAGTCTGACAACCAGTTTTACCAAGGGGTATCGTGTTATTAAACATCCGCTCCATGCAAAATACTGTACTTACTCACCTGCATCCGGTTAGACTGAAGCCACCATAGTTTGGGAAAAGGCTAGGCAGATTATACGATCTCTAAAATGAATTTTATGCTACATCACTGTGAGCTCTTTGCCGCGTTAAATAATAATTAAGTACCAATAAAAAATTAAATAGATCAGTGGTTTAATAACTACCGCCAATACTCGATTATTATTGCTTTTATAAATAGGCCATCTTCGTGTCTCGAGTGCACTCAACGATTTACAACACTATAATCGACGCAGTCTGGCCGGCTTGCATAATTGCAAACAGATGAGTTCAAGTACCCCGTTGTTATGATAGATAGAAGATTTTACGCACAAGTAGGTTCACGATAAATTAAAAGATTGTTTAATATAAATATGTATGGAAATAGAGGGAGAGGAAGACCAAGCATTGAATCGTTTTAAGAGCCTTTTGTGAATAACTTGTCGAGAAAGATTCAAGTATTTCCAATTTTGTTTTACCTTGCTTCTAAACATATTGCTATGGTCTATCAGCAATTCAGACTCGATTAAAAAAGAAGTGAACATTTTTCAATACAAGTTGAACAATCGGTGAACGAGCCACTCCTTGTTAAATAACTTTTTAATTATATTAGGAATTACCTAAAACAAACTAAATAAAAAAAAAAAATTAAAACACCTTTTATTTCTTATTAAACTATTCAGTATCCGCAAAGCGGTGACAAGCGTTCCTATTGCTAGTTAATCCTTTTGTAATTATAAAACAGCGAAACATTACAATCAATAGATCTTGCGAAAAAGTTTTCGTGTTTAGATGAGTGACCTTACACATCCTTATATTACGATAAATATTGAAGTAATTCCTGTACAGGTAAGTACCTAAATAATTGAGAAAAAAAATTAAGTATCTAAGTTGGTGGTGTCATAATCTACTTTATCCATACTAAGTTATTTTTATTTTTAGCGGCTCCATCACATTTCCATGCAATTTGTTATAATGGACATACCCGGGCTTTATTGCTGGTCAAGAAAATAAGACGACTGGTTGGACCACTTACCTTTTCCGCTTTCAACTCTACCGCTACCGTATCCAAAAGATTTGTCGACGACACGACTGGCACAACAATCTTTACACAATGACATCCGCGTTTGTCAATGTCATCACCTCATTAGCAGCTTTGTTCCACCTACTGCTGGATACAGGCCATCTCCCTCGTATCCCATGCTTCTTAGTTAGGTATGCTGATGTATGTAGTAGGAAACCTGTCATGAACATGCACTTACGGCTAGGGCAGCCAGCCTCATCCGTTCCGTCGTCACAGTCTTGGATGCCGTCACAGCGATGAATTGATTCCACGCATCGGGTCTCGTCGCAGCGCAAATGGGTTGCAGGGCAGTCTGCGGACAAATGTATTAGTTTTATCACCCCGTTTATGCAATGCAAGTGGCGTCAAGAGGCACGTTCGCACTTCACTTTTTTCCTTTTACAAGCTTTTATTTAACTTGCTCTGTTCGTATGTATGTAAGTTAACCGCTTCAAATCTTGCAACTGAATTTCTCTCAATCGGTTGGGGGGAACTCCCCCAAGCGATTGAGCTGAAATTTTGCACAGATTCTTCGTTCTAGCGACAATACATTTTTGAGGCATGACCTGCAGCCAAGGTTGCCTCCTCACGAGAAAACTCCTCAACGGTTAATAGGACGGACACGAAACTTTGTATACGCGTTCAATGTTGATGGATAAACCTAATTCATTTGTATTTTTTTTAAACTACCCATTAAAAAAATCGGATGTTTCGGTACTGAACACTTGCTAATCGTTTGTGCATCGATGGGGTTCCACATAGCATTTTGATGGCTAACACAGTGCTAAACTATACAGTGACTTTTTAAAGTGGGCCGAATCCAAAACTATGAGGAATACCGAAAAATACTAAAGGAATCTCGAAACCAATTTTGATAAAAACTAAAACTGAATCTCAATGTTCGTAGCTAGGAATCAAACCAATAGATATTGAATAAAAAAAACACACTGTATTATTACACCATTCGATAGTGTCGCTAATACGAATACAATTCTGGAAAGTAATACGGATGAACATTTTAACTGTCCGAGTTGTGATAGAAAGTTCGATACCAAGTATGTTTTAGACAGGCATATGGTCGTTCATTCAAATGAGAGATTGTTCTCCTGCGATATTTGTTCTAAGTCGTTTCCGAGAAAGCACGCGGCGAATTTAAGGAAACGGTTAAATATTATTTTTTTCATATTTTAAATTAATGTATCTATTTGTTTCTCCCGCAGCACAGTCATTTTTGCAACATTATGTCCTAATTTTAAATCTTTACTAACTCTTCACGGTTAAAGGCGAAAGGTAAAGAAAAATATATAAAAACAATTGAAATTAGAACAAGTACAAGTGAGTTGGCGCCATTAGTGATTTTGTTCGACGTTTCTGTGTGCGTGCTGTTAGGTATTTTTTCAAAAATGAACTCTTTCCTTTAGTTTGCCGTATGTCATTACTTCCCAGAATGTAGCTCTTAATAGCGACGCTATCGAATGGAGTTTTAATACAGTGGATGTTTTTTTTTTTCATAATCAATATTAATTTTTCAAAAATCCAATGATGCAGTTTTAGTTTTCATCAAAATCGGGCTCGAGACTCCTTTGATCATTTTTCGGTATTCCTTATAGTTTCGGATTTGGCCATCCACGACCACTGGAAAAAATCACCCTGAATTTATGTTAAAGACAAAATAATTTATCAATGTTTTACCATCAGAAGACCCTTCCCCGTAAGCAGGAGTAGCAGCATAAGTTGCAGTTTCAGTCTCAGCGTAGATGTCAGGTGTATCTTTACAAAGGAAAACAAAAAAAAAAAATAAAAAAAAGCAAGAGACAAAAAACTACCTCAAAGATTTTTCATAATTTACAAACAATGTCTGAGGTTTGAATCCCAGAAACGCGATAAACATTTTAGAATTACAAACAATTAAAAGCAAAATAAAAATAACTAAAATTCGTACCCGTTGAGTAATCACCAGATCCGCCTATATCACCTCTTGGGAAAGATCCGGATGACTGGTCATAAGCAGATGAAGGAGTCTCACTGGTACCAACGACTGGCGTACGGTTATCTGGACTCAATAGTCCTGAATTAGGATTTCCGTTTTGGTCATAAGGAGACCTGTTGTCAGGACGCGCGGTTTGCCCGTAACGATCCCGATTGTCTGGACCAACATTTTGACCATAGGGATCCCGATTGTCTGGACCTACATTTTGGCCATAGGGATTTCGATTGTCTGGACCAACATTTTGACCATTGGGATCTCGATTGTCTGGACCAACATTTTGGCCATAGGGATTTCGATTGTCTGGACCAACATTTTGACCATTGGGATCTCGATTGTCTGGACCAACATTTTGACCATAGGGATCCCGATTGTCTGGACCTACATTTTGGCCATAGGGATTTCGATTGTCTGGACCAACATTTTGACCATTGGGATCTCGATTGTCTGGACCAACATTTTGACCATAAGGATCCCGATTGTCTGGACCAACATTTTGACCATAGGGATCCCGATTGTCGGGAACAACATTTTGACCGTGAGGATCCCGATTGGTGTTATAGGGGTACCCATTGTCAGGGCGCTGGTCATAAATGTTTGGAGTTTCTGGTGATGCGTCGTCAGTATTCGGATAATCTGAAGTAACTTCATAAGGATATCGGTCACTTGGATTCTCCACTTTAGTTACCCCACTGTTATCGTCGATGTTGTTATCGTATTCGTCCGGTGTTGTTTCCGTTGGCGTTTCTTCAGAAGCTTTAAAATAAAAAAATAAAAACAAAAATAAAACACAAAAGAATAACATCGACATCTTGTAAGTTTAAAAAAGTATAAAGGACTGCGATACAATTAATCTGTACTTTCTCACAGTCGGTTAAAAGGAGTAAAATAAATAAAAATGTTGTTTATTACTGACTCGGAGGTGGATGACAATCGTATTCATCGGTGCCGTCCCTGCAATCCATTCGGCCGTTGCATCTCAACGACTGTGGTAGACATAAATTGTCATCGCACTTGAATTCATAAAAGTCGCAGTCAAACGCCGTTCCTAAATTAAATAAAAGAAGCTAATAAATAAATAGCAAAAAATACCCAATACCAAATAAAAAATAAATTGTGAAAAAATAAAAAAACAAAAGAAAGGGAAAGGTTTAATAAAACTTGTTCTTTTCTGGAATAAATTGGCTTTATAATATCAAATACCAACCAGGGTCAATCAATTGGGCACTGAAGTCCCCATCACGCACGGAGGTCTCTCCAAGGCGTCCGATGTTTTTGATGTGGTTCCTCAAAATGTCCTTGATTGTGTCCGTATCTTCGTTCCTCGTTGTCACGATATCCAAGGTGACTTTACAGAGAAAATCGTCATTGACTAGAGACCTGGAAACAAAAATATATGTGAGTACTTTGTCGTGACTTTTGTTCTGTTCGTCGGACTCACTTAACTTCTAGGTTGTGTGCTCTTTTAAGCAAGCCCTGTCTAAGATTGCCTTGGATATCACTGAAATTGGTGAAAACAACTTAAAGAAGTCTCAGGGTTATCGGTAGCTTACATTATTATGTCAATACCATCCATTTTTGACTTTTCTATCATCTGTATCGCTGATAGAATGTCAGTTTGTATGCAAATTGACATTCTATCAGCGAACCCTGGACATAAGAAGTTTGAAAACGCCACCCTTGAACATCATCTGCCTAGCCCTTTCCCAACTAAGGGGGGGTCCGCTTCCACTCCCGGTTGCAGCTGAATACCAGTATTTTACATGAAGCGACTGCTTATCTGATCTCCACAAACCTAGTTAGTACTGGCTAATACGATACGGTTTCACGGTTTATAACTTCGGGATATCATCCGTGGATATCCATTATAGACAGATTTGGCACACAGCGTCACCCTTTTTTTTTGTTTTGTTTTTAAGTTTTTTTTATTTTTTGTTTTTTATTTGTTATATTTTTTATTTTATTTTTTATACTGTGTGCACTTGTGGCATGTGCCAAAACAAATGTATTTTCTTTCTTTCTTTCTTTCATTTATCTGCACCTAACAATTTATTTACCATCTACCCGCATTCTCCGGTCATCGCGATCATGGCGCTTGTAACTGCGTCGAAATATCGTGAGCTCAGAATAATGGATAATCACGGAATTCGGTCATTTTTATTTAATGTATGTCTTATTTTTAAGCTTTTCCTGCGTTGACTTTTTATATCTTTTGTTTTATTGTTAATTTTAATCATTTTGTTTTGTCCTGTGCAAGGTAATAAATAAATACTTTTTCTTTCGTTCTTCTGTTTACCGCCACCGAAAACGCCATCCTTGAACAAACGGGGGTGGCAATCATAGCCCATGCTGTTTTTGTATGAAAAGAGACGATTGCTCTGCAGCGGGGCATAAATAGGCTGCTATTAAAAATACGCCTATCTTTAAATAATAAAATCTTTATTAACAGGTGGTTGTTCAAACATCAGTGTAGCCCTGGCTCTTGTACTAGGATTGCCTGTATCACAAGAGCCAGAAAAATAGATAAATAGAGCCTTTAAAATTATTTACTAGTTATTTTGCTTCCTAAGCCAGGTTATGATAGCATATCTAACTTGGGTAAAGGTGCAACAAGCACATATGGACTGTAATCCTCAAAAGTAGCAGTGTGTCGATTTAAATTACGATTATGGAAAAGTATGAATATTCATTTGTTGTTGCTGACCATTCCTCTGCGCACAGTGCTTCCATCACAGAGAAGCGCCGGGGAGAATAATTCGATTCTTCTGTTAATTTAAGGCTATTACCTACTCTCCGATGGAGTATGGAGGGATGTGCTACAGTACACTAACGTTTAAGTCCGTTTAATAATGTTTTTAGTTCTACGCAATAGGGGGCGGGTCGAACGCCATCAAAAGGGCCCAAATCCAATTCAGATTCCTCTCCGGCCTGATGAGGCCTGTGTCCCAGCAGTGGGGACATTATAGGCTGATTAGATTATGTTTATGCAACTTTGTATGTAGAATAGAACGAAGCGGCAGTGTAACAATGATTGGTCGGATCCGAAAGAGACTTGTTCTCCCCGTGCCTCATTGCGATATGTTTGTGTTCTATACCATACCTGGGAACCTTCTAGTTACGGAGATATTGGGGGTCAAGTTCCATCTTTTTCGGAGGTTTTAAAAAAATACAATAACTTTACTTTAAATACCTACACGACCCCATTACTATTCAATGCATATATTAGCACAGTGTTTTGAGTGCGTTACATTGAGTCCTACCACAAAATGTAATGTTTCACCCCAAAATAAAAAGTCGATTCCCAGTAATAATTTTGCGTAGAATTACTTAGTTTGATGTCCCACATGCTTGGTTGACGGCTTCGTGTAGGGTCCGTTGACACCCTGTATAAGTCTGTTGTTGAGCATCTTGTATATACGATAGGGTCGAATGAATGAGTAAAGTATTTAAGGATGAGTAGTTTTACTATAAGATACCGTAATAAAAAATGCATCATGTTAGCAGGTTCGACAGTACCTACTATCTCGATCTCCCAAAGTTTTGTAGTTTTGCTGACTTCAATGCGAGAGTCATCTCTAGATGAACATACAGAATATCTTGACCCGGTAGAACTGCTCAAAATATTCCATACAAAATATACGAAAGAAGAAACCCGGTCTGGTTAGGTTCTTCATTGCTTTTGTGGTTATTGTAATGATCTCGAACAACACTTACTGTATCCTAACGAGGCTCGATCGTTGCGTGCCGGGCAGGTTCTCGAAGAGCAAGTCGACGGCATTGGCCAGCGAACGCGAGATGTTCAAGAACTCTGGGGAGTCCCTGTTGGAGTATGCCGTGATGTACGGCTCCATGACGAGGAAGGTAACGCGGAGAGTCTCTGAAAAGTTAAAACAGAAATGTTGATTACCCTGATATTTAGAACTATTTTCATTTGACCCTACAGAACTCGACTTTGGAGTAAGTCAGGCTTAATGTTCCCCCTGCTGAGGCACGAGCCTCGTCTCCGTAAGAGGGAGTGGGCAGTGCAGATGGGTGGATGATACACGTCTTCCAACTTTAAGTTACGGTCCTGGCGAATTGCCTAAGCTTTATCAGAGCACAGTCGTGATACTTACTTTCCCTAAGTTCGGAATCCGACTTGTCCGGCGCTCCGGACCCGACGTCCACGTCGTCATCCTTGCCATAGCTGAAACAATAAACATTAAGTTACTTTTTTAGTGTCTGTTCATGAATGACTAGGGACAAGGGATGACGAAGAGCGTATGATTCGATAATCAACTCGAAAATTCGCCTTTTTTTAGTACATACGTAAGTATTATAAATATATAAAACGAACAAATTAACTACCATTAAATAAGCTGTACAAAACTGTCAGAAGAATTGAGTTTTGTAGAAGTATTCGTTTAATCCATGATTCACGAGGGCGAGCGTGTGAAGCTAGTTCATTATAAATTTGTGCTTTAGAAAGAATCAGATAGCTTACCTGCCGTTGTCGTCAGGAACAGCATCTGTGGCTGTTTCCGCTTCCGGTTCCGGTTCTTTAGGGGTATCAAAGAAGGAGAACGATGAGAAAGGATCTGTAATAACAAAAATATTAATGATTAGTTTTACTAGAGGTATCGCGTTACCCAGCAACTGAGCTGTGGAAGTCAGAAAGCCATCCATGTAAAATACACGCATACAGGTATTCAGCGGAAGCTGTCCCCAACAACATTGGAAAAAGGAAGAATGCAGATTAATTTTATGCTTGGATTTAAATGTACAAGGTGGAAACGACGATACGACTATTAATTAAACCCCTAGTTCATAGGAGTTCCTAGTTTATCGTAAAAAAAACACAAACGAACTAAATAACATAAAACTGTACAAGAAATACACTTTTTTAAATATTTGTTAATTTGCATCAGATGATAAAAATCTGTGACTAAACTACTGGATATATTATATTCGATTGCAGTTTTTTTTTTTTTTTTTTTTTTTTATACAGATTGGAATTTATTGTTATCACCACCTTGTATATGATTTATTAGTTTTTATTTCCTTTATTCATAATTTCTCTTATTTTATACATTTTTAAATATTTCAAAAAACAAAAGTAAACAAAACATTCTAAAATATAAAAAATAGATGGCCCATCGATATCAGGAACAAGGTTTATTAGTTTGATTGTTATCATTGTAGAATTTTTTGATATTAAAAAAAATCGTAATAAAATTTATTTTGTAGCAGTAATATTCTGATGGCAACACTTTCAAATGAAACCGAAGCTCGTTTTATAAATTGAGCATTTAAAGTTGAGAACTACTCTTCTTAGCTGAACTACTCTTCAATGTAGCCCGTGAAATTCTCAGTTTTCTTTAATGCAGTTTTCAGAAAAGTTTGACCAGATTCTCTTCAAAACTTCAAACGGGTGTTAGTTATTTATGTTGAAATAACATATTTTATATCACCTGTTTCAACTACGTCATATCCTGTATCTCAAAAAACGTTAAAAACTTAATTAGTTTCATACTTACTCCAGTCCCTTTTGAGTCGTTTGAGACTGTCTAGAACGGTGGGGTCTTTCTGTTTTACTTCGAGAAACTCGTTAGAAGCGTCTTCCTCTCCCTCCCAGTAGATATCATTCGTTGATGATACCTGAAACATGGTAAATATTCTGTATTAGACAATATTACTACTATTATAAATGAGACAGTTAGGATGGATGTTTGTTACTCAATCACGCCAGAACGGCTAAACAGATCTAGATAAAATTTGGCACAGAGAGATTATAGTCTGGAATAGCACAAAGGCTACTTTTTGTTTTTCACACAATCACGTAACAGCAGCGGGTAACAGTTAGTACTCTACTAATACTTATAAAAATGAGCCTAAACTAATTGAGCTGGGTTTATGAATTGAACAAAGATCATAATCATGGCAAAAGTTTCACCATCGTCACCACCATTGGTGAGAATAGGCTTCCTCTTTTCTGATATGCTCTCCTGTACTGCGCGACTCTCAACACGGTCTTTCACGTCTTAGTTCTACTTTAATTTTCCTTCAAATCTTGAATTATATTTTAATTATTTAGTTTAATACTGCTTCCAAAAACAACTGAAACCATATTTTAAATTTATTATTACGTTAAACTTATTTTATAGGTAATAAATCAGTCAAGGTATTCGACTGTCGACAAAGAATTGTCTGCGGCGATCGAGAGATGCGGAGGAACTCTTACAACTTAACGCCTACACAATACTTCAGTCTCCCAAGAAATTTCGTGAAGAAATGTTTATTAGCTACATAAGACCCTCGGCTTGGATTATATAAGTAAATAGGTGTGGCGTGATTGGTCAGAACCGCTCGGTCGCCCCGCCTTTATAACGATCTCGATTTAACTGCTGAATCCCGTTCTAGTAATCTCCGCCTTTATTTTATACATTTATATTATAATGCAAGAACCTTTCTTTTGTTTCAGGAAAAACAAAATGGATTTTGCTCGAATTATGACGCCGCGAATGCAACGCGTGCAGCCACCCATGCAGCTAAGTGCAATGATACAAAATCGCATTTTCTGCGGAAAATTGTCTACTTATATAGAACCCTATTTAACTAAAAAAATACTAAAGAAACAATAAGAAATATTTAAAACGAATATAGTTAAAATATTAGAGACAGAGGACACTGTTTGGATCAATACGCGGGCCTTGAATTTGGGGCGTTAGCGCGTTTCATTCATTTACTTAGGTGTTCACGTCGCGCTGTAGTGTGGGACTGGGAAAGTAGAACATTCTCATTAGGTACAAGACGTAAGAAGGAGTATTCTGTGAACATAGATGTGACGGACGGTCGCGTAGGCCGTGGATAGTCAATATAACAATAACCCAGTTCTTACATCTGCGTTTCGCCAATCATGTTAAAAGTTGGGAAATTGGTTAATGGATATTATAATGTCTATCAAAAGATTTCAGTAAAAAAAGAAATTTCGTTAATAAACACATTACGTTATTAATGTATTAAAGGGCGATTGGTTCAATGTGGCCAATACTTTAAGGGAGTGAAGTACTCCTAAGGATGCGCAACTATGGGACTCCCTCGGAAATATGAACAAAAAAAACCTCCCTACATTTTCCCACTTATGCGACCTTTAATGTATGGAACCACAATTTTTTTTTCTTTGGTCCCAATGTAAAAATTGTTTATTCTTATGAGTATTACGCGCTCATAAAGTACCTAATGCCCACCGCCCATATTTTAATAAATCACCCAGAATAAAGGGTGTAACAAAACCCTTAACGAAGCCGAAAAGCACTTGTTCTCCCCGTCATTGCGATCATTTTTTTGTTCTAGATCATACCTGGGAACCTTCTAGTTACGGAGATATTGGAGGTCAAAGTTCCAACTTTTTGATTTTTTTTTTTAAATAAGTACATTAATGTAATACAAGATTCTTACTTTACACACCTACACGACCCCCGTTCAATCCATCCATTAGCACAATGCTTTGAGTGCTTTCCATCGAGTCCTACAGTAAAACGTGTTTTTCACTCCAAAAAAATAAGTCGTTTCGTTACTTAGCTTGATGTACAGAATGCTTGGTTGACGGCTTCGTGAAGGGTCCGTTTACACCCTGTATCTATTCACTCAAATAGAGAGAAGGCTAGAGAGAACTAAAAAGAACGAAGGTCTTATTCATTAATTTTATCTCATGACATATCATTGTTTAACTTGGACCACACTTCAGTGTTTTCAGGCACTAAAGGCGGATTTCACAAATGAAAGAAAAGGAAATAGATGTCTTGTATACCTGCATCTCTTTCCCCCACTGGAGTCACATTAAAATTGTGATTAAAACAATACTGCCTTAAGAGGTCATGGTAACGCCCCTGTACATCTAAACGCTTAACAGCCGTCAGTGTCATGGTATTGCTATGAAATATTGACTGACACTCTTAAACGCTGATTAGATCTTCTGATCGCATTCAGCTTCATTAGTAAAATTCGCTCTAAGAAAGTATGAGAAGAAATCTTTTCTGAAGTTCTACAATTCAGATTAGGAATCCATAATCTATGGTGTTTGAAAGTGCAGAACAATATCTCAATGCTTGTCCGCCTTGATACTATGGAAACGGGTTATAAAAATCATAGACTGCAAGAAGAGTTTTTAATTATCTTGTCTCTATTTCAATAACAAGAAGTTTTCTTAGTACCTAGATGCCTATGCCTCGTATAAAATCCTACTTTCAAAGACAGGTTAGATTTTCAAACATATCATTAGTAAGATCTTACATTATAAAACAAACATTGATAAGTCACACAACTGCTGTAGAACACTTCAGTTATATTTCACCCGAAGCTGGATTAACTAACGCCATCTATGATGTATGAGATGAACTCCTACAGTTTCAGGCGAACCAAATTCAGTTTAGCTTTCAACAGCTGTCAGCCCTACTCTTGTAATAGATTAAGTGAGATTGTAGTGAGTCTTCAGTATAATAAAAGGTCAGAAAATATTGTATGTTTATGAACATAAGTAATTTAAGGATTGAACTAAAAAAGTTAGTATTGAGTAAGGCAAATTGGTATTTAATATTACTCTAAAGATAAACCGATTTTCTCATTAAAAAATATGATTTAGGCAATAGGGTCTTTACTGAAGAAATTACATGTTATTTTCCACAGCAATTTAAAAATATGCTAGTGAAATTAGGCTTAGGATTATTTAAACTTAGGTTTCACTTTACAAAACCGGGAAAATATGAACCTATATTTAAAAAATCGAACTACCCCGACCCCTATTACCATAAGACGGTACGATACACTCGAAAAACGTTAAAATAACAAAAAACCGGACAAGAGATCGTAAAATCGTCATTAAGTCGTTGCGAGGGAGTCATGATTCGCAAATAAATCGACAGTCGAGCCGCAATTAGGGGCGGGTGGGGTCCTCGGCACAAGGGGGATTTCCTTGCAATTTTAGTTAGTCCAACATGATCCGCCGACGGGTGAGAACGACAAGACTTGCAAGCTAATGGCCGCGGCGGGACAGACGACTTGCCCCAACTCACTCCTGACTCGATGCGATACTTTTCCGAAACCGTTACGTATTTACAGCTAATTTTTGTACGCTATCGTTTTCAAGTTGCTCGTTTTGTTCTTGGTAAAACTTTGTAAGGCAATTTCGATATATATAATTTAATGATTCAAATAAAAATAACAAAATATTTTTATTTTTTGCAACGTATGGGTAACAATAGGTTATGGTAAAGGCTATAGTATTAACTTCAAAGTAAATGTTTATAACCAAAATAAAATATTTCGTAGGTACTAGGTATTTCAAACTATAACTTCAGCGTCAGTAAGCTCAGTTGAGAACGTGTTCAGCTTAAAGGTTGATGAGCGGACAATTTATTGCATTCTACAATACTTGGTGGAAATCTTTATTATTGTTGCCATAACCACTAATAACTGTGTACATAGGTTGTTCTTATTTACGAGAAAAATAAAGTTTAAGTCATCTACTGAAAAACGAACTGGAAATTCACTGTGTCTACATGTAAAGAAAAAATATGTAGTAAGCATAAACCATTATAGAATAATTCAATAAAAAATGGCATTCTACAATTTCAAAATAGTAGTTAATAAACTAATTTGCACTAAATATATTAAATTTTTATTAAGTTTAAAACTAAGAACACGTGTAGATACCTAGTTGTAAACCTGTAATCACTACATTGTATTTTCCCATTGACTGGCAAACATCTCACAAAATCAGGTAAATAAACATTAAAATAATACATTACAAATGGTTGACGGAATCGAGTTTCTCTCATGAAACTCGCAAACTTTAGTATTCGACCGTTGTACTAGATGGCGCTATAGGCACCTTCGACTAGACGTTATCATGAAAACATTTCGCTATTTTGTGTTTTAACGGTGTAGGTACAAGTAAAGTAAGAATGATGATATATGGAGTTAGAAAGTACTAGGAAGAACCTCGTTTGTGAATAATGTTAGTTTGAATTTATCTAATCCACTAATATCGAAAGTAATAAACGAATGATAGGAAAAGTCCACTTCTCTCTTGCATGCTGGATAAATTCTGAGAAAATTCCTCGCAATTTATTATTGAACAGGTTGAACTCGACGTAGGAAATGAAAACATCCTTTGTTTTATTTCTAAAATGTTGAACAGCATCATCGAAACTAAAACATGTCTGCTTGTTTTGTAAAATAAAATTTGTTTTTGTATTGCATGTTTAGACAGAATTAACGTATTACATTATTACTGTTGTACCGTCAATGGCGCGTCAGTGGTAACACTTTGACTTTGAGGTAGCCTACAGTAGTACATAGTTTCAATAGAATAAAGAGGCCAGCTTATGCTGGTTTTGTGAGCACTGACCTGCGGTCTACTGTACGTTGGTTTGGTTTGTAACAATCTCCATCGGTAACTATAAAACTAAGTGTAAATATAATTGTGGTTATTATAACTATCGATAATTTTAGAATTGATGACCGTCATGACGTAACTTGATTCTGGAAATCGAATGCATTAATACGTTTAGTAGTAGCGGCTAGAAATCTCATAACATGGTCAATTCGTTCTAAAATTAGGTCGTTTAGCCTGTGACTGTTTCATTGCCAAGTTTAAAGCCACACACATAGAGAAGAGACAGCTATGATTACCTCGGAAAGCACGTTAATCTGTTAGTCCCGGCTGTCATTTTGTAGGTAGTCAACAGTGGTAAGTCAGAATACCTGAAAGTCTGACAACCAGTCTCACCAAGGGGTTTCATATTACCTAGTAATTGGGTTGTTGCGGTCAGCTGCATCCGATGAAACTGGCAGATATGATGGCATGGGCTATTTTCATATAAGCTAGTAATTGTATAGTGGTGATGAACGGCAAACTTGTTAAGAACCGATGCTATTATTCGATATCCCGAATTAGAATCGTCATCGGCCATCGATTGGGATTGGATTTCAAGAGCACATTTTGTTCGATGACGTCAGCTTTCCTAACATCATTTTAATGATCAATTTGCAGCCCAACATCACTGGCTTGTTTGTCAAACATCCTACTGATTATGACGTCAATCTGTTGCCTTGATGACCAATAGATCTATAGATAATTTGAAGGATAATGGTAAAATCTGTCTGTAACGTGCCCACTGCTGTCACACAAGCTCTTAGAGAGGATGAAGGCTCAGTGCGAGTTTGTAATAACATGCCACATGTCTTCGTTTTTTTTGTTTCTCAAAACACAATACTTATGATATATTAGTATTTCTCCAACCTCATCATTTAAACCAAAGATTTTTCTTTGGTGATTGTGGGTCCACTATAGATCAGATACAAAACATGAATAGATTCTACCTTTTGAAGTTCTATTTTAGAATATTTAGATCATCAGTAAACATTAGAATATGCAAGGGCGAACCTATTAACTTTTACCTAAGAAAAAACTAAATTCATCCACTTTTTACGTAACAATTTCTGCTAATCGCTTAGTTCATATCTCTTTCGGTTCTAAAACGGAAAGCTTAAGTATCAAGTGCATTTATATAACAGTTCGCGTATGTAAACATACATCTGAGGTTTTGAATGTAAACATAGTAACTGATAGATGGATGTACTGATACATAAGCACCGCATACCTGGAATGTTGCCGATTGATATTTAGCGGATTCAAAAGAATTAGGGGAAACGTGTAATAATTGGGTCAAGAAGTCAAGATCGTGTGTTGTTTGCGCGTAATAAGTGCGTGGTAACGTAAGCAATATGTGGCGTATATAACGTTGTAAACGCAGGTTCGGGAAGCTTTTGATGCTGGTTTTTAATAGTGTGATATTTGTTGGTCAATGTAAATTAGGAAAAAGGTCTCAATGGTGCAATAATATTCGAACAGCACCAATCGGCTATAAGTAGGTGGTGACTGGTGAATGATCCCCATAGCAGAGGATGATGTTATTCTATTGCTTAGGTACTAACTTGTATAGACGGCAGGTATAGTTACTATTGTGAAAATTAGAAAAACTATTTGGGATGATGTGTAGTCCTAATTACGTGTGAATTTCGCAAATAAAACTTAACTTGAAAACGTTTTGTAATGTGTATATCTACTTTTTACTGAAGCATGTTATGGATTTCTGAAATACTCCTATAGGTACTAAATTTTCTATTCGTAACAATCTTTTGCCCGCAATTTCGTCTGCGTGGACTCGTTTACATCCATCCATTCATACATTCTCCATATTTTCGCATTCATAATATTGGTAAGATAGTAAGAAGTAAGTTTCTTCTTAAACTTTGCATTCTTCGTACTTAAGTAGGAAGGGAAATTCCTATTTGTATAACTTGAAACACGGAAAGCGCGCTCTGTTGTCTACCTTGACAAAAACTCAAAAGATTGCTGGGAGAGAACTAGGGTTTCTCATTTCTCAATTTTCTTTTCTCAGGTCTCGGGAACTGCCGACATGAATTCCTCATGAACTCTCGAATTACCGAGAAATTTTTAAATTTTTGAAAGATTTTTTATAATTAACAGTGCTACCTTAATTAATATTAAACAAAATAATGTTTATTAATTTCTTATGAAATAAGCAGTACCTTTGTGCTCTTGTGTTAAATAGTTTGTGTGTACATTAATAAATAAATTACACTTTTTAATGATCATTAACATTTATTAATTATTTAGTCTTGTTAGGTTACTATTTATTATACTGAATATTATGTAGCTAAGCTACTATTAATAACAGTCGAAAACACGACAAATATCTGTGTAAGTAGCATTTGCCAATCAAGACGTCATAAAAAATGGACGAAAACTCGAGAAGTCGGGAAATTTCCCGACTTCTCCGAGTTTTCGTCCATTTTTTCCCGTCTAGGCCAAAGTTCTCAAGAATTCCCGCTGCGAGAAATCTCGATGAGAAACCCTAGAGAGAACGCTTCCATCAATGGAGGGTTGCGTTTAAGTAAGTACCTTGCGTACATTATGAATTTGATGGAAAAAAATGTGATAAAATGCTTCGTCAGTTTATTTTTGTGTGTCATGATAAATCGAAGAAGATTCTGTTTAAAAATGTCTACGAATTTGTGTTGTCTATACTATTTTGTCTAAATACCTTGTCACTAAAATTCTATTTCAAAAATAAAAGTATTTGAACTAAAATACTCTAACTACCCTAAGACAATCCATGGCTAAGTCGTTAAAATTCATCAAAAATTAATAGAATAACGAAGAAATGGGCAAGGGGTATGGAGTTTCCTCATTAATAGGTACCAACCACCTACCTATAGTAACGAAGGCGGGCCTTCTAATTGTCTACACAATTAGTAAAACGGACCGCCTCCCGAATTAAATTAAATTTGAAAAGCCGACCATAAAAAGGTAACGGGTATGAAAATCATTGTGTAACAAAGTATTTTATGACTGTTAAACATTCTGTAAATTATTATAGCATTAATAGTTTTTTGAACTATGTTTGTTGCATGCAATTAAAATTAAATATAAATTAATTAAAATTCTAAAAAACTTGTCACATTCAATATTAATTTACGCATGGTCGCTATAAAATGTAATATCATGTTAATTAAAGGTAAACTACATAACATACAGCGTAGTAAAATAATATAAAAACTCATCTTCGTGGCCGAGTATCTAGACAATTCTGTTTTTGTCTTTTAGTGTCCTGTGCGATCCCTTTCCACTTCATATTAAAAACACATTCGGCTTTCCTTCGTAGATCTCTGAGAGTCGTGACGGGTAGTCAGAACCCTATATGTTCAAAAGTCAATCTTACCGAGGGGTATCATGTGTTTTCGAAGTCAGATAGACAGTTTTTCCTTGTAAAATTCTGCATTTAGCTGGATTTAGCTGCATCCTGTTAGACTGGAAGCCGACCTCAACATATTTGGAAAAAAAAAAGATAGATTTGATGTATCAACGCTAAACTACTGTCCAATAGACTATTTAAACTAACGCTAGGACGCTGCTTCTCACAAGGCCCATTATCTATCAGTTATCAAGTGAACCAAGGTTACGTTAGTCACCAAACCACGTTAGGCAACGTTTCTGTAGAGCCAACAATCGAGAGTTTACTATCAACCATGGTTTAAGTTATAAGCGACTAGATTGTTTACTCCCGCTTTCTTAACCAGTTGTCATCGGACAGTTAGGTACTAGGTCACAGTAGATTTTCAAGCTAGTTTACTTAATATGACAGTTTGACTGAAACACTTATTTATTTTAAAGTATGTAAAGGATTTTGGAGATTAATCCATAGCACAATTATCCCGCTAGTGTTTTCTTTCCTATCTGAGATTGCCTGTAGGATAAACAAAATCATATAAACAAAGAAGTTGGTGAATTGTGAGTTTTGTTTTTCATGTTGTGGCATCAATTGGTTCTTACTTGTTTGAGGAGGTCTAGCCTTCAATGTTGTCAATAAATGAAACCGCTGTTCTCTTGTGCATTGACTCACGTGACATTGAACTTGGTGTGCTCCGTGACGCGGCTCACATTAGCATATCTCTGTGCCGACTAAATACCACAATTTGTCTGCAAATTCATAGTAATATGGTACTTAAACTATAAAGTTCTTCACGACAATATTATGCTGGTTTTTAAATACTACTTACTTCCTTTTCATTCGGCTGGTGCATTTCTTAATTATTATAATATTTTTTCTGATACATAGCACTGCCACGCCTGTTTTCCCTGAAGAGAATGGGCAGAGGTGTACTTGTATAACATCCTACATTTATTTAAGTCTACATCTTTAGTCCTACTACTCTATTACATGAGACTTATAAGATGTAGGATCATCTTATAAGTCTCATGTTATAGAATACGGGCCTAATGCCATCAACCAGGACATTTCATTTATGCGTGAAAATCTAAGCTGTGACTGCAAATACACGATATTAAAAGATAGAATAAACGTCACTTAATTTTTGAGTAATTAAACTCTTAAATTTTCGTACGTGCCAACAAAGAACAGCTTAGGAATAAAAACCTTCACCAACAAAGTCAAAGTCATCATCTACCTAGCCTTTTCTCAACTATGTTGAGGTCGGCTTCCAGTCTAACCGGATGCAGCTGAATACCAGTATTTTACATGGAGCGACTGCCTATCTGACCTCCACAACCCAGTTAATACTGGGTAACACGATACCCCTTGGAAAGACTGGTTGTCAGACTTTTCGGGCCACTGACTACTTAACGACTGTCAAAGATTTACAAATGACACCCGGGACCAACAGCTTAACGTGCTTTCCGAGGCACGGAGGAAACTCGGTAAGTAATGGGTGGTCACCCATCCACAGACCAACCTAGGCAAACACGGCTTAACCTAAAGATCGACCCGAGCAGCTGTTATTATTTAGCCACGAGCTCCTAACAAAGTCAAAGTGTCAAAATTATTTTCAATAATTTTTTTTTCACAATGCCTTATTCCTTTTATTTATTTATTTAAACTTCATGTACAATAGTGATACATAGGCGGACTTAATGCCATAAGGCATTCTCTACCAGTCAACCTTTGGGTTAAATAAGAAAACATTGTGATTGGGTACAAAATAAATATATAAAAATAACTTCTTGCTATCGAAAATTTATATAGGCACTTATAATGATACTAATATTTATAAACAAATAAAATAAACTAATACATATTTTAACAAATACCAAAATTAAAAACGAGAAACCTAATAATAATTACCATGACTCGACTTCTAATAGAGAGAGAGCTATTTATTTTGACTTAAATAGAATAAAGTTAAATAAACAAAATAAATAGTTTATAAAGTTTATTTTATATAAACGTAAACGGTAACGTCAAAGTTAAAAGAAAAGTTAGGTCGGCAGTTCCTGAGTAGTCATGTCAACTCAGTACAGTGGGTCAGTTGCTGCGCTACTGTACTGTACTGTACTGTACTGTACTGTACTGTACTGTACTGCGCTACAGTACTGCGCTCGATGTTACTTTCGATTTCTTCCGCGCAACTACTAACAGGATGAATCTTCTTATTGTAAAAACTACCGACCTACAGTTATACCGAGCTGACAAAACATCCAGATTTATTTAATTAATGTATTTTTACAAAGGTAGAAATAATCCTTTGATATTTAAAGAAAGCGTAAGGTAATTCAGGAGAACGCGAATTATTTAATTCAAGTAAGGGCGACAAAAACGCAAAGAAACATACTGAATTGTGAAAATGAATGCTCGTACTAATTTGTCTTTATACGTGAGGAGACAACTGCCGAAGGATATCGATGTCTCAAACAATACAGTATTGGTCTATTAGTAGTTGCATTCCGCATTCGTAACCGTCACGTGGCCCTACATTTGTATGAGAATGCACTATGCACATGGCTACTCCACTCCATACGAGCCGGACTATTATTATTAGTACTTTGGAAGCTTTTGATTGTACAGTCGGAGCCGAAAGCTCTTGAAATATGATATTTATGAAAACAAGACTGCTCTATTTGCTCATTTGGTGTATCAAATGAGTAAATACAGCTACCTGCTCTAGTTATGATTTGTATTATATTAGGATGTACTACTGTACATCCTAGTGACGATTTTTCTTATAGTAGGATGTACATCATAATACATTAAAAAGCGTCACTAAATGTTCTGTATCCACCTTGGGTTTGCACTTTTTAATTGTATTACCATATCGGAGGAAAGTGAGTGTGTTGTTGGAAGTTTAATGTCCAGCACTGAGCTAACCTTTGCAGATCAAACAGTGCGGTCAATGACCATTATAGCATTTCAAAATTGCAGCGTCCATGTGGCATAATTACGTCTTGTTTTTTGGGGTAGGGCCACTCGCATTTCAACTCGATAAATTTGACTGCTCTGCTGGACTATCCTGTGGTCAACACAAGTGAATTTAAGGCCCCCAGCCAGGGCTTACAAACTAGGATATACAATTAAATGACCGCTCGCTAAGGTCACCCCCTGTGGGGTTCGGACCTCAGCTTAGGGCGATTAAGGGGAGGGCAGCTACTAGGGGCAGTCTGGGTCGAATTTCTATAATATGCAATCTGCTCTTATAGCATCCACCAAACAGACTGTTGTTTAAAATATCGTATTAATATAATCAATATTTAAAGGACAACAAAGTACGAAAATTAACGTTTACGAGAGCTTTCAGACGCCAAATCATGTTTACCAATTAAGTACAGCATAGTACCTAAGTAAGTACAAAGTATGAAGACGCCAATCAATATGCATGTTAGCGATATTGTGGACGATTGTACCCTTTGAAATTCAATTTGACAGTGTCTATCATATGGTAGAAGGTACTCAGAACTTTATGACATTCGATATTAAATTATTTTTTTAAGTCGTTAGTCAAATAATTTTGCAAACCAAAAAAGGGGCAAAGTAATATTACACTATTCTCAAATTCCAGTGTTTAAAAAATGGATGATCATTATTGGTTACTTCCTTTTCAAAAGTGTTTTGTTGTTAGGGCTTCCAATTAAAACTCGTAGCACACTTGTAATCAGTGCACCGGATCGGAGACACCTACCTCATTGTACCGGCTGATCCCGGTCTGAGCCGATGATTTCAAAGACAGAATCCTGGTCGTAAGTTCAGGCGATGCTGACCCCTGCACAGTGCTTATGCGTTGAACTAAAATCAGCGGTCCGAGTCATAATTATGTTTAAATTGCTATTTTTCTAGTTTCGTGAGATACCAATGTAATCAAACCTGTCATAAATCAATAACACTCATCAAGTAGATATCATGAGAACCCTTAATGTATGAAAGCACTCACAAATATTGATCAATCAGGACAAATATCATAAATGAGGTGTTTAGCCCATTGACCTCTACCGCACCGATTTAAATAGACACCAGACCGAGTCCAATATTTCTAGTCATCATCTGCCTAGCCTTTTCCCAACTATATTGGGGTCGGCTTCCAGTCTAACCGGATGCAGCTGAATACCAGTATTTTACATGGAGCGACTGCCTATCTGACCTCCACAACCCAGTTAGTACTGGGTAATACGATACCCCTTGGTAAGACTGGTTGTCAGGTTTTTTTTGGGCCACTGACTGCCTAACGACTGTCAAAGATCTACAAATGACAGCCGGGACCAACGGCTTAACGTGCTTTCCGAGGCACGGAGGAAACTCGGTATGTAATGGGCGGTCACCCATCCACAGACCAACCTAGGCAAGCACGGCTTAACCTAATGATCGACCCGAGCGGCTGTTATTATTTAGCCACGAGCTCCTCAGTCCAATATTTCTAGTAGATATTAAAAACTGAATGCGGTTTGGGCCAGGGATTTAAGTCTTACCGTTTCATCTTCATCTGACTAGCCTTTTCCCAACTACGTTGCTGTGGTTTCCACCCTAAACGGATGCGGCTGAATACGAATACTTTACATAACCGACTACCTATCCTAACTGAACTCCATAACCCAGTATCTGGGTACGGATAACAAAATACCCCTTAGTAAGACTAGTTGTCACTTGTTTTGAAAATGGAAAGAAAAATTCGAGTGCGAGCAGGGTTTGGATCTGCGACCTTCCGCTTCAGCTGTAGTTCCCTACGCAGGGTTTGCGTATAAAAATATTAAAAATTAGTTGTCACTTGTCATACAGTTGGGTTTCTGATCATTATGGGCTGTCAAAGATCTATAAGGTCAAGGTCAAGTCTCATGTCTTCAAATGTTGGTTTCTAGGTCGTGCATCGATGTTTCCCATCGTTAGGAAACCGGCATTTCCTGTCTTTAACATTTTGAGAGAGTGCTGATGACTTGTCTGGGTTCCTACCTACGATCTAGAATTCGTTAATTATACTATCTATAACTGTAAATCTATGATATATGCAATAATAGTCACAAGAAAAAGAGGAGTTCAGTTATTAAACCCGACGTGTCATAATTTGGTGTCACAAACCTACAGAGTGATCTCTAGTCTTATTCGTATGCACTTAAGCACCATCTTTTGTTACAAGCTAAAAAATAGTTTTAATTTACTCAAAGAAATTAGCAGCGGTAGCGGTTGTCATGTTATCAGTTGTCCGATAATTGTTTTTTTTATAAACTGAGTAACTGCTTTATACATATTTTCCACTAAAGGTAGGTTGAATAAGCGCTTTCGTTTCTAGTTCTCCAGATGGCGCTACTGACAAGTAAGGTCCTGCCAGTAATGCTATTCATACTTTAAACTAACAATAACTTCATTAAAAGTTTATTTTATTACATTAAAACCTTTACAATATAGTCCCTAAAATTAGCAAGCATGAAACTTTTAAAACATTCTTCCTCTAAGTTCTAACAAATTAGATCCTATTTTGCTACCTAAATTCTCCAAGTCATAATTAATCAGGAATGGCTCATTCTTGGCCACAATGGTGAATATTTATTAAAAAGGGTATGTGATAAAAAGCGAACACTCTATGACATCTGACATTTCTGATTATTCTACAGCTACACGAACGCCTCTAGCGGCGAATTCATGCGCGATTTACGCCATTACGCTGTCCTCAAAATTGATGGGAGAGGGGAAAAAACATGAAAGATGTGATATGTACAGGTTTTTTTTAACACAATAGGGGTTATGTCTCAAAAATACGTGTTTTGTATAAAAAAAGGACAAATAATATCAACAAAATATCAGTTTAACTTTTGTGTAGGAACCCCACTTCGACCCAGCCACTACTGTAATGTACATCAAATTAGGTTAGTTACGTGTACTTGCGGTAGTGTAGCCAACCCAACCAGGAATGTTTTGGTTTTCAGTACAAATTGTTAACTGTACTGTTCGTAATTAATTTCGTTAATCAGTAGGTAATATTAATATTTGTCAGAATTTTGATAATAGAGAATGTAGTAGAAATTTTTCATTTATTATTATCCATATTAATTACCTGGTAATCTGGGATAAAATAATGGAATGGTTATTTATTTCCGGAAAATCGTAGGATTCAGGAATACAAGCATTATTACAGAATTGTTAATCAAATTGTTTTTATACCCATATGAACTGTTTTCTTCTTACAATTCCCTTGAAACAGTATTTTTAATATCAAGAAAATGTAGAATGGATGCCTTGTTATAGTCGTATTTTTCGCCACACACAATTTAGTTAAGTTCCTAATATAAGTACAGTTCACCCACTCCTCCAAGGCCTGTCCTCTCTTCTATACTACCGTAACTGTTGCAAATTAACTATCCGTTGTTATACACTAATGAATTTTGCAAAGGATTCAACGACATGTAGGTAAGACGTAAGTAGAGTCTGACCATATTCTGTTTTCGGTTTTCGGCAGAAACTTTTTTTGGTTGTCAACATTAAATAAAGATCAAATAAAACGTTTATTAAATATGACTTACAGGATATATATAAGTAATATGCTACAAGTTTATTTTAGTGTTCTTTAAACGTAAAGATAAATATCCTGTGTATTGAGGTATTTTACTGTTGTTGCAACTAAAACAAAAACAAATCATCAAGCAATCCAGCCGAACTTCGGTTTCATTTTTAACCGAAAAGAAAACCACTACGAGAGTTTAGCTAGACGTAAGACATCATTAATACTCGTGTCAATACACGCATTTATCAGCTCAAACTACTCTTTGTTCTAACATTTTGCTATTTAGTCACGCTTCAGAAAAGCCGAGTTATCAAACGCATTAATGTTTGGTAAGCACAATATTAGGGACGATACCAATAATTTTATGTAAACAGTATGTAACTGGTTCTTAATGCCGAGTAAATTTCAGAATACTTAGAAAGAAGAAGAACCACTCCTCACGCATGCAGTAAACTCACTCCTTTTTTACCCATGCCGCCTGGTACGATTGGAATAAATTCATTTTGCCTCGTCCTAGTTCATCTTCTCATAAACGCACACCGGTTGCAATTACTACGTTATCAAAGTCAATCAATTAAATCATAATCTAAATGTGTACGACAGACTAATTTCCCTGAATACGTTTTCGTCTGAACATCCATAATGGATGTAGGTACTCGGCAGGTCCAAAACGGGCAGCTTTTCGAGGTATTCCAATGTAAGATTTAAGTCTGTATTTTACAACCGGTACATTCACATATTGTTAGTAGATTTTAATCGATATTACTTCATTATATCCTAACTGTTGATCAAGGGCATAGCCAAACTACGACGATATCGTCAAAGTCAAGTTACATCGTAGTCGAGTAGTTACCCACTGCAAGCAAGAGTTAGACTTCTTCATGAACCGACAAAGTGAGAACTAATTAAGTGCCGCCTGCACTAAATTAGTTTACCAAGCAAAACGTTGGTCGATACTATCTATCATTCATTTTATATTTCGCTCGTGTGCAACAAGGATGACATATCTCAAAAATGTAGAATTTTTTATGTTGTTTTTAGTTGAATCGGTCAGCTGCTGGCAACACCGACGAGTTCAGTTTGGCTGTAGGCTTGGATTGTTGATTATGAACGCTCTGACGTCGGACATACAGGAAGAGGCACCCTGGTGCGTGCTGTTTGCCGACGCGCTAGATGGCGCTCTCCTTCCAGTCTGTTCCGACTTTCGGTATCTCGGTTCACTCGTGCAAATCGAAATAGATCGGGGTGAGCACAGAATTAACGCTGGATGGATGAAATGGCAGCAGGTCACGGGAACAATATAATATAATATGCAACTCCCGCATTCCCTTTAAACTTAAGTTAAAGATTTATACAACCATGGTTAGACCTGCTGTCTTGTATGGATCAAAATGTTGGGCCACAAAACGGATGAATGAAAGGCATTTGCATGTGGCGGAGATGAGAATGCTAAGGGGGACGTGTGTACATAAGAGGAAGTCTGAAAGTGACGCCGGTGACTGAAAACTTGTGTGGTAATCGGTTATCGTGGTATGGACACGTGGTGCGGAGGAATGAAGAAATTGTAGTGAGGAAAATGTTGAGTAAGAATGATATGATGAAAGATGGCTATAAAAGTAGCGGAAGACGAAACGAAACGATGGATGGACTGTGTAAAGGATGATATGGCAAGAAAGGAGGTGACTGCTGAGATGACGAGTAATAGAGAAATATGGAAGAAGAAGACGTGGTGCGCCGACCCCAAATGAATTGAGATAAGGGCAAGAGAATGATGATGATGACAAAATTAACGAAAGTAAGTATTAAATTAAATAACGAAATATGTAAAATAAACCTTTCATCTTTTGATAAAAGGTTTCTATGCAAAAACATATTGGCAATATAATGAAAATAATTATAGTCTAATTAATTCTTAAAAAAAACGATGTCCTATTTTTCTTATTTTTAGTTATGTCATTATTGTCGCAAACAAGCGATTTATTTATAAGACGACTGACATAAGCAACCCCAATTTTCCAAAACTGCAACTGTAATAAAGTCATCTAAAATCACCTCAGAAGACGTCAACCCTCGCTTACTTGCAACGTATGTTAAGTAAAGTATTAAAGTTTGGAGAAGTATCGAGAAGGCAGTGGAGTCGATTCCCGCGGCTCGTCGAGGTGGCACAGGCAAGTTAAGCCCACTTAGCAAGCGACAGGGCCCGCCGAGCGGGGACGCTCCTACCATAGACCTAACTCACTGTACACTTCAAATCGGAAGGCATAGAACAGTGCATTCTATGAGCGATAACGATGATGAAATACTCAACAATGTTTTAGATTCACAATAAGCTACTGAAAATGCTACCTTGTACTCAGTAGGTAACTACTGTTTTTTAAATGAGTCTCTGTCATTCCAAATCTATAGAATCTACCTACACTGCATTCTTTTTAAAAGGGGCACAAATCCTAACACACAGCTGCTACTAAGAACTTCCTAATGCAAACAACCAAAAACACTTTGCCCGACCAGGGAATCCGATGTGAATAATGTCATGAAAATAAAAACTATTACCGACGATAAGATCAAAGGTTGGTTAGTAGGCTTTCTTTTGAAAAATGTTTTTTTAATACGAAATAAAACCTAAAATGAAACATTGAAATTGTATAACATTTTACTGTCACTGTTAACCGCAAAGTAACGCTTAATTAAAAAAATCGGAGTAAAATCTCACGCGAAGTTCGTCAGGAAAACTCCGATAGTAGGGAAACCGTATATTGACTCAACAAACAGATTAGCCGACACAAAAGTGCTCATCGCTGACGGAGACCATTCATAAAAACTAATACTATTAAAGCATTCGCTAATTGACCGAGACCGCTCATTACCATTAGCGGTGAACTTAGAACTAACACACGTGAACGCTTTTGATTTGATATTTGATCATTAACTCTGTCTGCCTGTAACTCCTCCGAAACGCTCAGTCATAGTAAGTTCAAGTTCAGACAAATTGCTGACGCGGACGTTGAGAGTATGCACTGAAGTATATCTCAGTGCCTGGTGTCTCCAGTGACTCTGCAATCTGTCCTGTGCAACCTTACCTTAAGAGTAACACAATATTTCAATAAATATTACTACGTAGGATAAACTTCGCTATAGAACTTAGCTTTCCACAATATTTCCCGATATTAATATTATTATCCTTTTCATAATTTTACCTACCCTTCCACCAGAAATCTTCAAAGATACGAAGTTGAGTCTTTTCAAGAACCACCTTTGGAAGCCATTAAAATGACGGCTCCGCTTATTACAGAAAGTTTCAATGATGCTAGGTATCGAGTATATCAAAGTAGTCTTGCAACAACCGTATATGAACCTAAGCGTAATTCTCGTCAATAGTGTTCTTAGAAACCTTGTTGTGTAATTCAAATTAAATTAAGAATTGCCACGAACTTGACGTTAAACTGAAGGAGTTAAATGTAAGGACAAAATGTGAACAAAGTTGCGGGAAACAGCTAGTAGAAAATAAATAAATAACATAATCATGAATAGTTCGATTAATCCGTCCCAGATACAAACATTTGTAGATAAGATAAACATTGATCTTGTTGATCCAGGCACCTGCTTTATCGTAGAATGACACACAAAACGCTACTCGTATGCCTACTATAAAACATTACGTTGGAGTTAGATCTCACTGGCAGGAGCTCAAGATTAGAGATTAATTCGAATTTCACTATTGATACTGAACGCGATCCGACAACTAAGCCTAGTTCAAAAGCTGTCAGTGTCATAATTGCCATGACAACACTTGAACGTATAGATTGCGTTCAATATTGGTGAAATTCGTGTTGCACTGGTATCAGGACACTAGCGTGAAAGACATTTGCGAGAAGGACACTTGCGCGAATCCACATGCGCGAAAAGACATATGCGCGCATGGACTTTTGGGCGATTAGACTTTTGCGCGAATAGACCTTAGGGCGCATAGACAGTTGCGCGCATAGACACTTGAGCGAATGGACTTATGCGCGAACGGACATTTACGCACAAAGACACATGCGCGAAAAGACTTATGCGCGAATGGTTAGGTTAGGTTAGCTGTAGAGTAAACATAACACTGAGGTTCTTCTAAATCGGAATCGATTGAATAATCTTTTTTGTACAAAGTGACAAGAATGTTCTATACATCAATATACATTTGTCATAATAGACATTAAAACAACTGAATGACCTTAAAAATCGACATTAATGAAACCCAAAAGCTTGAACAGAGAGTAAAATTATTTTGTTTAAAATCGATATTGTAAATCGATTAAACAATAACTATATCTGGCAACACTATTCATGGTAGATACGAAAAACTAATCTCTCGTGCAGTGTTGCCACTTCTCTCGCTCTATCTCATTGAAAATAAGAAATAATATGATGTTATGTTTACTCTGCAGATTAACCGTAGCCAGTCGCGAGTAAATCTAGTCGCGGAAATGTCCTTTTGCGCAAAAGTTCATTCGCGCAAGTGTCCATTCGCGCAAGTGTCTCTGCGCGCATGTGTCTATGCGCATAAGTGTCTATGGGCGCAAAAGTTCATTCGCGCAAAAGTCTAATCGCCCAAAAGTCCATGCGCGCATATGTCTTTTCGCGCAAGCGGGTTCGCGGAAGTCTCCTTCGCGCATATGTCTTTCGCGCAAATGTCCCAGATCCTGTTGCACTTACTAACCATTATCATACATCGCCTCAGGGCAGTAAAACCGGCCAAGTGCGAGTCGTACTCACACGCACACGGTTCCGTAGCACCAAACAATATAATAAAAATATTTTGAAGGCTCATTCTTATGTTGTGATGTATTACATTCAACAGCAAAACTAAATTTATTTTTCATAGTATGTTAATGAAAAACAAAGTTACTGCTATAGTTTGATGAAAAAGTCCCATGTCTCAAAAACTGAACATCAAATCTTAATCAAACCAAAAATGGAAAGTTTTTTTACGGTCTACAATCTATACTAATATTATAAAAAGGAAAGTTTTTTTTGTTTGTTTGTTTGTTTGTACCGAATAGGCTCCGAATCTACTAGGCTGATTTGAATCATTTTTTCACCAATAGAAAGCTAAATTATCAGTAACATAGGCTATAATTTATTTTAAAAAAATTAGAGATCCTTAAGAAAATTGCAATAATGTAACCCAGAGTAGCAAAATTTTGCCTATAAAATTCATTATTTGGCGTGCGCTGAGAAAACTATTGATGATACTTAAAAATGATGTACTACATGATTAAAGTACTTATTATTACTTACAAAAAAGTCCACGAGAGCATATTATTATATCTAACTATCATAGTTAAGTCACAATAGCAGCTTTTGTGTTCTAAAATTTCATTAGATCGCCCCGGTAAAAACAAAAAGTTGGTTTCATTCGTATTGTAGTATTAATTCTTATTCAAATAAATAGTTTTATTATCCAGGGTATTTATGTAGCAGTAATATACTGAGTGTTCAAAAAGAACTAATCATCAATATGTAAGATACATGTAGCGACATCTATTGAACTAAAATGGTACTAATGAATAAAAATGTGCTCACAAGATAACTTTAAAATTGACTAACCGGCTTTGTTAAAAAGTTATGATAGCGTACTTTAGATTAGTCTACATGACACTGCTTTGAAAATCTACATAGCCTTTACCCTGTAGAGTGTGTGTTCGATCGCTTTCCATGCGCTTTGCATACGGAAGGCATTTGCAAGAGGTCCGCAAGAGTTTACAGCAGCTATATCGTGTTTGGGCTCATTTCATGCACCTTGATGAGAACATTAAACCTAACTAGAGTATGACTTACATCGGCGGTCTAACGATGGAGGCCGAAGGCAGTTGCAAGAGGTCCTCAACAGATTACAGCAGCTATATTGTTAATAGGCTCATTTCATAAGCCATGGTGAGAAATTTAAATCTGCCAGGAGTATGATTGTCATCGCGTGTCTAAGGATGAAGACTTAAGGCTGTCGAGGGAAGCCCTTATTTGGAACAACATAAGTAGAATATTTTAGCGATTAATGCAAATATTTCCGAGAAATTAAATTGTTACCTACTTGAATCTTTATCAATATTATAAAAATGAAGAGTTTGTTTGTTTGATTGGTTGAACGAGCTAATTTCAGGAACTACTGGTTCGAATTGAAAAATTATTTTAGTGTTGGATAGCCCATAGCCCAGCCAGGCGCATTACTTTGTGTAAGTTATTTCATCACCACTGCTCTCAAAACGGTGAAGGAAAACATCGTGAGGAAACCGGCATGTCCAGAACCAAAAATTCGAAGACATGTGACTTCTACCAACCCGCACTGGGCCCGCGTGGTGGATTTTAGCCCATTCCCTCTCATAGAGAGTAGGCCTGCGTCCCAGCAGTGGGAACATTAATAGGCTGATTATGCTTATGCTTATTAAAATCGTAAAGCGGTTCACAGAATACATCTACCTACCTACCAAGTTTCAACTGTGTAGTCATAATAGTTTCGGAATAAAGTGGCCGTGACATAAGGACTGACAGACAGACAAACAGACATGAGGAATTTATAAGGGTTGCGTTTTTTGCCATTCGGCTACGGAAGCCTAAAAAGTAACCAATATTGGATTTTTTTTTTCCAAATACACTTTTCATATTCCGTACGAAACCTTATATCCAATACGGTTTACCAGTAAATATAGCTTTACACGAAATAACTTTAAAAGGCAAACAAGATTAGTCTAGAACCAGAGTTCCTGTGTTTTCCCATTATCCAAGTTATCACGAAAAATTTCCACAATTAATGTTGATAATACAGAAATATTACTTGAGTACAATGAATGTATTCAGGATTCTTACATTTATATCTGACATTACCGAATTTTCCTTATAAAGTGTTGCAACTAACGTACACTAGTACAAAGTGATATTATATATGTTCTTACACCTACTAGGGTTATAAGAACTGTGCAACTGCAACTGACATAAGACCATACCAGTTGACGTCAAACGAATCATAGTTACTGCCTATACATCTTGTTGTGATATTGATGCATGTCTGGTGCACCCTGGGGGACACTTATTTTTTATAACTCTTATGTAGTGCCAACAACACAAAAAGCAAAACACGTGAAGAGTAACAGGAATTTCCAAACAACTATATCTTGATTTTTTTATTACAATTTCAACAAAGAATTCGAAACGGAACACCAATTGTTTGGAGCTCAATAGCAGAACTTTCGGAATACCGTACAAATTACTCTATTCATTACTTTCTGGAATTTGTAAACGTGATTTCCCGCTAATTCCGGATCTCAAACCAACCCGACATTGCGCAACAAACATTTCAAACTTTTACTGTGTTTTTACCCAACGAAAAAAAGGGAGGATTTGTATACTCGACCACGCATAAAACATTTTTTTTTTTCGTTAGATCAGATATGTCTCCAAATAGGTCCCAAATAATTTTCAAAAACAAATCACCCCTTTTTTTTTTTTTTTTTTGGTTGGGAAGTCATCAAATGACCCCCACTCTGGGCGGAGCGGAAGGGAGTGTCAGACTTGTACTGACTAAAACCCATCCATGTTCCTTCTTTGCCCTTTGTGTTCCAGGGCCACGGTGTCTCTTTCGAACAGTCCCGCAGCTCTGGCAGGCATCGGCCCATGCGGACCCCTACTCGGTTGCTGACATCTCTTTGAGGCGCGCGTTGAACACGAACGCGCCGTCGACACGGCCTGTCGTCATAAGACGGCCGGACGGCGAGCTAGCCCATAACTCGCCGTCCACAGGCCCGCGCCTACGGTGGCCGGGAGCCACCACGTGACCCCCGACGCCCAGGGCGTCTCCCGCGGCGGCTGGGACGTGAGGTTCTTTCCCTCTCACGTCCCGCCACCTCCTTCACTAGCATGACTGCTTCACAGAAGGTGGTGACGGCTTCCCATTCCCTCTCGCTCCGGACCATGGCATGAACCAGGGCCGGACGCGAGAGATCGCCGCCGCCAATCGCCGCTACAAGGACACGGCGGTGCTCCGCCCAAGCGGGGCAGACCTCTACGGTGTGCTCCACCGTGTCCTCCGGACGATCCTCGCAGTGGAAACACCCGGGCGTTTCCTCCCGCCCGATTCGGTGCAGGAACCTCCCGAAACAACCATGTCCGGTGAGAATCTGCGTCAGGCGGTAGGTGAGGGCGCCGTGGCGCCTCTCTAGCCACTCCTCAAAGAGGGGACTTATCGCCACTATGGTAGCGTGCCCTGCACGGGGTTGCAACAGTCGCTCTCTCCATGTCGCCATGAGATCACGCCGGAGGTCTGTCCGCTGAGCGGCAATTTGCCGCGGCAGCGGAGTTTCCCCCCGACGTAGTGCCTCCGCGCGCCATTCATGCAGGCGCGCGAGGACTATCGCCTCCAGATTCCATGGCGGCAATCCGGCAAGGAGGCTAGCCGCCTCGCCGGAGATCGTGCGGTACCCCCGGATTAGCCTTATGGCTATCACCTTTTGGGGCGCGTTCAGGTAGTGGGCGGCTTGCCGCCTCAAAGAACGCGCCCACACCGGGGCCCCGTAAAGGGCCATGGACCGCACAACCCCCGAGTATAGCCTCCGACAGGAGGCGTTTGGACCCCTCAGGTTGGGCAAGAGCCGCTTGAAGGCAGCCCCTGTCCGTTCCAGTTTGGGAGCCAAACGTCGGAAGTGATTCACGAAGTTCCACCGGCTGTCGAGGACGAGTCCTAGGTACTTCAACGTCGACCAACAAATCACCCCTTCAGGGTACAATAAAAGCTTATAAAAATTGGGTTTGATTGATGTTGCCACTGAATTTTCAATTGTGGAACAATTCTGTTGAAATTTGGCACTAATGATTCGATAACATAATAGAGACCTGAAATGAATCAAAGGAAACTGAAAAACCAAATTTACAAAAAATTTAATCGAAGTAATCAGAAACTGAAAAGCGAAATCCTTTAAGTCTCACTAAGCTAAATTAATGAAGTAATATCGCAATACAAAAAAGTGGTTCATACAGGTTTTGACAAAGACATTTTTCTGTGAAGAATAATATCTAAATCAATGCACTGCATGCTCTCATATCCTTATCGGTGCATGTCTTACACAGTAATGAAATGTCCTAGAATGTCATCCGCCCGGGCATCGAGTGGGGTAGACAATCTAATATTATACAATCACTAAGTATTGTGCGCTTCTTTTCAAGAATATTGAAGGATTTGAGTCCTGTTGAATCTATCGTAGAATTTACCGATTGCAAAATTCTAATTTCCAATTTCTAATTTTCCGATTCTTTTTTCTTTTTTTTTGTGGTGGTTACCGATTCCAGTTCAAAGTAAAACAGATAGATGAGTTTCAGAAAACTGGAGTGTAGCGTTGAGGTATACAAATATTCCACGAAAAAATCAATCAAACTTTGATCGTTCAACGTTTTCTGCTTTTAACATAGGAGCTTGTAGGATATTTGTGAATCATACTTGGCGTATAGTTATTTGCGTCAAAACCAGAAAGAACACTTTGCTTCAAAAGTTCAAAGAACATTGCAAGTAAGATTTTTTATTAATGCTGCAGTAAATGCATGCATATAAAGGCTTAAGAAGTTCTTGTTACCGAATTTCTTGTACAAATATTCCATCGAACTAATAACAAAAGGAATTAAAACTCGTACTCGAAGTCGAGCTTACCTACATTTCGTAGTCTCTCCTATTGTCTGTGTATTATGACTAATATGTGCTTTTAGCGTGATTTTCAATCAGCTAATTTCCGTACCAATTTGGCTTGTAAAACATCTCGTGGAAACCGGTATGACGACTTATTTAATTGACAATGTTCATAATCGCGATGTACGGAACTTCGAAAACTAAAACGAATTACTACTCGGCTGCATATATTTTGTGTTACGATTTTAATGTCAACAATTTTCGCCCGTTCAATTAATTTGCATTTTAGACTTAGGGAACGGAATCTAGAATCCATATTTTTAATGCTAGTTAGCTGATGTAGCGAGCTCACTAGATTTATGTTTTTCTTATACGAGCTTAGATAAAACAAAGAACGGTTTTGGTCGATTTTGAATGTTTGTCTGAAATACCAAAGTGTGAATATTTGACTGGTTTCTTCTTCTATATCTGTTCAACAATCTGGAATAGGTTGATATATTATCGTTTAAGTGTTTAGAAAAAGTGGTTTCTGTCAAACTTAGATAATTTCCAAGAAATGCTTAAAGATTCCTAGTAGAGCGTAGATAATGTGATTAGTCAGAAACGTTATAAAGTTCTGCCCTTTTAACGTTTTAAACTTATTTGTGAAGTAATTAATTAATTCTATGCTTTCTGCAATTTTCAATTCAGAAGTTTGTATTTTCTGACAATAACTTTTACTGCTGTTTCAGTAAAAAGTGAGGTCCTTGTTTCTGTAAAGCGTGCTTTTAAATTCTGGAATCCGATTATGAAGTAAAACATACTGTTTACGAGTTCTTTTACGGATGTTTTTTTCTGTCAACACTGCATTTCGTTTACGCTAACGAAGTGCAGTGCCGAACTATACTGAATGGAATTTTTGAGACGTGGCAGTACGGGCGTTTTTGTTACAGAAATACGGTCTTAAGAGACGAACCATAATTTATTGAGATATTTCGATGCAAATCGATATTCTCGGAAAGTGTAAGGAGTTATTTTTGAGCAGATTGCCCTTGCCTGGAGTGGAAACATCCTGGCATATAACATTATATTACATTATATTCATGGTCAAATTTCTAAGAATTTTCAATGGCGTTCCTATTACAATTACGAGTTTTGGCCATATCATTTTGCATTGACCAATCTTCCTCCTACGAGAAGGTAGATCCCACAAGAGGATCCCGAAAGATGCGATAAATCTCAAAGCACTACTTCATATTGAAGATATCATAAAATAAAAGTGTAAAGAGAGAATGCTAGGTACTTGTTGCGTTACTTGCCTCACTGACCTATAAATTTAATCAGCTTAAAGACTTCCGCAATAGATAAGCATTTGATACACTTGTTATCAATGCCGCTCCATATCTACTTTATTTTTATGCTCTTTGCAATCCCTTTGGAATAGGGGTGACCGGTGGAATCCTGATAACTGTAACCTTTGAGCTGACTACGGCAAAACCAACGAGGTATGAGTTGTAAAGACGTCGTACTCGTACTCAAAAATTATAAATAAAGATTAGCAAATAGTCGATAGTTTTGTTTTTTTTTCGTTTAAAGAGAAAGAAAGCTTCTGGACACCCGCATCTATAAACAAGTCAAAGCGATTACTTGAGTAAAAGTATTATTTAAGATACGATTCGTATTCTATAGTTTAGTTATTGCTTGAATTTAGAACTGTCAAAAGTTAGAATTCTTAACTTTACTTTCTTGAGCGGTTCTTACTTTGTTCAAATTCGTAACTGTTACAAAAAAAAACGGTTGCATAACTAATAATTTCTACTTCACTTTAGATACAAGTGGTAGAGCCGTTTCCTAACCCGGTGGCTTAGACAAGTTTTTGAGGCAGTTCTATCAGCAATGGCGATGATGGAAAACTAAAGAATGTGTGGCATGTGTGGCAGCTGAAGAGATGTATGTCATACGAAATGCTTTGAAAGCAATTACCACTTTTTGAGGCCCTCAGGGATACCTATAGGAGTTCATTCTTTCTCAACAAATAAATTATCTAGCAAAACTGATCGAGACAAGAGATTTCTAAAAATCCTCCCCGTCTCAAATGTATCTTGTCTTCAACCAAATCTTCCTCTCGGTTATTTTTCTAAGAATTCAGTCAGTACATATTTTTGCATAACATCACCAGTGCGTCAGGTTCAGTATACTCTGCATTTCAAGACAACTGTTGATGTTTTTACGAGAGGTACCTACGTAGCTAACAGAAATACATTTTTTATACACTGCGATGTTTATATTAGACGCCCAATATCTTAAATACTGTGTCTAGATTGGAATAAACAATGCTACCTACTGACTCAGCACGTTGGCAGGGCTGCCTGTGGTAAAATAAACCGCTTAAAGCTGAGCTGTGTCCTGTAAACATTAGGCCTACGGTAATTTTGTTTTATGCTAAACAGATGTTCTAATAGGTATACATCAGTTAGTGCGTGTGAATCAAATAAAACAGTAGTTACTGCTATTTTAAGTAAAAGTTTATTAAAGTAAGGTTCTTTAATCGTTAGATAAGATCAAAGGATTTAATACTGCGTTATGACTGTGTCAAATTTGTTTTATTTTCAAAATAAATAGTAAACATGGTATATATCCCGTTTTCAGTATTAATGATAAATGTTATCTGATGATCGAATAAAGAGCCCAAAATAAAACAAACTGACTTTTAAAATGGTGGGTAAGTTTGATATATTTTATCATTTTTTTAAGTTTCTCCATTTTTTAAATAATGTAGTTACTTATTTATGTATAGATAGACAAGAAACGTACACATCGTCTGTAAAAAGATAAAATTAAGCCTTAATATGTTTGTTTAAGTTTTTTTTTATTATTAGGGCCGAAGTCAATTACACTATTGAAACATAATTTATTTAACAGTCATTTATGCATTCTTCCCACAAAAAATCAAACAAACAAACATAACTAAATCACTAATAATAGTTTTTTGTTAACCCTAATTGCATTTGTCTTTACACGGCAATATAAATATCCTGTATGCTAGGTAAGTATAGTAGGTACATACTGAACTTACATCATGATGTCATAGGTAATCTGCGGTCGTAAGAAATTCTTGGAAACTATAATGTACTAGCAATGTATTTGTTTTACGAGAGGAGCGTTCTCCTCTCGTAAAACAAATACATTGCTACATTGCCGGCTGTCACACATGTCTTTTAATACACAGATATTTCAGATATTTTAAAGAGAGGTTTAAAGAATATGTTGGCATTTGTCATACAAAAATTTGATCCCATCTCTCAATGACCCCTTAAAGCAGGGTTTCCGAAGCAGTGGGGCGCGCCCCACTTGGGGAGGGCGTAGGGTGGTCCAAGAGAGAGCGCGCCGAGCGGCTCCAGATTTAAACTGTATATGTTACTGTAAAACCCCGAACGACGGTAAATCCTAAGAGTTTCCAGTAAAACCTAACATTTAAAACTCTTAATGGTAAAAGCCCAAACTTGTATGTGATCATCGTTCATTTCGAACTTTCACCACCACACACTCGATAAACCTTAGATTTTACCCCAGAGGTAAATGTTATGTGCCAACAACTGTGAGCGACTACAAATCGTGAAGCCGGCGACTTGAAAATAGATATAATATCGCTTTAGAGCAAACTGCCATAATTGCCAAGTTTGACACGTCACAATTGTACCGATAGCAACCAGTGAGCTCTTACTAGTAAATTACCTCCATGAAATGAAAGTAGGAAGGTACTCATCTTTCTCAAGAAAATTTATAAGTTTTAAACTTAGTTTCCAATATAATAACTTTTCCCTTGTCTGTTAAAACAAGTCCGTCGATGTACACAACAATCATGATATTTATAGCAAAACTTCATCAGTCCTTTATAATTAATAATAGGTAGTAATAATTCTAACAAGCAATACTCACCATAATATGTTCGAATTATTAATAATTGTCCCTTTATTTTTAACTAATAAATAATTTAATGGAAAACGAAACCACTCAAATACACTTTGACATATTAATTTATTCTTCATAAATTTATTTTATTTTAGAACACTTGTTTACTTATTTAATATAGAAACAATTTAACCGCAAAAATGACATAACCTCCTGTGGTTGTTATTTTACTTGGCAACAGAAACTTGCTGCTTGGCAACCGAGTAACCAGATCAGTGCGATCAACCGACCTCCATTATAATTCGGTTATACAGGAATAAGTTTAGCTAAGCTACGAGTATATTTTTCAATCTTTCAAGCTATATTATAACCACTACTTATTTATAGAAAGTAAAATAACACGTACAGAACAAAAAAGCCGAGTGTTTTAAAACGGTCATCATCTACCTAGCCTTTTCCCAACTATGCTCAGGTCAGCTTCCAGTCTAACCGGATGCAGCTGAATACAAGTATTTTTCATGGAGCGACTGCCTATCTGACCTCCACAACCCATTTAGTACTGGGTAACACGATACCGCTTAGTAAGACTGGTTGTCAGACTTTCGGGCGACTTTTTTGACTACCTGTAACGACTGTCAAAGATCTACAAATGACGGCCGGGACGCGTGCTTTCGAGCCGTGAGCTCCTCGAATATTTTTATCAGTATCTCTGACAAAATATTTCTGTTTGAACCGTTTAAAACATGAGACCATGTGGGCCAAGTGCCCACCTAGTCTTTGGGAATATAACCCAGGGCTGGCTGTCTTTTGGCCAAAGAATCAGTAGGTATTGTCATTCAATGTGGCAATGCTGCCAGCCACCGTCAACAGGAAAGATGATCCGGAGATACTTCGCAAAGTAAATAATAAGTCGACAATAGTATTTATTAGGTAACATTAGTGTAGGATGTATTTAGACGCAAGTAAGCCAAAGTAAAATATACAAGTTACGAAATGTCAACGATTTTCCTGATTAAAAAAGGCATTGCATTCAGCATATTCGTAATTGTCGTGTAAAATCACGAAGTAATTTTGTAAACTATCAGTTAACCATAAAAGGGAACTCATTAATATGTGTGAAACTTAATATTATATACACGCTATTTCTCGAATGTGAGCTCTTTAAATTAAAAATAGCGCGCCTTCAACGAGATGAAAGTTATTTTCAATCTGAGTTCATGACACACAGGTAATATTTGGGTATCGAGTGTACACCCACTGAGGGAAGTTTGTTCATTGAAGCTTACTTATATGTTTACAAAATACTATATAGTGTTTCCATATCAGTGACCTGTCTGTTGGCATCTCTATCCTCCCACAAAGAGCTAAAAATGGCTTTTTTCTTTAATTATAATGCAACTATTTTCTTTCACGAACGATGTGATAATCAGAAACATTGAACTTAGCAGGGTCAGTCTTAATTATGCAAATGAAGCTCATCATTAGTCGTCTTTACCAAGTACATCTGAATGTGGGTGGTATCGTTAATGTTTTGACCTACTAATTTCATATGCATCCTGGTATTCAAGATCTCTCAAAGAACGTTTAACTACTTTAGTACATATCCATGTAATTAACTTTCAAAGAGCGAGGGTGTTGAGAGTGCAACACTAATCTATTAATACTATTTCTATCTCAGTATACTTATTGCAATGTTGTAATTTGTTCCATTGTCAATAAACATCAGACATTGTAGAATTTCCGGCTTAATGCTCTGCAGTGCCTGGACATCCATGCATGCCAGCATATTCACAAATTTGATAAAAATACGCTTAATATAAGATGCAAAATATTGATCGACTATGCTAACCAGATATTATTATCTGATAAATCGAATGGCGTTTTGTTCTGTGTGTGTGTTCCCACATTATATTCTAAGCGAACAGTTCGTGGCACGATGCAATAAATATGTTGTATTTTGATTAATCAACATACCTGGCTTTATATTGGAAACATTAACTGGCGTTTCATATTTAATGCCTAATGAATGAATGTAACCATAATTAAACATCATGTCCACTTACATAGAAATAACGTTACGCAGCTCCATCCATTAAATCAAAATTAATCAAGCCAGGCCTCCATCCTCTATTTTACGATATTAATTCCAAAAACATACAAGAGTTCATATATAGTAAATAGATGAATACAAAAACCCGTTATTTGTCTATTAGTGAGCTATATTCATTCTGTATTTAGCTTAGTCGCGGACAGTAGTCTGAAACAACTGGCTGAAGTTTGGACACTTCGGTACTCGTTTACTGGACCTACCGGGGTAAAAGTAGCCTGCGTCTACGGTCTTTCGACAGTCTAATGTCCACGTATATATATTAAGGGATAATTTGATGATCTGACTCTTGTATCTTTGACTGAAGTGACTGACTGCCTGGTCATGTAAGTCAGTATCAGTAAACATGGTAATCGTCTCTAGTGTTCATGATACTGCCTTGTCATACTACTTGTGTTTTTTTCAAAAATCTAAATGCTAATATAAAGCTAGTTTTAATTCCGTGCATATTCAACCGCTTTACCATCCTAAGAGTGAATGTCACTTGCATGGCATAAAATGACGATATCTATAATCTCAGGCCACTACTCTTCAGCCAACTTATATGTGCAGGCGTGAAAACTGAAAACACAGAATCAAAATAAATGTAGGTACCAAGTTTGACATATCGATACATTTTTCCTTGACAAGAAGTGCCACCTTGAACCACACACTTAAAGTGATCGTACTGGACTCGATCTTACTGATTTTTTAACCCTCGACGCAAAAAGACGGGTATTATAGGTTTGACCGCAATGTGTGTGTGTGTGTGTGTGTCTGTGTCTGGCACCGTAGCTCTTAAACCAGTGAACCGATTTGGATTCAGTTATTTTTATTTGAAAGCTAGTTTCATGGCGATGGTTCTTAGATACGTTTTATCAAAATCGGTGCAGCCATTTACTAGATTTGGGGGATGAAAGTGGTGATGAATAATCGAATATTTTCAAATATACCAGTGGGGAATCAAATGAAAGGGCATGATGTATATTAAAATTAGGCATGCTTTATCAAAACCGGCTCAGCCATTTTATTGACTTTTCAAATATTTGTTCGCTTTTCTTTGTTGCTATGGGGGTTTTTTAAATTTTAAATTTAATTTTATATTTGTAATTTACTATGTATTGTTGCCAAACGTGCTATATACTTTACGGGTTCGGCTTTGCCTACCAGAAACAAAATAATTTCATATGTTCTGAATAGAATGTAAGAATACATCCCTGTACGAGTATTTAGTATTGCTGGATAGAACAGCAGCTCAATGGTAATCTAGTATCCATTTATAATACCAAATTAATTTTATTTATCTTAACCCCGAAGGGTTAGTCAGAAGTGTACCTAATGATACAACCTTATTTCACAAGATTGGTTGCAACACTTGTCCGAGAACTATGTAAATGTTTCATTCGATCATAATAATTAGAGCAAATATTTACATAATGATATTACAATATTTTGCCATTAATATGATTTTTATTGACTATATGAGGGTCCTATTGGTGGTTCAAAGACATGTTACAAACTCTTTTACAACAATATTAATAAGGTACCATTTGTTTAATTTCTTTTAGAAGACAAACAAACTAAAAAAAAATAATACGGGCGCGAAAGGTCCTACGTCAGACATAATAAACAGCCTGTAACGTACTCACCGCTGGTAAATAGACCTTCTGTCTGATGGCTAGATAATCGACCATGCGAGCCCAGTGCAAGTTGGTAGAGGTCACATGTCTTAGACTTCTGGCTCTAGGACAAGTCAGTGTCCTCCCGATGTTTCCGTTCACTGTTCTTGCATGACACACATTTATAAGCAACATCATCATCATCCTCTTGGCTTTGTCCTAATTCATTTGTGGTCGGCGCAGCATGTCTTCGTCTTCCGTACTTCTCTATTACTCGTCATCTCATCAGACACCACCTTTCTTGCCAACTCAACCTTTACACAGACCATCCATCGTTTATTTGGTCTTCTTCTACTCTCTCAACCCATCCACAGTCATACTCAAACATTCCTCACGACATTTTCCTCATTCCTCCGCGTCACATGCCCATACCACGACAACCGATTACCACACAACTGTTCAGTCACCGGCGCCACTTTCAGACTTCTTCTTTAATATAAGCAACACTAACTAGAATAAAACGTTCGCCTCAAAAACGTTGCATCGCAGTTCTAAAGTTTACAAACGAGCACACTGTGCTTACTTACATAAATTCGCCGAGGTATGGGAATACATCCCTTTATTGTTAAATACTACCGACAGCTTTAATGTTTGCTCTCCTAACCAGTAACGGAACTCTTCCAATTTGTATATATGCAAACAAACACGCCGGGGTCCAATCTCCCGACATCAATATGCGTGCAATACAACGAAACAACATAAACATGACTATCGTTGAGGTAGCGTTATTGAGCTGTCTTTAAATCGTCAGCTAACTAGGCAATGCAGGTTTTAGCAATGTTCATCTGGATTACTATGATACTGTTCAACAATAAAAGTTCGGTGTAACCGATACGGACATATCGCAGACGCGGCTTCGACACAGGGTTATACAGATAATGCAGGTACCTACTTAAAATCTGTCCGTGTCCTCTGTCCATGCCTGTCCTCAATATATCCTTACTAACCAGTAAGGATATATTTTTTATTGGGTTCTAGTGTTTGAAAGCTCTGTCAAACCTGACAGAGCTTTCAAAAGACACTAGAGATAAGAAGCATCATCACATTTTAATTTTCTTTTTTCGTAATCAACTTCGGCACTAGCATATACAGCGTGTTTTATATTATGAATACAGTATATGAATACCCTCCAAGTAGCTAACAGCACTAATAACAAATCTTTAACATGCATATTGCATAGCCGCCTCATTTTTTCGCAGACCTATAGTTTTAAGTGTTAATACACGTATGGCGTGCGGGAGCCGGCGCGTCTTCACCCTGAGGGTCCTTTGTCACCCTCCCTGCGCCTCCCTCCAAACAATTGCTAAACATTCAACGGACTGCATACATCCCGACATGAATAACGAACTTTTCTACTAAGCTTTCAGTATTTTTTCTATTGTTTTAATTCAGGGACAATGATGTCATTTCCTGATTGGAGTATATTGTGATACTGTTGCATGTGCGATAGGAAGAGTCAGCCGTAGCTAGTCGCCGTAGTACTAATCTACATTTTATCAGGTAAAGGCTGCGTATAATAATGCCCTACATTTATCAGGTAAAGGCTGCGTATAATAATGCCCTACATTTAAGGATTGCCAGTTTTTTGTGAACAATTTCGCAATACGAAATATGGTCGCATAAAAAACTTGCTCTGTTAAAAGATTGGTTTAAAATAACTCCGATTCTATCTATCTATCTTAATTTGCATTCCGGGTAGATATTAAAGTATTTAATCTTTGGAAAATCCTGTAATTAAGTATTGAAACGGGTACCTAGTGGTCAAAAAAATATATATACATGAACTATTGAAGCCAAAATATATACATGAACTATTGAAGCCAAAATCAAATATACTAATCGCAGATCTAATGAAGCAAGCAGAGATGACACAAATATCAATACTGTGAAATGTTCCCCGCGATAAGATTGCATTACCGTTAATGGGCCGTAATAATAAACGGTGATTAATGATCTTTGAATCGTTTCAGAAAGGGGTACACATTATTTCCTTCCTTTGACACTTTACAGAAAAAATATCTCTCCCGAGCAGAACATACGGTGACAAAGAGAAAAATGTTGGAGAAAATAACAAAAATAAACACACAGCACAAGTAATAATGACAAACTAAACAGAATGCTATTGAAATAAGCTTTTCGTCGTTGCAAAACTGTTTGGCAAGTAATGACCAGAAAATAAACAAGATATGAAACCACTACGTAGAATTTGTACATTTTACACTTGCAATTTGTATGGTATACATTATAAAGAGAATTCTATGTATCTTTTCTTTTGTTGGCCTGACAAGTGGCCCACTGCTGGGCACAGGTCTCTCCTTTCGCCTTCCAAACCTCTCCATCTTACGATCTCTGGCTGTGTTCGCGCCGCTATAAGCTATCTAACTACCGACCAACTACTATCTATCTAAACTACAATATTCGTAAGATACTCAGATCACAGTATCCGCCAGACGATGTCAGAACACAAGCGGTGACGTAGGGAGCTTCCCTGTAATTACGTATAAGTACAGGTGTTGTGAATCTAAATCCCCGTTGAGTGAAATCTTAATACTGCCTAGCGTTGACGATTTGACAAAGTGAAGATCACACTCAGGGACAACACAGTATAATGCGACACACTGTAATGTATAAGATGTTAGGAAATTAATAATTGTGCATAGGAAAAACAGACTGTTTTCAGAATGTTCCAAAGAATTCATGATTATAACTAGAAAATTCATAAAATTGGAAGTTTATTTCATACCAAACGAGCTTTTAATTTCAACAGGACTAAAATTGTATTTAGACTAAAAACCTCGTCTGTTTAGAAACATGATCATCTCCGAACAAAATAATAAGGCGTCCACTAATTGGATCGTCACATTCGAGGAGAGGGATGCTAATAATATTCAGCCTGAATGGAAGCTGAATACTACGAATTTTCAGTCCAAAATTCCTTTAAAAGCTTATTTAGATGTTCGGAGAAGCGATAGAGAACTGCAATAATGCTGCAATTTCAAACCTATTAAAGTCGATCTTGAAATACACAGGTTGTAGCTAGAACAAACGCTAAAAAAATATCTTATCAAAGACATCGGAACGGACTTGAAAATAAATAATAGTAAATCTTTCAACTGTAACAGTAAACGTGGAAGCGCTAACAGATCAACTAATTTCTTGAGTTTACAGTAGATAGTAGTAGTACATCCCAGAGCTGAAGACATTGTGTTTGTGAATGTCGCAGTGTGACAGATATCATTTAAATGTGATAATTTTTATGTTTGTTCCTATTAGTTTTGGTTTGTTATGGCTAAGTGATATCAATATCTTTAAATATTATCATGAAAATCTAACGTGTAAAACTGCTGTCTCTGTGGAAAAAGGTATGAACTTACTAATAACTAAAAAATGTTGTGCTAATAATAGCAAAGACTTTTATATAAATAAGAAGAAGTATTTAAATACTTCTTCTTATTTATATAAAAGTCTTTCATATTCAATGTTCCCTCTAAAATAAATTATTTGAAAACGTAGGAGATAGCAAGTTACCACTCATAAAACCACATTCAGTTTTTAGTCGGTTCAAAACGGGCTATGTAGAAGTTAGAATAATAGTAATACATAAACTTCATTAAAAACATCATTAGAGTGTACTCGCAGTCGGGCAACAAGTAATGTAAGACTTCATCTGATCAACACGCAGTCCCAGCTAAAGCCTTACGTCATGTACCGGGTGGAAGGGTCACACAACCGGTTACCACGTATTCTGTACATAATTTTGAACCCCAAAGATCTTCGGTATTTTTAAGAAAAATCTGCCGTTTCCTACAGAAGTGCAATACCTACACGGTAGAAATGTACGCTACTGAAAAATTCCATGCTTACTATCGCGCTTACGACTATTACACATACACATTAATCTTTCACATCACAATCTGTTCCATAATTTTGAAGAACAACGCGGTTTCATGAAAAGCGACTAAAAAATATAAACTGTCTTTAAATTGTTTTGTCAAGATATATTATGGCGTTTGGAAAATCAGCTTGGATGTTAAATTTATTACGATCTATTAGGCGGCTAGGGCATTGGATGTGAAAACAAAGAATGGGGTATTATAGAGGAACCAGTCCAGTAGAGGACTACATTTTATTCATCCATAGATAATATTTACAGCTCTTACACAGATTATAATGAGACCTGTCATTCTCAGAGGTGAAAACAATGACTAAATGCTAAGTGTCGGTTGTAAAACACTTTATTTAATAAAAGCTTAGCAAAACCAGACCTAAATATAAATCTAAGCCTGGCGCCTTTTTTATCGCTGCGACGGTCCTTCTCTATTAGTTTCCTTATCAAATTGCTAACATTGATAAAGAAACATCCATGATAGCAAATATAAATTCGTTAATGGACTTTTATTACTTTTTAGTTTTCGATGAATTCGTACTTACTATCTGTACTTTTGATAATAGAAGTTTTAGTTTGTAAAGATTTTTTATTGAAGTAGCTTCTGGAAGTCCTGAGGCCGTTGCCCAGGTGTGTGATGTCGCAGGCTAACGGGAACACTAACAGTACTGATTTATATAAAGTTAGTTTTTGGTGTTGGTACTCCTGCAACAACAGGGTGACTAGCCTCCACCAATTATATAAAAATAAACCCACCAATTATATTAATGATTTAAAGCGGTGGTTTCAACAACTCTAAGAATTATCAGTGACATCTGTAGAGGGGTTGGATTTAATAGCTCATGAAATGTATGTAAGCAAGATGGGGAAGCCGCCAGTCGAGTGGGACTGGCAAAAAGCATCTACCTATAGCTCAGATCGTATTGTGTCCCTCCCGTAGACCCTCGCTATTCCTTTGAGTGATACAGATAAAGTCATATTTGTCGGTTTCCGAAGAGAGGTATAATGACACTTTGAACGGCCATTATCTTTTAATCGGTCTCTGAATGAAACCTCTTTGGGTTTTTGGTTTCTATCTTTAGGAACAGTAATTTTTTTATGATTTAGAACAATTCATGTGTTACCTATAAAAAATTTGGAATAGTTTTTTACTTTCATTTCGGCAATGCTAGTGTAATTGCCATGATATTCACTGGTTTACAAAATAATCCGCTTAAGGCATAATGCCTTCGACTTCGAAGGTAAAAAAGCGGACTAAAAGATTCGCTAGATATTAATATGTTGACTATAACTTAATCTATTGGTATATCGCATGGCAGTCTCGTTAGCCAGAATATAATCCCTGCTCTACTTTATGAAGTTACAGCTCCGATCAAAACACATCGCCTTTTATTTTTATTATGCACCGTAGTTCCGCTTGGATTTTTTCCGACTTATGCACGCTAATTTTAATTGACATTTTCCTTTTTACATCCAAAAGTCGTAATAATATTGTCTGACGGGATAAATAATATTTAGAAATTTTTTCTTTTATAGATGTAATTCTTGATTAGGATGAAAATATCAGTTATCGAAATACGGAGGCAAGATATTTTAAGATGCTCTAGAAAGGAAACCTAAGATTTTTATTGACATTAGATTCTGATTTTTACACCTGTATGGGTATAAGCAATATTTTTGACATTTGTATGGGAATTAGTAATATTTTTAATTTCGCTTTATTATTTTTGATTATTTTGTAATGGATGAATCTGATTTAATTGATGTTTACCTTATTTATTATTTTATAACATTACTATTTTTATTCACATTATATTATACTTTTGACATTTATTGTAACGGTGGAATCTTAATTTGTTTTTTTTTTTCATTTTTCATTTCGTATATTAAATATTTATTTAATTTGTTTTCATATTTTTTATTTTGCTATTTAACGTAATAACCGGAACTGAAAATGTTGTATTTTTTAATTATTTGTTTGGTTACTGTTATAATAATTTAAATTCTATTGTAATTCTTTTAACTTTATAGTGTAGTGTAAAATTCCGATACAATGTAAAATATGTTACTTGAAATAAATGAAAAAAAAAGTCTTGGGAGGTCTATATCTATAGTTGTATACACATACCAGCTATGAAAAGTGACACAGGACTGTGTGAGTCTAATAAATATTTTCCCTTTCTTTCAAAATTGCAATCGTTATCACGCGAAAATGTCGCATTGATAGGTACTAGTGTACATCTTGTTGCCATGTCACTAATTAAGTCTCAAATTATTTACTCATTCTAGACTCACTATGTAGAAAGAGAAGTCCCGTTGTGAAATCAATAAGACGGTAAAGTATCGATGAACATGTGATAGTATTTGTTTACCGGATGAATAAGTAAATTTCTTATTGGTTTTCCCCACAGTGTGTTATTTTTTAAATTAATTGAAAGTAGCTCGGCTGGGAACTCGCGGTAAATGCTAAGGAATTAGCCGCCCCCACTTATCCTTTGATACAGTAATGGGATGTCAACATGGAAATATAATTATATTAACAAGTACGGTGAACTTAAGAGAAAACTATAAGGGAAGAATGTTATAATGAAATTAAAATTAGTAGTATCTGATTGCAAGTTTTACTTAAATGGGAAAGTGAATAACTGAATTATACCATATAACGATTATTGAAAAGTAACTATGTAGTCGTAGTAGAAGTTGGTAAGAAGATACAATTTTGTGTGCAACTAACTTTAAATATTCCTTATTAATATGATTAATACGTATTTATATATGTAGGTACAATAACAACAACGAGGAAAACCAAGGATTTTGCTATAATATTTCTATTTCGAGCAGTTTCAAAGTACATTATGTTTGTAAGTAAAAGGTAACTGGTTATTTATACTGATACTCCAACAAGTATTTGTACTCATTATTATGATCAAAATATCAAATTCAACCTACTATGCAATGAAATTTGACGCTTTTCAGTATGTTTTGTGTGCACGGACATGGAAAAAGTGGGTAGGTCCTGTGAGACAGCTGCTTTTAGTGTCACGGTTGCAAGTTTGGTTCCATAGAAAAAAAATGTTCAAAAAGACGTCAATTTTTTATTTTTGGCGACTTATCACTAGAGATTAAATGAAAATGAATATTTGTATATGCATTTGCATATGCATGGCTGTATTATTTTTTGAAGATAATGCATATTTTAGCTAAGATCAGCTGATCCTGCATTTTTTGGGCATGTTTCCTTTAACTTTAATCTGCAAAAATGCAAAAATAAAGCACCTAAATTTAAAATTAGTGGTTATTTTGAGGTAGCAAATGACACCTCCACTCCCTCAAATGATTGAATCACTCTTTTTACCAAACACCCTGCACATAAACAGCAGTAAAATCTGACAGTATATCTTACCTACTCATAGATCCAACTAAATCTGTGTTGGATACCGACTCAATAGGAACCACTTAATTAATTAACACTGCAGGGTTCCCAGAATAGTTACGAATAATTAACCAGATTGTGAAATTCAGCACTCTATGTTAGTGACAACCTTTGACTAAATCTAGTAGTCTATTCTGTGAAGCAAGCCCTGGTGCGGCTGCTGGCACACTGATCTTGCTACGGTACTTGATCTGTCAGAACCCGGTGTGTACCGTTTTGACCGAACCTTTTTCAAGTTGTCATTTTGTGTTTCATTTAAAATCTCAAAATGAGCACAGTACTCGCTAACACTATACATGCTTTAAATCGTGATTTAACTGAATACCAGTGACTTGACTCCACAAAAATTAATAAGGTTGCCTAAATAGATCATGCAGAAACCAATTTTTTTTTTTTGTTTAAGGTTGACTTTGCTCTGCATCATAAAGTTAAATTTCAAAGAGATGACATCTGAAATGAGAAATTGTTTACCTACTCGTGCAATTACACAGCCCACTCCATGTGGCGACGAGGGGAGGCCTCTGGCCAAAAGACGTCCACTACTGATCATATTCTGCAGGGGATGGCTTTCGGCTGATGTATATGATTGTGTCATCATCATCATCATTTCAGCTGAAAGACGTCTACTGCTGGACATAGGTCTCCCCCAAGTATCGCCACATTGTATGATTGTGTACCATCATACATTTTCACTGCTCATAATAGATTGCAATGGCAAAGGCTACCTACATTTTTGCTATCCATTTTCGTTAATTATAAAGCTGTTTGGCATAAAATCGTCAGGAGCGTTAAGACCATAATTTCTCGTCTCTGTCCTCATGACAAGATTGAGGTTAAGAGTAGGCCAAGTAAAAAAAAAACCGTGTAAATACAGAGTTCCTATACAAAAAAAAACAAAAAAATTAATAAATATGGTCTCAGCGCTACAATAAAGAGTATTTTTTTACATTAAAAGTCTATTATCTTTATTAAAAATAAGAATGGAAACTTGGTCACAGCACTAAAACCGATGTGCGTCCACATACATAAATTCATACAGTAATGGCCGCTCCGTGTCGTCTGAATCAAGCCTTATCCGTGGATTGTGTTGCCATTGTTATTCATCGGCGGCTCTCAAGGATCTCTGCTCAACGAATTTTAACATTACAATAATAATATCACGTATGCATTACGCCGATCTTTGCAAGTATGATAAGAGGGATTTCACGATGTTTTATTTGGTATAATGTAACATTTAGCTACGAAAGTGTGAAACTTTTGGTGAAAAAATCGTCCGTTGGTCTGTGAAAACCGTTTAGCGAGTTTTTCAATCAATTCAAGGTATATATTGGTTTGGTGTGATGTGGGTGGAGGCCTGCGTGTTTGGCGTGATGCGGGTGGAGGCCTGCGTGTTTGGCGTGATGTGAGTGGAGGCCTGCGTGGTTTTTTCTGATTCTTTCAATGTAGTCAGCGAAATTCGCGCCATGTTGACATGTCCACTTGCCCTAAGTATAAAGCATTTTTCAAACGACGGAAGAACTTAAACTTTTTTTGTTTACCACTGTAAACTTAAAAGGCCTTTTATGTTCAAGGTTTTGTAAATTAAGTTCTTCCAGTACTATAATGGGCGTAGAAAGACCCTAACCGAAGCCGAAAGGTTCTTCCCGTCATTGTAATATTATATAATAGGTCAAAGTTCCAACTTAACTTTCCAACTTAATTTACTATCAAAATAATGTTTTGATTGCGTTACATTGAGCCCTAACGTAAACCGTGACTTTTCACCCGAAAAAAAATCTTTTCCCTGCAAATTTTTTTGTGTAAAGGTACTTAGTTTGATGTACAGAGTGCTCGGTTGACGGCTTCGCGAAGAGTCCGTTTAGGTACATCCTGTATTTAAGCTCCTTGTGCTCAATCATCCTTGGAAACTTCGTCAATGGCATGTGCAACGTTCATACCTAAAGAATATTTTGATACAGAAAACCGAAAGCTCGTCATATTAAAAAAGAATGAATTTATCATACCGTCATACCGTGAAGCATCCACAAACCCACATTGGCATAAAAGCTGATGAAGATCAAAATTAATAGTTGAAAAGTCTCTTTAAAAAGTATCTTTTTTACTCTTTAAGAATCTTTAAAAAGACAGTATTATCCTAAATATACTATTCACCTTTTATTGAATACATTCTTACATAATTTCCAAACTTTCAACGAAAAATAAAATGGTAAAATAAAATAAATGTCATTAAAACCGTTTTTTCCAATATGGCTAAATGAAACGAATAAATATTAAAATACGAAAATAACGTTTCATTTTTACCTGTCTGTTGACTTTTCAGATGACAGATGATTTTAATCGTAGATATAGTTGCCTAAAACAGATAAAATAAAAATACAAGCAAACAAAGCGTCTGGCAACTGTTAGTGCCTACTTAATATTTGGTATGATGGACAGATTGCTTCTTTTGTTTCTGACACAATAAGCCGATATTCGGTAATTGTGTCGCTCATTGTCATCTCCTGAACCGTGTATTGTTTCATAATGTAATTAATAGATAGATGCTGATTACCTAAGTACTAATTAGACTTTGAAACTAGAACTGAAGCGAATAATTACTTTGACATATATAAATGTTAACCTGCATCCATAGCTGGTCATATTATCGATCGCATTGATGTTTAGTTCTCGATTTTGAGCAGATACGTTACAGATATTGAGTTATTTCCGTTACAGTCTTTGATAATTCGTATAGTTTGATGGACTAAGAAAAATTACTTTTTTTAACATCGTTGTTTTGTTAGTCCGAGTCATCTTTTTAAATGAATAATTATTCAAAAATTAACGAAACAATAAAATGTAAATTTTAAATGCATGCAATATGCCTTTAAAATGGGCAGTGCTGTAAAAGTCTTACCTTTCATTTAATTATATCGACAGTCGCCGAACAACCCGTGTAATTTGCAAAAAGAGTTTTTGAGTAAACCGAAACTCCACCACGTAACGAAACTCCACCAAGTAACGAAACTCCACCACGTAACGAAACTCCACCACGTAATGTCATGTCACATCATCATTGTAATGTAGAAAAAAATAACTGTATCCCTATTCAAATTGTTGACATGCGTTGAGAACAAGTCACGATTATGTTACTAAATTAGGTAGCTATGTTTTCTTAAGCTTACATTTAAATTAGTAAAGGGATTTATTTAATATTTCAAGTAAAGAATTAAATTACATTCCAGCCAGTGGCTATCATATCAGTTTTTCGCGAGCAATCAAAACGGCAGGATCAATCAATGTGCCGGTCATCACGGAGTACACGCGCTAAGAGGGATTTCTTGTCCGCTCCGAGGTTTCCCGCCGCCCGTCATCTCTTCATATTGAGATTGATGTTAGTGCCGAGAGCCAGCCCGAACAGAATACTAAGAGGACAGAACGGCGGACCATTCTTCGCCAATTAGCCCCCGATCCAGCGGGGTTTGTCCCGCAGTCCCGCAACCCCGCAGCCCCGCAGCGGACCAAGACGGGCACCACCCCGCATACTAAACTGACGTCATAATTTTTCATATAAGCCCTGCCCGATTAAAGTACGACACAAGTTTTGTTAAGTGTTCGAGTTTGGCGCCTAGCTTTTTTTAATGCTTATGACCGACCACGACTGTGCTTTTCGGCAGTTTTCGGGGCTCTGGTTTTGAATGGTTTCAGGTTTTTAGATTCTTGAGCATTTGCATTTTATGTATCGTCTAATTACAAATTAATATGAGAAATGAAGACAGTACTTGCGTCAAGGTGTTTCCGTTACTTGTGTGATAATAGTGATGTGATTCTTTGATTCTGCTGAAAAAACTTTTTAAATAAACACACTTGAATCAAAGCAAATCTAATCAAGTATAAAAATAATGAATGGTGCTTCCGCGTAACACCATAAAACACTTACAACTTTACTGAAAAAAAAAACTACAACAAAGCACCTATTCACATATTCACAGTTAAAGACGTGTAAAATTACCATAGCTTTCAAATAGGGCGTTAACAAGCCAACGTGCCACTCGGCTCTTAATAGATGACGGGTTAAATTAGTCATTAGAGAAATAATAAAACATGTGTGAGTTGCGACTTGTCGTAAACGGGAGTCGAATCTACATCACTTAGTGAAACAACCTTACCGCTTGGCCACGACCTACTCGATCAAGCCCAACACACATGTGGCGACGTCGATTGTGAACAAAACAAAAGAAAACAATTGCTTACAACATGCCACGATTCATCGTGACACGACTGACGCGACGCGGTGCGCGACGCCAACGCGAAGGAAGCCTCGTCGCAAGTCGAATCGACTGTGGTCGTGTGTACGTGTACGCATCGGCCTAACAGAACAACCGCTGTATTCTAAATTACGGCCGGCGTCAAAAGTTTCAGCCTTGTCTTGACGGTGATTTAAATCAAATTATCTGTGGTGGTGATACTATACGTGATGTCAGTTTTGGATGGCTACTTCGTGTGAGGTCCGCCTGATTTGACTTTGTGATGTTTATTAATAGGTATTGTACTGCTTAACTATCTCTTGTACAGAAACCATCTCATCAAGTTACCACAAACTGTCAAATTTTTTGATTCAATTTTGAACTTAACCATCAACATTCTATGGTATTTCAGTTTTTTCAGGTGAGGCGATTCACACAACAGAAACAGAAAACTTTATTTGCTAGAGCGAGAAACAGCACAATCTATAATGGACAATGTAATCCTTATCTGCACAACGTATGGGCCTGCAGACTGGGGCAATCAGAACTCTATTCAAGTCGTATCGGCTGTGATAGACTCTTAAGCGCGGAGAGTGCTGGGTGTTTGTAACTACTTAAACAAAGGACTTGAAATATTTTAGATTCAAAATAAACGGTGTAGGGGACATCGTAGCATAAGCTTTTACTAAGGTACACGATTCTATAGCCCAATTTTTTTTTCAATTTTCCTTTTGATACAAAAGTGCAGTTAAATCATTGAAAAATTCTTCATTCGTGAGTTGGTGTAGCTAGGATCATGGTACTGGGTTCATGATTAAAGATTGAGACAAAAAAAAAGTTGAAAATAGTTGTTTTTGCCATAAATTACTGAGTAAATAAGGTTAACTGAAAAAATGAAGCTTAATTTGAATGGCCTTACTTTTTGTAAAGATAGCATGCAAACTAGAAATTTCATCGTCAATCCTTATTGATCATGTCCATAGTTTTACCAGTCGGTATGTTTAAATCCTGGCGTGCACCATGTCTCAGTGTAATCCCCATGAAACAATGTGTTGCGTCCATTATATTTGGTACAGGTAGGGTAATATTTAGTATGAATTTTGAATGAATCGTGCAATATTATTTGCGAAAAGGACCAATGTATATTTATGCAGTTTTGGAAAACTCTTAAAAACGCATTTACAAGATTTCGTTTTTCTTTAGAAGAATGTTTAAAGTACAAAACTGTTAAACATAAGTCTTGTTTTTATACAAGGTCTTGACGGATCCTTCGCGATGCCATCGATCAAGCATTGTGAACATCAAACTATGTAACTCTACGTACAAATTATTGCTGGGAAAGGACTTTTTGTTGGGGGAGAAATCATGTGTTGCGGTCGTACTCAACGTTACGCACTCAAAAGATTGTGCTGATGGACGCATTTAAAGTAATTAAATAAGTACCTAATATTAAAACACATATACAACATGTTAAAAAAACTCTGTCCGATCCGTGAGAGTATTATTAGGTGTCGAGATTAGATTCTATTTATATGATCCTTTTTGGAGAACAATAAAAAAAAAATACCCCGATGAAAATAAAATAAAATTGACTAAAATGACGAAACTTCTATGGCAACACACGGGCGCGAGAGGTCGCTTCTCGTAGTGATGTCATAAAAGAACAATTGACGATCGAGCATCATATATACATGCCGAAGATGGTGTTGTCACGTTTTAAAAGTTTGTTAGAATTTAGGGCAATTAATTAATTTTAATTTGGGACAAAATCATGCATTTTAAAATGTATTAATGTTTTTATTTTCATGAATATGTTTCTTATTCTATTTGGCAATGTCATTGGTATACCTATATAACCTTTTCGGATCGGACAGTATCCTATTTGTTAATCCAGGTTATAAACTATCTATGTGCAAAATTTCATCCAAATCCGTTCAGTAGTTTTTGTGTGAAATTAAGAGTAACAAACATCCATCCTCAGAAACTTTTGCATTTATAATATTAGTAAGATTCTATCTTCAATTTTGCATCCTAGTTTTAGCGACTCTGTTAGCGAATTATTTGAGCAACTGTAAAAAAATCGACCATCTGCAATGTACTACAAATCTAGCAAATAAATGTTACTTCATTTTATTTAATTCAAATATTATTGGCAAATTATAGTTTTTACATAGTTATCGACTTCAGAATCGTTCTATTTAATTTTCATTACGTTAACGTATTGCGTTTGTGCTAGGCCTGATACAATAAAACCTAAAGACCGTGTCACGTGAGACAATTGACTCAAGTCATAAGCGACGATGAGTCGACTGCATATCAATCATATAAGTGTTTAAATTATTTAGGGGAACTTTTAAATTGATGAGTATGATTTGTGACCGTTTATAAATTAGTTCAATAGGCGAGCTGAGAATAAATACGTCGCCGATTGACGACCGTCTGTCTCAAGTGACAAAATATTAAAAATAGATGCAGAACATTTTCACAGATCACTTCTAATCGAAACCGATTACACCAGTATATAAAATGGCGCTGTTTGCGAACACATCCCTGTGGCACGTTATTCGTATTTTTTTTTCTAATATAATCAGCAAGTCTTTAATAAGAGAACGCACCAGCACTAGGTCGTCTTTGAAAGTCACTTTTCGCGTTAGTACGTGTTACATAGTTCTCAACATAAAAGTTACAAATATCTTGATTAAAAAAGTTTTTTTTATGCGGTTAACATCAAATTTCAGAGAATAAAGATATATGGAAAGGTTTATGTGTGCACATAAGTCGTTAAATATCATTGGTAAGGAAGCAAGGTTAGGTCACTATTTAAAAAAGCAACACCGCTGTCCTGTTTCTACCCGCTTCCGTCTCCCTCTTGCGCCGCCATATTACTCATCCGTTGAATTAGCCCGCCATTCGACCGCCAGTGACATGTTTGCCATCGACTTATAAAGCGAATCTCATCGAATGGATTCTTAGGAACTGACCCGACGAAATATGATTTTTAGATTAACGACGTCCAGAACTAAATTGACAATGATGCATGTGTAAGCTTTCAATTCAATTGGTCAAGTTAATAAAATATATTCTGGCCTTTCCTGGTAGATTGTGCACCTACTTGATCAGTCAATCTTGTCTGGCTGACATTTTAGAGTATTTCGTTGATGTTACCTGTAACAAAAATAAAAATAGGTTTAAATATATAAAAAAAAATACAACTTTGTTGGTAAGGGTTAGCTGTCTTATTATTACTATCTATTTATGTTGTCCTGCTCGATAAAAACAAGTTTCCATTTCCCTTAAAAACTAAACAAATAGAGTAGTATTAAATTGAAATTAAACTGATGAAATGAATTCATAAAAATAATATGGTAACTAACTTTAAAACTGAAAAAACACTATGTACCTGAAACTCCAGGTATATTGGTTTTGAACCTTTTAAAACACATTTGCGCTGATTCAGAGTTTCACGTCCCCATTTTTAATCATTCATTTTTCAATCCTACCTAGTATTTTTTAATAATAATGGGTAAGTATTAATTAACTGTGTTTTATTTAGCCATTTCTTACCTATATGTAATCTAGCAATAATACTTGCTGTGAAAAAGTACTACTACGATAATTACATATAAAAATAAAACATTTCTTTTTGTGTCATCAAAATATCTAGAAAAGCATTGCCAAAGGTTCTTTAGTGTAAAAAATAGATGATTCCCGATGTCCGCCATCTTTGTTTTTGCTTTGTTCCCATTAGAACGCCCTCGATTAAAATGATAATAACCACATGAAAATTCACTAACATTCCGACCTTTGATTTTCATTCCGATAACCATGAAAAAAGTTCTATGACGAAAAAACTGCAAATATTTCGAAATATTTGCAATTTTTACTTTTATTTTAACTATGATTTTTATTTCAAGGGCTCTTGATAACCATGAAATGTCACCCACGATTAAATTATTTCATACGGACGACGACTTGACAGGAGGCCAACAAACATTGGGTTTCTTCGGATCAGCTCAACAATTTTCAATGCATTACGACAAATATGTGTGCGTTCGATACGTGTGAATAGTTAGAGGTCAAATTGAAGACATAGATAAATGGCCTCTGACCGATTTTAAAAAAATCATGAGCGAATGCGAATTGTTTATACGGACTACAACGTAGAACATCTGAAGCATCACATCGGATTTTTGAGTAGGGCAGGATGTAATAGGGGAGCGCCCCGCGCACACGATTTGTTTTTGTTTCTGCAGTGTATTTTTTCGTTTTGCACACCCGGACTTTAGACCTGACATTATTCCCAATAATGCCATTTCGTCTCCGCGTAGGTTTTCCGTTAATTAAACCCGATAGACCAGTACCATCGCAAGAGTATTTAGATTTATTTTTTAACTGTTCTTGTCTGACTTTTCGTCCATGCTTTTCGTCTGTTTTTGTAGTTTCTATGTGCCAATATGTGATTACTTCTACAGAAAAGTGCCGCGTCTCACGTCTCGCGCAGACGACTCGGTCGGCGGCGCCGGCGCCGGCGCACCCGAGACGACGCGCGGAACCCGGCCCTCGAACTTACGAACGATTTGCATGTCTGATGACGTTCGCCTGTGTCCACAGTGAACATCTTTTCGGGACCTTTTTGGGATTATATTAAAATTAAACGTATACTTACGGGATATCTTCCGTGATTTTTCATTATTTTGAGTTCCCGGTATAAGTTTAGTTTTAAACCGTCAAAGCTTAAAACAGTGTTTGAAATTAAAATTAATCTACAATACACGGTACAACAAAAAAGAGAGGAGAAATAAATAATAACAACCGCACAGGTCGATGTTCATCGTCAGGTCAGGTTAAGACACGCTTGCCTAGGTGGATGGGTATCCGTTACATACCGAGACCCCTCCGGGCCTCGAAAAACATTAATGTCATTAGAAAACCTTTAGCAGTAGTTCGGTCAGGCAGCAGATGATTAATTAATCAGCCATATTGGTCGTTTAGGAGTTAATTTTGAAGGTCCTATTTCCACTACGCGTGTTTAGAGACGGTACGCTGAACGGACCACCCATATTAGTTTTAAGCAGTGATAGCCTACCGGTGTGACCATCGGAGTACCAAGTCATAGATCTCGAGTTCGAACCCAAGGCACGCACCTCTGATTTTTCGGATTCATGTGCGTATTGTATAATGATCACTTGCTTCGGTGAAGGAAAACATTGTGAGGAAACCAGCAAGCCTGAGAGATATTACTCTACGGCATGTAAGCCAAGTCAGAGGCCCATGGGCGGCATAAAAACTCTGACTCTAGGTTAGGCACTAACCACACGATAAAGAAAGAGATTAGTTTAAAAAAAACCTGCTTAGTTATGTAAAAATGCAACTTTATTCAGTCGTACTGACCTCATAGACCCGTCTCACTCGATCGAGACTATTTCAATTAGTCTTTAGTACATAAATACGCAAATTATTTGTATCAATGCTGGCTGGATGCGTGACTCACGGACCAATCAATGTGGTGACACTTGTTGAGGCCTATGTCCAGCAGTGGACGTCTTTCGGCTGAGATTATGATAATGATTTGTATCAATGGATGATACTAATTGTGCTTGTTGCAAAAAAAAAATACTAAAACGTTAAAGGATAATTGTATTGTCGATTAAAAAATCGACGTATTTAACGTTAGGTTAGCCAACTTAATAGCTTAGATAACCGTTAATAAACTGTGAAAAGAGTATAATTTTTGGTTTTCAGCTACTATTTCCTATGTTTTGGCAAATATCTTCACGTAACAATTTCGTCTAAAACATGCGTGAAAGGGTAATGATGCAACACGCGTTATCTAATCTAATCCCGCGTAAATATAGAGCGGTCTGTTTGTCTGATTCTTTAGATACGCAAAACATGTGAGCGTGTTATATTTTCGTAATATCAAGCCGTAACGTAACGATCGACACCTGTAATTCCAGAAGGGTAGAGGTGCACCTAATAGTACACCCACATTTTGCTAGTTATGTTTCAAGTAATAAGGGCGAGCCTATTGTGATCACCCGGGCAAGAAACCAGACTCCGTGGCTGCTACTGAGAAATTCCTGATGGAAAAATCCAATAACACTTTGCCCGACTTGGAAATCGAACCCAGGACCTCATGCTCAGCAAGCAGGCATAACCCTCGTATTTTAATCTAGGATCACTGATTAAGATAGATAATATCAATCTGGTCTGCATTTCAGCTGATAAAGTTAATGAAACAACCGCAAAAATATATTTTAATGATTTGAAAGGTACTAGGAAAGCGAGATCTACAGTGTCACGAGAATCTTTGGTCCAAGCGAGCGAAGCCATTTACAGCATTTCCACTCAGTTGCATTTATGTTAGTCGGTAGCTTAACTTTATTTTTTTAAGTCAAGGCTAGTACTATTTTAAAATAAATAAGACCTGGGCTTGATTTAACAGGTAAAACTTTATAATTGTATGTCGTATAGGTTCATCGATCGTATAGTACACTGGGCAGTCTTTTCGGTATATAATTAGTTATGTCATCAAATTCTGTCTCAATTAATAAGAATAAATTATCCCTTTTTCTCATCTCTTGATATAAATATAATGATCATCAAACCACATGGAACTTAATTTGTAAAATATCAGTACAGGAATATTATCTATGAACAGAGATGGACCGAGCAATGAACCCTGTGGGACTGCTACTGACTCTGTGCAAAATAGATGGAGTGAAAATCAAATTTATTTCATAGCGAATATACAGTCTTCTTTCTTCTTTATCGTGTGGTTAGTTCCTAACCTGGTGTCAGAGTTTTTATACCGGCCATGGGCTTCAGACTTGGCTTAATATGCCGTCAAGAAATATCTCTCAGGCATGCTGGTTTCCTCACGATGTTTTCCCTCACCGAAGCAAGTGATGATTATACAATACGCACATGAATCCGAAAAATCAGAGGTGCGTGCCTTGGGTTCGAACTCGAGACCTATGACTTGGCAATCCGACGGTCACACCACTAGGCTGTCACTGCTTAATATACAGTTATCAGGTTAATAAAGAAATCAACCAAAATTCACAGCAAATATACAACAGTGTCATTCTAACAATGTCACGAGCTTCACATGGCTTACTCTATCCGTGTGAACACGCCTTATACGATGATCCGAGATCCAGAATTTTGACTCGTTGCGAACACGTTATGACTCAGAGGTCTTTCCTCGCGACCGAAAACGAGTGTACCACTAATTCGATGACCATCGAAGTGACGGGTTCTCTCCAACTTTTAGCAGTTGGAACAAACTCGTCATTGGATGGTAACCGTTGCAAAACGTTCCTTTACCCGATATATATGTTTATATATGCACCAGCGAAACTGGTTTGTGCGTAGCGGAGACTTATTTCAAAGGATCCAAGTTAGAAATAGTTAATAAATTCACCCTTTTAGGCCTGGACATAGATACACACATAGACTGGAAACCACACATACAGAAAGTAAAAACAAAGCTATCTAAATTTGCATATGCCCTCAGAGAAATAAAGAAAACTACAGATCTCAAAACAGCAATAGTAACATACTATGCGTACGCGTTCGCTTGGCTTAAATACGGAATAATATTATGGGGTAACAGTACAGACGCACCTTCGCTATTTACAATACAGAAGAAACTTATAAGAACATTGGTTAATATAGAAGACACCGACTCATGTAAACCACACTTCAAAGAACTAAACATCCTAACACTACCCTGTCTCTATATATTTGAAATTTGCAAATTTGTAAGGAAGTACCCACAATTCTACAGCAAAAGAAAAGACATACAAACAGAAATCAAACTTAGACATGGAAATAGACTCAACCTGCCAACTTCACGATTAAAAATGCACTCCTCTAGTGCGTTTGTCACGTCAATAAAAATCTACAATAAATTACCTGAACACATAAAAAACACAGAAACAAACAATATATTTATAAATAAACTAAAACGATTTCTCTTAGATAAAACCTACTACACAATTGACGAATACTTCAAAGATAAATTCCTCCTAGAGAAACGAAGATAATTAGAATAACCAAGTAGTACCTAATACATCTATTTACCTTATCTACCGTGCAATATCTTTAATTACTTACTATTTAGTTAATAATAAATTACAGCTAATATATAAATAAATATATAAAATAATTACCTAATTTATAATTTAGAAAATATCTATTAATAATAAATAAATAAATATATAAATAAATAAATAAATATAGAAATATTAATAATAAACAAAATTAATATAAATCTACTCATAAATAATATCTACTTAAATATCTAAATATAAGATTTACTCCTTAATTTCAATATTATTATGTTTTTAAACAAAAAGCGCTTCATCCTCTCCTCTAAAAACTAACTTGCTGTGCCCGACAGGGTCCATAATTGTTTCTCTATAATTTACCTACCAGCCTTGTATACATTATGGAATGCAATAAAGTATTGAGTATTGAGTATTGAGTATTGAGTATTTATAGGTTTCGGTCACTTTGTATGCCTTATATACCGTTAATGTGTTAAGTGAAATGGTTTCTTTAAACATGATTCGCATTGCAATACTAAACGATCGATGCTAAAGCACTATAACCTCCTTTTTTGACTGACTTCGAAAAAAAATTCGACAAGCTTTGAATGAAAATAAATTCCATAAGATCTTGTTTCTGAGAATCCAAATTCATATTTTTTCTAGAAATCTTCTAACTAACACAAGATTGTCAAGGATACACAGTGCTAAAGACTTGAATATCAAGTTTCTACAAAGCAAAGGGTCATGTTGCATCCAGCTGGAAATATTCATATATTTAATAACAAGATCATCCAATTATGATATCATTGAATAACAATATCTAAAGTAAGGAGTAAGCATGCTCCTTAGTTATGAATTTATTCCACAAAAATGCAGACTGAAGTGTTTTACGGAAGGTGTTTTTGTGGAACTAACACTGATGGACTGACTGCCTCGTTGGTCTGGTGCTCGCAAGCGCAATTGCTGAGCATGAGGTCCTGGGTTCGATTCCCAGGTCGGGTAAAGTGTTAATGGGGTTTTCCATCGGAAATGTCTCAGTAGCAGCCACGGAGTTTGGATTTATGCCCGGTTGATGGCAATAGGCTCACCCCCTATTACATGGAAATTAAAACATAACTCGTGAAATGTGAGTGTACTATTAGGCGCACACACACGATAACAGGCGCTTTGATTACAGGCGTAATTTTATGTGATGTGTGTGTGTTTTTATGGAAGTCGGTTTTGCATGCACAATTAAAACTGTAATGCATAACCTGTCGTCTATGGCCGACTTTAGAGTACTGGAAAACAAAATTACAATTTACAGGAAATAAATTCTGTTGCAAAATTTATCTCCTGTTAGTTGCAACCTGTTAACAGTAACCGTTTGGTTTCTATGTACCTATGCTGACAGCTCCTGAACGATACGAATGAGAAAATAATTAAAGGTAGAATTATTAACAAACAGCACTGCTGGATAATTTATTTTGAAATTATTATATTTTGCCAACGTATACCAATGTTCTGGGTGTTAAATTAATGGATCAAGTTCGTAACACTATACTGCTCGAAGTTCGTTGACGTGGCTTAACAGGCTGCCTAACTTAAATGGGACTGGGCTGTACATAGGTACCTACCGCACGCCGAACGAGTGATGGGCACGACAAACTCAGGATTGGTGCCCTGAAATAACGAGACGGGCTACGGCCGACCACGAAGGAGATGACGGGACGACTTGTTCTTCCTTAGGAATATACTAGAAGTGATCTTAACTGCATCAAGCAGAGACCTTAAATTCCAAAAGTGACGATTACTTTTTAAGAGAATTGATAAAATATTGTATGTGATGGGATGCAAGAGAATATGTCATTTAAATTAAATAGGAAACTTAGATCTTCCACGAACGTATGCCTTGGTGTTTTTTATTTACTATCCGCGCGCCAACTGTTCCCAAATTTTCTACCCTAAATAAGTTTTTCGCCGATTATCCAAAAATTAGAAGTTTTAAATAAAAGAGTAATACCTAAACGCAAGAGAGTCTAGAGCAATAGATATATTCTTAATAAACTACAAAAAGTTCCTTTGTCGAAGGATAACTAGAACCACGTGTTGAATTCATTAGACGAGAAACCCATCGACATAGAATTCTACGTCCACCAGTTCATGGATGTGTGGCGAGTGTGATGCTCTCAAACGTATGCGTAAGCAATGCAAGAAAGATAAAATACATCGAGATTATTGAACGGAAGTCGTAATGGGGCCACGCTAACTAAACTGTGAGACAACAATGTAAACACGTAGCCCTTATACATGTGGCCCTTTTGTCTATATCATCTAGTAGGGCTACTTATGCAACTTGTCATATTTTAGTTCTCATTGCGGATAGTGTAACCCGAAGCGGATTCGCGGCGGATTATGGCCTACTGTCTCCTAGATAGGTTTGTGTCCCAGTCCCAACAGTGACGTTATATAGGGTGACTGGTAATTAGTGACCGATACTTAAACACTTGATTATTCTCATGATAACAAACAACTTTCCCCAAACAAACATTTTTTTTAACGGCTAACAGCTGATAGGTCACAGGCGCGCGCGTGCGAATTTCACACGTCTGTTGTGTTATTCTGATAAAAGTGTGTTTATAAAAAAAATGTTTATTTGGGAAAGTTGTTTGTTATCATGAGTACAATTGCAGTGCTGGTTGGAGGATAACACTGATCATTATCGGTATTACAAAAGCTTTAGCTAAATAACTACGTGCAAATTAATCTCAAAAGTCTTCGCATATATCCTCAGGACGGGAACAGAAACCTACTCAAATTAGAAAAATCTATCAAAAAACACTACATTTCTTCAGCTGAAGAGCTTGACAATTATGACAGTTCAGCACCACAACATACCATGACTTCACACACAGTCGTATGCCTAGGTCTCACGAAGATTGCAAAGATATGACATCAATTACCTAACAACAATGGCATGTCGCTAAACAGCGTCAAAATTAACAAAAACATTGCCAATTAATTATCAAGAAGTTGCTAAAATAAAAATTATAATAGAATTGGATACGAGTATATTAGTGTATTGTTACTATAGGTGGTTGCCAAATAAATATTTGATGTAAAGTCAAAGATCAATAAATGACAACCGCGAGCAACAGCTGAACGTGCTTTCCGAGGCACGGAGGAAACTCGGTATGTATCGTGCCGGCACCCGTCCACGGACCAACCTGGGTATGTGCAATGATAATTATCAAAGAAAATAAAATCTTGATACTTCCGAATCCTGATATATATAGAAAGTCTTCATTCAACTACCACCCGGGACTATCACTTACAAGTAGTTTTCAACCATACCTACCTTAAAAATGTAAATCAAATAAAATTATTTTGTTTAGTGTCATTTTTCATCACCATAAACTTTAATAGTATCTAACGTCCATAATTTCAAACTTGAGCAATGTTCGTCTTAGCTTTATAATCTTAACCGAATGAGCCGAGAGCCAATCAGAAGGCAGTGACGTCACCATCCCAAGGATTACAAGAATCACCGAATAACCAAATGACATATTGTTTATTATTACAGTCTGTACAGTGTTCAGCTATTCGGCGCTTGCGCATCGTAAATGTCTTTCAAAAGAGCGCAGTTAAATTTATGAGTAAGTGACGAAATCTAATCACATGCCTTCGATTCACTGGAGCTATTATTTTTTGAAGGGAGAACGATTTACTGGCCACTTTCAATATTTTTGGCTAGGGAATTTCTTAAAACACGTATGTCTAGAACCCACTCTAAAAACCATGCGGGTGCGTCGAGAAGAACTTAGAGAGTACAACGATAACTATGTTTTCAAGCCGTTGGAGTTGAAAGGCATGGCGACGTCCGAGTGCTCACAGTCTTTTTAAGGAGATTCAAACGCCTAGTTGACGCTTCCCGTAACCCAAGGACGGGCTTTACCTTGGCAAGAGTCTACGCGTTGCTATACAACGTGGCAACGCTGCCAGCGCCAGTCTCTTGGCACGCAGCTGACAGCATTGAAGAGGTGTTTTTATGTCCTTTTATAGTTTGTTCTTAGTTTAGTTATTTTACATTATTTAATTTAACTTAATTTACGCATCAACTTTTTAACATCACATTTATCTGTTATGAACCATAATAAAATCATTATACACATAACAACTGCCGATTTCATCCAACAAACCGACGAAGTAAATATACAGTGCATACCTCATCATTAAAATGTCAAAACAGACAGAACCAATAAAATATCAATTTTCTCAAATCATTTGCCGAGCACACGCTATGCGCACGAGCAAGGTCTCGTATTTCATACACAGTTTTAATCGCATGACATAAAAACTACTTACGTAAGTGTCAAAGTTCCATGAAAACATCGTACGGCCGTTCATAATCGTATGAGCACACAAAAAACTTGCATTTAGTCATTTACATTATTTTTGGTACCTACCGCGGTGCTGTCATACTTGTATTGGGGACAATAGCATGTTATATTACATACGAAGTAGTATGTTTATATGACGAAGTGTTTAAAACGGAGGAAGATTTCAATTTTATTGAATTATTTACTAGCTGACACAGTCAGAAGGCGACGCGGTAGACCTCGCACGTAATGGTGGGACGAGCCGGACCGAACCAACAATCAGTGGTCCACATAGGCCCTGGATCGAAGGATTTGGAAGTCATGGGGAGAGGGCACGCCACCATAGTGGCGATAAGTCCCCTCTGTGTCGTGGTGGCTCCCGGCCACCGTAGGCGCGGGCCTGTGGACGGCGAGTTATGGGCTAGCTCGCCGTCCAGCCGTCTTATGACGATAGGCCGTGTCGACGGCGCGTTCGTGGTCCACGCGCGCCTCAAAGAGATGTCAGCAACCAAGTAGGGGTCCGCAGGGGCCGATGCCTGCCAGGGCTGCGGGACTGTTCAAAAGAGATACCGTGGCCCTGGAACACAAAGGGCAAAGAAGGAACATGGATGGGTTTTAGTCAGTACAAGTCTGACACTCCCAGAGTGGGGGGGCGGGGGGGTCATTTGATGACTTACCATCCGAAAGAAAAAAAAAGGGATGTAACCGGCCATAACAGTTCTTAGTAGATTCTAGGACTTCGCCGGCCTTGTTTAGATTTATTACTGTATGCTTATCTTTAGCACAATGCTGTCAACATGATCTACTCTAATAATAAATAAATTTTGTCGTCAAATTTTCGAGAAAATACAGGAAATTGCAACATTTTCAATTCGCTTTTACTCTGATTTCTGGCATAATTAAAAGAATAATAGCCTGAGTCGTGCATTTTCCTGAATCTTAGAACTATACAGGGTGAATTTTTCAAGTGGCCGAAGATGGCCACATCCGGCATTATGAGGAATAGCGAAAAGTACTCTAAGGAGTCTCGACCCCGATTTTTATGAAAACTAAAACTGCATCATTAGATTTTTGAAAAATCAATATTCCTAGCCAGTAAGTAAATCTGACACGTTGATTTTGGAAAAAACACACACTATATTATTACACCATTCGATAGCGCCGATATGAAGGATATAGACAAATTCTGAGAAGAAATGACAAATTTTTCAATATTTTTAAAACTTTATTTAAAACTGTATTTTCTAGCTTGATCACTAAGAGGAATAGCCGAAAAAGATTTTTTAAAGTCCAAATATAATTTTTTGTAGTGATTATAACTGATATTATGTCGCGTGGAATAGAAAATGTGATAAGGGAATAAACACCTACGTCGTTTCATTTTCGGCAGATATGTTTGAATACTGCTACTACAAATTCAGGCCAGAATAATTAGTCAAAGTCAAAAGCATTTATTTCAATTTCATCACAGGCACTTTTGAATGTCAAAAAAAACCAAAAAGAAGCGAAGCTACAGTCACCGTCACAGTCACAAGACATATTAACTTGAGAAAGTACTGTAGTTGCACATTCCAAAGCGTAGATCTCTATGGAGAAGAATGGGCAAGAAACTCCATGGACACTCTTTTGAATCAAAATCATCATCATCATCTGCCTAGCCTTTTTCCCAACTATGTTGGGGTCGGCTTCCAGTCTAACCGGATGCAGATGAATACCAGTATTTTACATGGAGCGACTGCCTATCTGACCTCCACAACTCCTCCTTTTAAATCAAAATATTGTAACAAAATCTTGGTTACATCATTCATGTTGAGATTATACATATATGTGAGAACGATGTAGAAAGACTAGCACATTAAGAGCGTCCAGAGTAAAAGATTAAATCAACAATGAAAAAAAAATTAAGTAATTTAAATAAACCGTGGCAGCTAAGAGGTGACCAGTCCCAACTGACAGCGCCCGTTCACGAACATGACGCATGGATCAGCGCCATTCAACTCAACCATATTGAAGGGAACTAAATGACCCGACACACCCGCCACCATCAGCGAGACATTTGAGTGCTCATGAAGTGAGTGGCATTCTCTCAGCCACCAAGGCACATTCCAGTCAATGAAAGATAACAAAATTTAAGATGTAGCCTTACAGTACATAGCACTCACATAGTACATATCAATCCTATTTTTCGTGACGATAAAAGTAAACTTTTAGGGTTTAACGCTCAATACCCGACCTACCTGATGCATGGTGCGAAATTCTGGTTTTCCGCACAATTTTGTGCGTGTATAAAACGGGAACCACGTCAGCAAAATTGAATGGCAACACTGACTTAAAAGGATGACTGCCCACATTCAACAAACTAAAGCCTTTGCTAGAACACCGGTAACCACATTTGAAACAAAAATGGAGAAAATAGCCGATACCTTTAGCTTTTGTGATTAATTGACTAAAACTCACTAGCTGTCGGCTAAAAGTAATGTTTCCTAAATAAGCTAGGATCGGTGTCTGAACTAGCGCAAATCTGCAGTATTTTAGTAGAACCTACTATAATTATGTGAAGAACAACAAAAAACAAAACAACAAAATATAAAATGTTTTATTCATGAAATTTGTTACAACAATGGGGTGTTGTGTTTGGGGACTCCTTTTAAGCAATATTAGCGGGGTCTTAGGAGACCCCGCTTATAGATGTTCAAGCCTTAGTTTACCTAGTCATATGGATTCCTTATTTCATGATAATTATTGCCTCGGTTGTCTAACGGTAGCAAAACATGACTGCTTGCGTTTGAGATCCGTTTGATTTCCAAGTCAGACAGTGTTACTGAGTTTCAGTTTGAGGCATTTAGTTCGCTCCTAACATAGAACTTAAAATAAACTGACGGGACATAACATCACGCCTACAATCCCCGAAAGGTTAAGCAGAGGAGTACCTAATAATACACCGACAATTCGCCAGTTATTTTTTAAGTCTAATCAAGTAATTGTGGGCGAGCCTATTGCCATCAACCGTGCACAAATCCAGACTGCTGCTGAGAAATTTCTGATGGAAAAGCCCAATAACACTTTGCCCAACCCGGGAATCGAACCCAGGAACTCATGCTCAGCAGTCGCGCTTGCGACCACTCGACCAACAGCAGTCAGTGGGTAGGTACTATAGGTACACCTCTACCTAACCCTTCGGTGATTAGAGGCGTTTTATACTGTTAAATCTGTGCTAATTCCGTAAGATATTAATTAGAATAATATGAATGACAATTTTTGCATGATTACTCATATAATACAATCAGGCAATTAGGGCCAACGAAATATAAACAAAATCCACTCATGCGCAGGACCTAAATAAAATTATCATAAATTAATTATCAGCGCGTCAACGAGAAAATTGATTGTTTCTTTGCATTATGTACTAACCTAAATACTTACTCGATAATGCTTAATTTTTAAGTCAAAACGTACATATACGTAAACACCCCTAAGAAAGATGGATGGGCGACCTTAAAAAAGTAACCGGAGCAGACGGGATGGGGAACGCCGCGACCTGGGCGGCTGAGGAGATTCCTATATCCAGAAGTGCACTACAATAGTTGATTCAAATTAATAATGTAACCTAGAACAGCTTTTCTATGCTAAGTTCTGTAAATCACATAAAATAATTAATACAGAAAACGAACGTAGTCACTGGAGAATAGCCTTAAATGTATTTACATTTCAGAAAGACACTTGGTTTTGACTTAAGGTACATTATACATAAAACATAAAACTGTCTAGAATGCGAATCTACCCATTCAACATGCATATAACTTCACCGATTAAAATAAACTCAATTGCATTCAACATAGCCTAACTAATTCACATCACGTCTCCATATAGCGGTGCTGTGATAAATCAGTCATAAAAATTTAAATACAATCCGTTTAAACGTCTGCATTAACACGTTAAAAAACATAAATGTTTATGTATTATGTTAGGTACCGGATGAACACCAAAATGAAACTGGAACCTAAGTTATATGGTGTAATGAGTTTGTCATACGATTAGATTATACACTCCTGTATTGTATGTTGTCTCGTGATAAATTAATTATATTATAATGGTCCTGTTACAATGCAGTAATGTTTGATATTATGTCATGGTGCTCTACCAAATCTGTGAAGATAATAATTTGTTACTAACAGCGCCGGCGCACCTTCCGCGCTAGACATTGTTCGTTTGTTTAGGTGTTTAATCAAAATGTAACCTTCTTATTAACCACAGAGTAAAGATACAAACTTAAGACGTACATAATATACATGTTATTTTTATTTTCTAGGTTAATTGTAACATATTGTACTCCTCGTAATAAAAGGGCTGGTATATAAAGCTACGACTTGCTTAACCCAAACTTAATAATATAACAATTTAAGTACCTTTTATAAGTTATTTCGAATAAAAGCGCAACAGCAAAATCTCTTCTCAAACAAAGAAGGAACTAACTTTGATCAACAGCTTTAAATTAGTTAATTGTAACTTCAGTGTTTCGTTTATCCTAACCGAGGTTTTGACAAGAGCACATTTGCAGTGCAACCGCGATGGGATTCGAACTTACTATCTCTCGGACCCTCGTTACTCGGCCGTTAAAACGTTCATTTGAGAATCAGCATCAAACAGCAATAGTGCTGGTAATACAGATTTCTAAAATGAAATCTTTTTCCAAACTCAAAATCTCAAAATCAAAATATTTTATTTCACATAGGCCTAGATGGGCACTTATAAAACGTCGACAAAAAGGTGTACGGTTCGGGTTGGGCGTTTCCTACGGAGAAGAACCGGCTCGAAACTCCCTGGTTACTCTTTTCAAATCATTTGGTATTACAATATTATCATGGATACAGCATTTGTACTTAAGTATGGGAGGCCGGCGTAGGCCCGACAATAAGTCGTTGAATGTGTACATGCGGTACTAGTGCCAACATACAACTTTCTTTCTTCCTTTCAGATACATTATTATAGTTTATAGGTTCTGGTTTGACCACCATTTAGTAATTATCTCATGGTAACCTAAAATGCACGTTTGTAAACGTAGTACAAGTGATATTCCCGGCGGGTCCTGTCAGTTACACCATTGTCTCGCTAATGTTCCGTTAATGATGCGAGAATTTACAAATGCTTTCAATGCTGTATGAATGTGAAGTTAGGTAAATTGATTGTGTACCAACTAATTTAATTTAACAATTTAATTTTTCCGTAATAAAAATCATAATTGTCATTCTTTGACAGTTCTATCAAATGGTTGTCACTCGGCAAACTAACGTTGTGTCAATTTGCAGGACATTTTTATTTTTCTGATTGTATCTTAAGACAAATTAGACACTTGCGTCTGCGTCACTTAAAATGTAACTAAGTACCTACCTTATTTACCAAAAAAAAAATTTTCGAAGACAAGATGAATGTTTTCAAGCTAACGAAACACAATCAGGTTTCAGACTCGTCTCCACATAAGTAAGAAAAAAGCTACCTGTCGACACCGCCAGTTTATTTTGAAATCTATACGTATGCAAATAAGGAGCACGTTGCAGCGCAGGCACGCACATCCGTTGCATCCAGGTTAAGCAACACAGAATGCGAGATGTAGGTCGAATGCGTTATCACCTTATTGTTATCATAATTCCTCATAGTTCCCACATACTGAAACATTTTCTTTGTAATCAGAACATTAGACTGTAACGTAAACATGTTTATATACTGTGGTTATGCAGTCAGAAACTCGCAGATGGCGCTTACTATTCGTTGCGCAAAGGACAGTATTGTGACAAATTTCGTCATATTATCTACCTACGAGTGACATAAGATGACTTAAAGTTTAAGTCGGTTATTTAAAAAAAACAGCAGTTGCATACATTTTGACCGTGTAGCTGTAGGTATTGCACTTTTTGTAGGAAACAGCTGTTTTTAGTTTTAATAACCGATGAAAAATTTCTACGTTGGGGTTCAGAATGATGTACTGAATACGTGGTAACCGTTTTCGTGTCGGTGTCCCTTTCCTTCCTAGTTAAAGTAGGTTCGTTCTAATGTATTACTGAATTACTGTAAGAATAGTTTAACATGGTGACGTAACCTCGTCCAATGTGCTCTATGCAGTCGGCAAGATTGTGGGAGAGCTGGTGGCCCTGTGGTAACAATCCAAGCTTCCGAGTTGTGATTGAATTCGAACCCTGACGGGCGTGTTGGTTTGAGTCATATATTTCATCACCACTGCTACAAACCGGTGACGGCAAAGCATCAGGAAACCTCTTGAAACCAAAAATTCTAAGACATGTGACGACTGCCATCCCGTCTTGGCCGGCGTAGTGGATTACAGTCCACTCCCACCCACAAAGTGTCCCAGCAGTTGGAACTCTGACCGGAAAAAGTATAAAAAGAGTAAAAAGAGGTATTGAGTACCAAATCTTCAAATTTTTTACTTATTTTCGAGAGAACAACAACAACCAATGTTGCTTTAAAATGTGTGTTAACGTAACATTATAATGAGTTTACTGTAAGTACCTCCTTTTAGTACGATATAACATCATTATCCATTGTTACTGACGGATAATGAACTTATGTCATTTCATCGAAATCATTAATCAAATATCTATTAAAACCAAAAACGTCATGTTGAAATAATGAGGTGCGATGTAAAGCTTTTCACAATAATCTGTGTGTACCCCTGATTTTAGTTTATATTATTTTTTACAGAGAAAATGCACTTAACATAAATTGAATATAATTAATTTCAACATTTCTAATGCGCTTTAAAGCTTGTAAAATATGAACAACCCGGAAATGGGAACCAAATTATAGACATCTTTTAAAAAATCCGCTAGACGACGCGTTTCAAAAATCTCATTTAGGTAATTAAACTAAATACATTTTGTACATTATTATAAGGAAACTGACACCGTTATCAACATTTATGTATACTTATTGTGCAAGGCGTCATGGGGTCAGTGTGTCTGATAAACTAGCATAAGACGATAACCACAAGAAAAAAAAAATCACATTATATTAATATATTTTTCTTTAATTTATCGTACGTTACAGAAATAGCGAGATGATGAATATATGAGAAGAGGTTCTTGATAACAACACGTTGGATAACCTCGATAAACGACTATCTCCAGGCTACTGTGCTTGATATCGTGCGCATGCACATGATTCGCTATGTTTGTATAAACACCGCCGGTAGGTAGATGACCAGTACACCGAGCTTATTCTAATTACTTCTGAGAAATGCTTGTCGATAGTTTAGGCGCCCTTCTCACCCTTGTCGCGGCGTGATCTTGTGCAAGACAGCATGATCAACACAATACACAATTACGTATGAACCCACAAGATATAATTAATGCCGTGAACTACTTTGAACAAGATGACACATATATATGTGTTATTGTAAAAAGCGTAGAAACTGTGTTCAAACCCTTATGCCATTCAAAGAATGAGCACTGAAAGCATGAGGAAATAGTTTCTAGATTCTAAAGTTTACCATAGAATACAGATAACATTCAATACTTTTGCTCCCGACACAGGTAACGCACCTGCCACACACGACCTTGTTTCACCTGCTTTTGCTTGTGGTACTCAAGTACTACAAGCTAGGATCCTATGTCTCCTCTTTAATATCCTACACAACCCGTCCTATCCTGCTTACCTGCGCGTTTTTCTTGCCCTACTGACGTAGCTTGCAGATAAAACCTTAGATCTCTTCTCAAATTTATGCGGATGGGCATAAATCCAGTTATTATTCATATTCCTTCTACGTCCATGCTGTAAGGTTGTGGTACTCACTTCCGCCTAGCATTCGTGATTTGATTTGAAGACCATTACATTCTTCAAAACCAGAGTGAAAGAGCATTACCTTTCCTCGCAATTATGATTTATCTTTTATGTTAAAAGTAAGAAACTGATTGGCTGACAGATTCACTGACTGATCGACCAACGCACAGTTGAAACCGCTGGGTCTAGAAGCATGAAATTTAGCACAAACGTTCCTTAAATGACGTCAGTGTGAACTAAGAAGGTATTTTTGGAAATTCATCCCCCAAGGGGTTAAAACGAGGTTTGAAAGTTTGTACAAAACTTGGCCAATTTTGCGAAGGAACTCGTGGGCAACAGGTAGGTATGCATATAATGTTTTAAGCTTTCGCGGTTCACAACTAAACTTAAACTGTCACTTACGGGATATATTCCTATAAAGGGTGTAAATAGACCCTTAACGTAGCCGAAGCCGAAGCCCTTGTTTTCCCTGTCTTTGCGATCACTTTTTTGTTCAAGACCATACCTGGGAACCTTCTAGTTACGGAGATAATGGGGGTCAAAGTTCCAACTTTTTCATTTTTTTTTAAATACTTGTTTTTCATGTAAGATTTGTACTTTACACACCTACACGACCGCCGTACTATTCAATCTATCCATTAGCACAATGCTTTGAGTGCTTTCCATCGAGTCCTACCGTAAAACGTGATTTTTCACCCCAAAAAAAAAAAGTCGATTCCCAGCAATAATTTTCGCGTAAAGTTACTTAGTTTGATGTACAGAATGCTTGGTTGACGGCTATGTGAAGGGTCTGTTTACACCCTGTATAAAATGCAATAGTTAGCCATCTAGTGATTTAGCGAGACATGTTTCAGACACACTACAGAAACTGGTGGGCCACACTACATCGTTTCTCAAGGACTCCCGTCATCTTGTGAGTTTGTTGAAGAAGACCAGGGTCGAGGGTGATGAGATTATGGTCAGTTTTGACGTCGAATCCCTGTTCACCAATGTTCCCGTACTGGAATGTTTAAAATTTATAAGAAGAAAGCTTCCACAAAACGATATCCCGACGGATTATGCTAAATTTCTGGAGCACTGTCTGTCCACCAATTTCTTCTTATACAAAGACCAGTTTTATCAACAAATTGATGGTGTAGCCATGGGCAGTCCAGTGGCACCTGTGGTGTAGCTAACTTGTGGATGTACCACATCGAAGATCTGGCTAATTCAATTTGTCCTGCGCCTATCAAGGTTTGGAAGCGGTATGTGTACGACGTATTCTGCATCCTCAGGGGTGGAATACCAGAGGTTGAGAAATGTCTGAACCTTCTGAACAATATCCACACGGCCATGCGTTTTACAGCGAAAGTAGACGAAGGTCGGGCTTTGGCATTTCTTGATGTTAAGATAATTGCATTGCAAAGAGTGTTGGGACCCTTGGCCATTCATTATACAAGCCGACTCATACGAACCACTACTTGCACGCCACCTCACATCATCACCCCTGCCACCTCAAGTCCGTAGTCATCTTTCTTACAAATCGCGCATTTGATCTGTGTGATTCTGAACATCTCACAGGTGAACTATCCGACGTTCAAAAGGTTCTACATAAGAATGGCTACAACACCAATATTGGAGCAGTAAAAACAAAAAAAGATGCGAGTGGTCAGATCTACAGTGGAGCGTCAACCAACTTTCTTGCCATATCTTAGAGGAGTAACGGACAAGATAGGTCGTTTACTGAGTAAATACTTGATAAAGACCGTGTTTATTCCTTCCAAGAAAATTGCACAAAGTCTACGTTCCGCGAAGGATAAGATCCCGTATGAACATCCTGGGGTGTATAAAATTGACAGCATTTGTGGCAATTCATTTACATTTGCCAAATGAAGCGAACTGTCTCATACCGCACCAAAAAGCACATAAAGGCTGTGAAAAACTATGATGAGCAAAAATCTACCTACTGCAGTCAGGACCCAATCACTGGATCGAATTTCACAGGCCACGTATTTTGTCAACGGACAGACATTACTTACCAAGGCTGACAAGAGAAGCAATTGAAATAAGGAAACACAAAAATTTCAATCGAGAGGATGGCTTCAAATTGTCAAGTACGTGGAATCCAGTTTTAAGTAAGCTCAAAAGTAGCAGCCGGCATCGTAATAAGGGCTCCACAAAACCTGGTGATATTGTGAGTGTGTTTTGCCGTGACTTATAGTGTCGAGTGCCAGTAGTGCGCGTAGCAAAAGACAAAGAAAGAGGGTAGGTAGATTAGTCTGCTCCTAACAATTTATTTTCCATCCACCCGCATTCTCCAGTCAACCCACGATCATGGCGCTTGCAACAGCGCCGAAATATCGGGAGCTCAAAATAATGAACAATCACGGAAGATATCCCGTAAGTGACAGTATAAGTTTGGTATGCATATACACATATATTTTATATTCTTTCATTATGTATTTATATGAGATATAAAAAATAAATTAATTAATATTTGATGATATGTGTATTTATATTTAATATTGTGTTAAGTTAGGTACTTAAGGCACATAAACACATTATTCTCTTCCTTTTCTCACACACACACTATCGTCTACCTTTCATATTTTTTCTCCTTTTGACCTGTAGACCTGTCTTCTTGCAAAACCACTTTAAAAGTACTTTAGCTAAGTTTCTTACATCTCTCCTAACAGCTCTCTTAACCTGTTTATCCATCGCTCTGTGCTGTTCTGATCCTACACTGTGTATGTTGCTCTACTCCAGCATGTCTTTGCTATAATAAATTTTATATAAAAGTTGCGCAATTTGCGCAATCCATCCGTTTCATTATCGGTTACCGATAAATTTTACAAAAACAGTGTTATTACAAATAATAAATGCATTCTTGACCTTTCACACGATACAATACTTAGCGGGAAGTGATCCTATTATCTTTATTTTACTGATAAACTGCTCAGTATTGATTTTATTTTTATATGAATAATTCTTTTTAATTATAATGTGATAATCATTTGGCGCCAGTTTAGTAATGTATGTCAGACAAACAACTCTATTATCTTGTCAAATAGAAACGACGAATAGTCGATTTTTGCAAAGAAAGCCTCTTATATTCGGAATTGCAACATCATTATCAATATTCAAATATACGGTATCTTAAACCTTGTGACTTGGTGTACACGTCTTTTTTTTCTTTGAATGGCATTTTTTTTTTAAATCAGTTGGTCCCAGCGAGTGGACCTGATGAATTAAAAGCAAGCAAAACACCAACAATTAAAAGCAACTTCTTATTGGCTTTATTTTTATGACTGAAAGAACAACGTCGCTTGGTTAGTTATGGATAGCAGATACTTTGCAAAGAATCTCACGCAAAAAGATCTAGTACTAACATCATTAAGTTAGGAGATGTTCGAACCATTCTCTACTTCCACTCCATTTATAGGAATTACGTGGTAAATACAAGACTAAACTATCTACTCTCTCTGAATATAACCTATGCAGAAGACTGCTTGATACACTTTTCATGGCTCATCACTTACCTACGAGAATAACTTTGTTGACAAGTTAAACGAACGGCTGAATGGACTAACAGAGCTGTCTCGTCCGGATATGCCGAATAAACACACAAATGTCCAGTATTAACTAACGATGAATAGTAATAGTGGCCACTGTAAAGTAGTTTCTATATTTGTAACATGCACGTGTCGCATATATCTGTCTGTGTGACCGCTTGGATTTTCCTGCCTCCACGATGGATTTCCATGTGGTTATCACCATATTTTAAAATAGTTCGGAAACGTTTATTTACATAATACAAACCTACGTAACTCACACATAGGACAGTAATATGAATGTGTTGACATGTTACCATGTTGTTATTGCACCCGAAAAGCGTGGGCGAGACATGTGACATACAACTATGATCCAGAGTTTCATAAAAACAGCACGCAAGAAAAACTCACCGACGCGACGGTATGAGGGTTAACAAACGTCGATTGCCTAATCTGTTTATGTAGGCATATTTAAAACAGCAGGGAACATTATTGATTGATATAAATATATAACTATGTACATAGTTATGAGACGTATGTATATTGCAACAGCACTAGAGACATTTATAGACTGAAATTTCACAGACACCTTTTAAATTGTCACAGACTCGGTGAGACAGTAGGTTTAGGCTAGTAGTTATTGCCCCCCCCCCCCCCCCAAAATTTAGATATTAATAGAGGAGAAAAGACAAGATTCTCCATGGATTTCGAATCAAGTTATTAAATAAACCTAGTCCCAGCAGGCAGAGAAAATATTTCAGGTTAGAACGCGTGCAAAGATCATTTTTATCTTATTTACCAATTGGGAGCGGATAAGGAGAGTTCTTGGCCTATACGTAAAGCAAACATGCGTACGACAGATAGGCGACGCTAAATAAGTCAAACTTTAACACTAAATTTAGGCATAGCCGTATCACGCTAGAGATAACCTTGATAAAAACGAACGCGGATTTGACGGGGTCAAAAGAACTGTAACTTTTTTTTAAATGAGCAAGACTTATGATAACTTGGTTATAGCTGCTCATCAGTTGCAATAGTTATCCAAAATATGAAAAGGTTCAATAGAGAATTTAATATATTGAACCGTTTAAATTAAACCGTATAAAAATATTTTAACGGTCTTGTTTCAGAAAATCGAAAACAGTCTGTCAATTATTCAGCTCTCTTGTCTCATTTGGCTGTTCAGGCATTCGATCGGTCGGAGAGAGATTCTCTAAATACCACTGTATTCTAGGTACATATGTGATTATTAAAATCTTGCAGATCAGTGCACACAATTCCTAGTATCTTGCGTTGATAACTAACAAGCTCGTCACCTTCATCACCTGGTGAACCAACGAAGCGGTGAATTTGAAATTATGTCATCATTATCATACAAAATTATGTCGCTAACTAACGCTAAGTCACATCATGCAAAACAACTGCTAATAAGCACCTTGCAAGTTAATATAAATAGAGTCTAGATTAAGATTGAATCAGTGAAATGTAAACATCTTTATCTACCACTTAACGTATGTCCTGAAATGTGTGATGCAAATGAAATTGTTTGGTTTGATTAACATTACTTCAATAGTTTTGTATCAACGCACATTATCTCGTGGGTCATCGACATAAGGTAAGCCGTAAGTAAATAGGTACATATAAACGGTGTTATAACCTACGCTAAACAATAGTCTAAGATTAACTGCTCGTTCAAGTTCAAGAATTCAGTCAATCTGGTAGGTGGACACAAAAATGCAGACACGCTGCGGACACCGGACAGTGACTGAGTTTTTAGCAAGTATTTGTATGAAGGTGTCTGTGTCCACAGCAGTTCTGCAATTTTTCCGCATCAGTGAGACTGATCCTGTCCTAGGACTCTGTGTCGACTTCATAAAGTCCAGAAACTATGGTTTAATATTTTAAAATGTCGAAAGACTTTGAGTAATCTGCCAAAGACCCCAGTGAACTTTAAAACCAGTTATTTAATCGGAATATTGTCAAGACATGCGTATTATGCGTCAGCGCAGATGCTTACTGGTGATCGTGCATTCTTTTGGCTTTGTCAAAGTTTATAAACGAAAGTAACACGCTGCAACAGTAACGTAGATGCAACATGATCTATCCTGGGTACCAAACGGTTAACTTGCTAAAATTAAAAAAAAAATCTTTCAACTAATGTAAAATATGAGAATGTGCAAAAAACACGTTACTGAAAAATACTGGACACGCTTCAATTTAATATATTACTGAATTTTAACCGTCAAAATCTGTCAGGTTTCATATCCCAGCCGAAGCACTGGAATCTTGGTTGTCTAGTAATTGCCGGACGACTGTCGCGCGTCCACGCCGTTTACTAATTCAAATTGTCGCATGTCGCAAATCCATCCACACATCCACAAACAAAAAGAGATCTGGTCCATGCAATAGGTGTAGTCGGGCTGTGGATGATGATGAAATCCGTAAAGGTACTCAATGGCACTAAATTGATTACCAAAGCGATATCAAGCCGGCATCGTCGGATTCACGAGTCAGCCAGTTTCACGAAACGTATTCGTCTAACAAAAGTACGTCGCGACTCTTGTCGCTCTATTAGGCTTCAGAATTGTATCGTAAGCCACGCAGGTGCCCAAGGACTTCATAGCCTCATAGTAAATTGAGTAGAAGTCTTTTTTGTCAGTTGCTCAAACAGTAATAACCACACACCACAGGTACCACCAGTGGTAGGTGTGATATACACCTACCACTGCTTGTCTCTGCATCACCCAAATGTTGACTGGTAGAAAATGCCTATGGCATTAAGTCCGCCTCTGTACTTCTGTGCTTGAAGTGTTAAATAAATAAATAATAAGACATTTTTTTTTTAATTAAGACCGAACAGCATATCGGTTTGATTCCCATTCGAATTCATCAGCAATCGACGTATTAACATCGATACGATTACAGACTCACCTAAGTTGTCACAGGAATCAAAGGGACATTGCGAAGCACGGCTTAGTGCTCTTCGAACAAACATTGATACAGTGTACACAAGATACGTGCTGTGCGAAAACGGTGGTCAAAGGTCCCTCAATAGACCCCTTTCTCCCTCAAAGGCACTATCTAGAGCCGAAATTTGAATCAGACAGGAGTTTCAGGTGGCCGTAGTACCGACGCGCCGAAACGGAACAACGAACGGTCTATATTTATTTGGTTTATAACAAACGATAATAAATAGCCTTTACTGATAACCACAATTAACTATTAACTTTAGAGCTCGAAATTTTAATCAATTGCGTCAATATTAATTAAGAATTGTTACTAACGCTATTACCTACTTGAAAATAAAATTATTAAAATTATTACCATAATTGAGTGTCTAAGCTTGTGCCAACCCCTTCGGGGAGTACAGGCGTGATGTTAAGTTTATGAGTTGTTTTATTTCTGTACTTTCTGACCACCTCAACTTACAACCGATAGTATGCCGCCATTATTCTCATGACAGTATATATCTATGATATTAGAACAGTCGTTCTATCCAGACATCGATTCCTATAAAAGCCCTCTTCGGAAAATTTCATTTTTTTTTACGCGTGCATTGGTGGAATATCTCATACGCTACATATTCAGCACAAATATAAATCTTGCAAACATCTTAGTATAGCAGCCGCATTATGTAAACCAGAAGACCGTCTTTTGTCAATAAGATTTAAGAGATACGCACTGACAGAACTGTAAGATATCATAAGAGAACAGGCAAAGTATTAGAACAAGTGTTTGCATTGAATCTTTCTGAAGAAACAGGTAAAAAATCTTGCTTTTATCCAGCAAAGATTCACAACAATATGGTGGATTACCTAGTTCTCTTAGCACTTTAAGTACTTTATATTATAACTAGCAACCCGCCCCTGGTTTTTGATTTTTATTACTACTTGACAAAATAATTACTTTGTAACAGATTTAATGAATGTAGGTTACATATTAATTTATTAAATAAATAAAGGTTACGGAATTAATTATTTATATAATGCTGCAAACCGCATCAAAAACCAGTTGCAGTTGAGAAAAACAAAGGCATGAGTAGCGTTTTGTGTTCTAATATACTCGTACCTACAAGATGCAACTTTGCCTAAGTCATTTATATTAATTTCCAGATTGATGACTACCAAGTGAAAATTGGTAACTTAGAAGTTTAGTGGGAAAATGAGAAAGCTTTTAAGATGTATACTCCTATGGCAAATTGAGTTGTTAGATGACGCAGCAGTACTCTCGATTGGCGAACACTTTGTCGCTCCGCACTTACACTGAAGCCACAATAGTCAAACACCTGGTTTTTGAAAGCATAATGAACTCGACAATAATTAACAAACTCTATTTGATTAGCTGTTGTGTTTTTGTCAACCAATCACAGTTAACATCTCAAAAGAAAACTGCAAATTATTTCTTTATGGGATTTCCGAAACCGGCTCCCCAATAGCATAACACGCGTTCACAACCCATAGAATTCTGGAAGAAATTCGTAATGCATTGCATCATCCGTTTGAAAAAATCGTCATACTCAAGGAAGTTAATATCGCAACGATTATTGTTCAATTATTGTCAAGAACTGTGTTACAGAATTATCCCGCGGGTGTAAAAAAGTAATGGCAGTGACTACTAAATTCTGTGCTGTATTAAAAATCTAACTGCTTAACTTAGATAGCTGAACAGGAATAGTGGCAGTTTCTCGGAATAGAAAATCAGAATGAAGAATTCGCAGACTCGCACTGGTTACGCGTGGTGGATAACAGCCCAGTCCCTCCCACAGACACGAGACCTGTGTCCCAGCGTTATTGGCTGATTATATTATTAAGTTGCCAATCTAGCTTTGGGTACATCAAGTTGAACCTTGCTATAGCGTCTGCCTAATCCCGGGAGTCACAAAAAAGTACTATGTCCGGAAAAAAACCGGACATAGTACTTTTTTGTGATTCTTTTTTTCAGTAATCATTAATAAAATTGTTTTATTTCATAAAAGTAATCTCGAGTTTATTACCCTATAGAGCAAAATAAAAAAAATATTAAACTATAGCAAAATGTAATCATACTAATGATTTCATTGATTCCTTGGTATTTTTATTTTCCAGGGTTTGTTCCTAACTTGTCCTGTCACGCCAACAACCAGAAACATAGAATTTATAACTTGTTACGCGTACGTATTTTTTTTTATCATCTAAAACAATGATGTCTCCAAAAAAATACGTTGATTCGAAAATGTATAGAAAAACTCGTATTAAACGTATAAAACCAGTCATATGATGAATTATGACGTAGCAAGCAAGTTTGGCGAGTGAGAAGACCATTTAGATACTTACATTTAAATAATTTTATTATGTCACTGGTATTTGGAGTAACGTGAAAATGTAGCAATTATTACGATTTTGTCTTTTGAAACTATACTTTGATAGAAAGTAAAGTCAAGTTATTTTTTCCATGTATTTTAAAGTAAACTATTCAGTTTAGGTGTATTGGCGAGTTAAAGTATTTATTACTATATTAATTACTTTAGACTTTTCTGGAAAACAGTTTCGTTTTACGTTTTATTTATTCACTTGAAACCAAAATTAGTAGAGTTAAGTTTGACATCTCCTACGTACTGATTTAAGAAAACTGAGGAAGATTGACATTTACTGCAGCTGTTAAGTGGAATATATTGTTGCCTTCACACAATTGGGGATGTGGCGCCTGGCTATGTGGGACAGCTTTATGCACTTCACAAAGTAATGTGGACTCAGTGCTAAGCCTTCGGCCAAACAACTTCAAAATTTTCGTACAGTCAATTATGAGACTTTAAAAATAAACCAATTATTCTCTGCGGTGATCGATTCTATGGAATATAACCTGTTTTATGATACTTTTTTTTATAATACGCGCATGCGGCCGACAACAATAAGTTCGGAATTCGAAAACACGACATCCGACTTATTTTGCTTGGCGATTTGACCTGATTTAAGATTGCACACTTAATTAAATAATTATATTACTTTGGTAGACAGAAACACAGACTCGACTTGAATAAAATTAGCGTGGGTAATCAAACAGCTGTAACAATACACCCGTAGGTAATACTTTGCAGTTATAAAAATGGTAGTAAGACAATAAGCGTTTTATTGATATTATACTGAAAATTACATTATTGTGCAATCAACACGCCGCCTATTTCTTATGTAAAATTGACATTATATAAATTATGAAGTGCCTGCTAGTTTATTTTTAATCAATGAATTATAATAAACATATTTTATAACTAGGTTACCCTAAACTTTATCAACGACAAATTATCTGTTTTATCAACTGATACTTAGATACTAGAAACAATTTTTCGTGAATTACTTATTCTGAAGCGACTACTGTGCTGCGAATAAGGGGAAACCCTATTTAATTAAATTCACAGATGAATTCGTAGCTAAGTTATAATATTCTAAACTATGCGTAGCCATGCTCATTTATATTTTATTTAAACAAACACACAAACTAAGCAGTAAACTTAAAATATGTTTAGTAGTTCTGTCGCAGAAACCGGCTCCGTACCGATACCTAGTTATTACTTTAACTTAGTCAATACTCAAACACAAATCTTTTGTCCAGTTAAAATGAGTCAGGCGTGTACAATAAATACAAAATTGCGAGGTCTAGACTGCGCGAAGTCAAAAAAGTTTTTGCAAAGTTATTTTTCAGAATCGTCGCGGACTGGTTGTGTGCCGGCTTTTTGACAATGTTTAAGAACAGACTTACCTGTAGTACTGATGAGGCCAGGACTAGCAGAAGGGCCGCAAGCGGGACCCTTCCGGTCCTCATGGTGGTCCGAAAGAGTTGGAAGACGAATGTTGGCAAGTTAGTTCGTCGACCGGTTGGCGCGCGTCGTCGTCCGCGCCGCACCACTGTCGGACCGCGAGTGATGCCCGCAGTCCCGCACCCGCTCCGCTCGGCTGCTCCGCTGGGCTCCTCCGCTCGCCTCCTCTATTCGCTTTGCGTCCCAAGTCCAGAAGCGCCCGCAACGACCCGCTCCGCCGCTGCACACCGGCCTGCAGCGCTTCCTACGCAGCCTGCGATACACTCACGTCGTCCCACTCCGATTCCAGTTCTAGAATATGCATTCTTATTATCTTATGATCCTATACTGCCGACTATTTTCCTTAAGCCTAGTTATGCAAAAGTGACGTAGTTGCATTCTGGATCAGTGTGAAGAAAAATAGTTCGTCTCGTTCCCGCGTGAGACTGTGAGCCCTGCAAAGTTCTATGACCCCTCTCCTGCGCTTATCACAATGGCGCAATCATAAATCAAAAATGCCTTATGTTTTATCGCGTTGTGGAAAGAAAAATATTCGTTATTTCTTTAACGTAGAGTTTGAATTGTGTTACTGGGTGAATCGTAGTGATTCAAAGTGATATCGTTATTTACTTACTCGTCGCGCCCAATTCCTTGGCTCAGTAAGTTATACCTACTCGCATTTAATTATAGTTTATTATATTTTCAAATAGCAATAAACATCTAATGAATACTTTGTGTTATTTTATACTCAGGGGGAAGATGATAGTTTATTTTAAAAGTAACAGGAGAACGGAAGCAATGGAAGATTCTGAAAATTGTGATAATCGTATCTTAATACTTTCAACAGTAATCTAGCTAGTTTATAAGTGGTAGATAAGAGTTCTTCAGAATTGGGTTAGGTTATAAAAGGTTAGGTTAGGCTATCTAAAGCCATCTGCGTATCACGATAAACTTTAGTTTGGGGATGTAAGTACTCAAATTAGGCAACGCGTTGTTGCCCAGTGGTACCGTACGGAACTTCGACAGAACTTGTAGTTTATTTTTTTGATCGGGGTTTAATTCCCGCTCGAACCAAAACGACGCGACGTATGATTATCTGTTTCAGGTATACGTGTACGTGAGATGTCTGACCGTTAACAGTAGCACTAGGTCACACCAAAATGTCTGACCGTTAACAGTAGCACTTGGTCACACCAAAATAATGCCCCGCTTTTAGTTAGTTAGGCCGTCGTTTAGATGTTGCCTTGAGAAAACAGTCGTAAGTGTAAATTAGATTAGGGTCCTTTTTAAGCTTTTACGTTCCACAATAATTAAAAATCACAGAATATATCCCATAAGTGAAAGGTTAAGTTTAGATTAGGGTCATTCTTAAATAAACTAAGATACTATTGGAACCTCGTTTACTGTATGAATTACCGTTCTCGTTTGTTGAATGATTTAATGTAATTTAATTAATATTGACATACCTAATGATCTCATTCTCTCAATTTATCCGATTTTTATTCCTATTGTATTAAGTAGTTCCATTTTTTTTAATATCATGAATGTACTATACTATTATTAATTTTATTTTCAATTTAATTAACAATTTCATTCATGTTTGCATGCCTTTTTTTTTTCGGATGGGAAATCTTCAAATGACCCCCCCACTCTGGGCGGAGCGGAAGGGAGTGTCAGACTTGTACTGACTAAAACCCATCCATGTTCCTTCTTTGCCCTTTGTGTTCCAGGGCCACGGTATCTCTTTCGAACAGTCCCGCAGCCCTGGCAGGCATCGGCCCTTGCTGACATCTCTTTGAGGCGCACGTGGAACACGAACGCGCCGTCGACACGGCCTGTCGTCATAAGACGGCCGGACGGCGAGCTGGCCCATAACTCGCCGTCCACAGGCCCGCGCCTACGGTGGCCGGGAGCCACCACGTGACCCCCGACGCCCAGGGCGTCTCCCGCGGCGACTGGGACGTGAGGTTCTTTCCCTCTCACGTCCCGCCACCCCCTTCACTAGCATGACTGCTTCGCAGAAGGAGGTGACGGCTTTCCATTCCCTCTTTTCATGCCTAATATAAGGTAGATAGTACAAGGCTCACCCATTTTATTTTTACCTCGTATTTTTATGTACGGTTAATCTAAGCAAATAAATTTTACTTTACTTTAAACACTCGGAATTTTTCATTAAAGTTGTCGCGGAATATGGGTTGTTCCCGGTCACCTAATGGTAGGTAATACGCTAACCCCTTTCACATGGGACGCCTAGTGACATGTGGGTGTACTTAATACCTCTGCCTACGCTTTCGGTTAGAGTACGGGCGTGATATTATGTGCTATAAGTATTTTGAATATATATTTTCTTGCCGGTTATTTGACATAGTAAAATTCGAACAACCAGAATTTATTTAGTAGATGTTTCAATGGATGGTTGACGAAAATTGTTATGACTATCTCATGCCCGTGGCTTCGCCCGCGTGAAGCTCGATAATTGTCCCACGGGATCATACTACCCCGATGAAAAGTATCCTGCGTGTTAATCCTGCTTATAAACTATCTGTGTGCAAAATTTCATCCATTTTTGCGTAAAAGAGTAACAAACATCCATCCATCCATCCTAAACAAACAAACTTTCACACAAACTTAAACAAACTTTCACATTTTGTAATATTAGAAGGAAGTAGGTATTTTCCAAACAAAAAAATGCTTTCATTATTTTGGCGATATTAATTAGGTTCCCTAGAAATAGTTATACGGGCTGGAAGGTACACCGACGCGCAAACGGTTACCACGTATTCAGTACATCATTCTGAGAATAGAATCACATGGAAAGTCATCATCTGCCTAGCCTTTTTCCAACTATATTGAGGTCGGCTTCCAGTCTAACCGGATGCAGCTGAATACCAGTATTTTACATGAAGCGACTGCCTATCTGACCTCCACAACCCAGTTAATACTGGGTAATACGATACCCCTTGGTAAGACTGGTTCTCAGACTTTTTGGGCCACTGACTACCTAACGACTGTCAAAGATCTACAAATGACAGCCGGGACAAACGGCTTAACGTGCTTTCCGAGGCACGGAGGAAACTCGGTATGTAATGGGCGGTCGCCCATCCACAGACCAACTTAAGCAAGCATGGCTTAACCTAAAGATCGACCCGAGCGGCTGTTATTATTTAGCCACGAGCTCCTCAGAATCACATGGAAAGTGTTCGACGGTAATTTAAAAAAAGGAAACTGTTTTTTTTAATAAATAAAATAAATTCCATTTATTTCAGGTCCGAAACCCATATAAAAACCAAAAATAGACAAAAATACAAATACAAACACATAAATTATAGCTAAAACCTAAATATCAGAATTACATTACATTGAATAAGAAACATTATTAAATTAAATTGAAAAGTCAAAAATAAAATAAATAACCGACGACAACTTGGCTCAGAATGATGTACTGAATACGTGGTAACCGTTTTTGCGTCGGTGTCCCTTCCACACCCCGTATTATGTATTCAGGCTATCTGAAGAACTCGTGGCTAAATAATAACAGCCGCTCGAGTCGATCTTTAAGTTAAGCCGCGCTTGGCGATAGGTATAATATTCTGATTTAAAAGAGTGTACCTACATAGAGTTTCTTGCCCATTCTTCTCCATAGAGATCTACGCTAGGGAATAGGCAACTACAGTACTTTCTCTGTTTTTATGTCTGGGACTTTAGCTACATTTCATTGTTTTTTGTTTCGACAATTCAAAAGTGCCTGTAACTGGCCTACTTGAAATAAATGCTTTGATTTTGATTTTATCGTACTAACTCGTACGATAAAATCAAAATCAAAACGGTTAACTAGCTTTTTTTTCTAGTACTAACTCGGTTATGGAAGTCAGATAGGCCGTCGCTCCATTTAAAATACTGGTATTCAGCTGCACCCTCCATAAGACTGGAAGCCGACCCGCACATAGTTGGGAAAAGGCTAGGCAGATGATGATTTTAGATGTCTGTCGTGCTCGTAGCGCAGCTTCTGAGACTATCTATGTCCAGGAGTGAATTAAGATAGGTGAGTTGACTGATGGAGTCTGTATAGACAATAAAGAGGTAAAGTTTGTGAGTTCGGATGCAGGAGGTATTCCCCGAAACTACTCGTTGGAATTTAAAAGATTCTCACACTGATGGAGAGCTACATCATCACAGAGTGCCCTAAGATACTTGGGCTGTCCTAAATGTACGAGCCTGATGTATAGATGGCGGTTGTTGTTCGAAAATAATGTATTAGGAAGCGAGTATCAACCTTATAAAACTAAAATCTAGACTTTCAAGCCGCCATTTTATTTATTATTTGCTTCGCGCCAATCAAATAATGAACACAGTCACAGAAAATGGTAACCGTTACTTGATACAAAACTTTCGTTTGATAAACTTCTGTCTTACCAATGTCAAAGCCGAGTTAGATTCTACTCCGGAGGAGTCTGCTTCTTCAATTTAAACAATAAAATATTGGGTGGCCGAATTTAAACGACATATGAGCTGCTAGAACATGATCGTCGCAGTTGTCGACAAAATGAGGTGACTACACCAGATTTGGTGAAAAAAAACAAATAAAGATATTGGATGACCGTCGATTGAAAGTGCACGAACCAGCAGTTTGAGATAAGGTAGGGATTTCAGAAATTGCTGTATGTTGTATCTAGATCGAAAATTTGGAAAAGAAAAAGCTGAGCCCAAAACGGCTGCCGCAATTCCTCAATATAGAACAACATAGTAGTGAAGATGTTTCAGTAGAGTGTTAGGCAAAAATCCAGGGAAATTAAGTCTAGTTTCTGAAAATGTACATAAAACTATATAATAAAAAAAACCTCCGATTTTTTGTGTTTTTTGTAGGCCGGGTATTTCTGGGACTGCCCTCGTCACGGAGTCAAGGTAGGAAGCTGGTCTCCTTCTTTATCGTGTGGTTAGGTGCCTAACCTGATGTCAGAGTTAATATGCCGCCCATGGGCCTCCGACTTGGCTTAAAAAGCTGGTGCATAAGTATATGAACATTTCTTTTCTTTACATAATTATGTACATAAAACCCACGGGGACAACCTAGGCACAGGACACCACCTGCTACCAATAGAAGCTTATAAATGTACTTAGTTACCTAGACTCTTCGTCAAATGTGGTTGTAAACTTGTAGTTAACTTTATCAACAATGAAAGTGTTAGATGTTGGCATCGTAAGTAGTTTGAGCGACTTGTTTGCCTGTAGATGGACTGGTGCGGATCGTGAATGTTTAAGATGTTGTGAGATGATGACGTTCCATGAGGACGTTGCGGTTAATGCTTAGATAGTTTGGTCATGTTGAGAGGATGAGTGAAGGGCGACTAAAAAAAAATATTTACAAGGCTGATGTGAGTGGCAACGATGGGAAGGGACGACGAAGAAGGACACACACATATTAGTCGTGAGGTTGTTCAGGAAGGTCAGTTACGTAGATATAGTTGCGTTGTTTTGTGCTGGAATGTCAAAATGTTAGTAGTCTTGATGGGGAATTCGCCCGGTACCTCTGGGGCCCAACGTATCCTATAATCCTATAACTTGAAGGTTGTATACTCTAAAAACGTTTTGTGGACGAAAGTAACTAAATTGTTTTTTCTTCTTTTCTCGTTCTTGGTCTTTGGGAGCATATAGGATCCGTTGGCACTCGTGGGACGTTGCCTGGGGGCAGTTTATATATATATTTTTTTTTTTTTTTCGGATGGGAAATCATCAAATGACGTATTGAAAAGATTTATTTTAAATTTATTTTAAAACAAATTACAAAAGTGTACATTTAGGCGCAGTAATTTACAAAAGTGTACATTTAGGCGCAGTAATTTAATTCCTCATACAATGGTACAATTACTGCCTATAAAATGATGATACGAGTATGATGATGTTGTTTTGCAAAATATATTTAAAAAAAAAAAAACATAATGGTGGGCGTCAGTTCTAAAGAACGGTGCGATCTGTCAAATAGGTAATTTATACTGAGCTTGTCGTGGTCAATCTGTAATCATAGAAAAATTACAATCTACCATACATCCGGATGGTAGATTGTAATTTTTCAAACAAATTCTACATAATTAGGTATGATAGTCATTACGGGTAGCCGCCAGCCACACGAAGACTTTGACATCAGATTTCTGAACTGCCAGTATTTAATTGGGCAGTGGAGATTATGATATTAATTCGCCACCTACGTTTGGATTGGGTACAAATTTGAGCAAAAATACATAAAGACTTTTCATCTTCTTTTTCTTGGTTGTGTCGATGATTCCCATATCCATTTGATTCAAATTGGCTTTCTCCTCCAGCATTCTTGAAAATCATAATTGAAAAAGAACGGTTCTTAATTTGTCCTGTATAATAATTACATAATTTCTTGAATACCTACCACACTTCTTTCCAGGTCTTATACCAAAACATTTATTTTAATAAAAAACGTGCAGAACTGGGCCGTTTAATTGTTTTATATATATTTTGTTACAGTAGGTTGTATGTACCTAGCTGATATCTACCACTGATATTTTTACATTACAACCACAGAACAATGAACGATGTTCGATACTAAAAAAATAACAGACTTCCAAAACCAAAGCACTAAAAAGTGGAAAATATCTTAACTTTCGGAACTCTGTGACTTTTTAGAGGATAACAAAAAAAATCATCTCTTAAATCGGACCAGTAATCACGGAGACATAATGTGCAGATTCATGAGAAAAAAAAAACATAACCTGCTCCTTTTTTAGAAGTCGGTTAAAAAAGATTTCAATGCATCGCGTTTGTGGAAAAGCAATATTTCTTTGCTTCATGCAAATAAATAAACAGCGTGAAAATCAAAGCCGTGTGAAGCGCACAATGCCAGCCGGATAAGTGATAGAATTAATTAGTGCGATCGCCTAAGGGCAGGCACTAGTTAATGAGTGTACAGTATATACGGTCAGGGTTGTGGTAAGGGCTTCCAGTGACTGACTGGGAAGTGCGTTTAAGCTGAAACATTTTGGGTACCTACGTAGTGCATTGTTTCTGTGTTTGGATGTTTGTCACTTAGTCTCGTCGTTATGGTTGAATTATGGCTGGAATTTTGGCAGAGTGATCTGGAAAACTCGCGAATAATAAAACCGACTTCAAAAACACAAAAAAGTGAAAAATAACTTTAGCTTCTAAAGTCGGTGTCTTTTGTTTGATTGATTCAGTTTTTTTATTTATCCATTTTTAGTTATAGTATCCTGTACAAATATCTGCTTTGAATTTATTTTACATTGTTAACAATACATTTCATGGTAATAGGCTTATCCTCAATAAAATTGAACTTAATATATACATATAATACCTAACTGTCGAAATCTGGGGGTACAGTATACATCTGCGTACACCCTCAGAATACGTACAGGCTTTATGTTATGTTACGATATTGTGTAAATAATAAGCATCCAAGCGATTGCAGCAATCACGGCAGATTGGCTGTCTATTATTGAAAAGTCCATTGTATATCTTCGAAGATCATCGTCAAATCTTTACCAAATTGACGGGAACGGGACCACCGCAGAATCAAAAAAAATCAATTTTCTTCCAATCATAAAAATAATCATCAAAATCGGTTCACAACTGGCGAAGATATCGCTGAACTTTGCCCGACCTGGGAATCGAAACCAGTCCCTGACGCTCAGCAGTACCACTTGCGACCACCAGACCATACACTAGACTCATTTTTTACTTGGCAATATAAAGATTCTATTGAGAAACATCTACTACATTACTTACAAACTTTTAATTAATAATAATTAGTCTGAACTTTGTCTCAAATATATTGCAAAGAAGCGAGAATTATCTTATCTGAAAATAAAAACAAAAAACAATGATGCTATCATAAAAACCTTGGTTAGCTACTCAAAAAAATTATCATTAAATGTATTAATTCAAGAATCTTTAAAGTTATTTAAAACTTTAACATTGAAACTCTTTTTACGCATTCTTCAGTTTTTCTTATTTTTAGGATTATTTCGTAATTTAAGTTTGTATGTACTTAATTCAGCAGTATGTAATTCCAAAATAGGTAATCTACATCTTCAACTTAAACTGAAAATTGTATGAACCCTGGCCTGCTTAAATTCCGCCATTATATTTTATTTTCAAAATAGCAGCCTAGCATAAATCTTTAGGTGATTTTGTCTAGTACAACACTATCTTGTTTGTACTGATACCAGCTATTGATTAATAGGTTTCATGAGTGGCCGCTATTGGAAAATTTAATAAAATGGCGGAAATTAGGCACACCAACATTTTCTCTTTTATTCCCAAAAAAAACAAAAATACCTAAATAATGTAAGTAAAGATTAACAGTTGTTATCTATTTCAACAAAACTAAGTTTATTTCTATTATGAATTACTTACCTATTTACTAGAGAGGTCGATAACCGCAAATATCGCTTAATGGATGTCCCTCTCTACCTATAGGAACCAAATACATTTGGAACATTATTATACATACACATAAACCGATGGACACTCCCCAGGATTTTACTACTAACACACCAAGAACCATTAAAAGCTGTATGTAGCAGAGCGAAACACCAGGAGATAAGTTTTGTGTTAACTGATCGATCTACATCAGACATTAGTCATTTAAATTATCTGCATTATATCTACAAAATAAAAGTATCGAAAAAGTCCGGTTAAACAATTTCTATGTAATGAATACGTGGTAACGTTTTCGCGTCGGTGTCCCTTCCACCCTGTATACCTACTTAACTTCCTATTTTACCACTCGGCTACCCTGTGCTGAATCGATGCTGTGATACCGAGCTGAACAAAGTGTTTATCACCCATTACACGGCATAGGCGGCCCTATAGGGTATTTAACATACGTATATAATATAGAAGATAGAAGATAGTCGGTATGAAGGAACTAAAACTTTTGTTTTGTAAACTATTGCCAAGTTTTGACGTCAACTTTTGTAAATTCAACAGGTTTTCCCGACTTCGCCGGCAATTGACGCTATAGATTACCCTGTTCGTGGAAAACTTTTCAAAGTCAAAGTTTTTATTAGTGTGAACTTTGGGGATACAGTAGGACTTATAGTTAGGTTATAGTAAATCAAAAAACTACCCATTAGCATACACTATTTATCAATATAAGAATATAAAATTGATATTAAGACACATAAATTAACAAAAAATTCAAAATTTAGAATACAATATTTTTTTTATAATAAATATTTAGAATACAATTAATCATTATAATAAATATTCAGAAAACGTTTTGTTGATATAACGGTCCCGCATGATGAGAACCTCGTGAAACCCGAGAAAGTTAAGCAAATCAAGTATCTTGACTTGGCTCACGAGGTTGTCGACATGTGGGATGTGGACTCAGCGATCATTGTGCCCATAGCTTAATTGCCAAGAGCTTCGACCAATACCTGAGGAGGCTCTCGTTAGGCAGCTGGATCAAGGGTATTCAGAAAGCGGTAGGTACTCCTGGACACGGCTCGTATTGTTAGGAGGTTCCTCTCTCTGAAGCCCTGACCCTGATCCCGAAGCCGTTGGGCTACAATTTTTTATATTTTTAAATGTTTTTTTTTTATATTGTTTTTTTGTAAGGAATATTTAAATAGTATCTAAATTGTATTGAACTGTATGAGTGAGACGTAAATAGCGCTTTCAGTAAAGTCCGGGTCGAAACCCGAACTGCGCATCATGAACCTGTTTATAGTCATTAAGGCAAGTATCAAGCACACCGTCCAACATCTTTGCTATTATAATCGCAAGAGAAATGGGACGATAGTTAGGTACCCTGATCCGAAATATCCCCAGTCCTGTTCTTCACAATGGGAGTCTCGATGGTCTTCATTAGATCAGCGGGTAAGTACGCGTGACTAATACACATTGTGAAAAACATAGACAGGACTCGCGGCAGGTGTACACTTGGGGATTTGCCTCGGCTCATACCGTTTATGATTGAACTTATTCGTTTATTATATGCTTTTCAAGTGGATTTTCAACCTGCTGAATACTTGCTAGAAGCGAGAAGCACAGAATCAGTTGAAACTCGGACCAAGCTTGGAGGATGCCTCGGTCTAGCAGCTGAAACGTTGATATTTACATACAATCTGATTAAGTGAATTTGGTCAGAAAATAAAGGTGAGATTCTATTCGTACGGAGCAGTACGAATAGAATCAAGCTATCACGATTTCCAAAAGTTTATTGCGGATAGATACCTACCTATTTTCATTGCCAGACAGCACCTAAACACTAACAAAATCTTTTAATTTCTTTACTACTTTTTACTTATTTTACACAAACATGAACGTTAACATTTTTGCAGAGTACCTACCTACCTCACATTCTACATCACTTCAGATTTTATTTTTGTACCGTTCTTCTATTTATTTACAGAACGTGCATTATCAGGTACTTAATTATTTCATAATATTTACAAATGTTTGCGGAAACTAGATTATTTCCTAGACTTCAAGAATGTTAGGTAATAGATTTCTTGTTAATCTCTTCAGTGTCAGCATCTAAAATTCTAGACTTTGACCTCGAGCGCTAGAAATTGAATCGGTACTAATCGGTTGGAACATACCTATTTAGCCATCACTTTGGTTTATGTGCTGGGTTGTTTTAAAAACTGTATGATTTGGAAGAATCGGAAGAATTGAGTTACTATAGCCAACATTCGGTCAGGACTATTACGTCACATTCAATCTTTAACACTAAAAGCCACTCCGTGTGCTCCGACAAAGTCCCACCCGATTGTATATCTAGGTTAACCAAAAACAAATTCTTGGCAACGGCCCCGGCCCCCACTCCCTACCATAATGTTACTTATTGTATCATTACAGGTTTCGCACTGTAATGCTAGGTTCTCCTCACTCACTGATGAAGGCAGTGCTCGAATCTTAACTATTACAATAAAGGCGAATACTTTAGGCCTTGACCAGAAAAGGACAATCTTCCGCGCTTATACGCGCCTACGACTATGTTGCTGCGTACACACAGTGGGGACGGATTCAATAAGTCAGTAACATGGAGTTGGACGAAGTTCACGCGTAAACATTCTAGTATCTCGACTCGCGCGCAACAAGCGTGCATCACGCCGGAGTCGCCGGCCGCCGTCACTACGAGCGATGCCAAGCCGCAGCCCGTCCTACCCGCGTCCACTAGTTTCTTTTTTTTTTAAAGCGTTGCCCCACTCTAGGAATTTGTCCTGTATCGTGGGTGCGTTTACAAACATTTAAACTCACATACACAAACAGCTAGATCCGGAATAACTACCTGTAGGCCATACAAATATTTGTTCCGTGCGGGAATCGAACCCGCGACACGCAGCGCAGCAGGCAATCACTCAGCCAGTGCGCCAACCGTGCCGTCGCTCGTTGGGGCGCTGAAGAAACTTTGCACGTCAAACCAGCTGGGACGTGGTTACTCGGATACCGTTATTGCAGCATGCAGCCTGCAAGACATCAGCGGCAACGTAAGCATGCGAAAGGTGCCCATAGCCCCTCCGAACTAGTTTGAAGCTCGTAACACCTTGTTAAGCTAATACCTACATAATAAGCCAATTATAAGCCGATGAAGATGAAGGTTTTATTTGTGGAGAAGAGAAGAAAAAGAAGTTGTAGAGTTGGGTAGTAGGACGCACCAATATGTAGGGATACAATACATATTGGTGCGTCTGACTACTCCATCGGCGCAGCGGCACGTGTCCGATTATATCACTCAGCGCATGCAGAGAAGATCGTGGAGTAGGTACATACGGATAAAAGCCAGTTCATCCTGAAGGTCGAAATGTTGAAGTCGCATCATAAAACTCTTTGTTTCTTTTTTGCGGGTTCCGACTCATTGTCTAGACTAGACATTCACGAAGGAAGAAGTTTCGTCGACGGGTCTCATGTTTTGGTGTTTTCGCGAAAAGCTACATGATACTAATGATATTATAAAGAAAGATACGCTACGTTCGTACTGAGCGTCGTTCAAATATCGTTGCGTTGTTATTACTTACCTATACGTGTAGTTATAGCAATTTTAAATACGACTGCGATACATAATACGGAACATATTTTTATGATACCGAAAGAGATAGCTGTAGTGTGTTGCGCTTTAAGTACACTAGAACGTAGCCAGGCTTCGAACGCTGATAGGTCGACATCGGCCACATGCAAGGCCCGGAGAAAACGCCCGTGAAGCTCCTTACTCTGCCATACCTCCTTGCGGTCGTTAATGAATTCATATTATTATGTAAGGCATTCTTTCGTCATAAGGCTAATCCGGGGGTACCGCACGATCTCCGGCGAGGCGGCTAGCCTCCTTGCCGGATTGCCGCCATGGGATCTGGAGGCGATAGTCCTCGCGCGCCTGCATGAATGGCGCGCGGAGGCACTACGTCGGGGGGAAACTCCGCTGCCGCGGCAAATTGCCGCTCAGCGGACAGACCTCCGGCGTGATATCATGGCGACATGGAGAGAGCGACTGTTGCAACCCCGTGCAGGGCACGCTACCATAGTGGCGATAAGTCCCCTCTTTGAGGAGTGGCTAGAGAGGCGCCACGGCGCCCTCACCTACCGCCTGACGCAGATCCTCACCGGACACGGTTGTTTCGGGAGGTTCTTGCACCGAATCGGGCGGGAGGAAACGCCCGGAGGACACGGTGGAGCACACCGTAGAGGTCTGCCCCGCTTGGGCGGAGCACCGCCGTGTCCTTGTAGCGGCGATTGGCGGCGGCGATCTCTCGCGTCCGGCCCTGGTTCAAGCCATGGTCCGGAGCGAGAGGGAATGGGAAGCCGTCACCTCCTTCTGTGAAGCAGTCATGCTAGTGAAGGAGGTGGCGGGACGTGAGAGGGAAAGAACCTCACGTCCCAGCCGCCGCGGGAGACGCCCTGGGCGTCGGGGGTCACGTGGTGGCTCCCGGCCACCGTAGGCGCGGGCCTGTGGACGGCGAGTTATGGGCTAGCTCGCCGTCCGGCCGTCTTATGACGACAGGCCGTGTCGACGGCGCGTTCGTGTTCCACGCGCGCCTCAAAGAGATGTCAGCAACGAGTAGGGGTCCGCATGGGCCGATGCCTGCCAGAGCTGCGGGATTGTTCGAAAGAGACACCGTGGCCCTGGAACACAAAGGGCAAAGAAGGAACATGGATGGGTTTTAGTCAGTACAAGTCTGACACTCCCTTCCGCTCCGCCCAGAGTGGGGGGGGTCATTTGATGATTTCCCATCCAAAAAAAAAAAAAAAAAAAAAAAGGCATTCTTTCGTGATTTTATTAAATCTGAATTGTATACATGATTTAATAAATTGAGGCACAGAGGCAACTCGATATGTAATGAGTAGTCATACACGGAAAACCCTAGTCAAGAGCGGCTTAACCTGAAGATTGACCAGAGTTCCTGTTATTTAGCCATCACAGCAGACCAAGCATACAAAAACCAGCTCATGGAAACCAAGGACCTCTTCTGCTACCTTGGCCACTGTCCTAGGCAGGCCCGCTCTGGATCTGTGCCTCAAGCTCGCCCATCTTCCTAAGAAAGTTTTCCTCAAGGGTTTACTGTGCCTGAAGGATGTGTGATATGAAGTGCTGCCAACTGTTGCATGATGGTGTAGTTGGTGTTATATTACCCGTCTTTGTCACATAAATGTATTACAAACGTGATTACGTGTTGTCTACTAAGTACTAAAGCAAACTTAATTAATTTTTCAATTAAATATATTTTGTATAAACTTCCGCATTTTCGAAAAAGGAAAGGACTGCGCTTTATACCTCAAACACCCTCAAAAAAGAAATGTGTCTTATTACCCAGAACTGGATTGAGAAGTTCAAATAATATTCAGCTGAATCCAATTAGACTTGAAGCCGCTGACCGCAACATATTTGGAAAAAGGCTGGGCTGATAAAATTAGGAAAGTGGACAGATTTACTTCTGGTAGCAAACTAATAACTAGCACTGTTTTTCATAGGTCTCACCGAGAAAAATGACGAACATCACACAACCGAATTTAAAGTAAATATAAAATTTAAAAAAAAGACTTCATTATGAGTACATTTATTTACACTTTCTCTTAATTATGTAGGTCCCATTATTATTTTTTTCAATATTTACAAAGCTGTTAAAAACATTGTCGTAAATTATTCCTAAATGCTATCAAAACATTGATAGTTTGATTTAGTCTTGAACTGGAGTCTTGGAAAACATTATGGGACAACACATAGGACAAAAAAATATATTTTCGTACTGGGAGAAAAATACATCACAAAAATATATTAATTTCTTATTCATTATTGTTCATAAAAAAATACATAAAAAATTGCAAACGCGACCTTTGCTTATTTTCCCGTATGAGCTTTGCTGGATAGGCCAGTGTAAAAAATACCTCACTAAAAGGTGGAATGTTATACCATACCTATATTTGATAAATAATGTCCTGGATTACTCCATACTTTTTTTACTAATTCACTTACCAGGTATGAGAATACATAATACGGGGTGGAAGGGACACGACGCGAAAACGGTTACCACATATACAGTACATCATTCTAATAACCAATGAAAAATTTATATGTTTCCAATCACGTAGAAATTTGTCATTTTTTGTTTTTCATCGATTATTTAAAAAAAAACTGCTGTTTCCTACAAAAGTGCAATACCGGTTCGGTAAGTATGGAACAGCAAACCGAAACAAATGTTGAAGAGCAATTTCAAGATGAGGAAGAGTGATCAAATATGTCGACAATACATTCCATTTTTTCATATCATTAACATATTTCATGACATACTTATCGTATTGGGAAGACTCTAGTACGTAATTTCGTATTGGGAAGACTCTACTACGTAATTTCGTATTGGGAAGACTCTACTACGTAATTTCGTATTGGGAAGACTCTACTACGTAATTTCGTATTGGGAAGACTCTAGTACGTAATTTCGTATTGGGAAGACTCTACTACGTAATTTATGTACAAACTTTAAATAGGTTGTACATAACATTATTGTTACTTGTTGAACTTTCATCAACTGTAGTTACTAAATGTTGACGAATTTAGTTCGATTCAAACTTAATTATAATTTTTCGTTTTTGTTCAAACAGCCGATTCAGTACTTAAAACAGTTTTTCTATAAACAAACTAAGAAATAAAGTGTCTGTACAAAAAAATGAAACGCAAAGACATCATCTTCCTGGCCTTGTCCCATTCTATTTAGGGTCGGCGCAACACGCTGATACATATTAGCTTAATTTGGTTGGTTCACTATGGCATTCGCAAGTTAACCTATGAGGCTGGCTTCTGCTTAACCGGACTATTCTATGGGTGCTTTGAATGTAAGGCCTTCAGCTAGGGGCAAAAAAACGTATAAACTAAGCAACAGCAGGCTGAGCGCACCCCATGTGGGGTACGAGCCTCGGCTTAGGGCTTCGCTGCGGACGGCAGCCTTTGCTGCCGTCCGCAGCGAAGCCGAAGCGAAGTTTTTCACTCAGATTCAGCCTGTCCAAAGGGACAGGCTGAATCTGAGTGAAAAACTTGTAGGTACATTTGTAACACTCTTTGTAGTGCAAAAACCATTCTCTCTCATTTCTTATTTAGAATGTTGTCAGTTAACACAAGGCGCTGAGGTGCCGCGATTAATTTTGAATCGAACTGTACATAATACGTGAGAAAAACAGTCTAATTGAAACAATTCCTAATTCTTGTTTCAATTCAAGGCAACAGGGATAAATTATTTAAAAAAGTGATAGTATTTATTATTGTCAAGATAAATGAATTATAATCTCATTTCAAGATTACCTTTTTAGAATAGAAATAATTCCATTGTCTCATGAAACCTTATACCAAGAAAAATTAAAAAAGGTTAGCATAGTCACCACAGTTAGACATCACATTTTCAATAAAATAATACACTCTCATAGTATAAAAAGATAATATACAAAATATATTTCATACAAAAATCACACTTGTTACGGCCTTACGCAGAAGACAGATCATATCTACACTTTTATTTATTTAATTATGTACATAGGCAGAATGAATGCCACAAAGCATTGTCTACCAGTCAGCGTTTGTGTTTTATAGGAATTAACACGTTAAACACACGCAAAAATAAGTTGTGTGGCGTATTACTGGTAACTTAATTCTATGCCCACAGAGAATGACACACAGTCCGACCTCTGCGTTGCCCCTAACTTAAAATAGTAGAATTTTGAATTCCCTTCATTTACAAATAACATTTTATCTGAGGAGTTTAAACTTTTGTCAAGATAGCAGCTGTGCAACTTATACATTATAAAATATGTTAAAAAAAAACTATTTAAAAATACAATAAATCTTTTGCTACTCAAAAAATATGCGGAAGTACCTACGAGTGTACTTAAAAATATAATAAAGTTTAGTTGACAGTTTATAAGAAACGGATTATTAAATTTTATCTAAAATCTTTTGCAAAATTAGTATGATTTTGGATTACATATAACACAATTCCTAAACTATTTTGTTTAGGTACAGTCAACTAGCTTATGGTAACAGCAATAAAAAGTATAACCAGTGTTTTAGTCGCAAAAAGGCAGAAAGTACCTGTCGTTTTTAATTCCTACAACGATTTTTGTACCATACAATATTTAAAAATAATCGGCTCAATAGGCCAGTTGATAAAATTTGGTTAAATTGCTACCTTCGAATATATTTGACACGATACGATATAGCTTAACATATGAGTAAATCCGAAACTTCGATCGTAAAGAACTCAAAGCTGTCATTTTAAAGGAATTCTCCAGTCAGCATGGGCATCAAAACAGTCCACCTTTGTACATTTTTGTGCTTCAAGTGTCAAATAAATAAATAATTATCATTTTGTCCTCCGAGTCACATTCAGATTACAAGTTCACTATGGAAGACATGACGGCGAAGCGTGGCAAGTTGCCAGATTACGTCACCATTAATACATAGTCGATGGCATTAGTTAAATCATGCTGATGGGAAAACTGAAAATCTACGAGACGGTCAATGAAAGAAAGAAAAATATATTCTCCCTGACCGTTTTCGGACACTGCGGCCAATCTCAACGGAGACTAGCACCCACGCAGAATAAGTGTGTTCGCCAACACAGTTGCACTTTCTCTTCTCTCTCCTAGTCTGATGCACTCCGACATGACCGGAGATAGTCCAGAGGAGTAAAGACCGGAGGAAGTCCAGAGTCCCCTTTTCACTAACTATTATTAAAATCACAAATTTTACACAATAAATTCGTAACTATTTGATGATAAACACAATATTAGCGACGATGGAGGTGGAACTGGCGCGAGTAACTCGCCGGCGCGCTACAACATGCGGCCAGGTTACCAAATTGGAATAAACGCTACACTAACTACAAAATCCGACAAATTACAAATGTAATTGAATTACACTATAAGGACGCAAACTTGGAACCTGAAGGTGAGCAGCAATACAGTACAGAAAAGCGCATTTTACTATTAAAGATAATGAAAAAGATTACATGGCTTGCTCCTTACATCACCAGCCATACCGTCGACTTACGTCACGGCTTCAACTGAAACGCACCAAGAATAAATCTTCGTGCAATAACTGTAAGAAGTCGATCTGTAACAATTTTCTTATCTTGCAATTTATAAGGCGACTAAATGACACCGATATTCGAACTACTACGCTACAGGAAATAATGGTTAATGATTTTTCCGATTTAATAAATAAACAACAATAACTAATAAAATTAAACAGCAGCTATTTGTCACCAAAATGCTCTTGATAAACATATTGACCTCAAACAAAGTAGTCAAAAACAACTATTTAAAACTTTAACGATTAGGACTTAAATAGGGAAATGATTCCTTTGTGGAAGATATTAACATTAAGCTAGCCGATGTCGCAGCATCAAGTATATTTGAGCAAGTGCAAATGAACATGTCAGTTGGCTCGCGTGTAGCTAAAATAAACACCTGGGATCAACCAACAGGAGCCTGAACATATGGAGATGCCGGAAAAGAATAATTCATCAGAAACAGTCAAAGCATTAATTCGTTTCTTGTTTTTTAGCAGATTTTTGAATGTTTATGTAAATTAGGATGATAACAAGAACTGCTCTGTCATCTATCTCTCACAAAGATTTACAAACATGGAAACACTGTACATATTTAAAAAACTAACATCACAATAGACACACATACAAGAGAAGTTTTTCTTCGCACTACTCGGAATGAACATTTGTAATGTAGACTACATTTAGTGTGAATACAATTAAATTTAGTAGAAGAGGGATGAAAATGCAAACTGCATAGCATACGTGTATTACCTATCACACATTTGAAAATAAGTTCATAACAAAGACAAGAAATGCAGGGAATGAAGTAGGCAAACAGACACTTAAGTCTCGAGACCCGATGGTTTGGATTAGGTTTTTGAATTCGTCAAAAAACCAAATGTGATTAGAGGTCAGAAAATATATATAAAACGTTGCTGAAGCCACGGAAAGGTTCCATGGATGCATATTAGCCCTCCTCACAGGACCTTTTAATTAAATGGAATGAATGTTTGTGTCAGTATTATACCACATTTATGGGGCAGCTGATTATATTTTCGCGATATTTGGCCACTGGAGGTAGTTGTTCATTTTGATGGTCTGTAGCACCCTTGCGTAGTCTGTTACACGCTGTATAATAGAGAGCTGCTATTGTCAAATTGCCTTGAATTGAATGGAATGGAAATACGAAGTTAGCTAATGCCCAATATATATATCTTGTACTACTGTAATAGTTTACCGACGTACAACACAATACCTTGAGTATTACGTGTGCAAAGTAACATAATTTAATATAAAAGCCACTGAAATACACTGTGTATTTATCTATATCGGAAACGAACTCTTCAAACTCATTTAACTAAAACCAGTACTATATCAGGTCATGAGGAAAGGTTTGGTATTCCTGATATTATTGTAATGTCATGTAGGAACTGATTTCATTGTTTATCTCTTATTATAAATTTGCTAGCTTCTATACTTTGTTTTATCAGTCATCATTTCCCCACCACTCTCTTCTGGGACTGCTTGCCTTTGCTGTAGAACATGTCCAGGAACAAGCCTGAAACCAAAGAAAAAACTATGTTATGACATGCAACCACGAGTTAAGTATACAGGATAGAATTTTGAGATGAAGCAGTATAGGCACTGTTGTAGCTACAGGATATGGTTTTAGGAAGGTATCCATAATGTTTTGAAAAATTTCGATCAGCCTTTCAGATTTTAGAGAAACTGTACAGACAGGAAGAAAATGGCCAATTATCACAAAACTTTTTTTGATGTCTGTCGATCATGTTTCACGTAAGCTCGAAAAAAGTCTGTGGGTACAACAGAATTGAGTGCTCGTTACGGATAAACTGGATAGATATTACTTAAAAAAACCTTGACTTTCATTTTAAAGGAAAATAAAACGCTTTTTCTGGAGTCAGGAATATCTGTTACACTCACAGGTTACACTGATCAAAACAAGGTTTTTGTCACACTGACTATATATGCTTATTCTTACTTCGCTACCTACCTCATTATGAAACACAAATTGTTTTGTTTCTATCACCCATTGAATTGTTGTGACAGCCACCTAATTTGGTGGTAATTTCTTACCTAAGACTCTCTCCTGTAGCTGCAACGGTTACGGTACTTGCGTAATGGCTCATCTCAAAATTTCGCCCATGTGCACGTACATGTGGCGTTAAATGCAACTTACGCCAAACGTCTTATTTTTTTAATAGAGAAGTTTAAGCTAAACTGAGGGAGCAGATGGCGCCAGATTGTCACCCAGTAAATAAATCTAACTGTCAAAGGGTATCTCATACAACTTACCAAACCATTGGTTTTTACTTTTAATATGACCTTAGGACAACTGATGAGGTCTGAAATTCATGTTGTTCTGTTTACGTTATTTTTTATTTGTTCTTCAGAACTATCATTACGGGTTTAATCACTTAACTCGATAGTAGGATCTCTTATAATGTAAACAGATGTTAAAATGATTTATAAATGTCAGCCTGTACTTCGAACTTTAAAAACCCGTTCATACAAATTCATACCTGCAAATACTAGGACAGCTCCGAACCACTGGCGCGGCAGCAGCACGTTGCCGAAAATGATGACGGACATCAGCACCGTGAAAAACTTCCTCGTCGTTGTCACCACGGAGCACGGGAGTGGGCCATATTCTGCCACCTGGAATAATGAGATTAAAATGAGACTTGCGTTAAACTTAATTAAAATCCAATTTTGCTTGTCCATTTTCGTGTTATTTTTGATGTTTTGTTTGCTGCGAATACGTTGAGCTGACCCTGTCTGCTCCTCTGTAAAAGCTTGAGAGTCTATCATCATGTTAGTCAGTCAACCTTTGTGTTGAGTGTATCAGCGGGAGAAGGCCAACTGAATTCGGTGATCGGTGTCCATAGTTAAGTGTTGCGGTATTGGACACTCTTAGTAAAGTGAAAATAAATGTATGTATTGAGTATTCAACAAGCTTGATTCATTCAAAACTAAATTAACCATTACAAACTATTTAAAATAATAAAAGTGCACATTTTCTATGCTTGTAGATTGATTGCAATTCATGTGGAGTTGTTTTTATTTTCAAACCACTAATTTCACTGATCCTGATAGATCAGATTACAGACAGACAAAGCCGTATTTTCTTGTGTTTGAACATCGTAGTTAAGTAGTATCATGACCAGCAGGGAGCAAGGCAAAAAGATACTCAATCAACCTAAGTGAAAAGTGGCCACTGGTGGTACTATTTTAGAAAGCTAATAAGACAAGAAAGTCGTTCCTGCAATTTGTACGTCAAGTGCTTTACATTTATTTTGAGAATGCTTCGAAACACAAGGAAAGTTTTAAGGAAAACTCAGAACATCAGCCAAGAATGATTATTCCCTTTGCAACGCGAGAAAATCAAGCAAAGCCGCACAAATGCCAGCACAGCATGCCTTATAGTTAGATAACAATACCTGTTCCAAAACAGATGATGAATGAGCTCAAGCTTTCGAAATATATCTAAGAAAAGTCTTCACACCACCAGGGCAGTATTGCAGAAGCTGAAAACGAATTTAACAAACTCTTAAAATCGTATCGTCAGCGAAGCCCACAACTAAAGAAGTGCTCACCAAAGAAATATACCATCACATAAGGAAACTAGACGATTATGCTTTATTACAGCCGAAGTGCTACAACAGTAATCCATAAAAGCGATAGCATTCCACAGACAGTTGTTCCAACGGTATCATAGGGCAATCATACAACGCCAAATTATGGAAAATCTCAAGAATCATAAGGATGAAATCATTATACACATCTTATCGTTATATAGACCCATCATAACTCTTCTACCGGTTATCACTATATCACTACGTATTATAAATTAAAGTCCCCCGCGCGGGCAGAGGGTCTGTTTGTTCGGGGTAAACTCAGGAACAACTGAACAGATTTTGATACGGTTTTCACCAAAAGAAAGAGGGATTAGCTGAGAAGATTATATGCTATAATTTAAAAACTTTTTGCGATAGAAAGCTACTTGAATGACGATATTTGAAATTAAGACGTAAAAAATAGTCCTAACGTGGCGTGCGCTGCTTAAATAGTGCCAAGTTACACGAAAATAATGTATCAGGGAATTATTTCTACTAAAAAGGTCTAAAAAAAAAGGCTGCGACAGCATATACCTATCTTTTAAGGTTGACTCACAATAACCATTTATATGATTTTAAAATTTTGTAAAAAGTAGTGCTTTATTTGCGAAGGTGTTTTTGCCGACATAGTATTAATCTTTATCAAAATAAATATGTTAGTCAACTTTAGTGCCTAATTGTGGCTAAAATTGCTTTTTACACTATTTCATTTAGATGATTATCTTAGGAAATATCATAGAATGCAAATAACTCGCGCAACTAAATAATATCATAACGACGACGAGAGCCATTGAGAAGATGACTCTCAATGAGAAAGTACGCTATATGAAGCTGCAATATGATGTACAGCACAATCAACAACATAATTACCAGAAGGGGTAGGCAGAGGTGTACCATTAATAGCACACCCACATTTTGTCAGCAATGTTTAACTCCCATGAGCCTATTACCATCAATCGGACACTTCCAAGCTCAGGGCTACTACTGAGAAATTTCTAATGGAAAAACCCAATAACACCGATCTGTGAATCCAGGACCTCATGCTCAGCAGTAACTCTTCCGACCACTAGAACAACGAGGAAAATCGCTCAGAAAATTTAATATCATCATATCGTTTTGTCAAATCAATGATCCTTTGCTCCTGGTAAAAGCATTGCGAAATAATGATTGAAAACATTTGCAACACCTATGACAAGAACTTTCCGCACGAACGAACAGGCTTTTTAAAACGTGTCTTTTGAATCCCAAAAAAAAGTTGTTAATGGCTTGGTAATTTCATCGATTCACAATAACCGACCCGTGCTATATTACTGAGCCACGAACGAAGCCATGAGTCTAACCTACGGTGCTCAGTCCTGGTCGTTTACCCAATGGTAGGACATTACCAGATTTGCACTTGAAGAATAGCCCTATGGGGTGGCTGGCTGTAAGGTTTTATTTTCTGGAGACTTCCGTTAAATCTTGCCAGTTGACCCAGAGCACCCTTGCGGATAGGCAATAAGAATCAATTGTATTCCCTGATAAATTTTGATGTTCAAAAGTGTTTTCTCTTTGAATATACGAGGGCGGGTCAATAAGTCCGTGACTTTTTGAATTTCTGACCTCTTTACTGAAACAGCAACACTGCTCCTGTCAACAGGCATCTGTCAGTTGACTCCTGTCAAAATTTAAACTTGCTGCGTCAGTTAGTTTGTGTTTGACAGCTATTTTTATCAGACTACTCACTAATTTGAGGAGAAAATGGAAAAAAGTGAATTTCGTGTGCTTATTAAGCATTATTTCTTGCGAAAAAAAACCATTACCGAGACCAAGGCTAAGCTTGATAAATACTATGGGGACTCTGCACCATCGATTTCAATGGTAAAAAAGTGGTTTACTGAATGTCGTTGTGGCCGTACAAGCACTGAAGATGCCGAACGTCCTGGACGCCCAGTTGAGGTCTCTACACCCGAAACAATCGAAAAAATTCACGATATGGTGTTGACCGACCGAAGATTGAAAGTGCGAGAGATTATGGAAGCCGTAGGGATCTCGCATGGCTCAGTGGTTTCAATTTTGAATGATCACTTGGGCATGAGAAAGCTTTCCGCAAGATGGGTGCCGCGTTTGCTCACAGTCGACCACAAACGCAATCGTGTAACAACTTCACAGGAAGCTTTGGCGTTGTTTAATCGCAATATGGAGGAGTTTTTGCGCCGTTTTGTAACCGTGGACGAAACATGGATCCATCACAACACACCAGAAACCAAACAACAGTCAAAACAGTGGGTTTCTAAGGGTGAATCGGCGCCAAAGAAGGCCAAGGTGGGTTTGTCAGCCAATAAAGTTATGGCGACTGTTTTTTGGGATGCACGCGGGATAATCCACATTGACTACCTTCAAAAGGGAAGAACAATCAATGGGGAATATTATGCCAACTTATTGGACCGATTCAATGACGATTTGAAAAAAAACCGACCTCATTTGGCCAAGAAAAAAGTTCTTTTCCACCAAGACAATGCAAGGGTGCACACATGTGCAGTTGCCATGGCAAAAATCCATGAATTGGGCTATGAATTGCTCCCTCATCCGCCCTATTCTCCAGATTTGGCTCCGAGCGACTACTTCTTGTTCCCAAACCTGAAGAAATGGCTTGGTGGAAAAAGATTTGACTCCAATGATGAAGTCATCTCGCAAACAAAGGCCTATTTTGAGGACCTCGACAAATCATTTTTTTTGGAAGGGATAAAAAAATTGGAGAAGCGTTGGACAAAGTGTATAGAGCTCAAGGGAGACTACGTTGAAAAATAAAATTATTTTTTTATCAAAAAATCTGTGTTTTATTCCAAAAGTCACGGACTTATTGACCCGCCCTCGTATGTATGTATAACAAAATTAGTACTTAAAACTATTGTGAGAGTTCCTTCTAGACAAGAAAATATACAATTTGCCATGAATTGCTTTAAATAGGGACTGAATCACAAGCAAGAGCATCACCATTTGTCTGCATTTTCCCAACTTAGTCGGGTTTGGCATTAAGTCGCATGTAGTGAATGCCAGCATTTTACTTCGAGCGTATCTAATCTCTTCAACTCAGTTACTGGGGAATACGATATGCCTCGATGCGAATATAATGGTCTGACTGTTAAAGATCTTCAATCGACAGCCGAGGCCAACAGCGTAACGTACTTTCCGAGAGACGGAGGGACCTCGATATGAAATGTACGGCCAACGATCCGCGAACTGTGCCTCAGAAATCGTGGCTTAATTTCGAAGATCGACCTGTGCGGCCATTATTATTTAGCCACGAGTCCTAACCTACGGTGATTAGACCTGGTCGCTCACCGAGTTGCAAAGTTCCGCCTTGGAGTTTGCCGAAGGGCAAGGAGCAATGGGATGCAACATTTTGGGGTGAAAAGACAAAACAGCGTTCAAAACACCACACTGTCTTCTGCAACGGGAATAATGGACGCCGGTAAAAAGCTGCTAGGCTGAAATGGTAGTGGGCGAGTAAAGGAGAGACGTAGACTGCGACGAATGACGCAGGAAAAGAGTTCTTTGAATGAATTGGGCAACTATTTGCTCAGAAGTTGGACAATACTGGCTAAATAAAAGAAAAGGGGAGTTTAAGCAAGACAAAGTAAAGTAAATCTTAAAAATAACTTTGTTTCGATTCCAAATACACTGGATATTCAGTACACATCGATGAAGTCACATCGTTGGTCCAGGACAGACCTTTCGTCGCAAACAAATGAACAACCAGTACCGCACCGCACAGCACCAATTGAATGTTTCTGGCGCGTTTAATATCAAAACCTAATAGTTAGATTGAATAGTTTCTTATTTGCGCGTTGTCCTGAGTCATTATTGTAGTATTTCAAGAAATATCTTAATACATAACTTTTATGGACCTTGTATTTCTCTTTTTCTGACTCACCATTGCCCTTAATCGGTAGTTCCTGAGATAAGTGTGCTCAAACATACAAATTACTCGTCTCTACACTATTATAGTAGGAGCGTGTAAACATTTAGCGCAATCTTATAATATAGTAGGACAGCCGACTGCAAAATTTCCAACCTACTTGATACCGCGATAAAATGCACAATGGTTTCTCATAAGTGATGCTAAATCCGAATTTGATAGTATGCCACGGCGGAACTTGCCGAACGAGTAACGTGTAAGTGATAAAAATATCTACAGGTGACTAGCTGTTTTTAATATTAGCAATTCTGGTTTAGCAACTAGTTTATTATATCCTCTTCATCGCGTTCCCGCAAAGTTTTGATAGTAATTATATCGACATGACACTTTTTTTTATTTTATTTTTTTTCGGATGTGAAGTCATCAAATGACCCCCTTCTCTGAGCGGAGCCGACCGAAGGGAGTGTTAGACTTCTACTGACTAAAACCCATCCATGTTCCTTCTTTGCCCTTTATGTTCCAGAGCCGCGGTATCTCTTTTGAACAGTCCCGCAGCCCTGGCAGGCATCGGCCCATGCGGACCCGAACATTGTTGCTGACATCTCTTTGAGGCGCGCGTGGAACACTCGCGCGCCGTCGACACGGCCTGTCGTCATAAGACGGCCGGACGGCGAGCTAGCCCATAACTCGCCGTCCACAGGCCCGCGCCTACGGTGGCCGGGAGCCACCACGTGACCCCCGACGCCCAGGGCGTCTCCCGCGGCGGCTGGAACGTGAGGCTCATTCCCTCTCACGTCCCGCCACCTCCACCACCACCACCACCACCCTTTACTGGCATGACTGCTTCGAAGAAGGAGGTGACGGCTTCCCATTCCCTCTCACTCCGGACCATGGCTTGAACCAGGACCGGACGCGAGAGATCGCCGCCGGTCTGCTCCGCTCAAGCGGGGCAGACCTCCACGGTGTGCTCCACCGTATCCGGCCTGAAACAACCGTGTCCGGTGAGGACCTGCGTCAGGCGGTAGGTGAGGGCGCCGTGGCGCCTCTCTAGCCACTCCTCAAAGAGGGGACTTATCGCCACTATGGTGGCGTGCCCTGCACGGGGTTGCGACAGTCGCTCTCTCCATGTCGCCATGAGATCACTCCGGAGGTCTGTCCGCTGAGCGGCAATTTGCCGCGGCAGCGGAGATTCCCCCCGACTTAGTGCCACCGGCTGTCGAGGACCAGTCCTAGGTACTTCACCGTCGACCCGACGCCGATGGAAACCCCTCCTGCCGTCAGTAGGGATCCCGACGGGGGCGCATTGCGAGGCACATGAAAGCACATGGCCTCGGCCTTGTGCAATGCGACCCCGAGATCCAATTGCCGGATCCTCTCTACGACTATCGCAACTCCGCGTATCATGTATTTTCGGCCGCCGCGACGTCCGACCTCCCTTGTGCCAGCACCAGCTTGTCCTCAGCGTAGCAAACCACCCTGCACCACTACCAACACGCCACTAGAGAAGTCGGCACGCAGCATCAACCGTCTGCTGTTTTTTTATGGCTATGCCTAAAAGATTAAGCCAGGTATCATGTCGATATAACTACAATCAAAACTTTGCGGGAACGCGTTAAAGAGGATATACCAAACTAGCTGCTGCAAAATTGCTAATATTCTCCAAACCTACTACTAGTGAAAAAAAAAACTCACCTGTAGATATTTTTATCAGTTACTACCTAACACAGACCTTCATAATGATTATACATACAATACAATAAGCTTTCAGTAATTAAAATGTCCGTAATCTGTACAATTCCAAAATACGGGTTCTACGGATGTTGATTACATAATCTCGTCTGTCAAAGTGTTTCGGCAGAAAAAGCGTTGGCAGACTTATATATTCCTGAAATGAGGGTTCATATATGAGGCACTGGAATTGGTTTCATGCTGGTATCAGATGGGTATATTTAGGAGTCCCGATGGTCACCTTTGAGAGCGTCTGCCAAGCAATTCCGGCAAAAAAAATACTAACAGATTTCGCTTTTCTGTATCTACCAGTAAATTTCTAACTAATGCCGTAACTATTATTTCAGTATCAGATGGGTAAAGTAACGCCCACTTTTTCGCACCGGAAATGTCTTTTTTCTTTTATTTTCGGCAAGTTCCGCCGTAGTAGACTATTAAATTCGGACTTAGCATCACTTTTATGAGAAACCATTGTGCATTTTATCGCGGTATCAAGTAGGTTGGAAATTATGCAGTCGGCTCTCCTACTAAAATATGAAACAAAAAAAGCCTGACGTGCTGTCCACCCCACCGTACCTATTATAGATATCTGCTTAAACTTTTTAACTCATCCATCCTGCAGAAGTCATCGGCTATAGAGAACTGCTACCCGTGCGAAGCCGGGGCGGGTTGCTAGTTTTAAATAAAATATATATAAAAAAAATTGAAAAGCAGATTTTCGCTCAACCCATCACGAAATCACACATAAAGGCAGGAGGACCGCAGGGCTCTATCTTGATACACAGATATATATATATTCATATACACAGCTGACCTACCAAATACAGACAATGATATAAAGATTCAATTAAAGTTTCGCAAATAGTACAAGAACGCTTCGATAAAATAAACACATGGAAGGAGAAATGGTAAAACCAATATTATATTCTGTAAGGAGCTATGAACTCTAAGGAACTGACAAATCAAAATTAAATGTAGAGATCCCACAAAGACACCAAAATAAAGTTCTAAAAACTATAACAAAAGCTTCGTGGTTTACCAAAATGTCTAAATAACATGACGAACTCAAAATATAGTTAAAAAAAGAGGATTGAGCACAGAACAAAACTACACGATGCGCATTCCTAAGCACGTCAACAGCCTGGCTTCTGTAGTGACCAAGGCACTAGAAAATTGTCAACTAAATAAACTGCACACAAGGGACACAACTTGATCTAGTCAAGGAACAAGAAGAGGGTAGGCCCTCGCTGGAGGACCGTACTCGAAACGCAAACAAAAACAAAACGGATCCGGATCAAAGGGTTGCGATTGCAGGATTTAAATTGAATTTAAAAAAAAAACATTATGTTGCCGGCCCATTACATATTTAAGTAACTTCTATTCTGGATACACACTGTACTGCACTACATTTACAATTACACTTTTCTTCAGTTATATTTTAAGTCCGTCAAATGGACGGGCCTATTGTCATCAACCAGACACAAATGTAAACTCCGAATGGCTACTGAGAAATAATGGAAAACTCAACCCTGGGATTGCACCCAGGACTTCAAGCTCAGCAGTACGGCTGTTTGGAGTTACCGTTTGCTATATTTATACTAGATTTTTATTCTTACCATATAGAATATGAACATTTGCCCCAAAGCGCCGACGATGGCTAGTCCAACGAGGTATATTATGACTTCTGGATATGTCGACACAAAAACGACGAACTTGAATATTTCACCGCTCAAAAAGACGCCCACCGATAGAATCAGCGATGACCTGAAACGTTACAATAAAAAATGGTGGTGGAAAACGAAACATTCTCATTTTTTCAAGGGTATTAAACGGTGCGATTTAAGGTAAGGTCAAACCGGTAGCGATAAACTGCGGACGCAGCTCCGGATAACTCTGGACCCTCACAGCTAATGTATGGAAGTGTCTGATGTCTACAGCTAGTAAGCAATGGGACAAGACAAGGCTATCGCAGCGCGCAGCTGCCGGGCACGAGGCATCGCCCCCTGGCCGCGGTAGCCTTCTCTTGGCCAGTTAATACGGCCCCGTCCTTATGTGACCTAGTAAGCAATCTGTCCGTGACCTCTATAGAGAATTTTGGCGCTCGACAATGACAACAATGACGATGCCAGGGGGCGTTGTTAGTAAATATTTTGTGAAAGTATTTCGTGAAATTATATTTAAAAAAAAAACAATGCTGAGATGTTAGCTCCAAAGATTTTAGACGCGCGCTTAAAGATCATTTGTATCATAAATATTTTGACCATGGACATGTTGCACGGTCGTATTCCTCTAAATCTAACAAATGTGAATGCAATGTCCTACTAATGTTTTGCTGTTTGTTTGCACACATGATCAGTGGTTATTTATTACCTACTACATTTTCCGCCTCTTATCCGCTTTTGACTTATGTAAATACAAAATAGGTTTTAGTCTAAGGAACTGACCATTTTTGTCTATAGCAACAAAAACGATTTGACCCTCAGGTGTACAGTAAGTTTACGCAAGCAGAGCCTGGGCACGACATGAGCAGAGCAAGCATGAGCAAGATGGATGTAAATTTCGCAAAACTCAAGTAACTCATCCGCAACTCAAAATAATAAACATTTATAATTATGCTTTTTGTTTGTTAAGCCCAGCCGTAGTAAATATTAAAAGGAGGCAACCTACCACCAGTTTGTATTCATCATCATAGCATAAGCTGAAGGCGCAGATTCACTCTTGATGCGCTCCTGAAAACAGTTAAATATATTGTTGATTATAGAAAGTAAATATGTATTTCGGAAAAAAATGATTTAACTTTTTTCTACAAATAATAGTGGAGGGAGAGCTGGATTTCTAAACTTTAACATTAAGTTTAGAAATCCAACTGCTACCCAATACCATGTTTAAGCAAAGTGAATAAAATGTTGACATAGTATAAACAAACGCACATCTGTCGTAACCCTGACCTGGAGCTAGCCTAGTGTAGTACAGAGTTACAACATAATAAGAGATCATCTTACTTACACAGTCATCACAGTTCAAAAGCTGTTATAGTGATTTCTGGCTGCCTATTTATTTATTTTATTACAGAGTGAAAGATAAATTCTCATCTTTATTACAAAACTACAGCTTATATCTGACAAAAACCCCCACAACTCTTCAGTAGCGAAGCGTCAATTTTTGTAAGGGCGAGGTAAGCCGGAGTACATTATTTTTAATGTGATTATATTATTTGTCTATATAATACTGACTGTGCCATTTTACAAAGAGAAGCACTGCACGATTGTGGATAATATAATTTACACATTTTCAACCTTTTACAATGAATACCATAGCTTGAAATTAAGAGATATTGTGCAGGCAGAACATTTTGACTCTGTTAAAGTCAGTAACAGACATTTAAATTGTCACTTTAGAAAATTGCCACATATAAGTTTTGTTTGTGACAGTATATTATCAGTTTTGCTGTACACTATGGCCCATTGTCAACACTTGCAAGAAAATAAACCTTACCTGTACAGCACCAGTCAACCCATCCATGGTCAGTGACAAAAACAGCAGCATTTCCCCAATTCCCATTCCGGACGACTCTTCCACAGATTTCTTGCCTTGGTCTTTGTACATAAACATGACTATGCCAAGTACTATCAGCAGCACAAAAATGTACTTCTTCGTTGGGTAGGACTTATGTCCGATGAGAACACCAAGTATCATCACTGGTATCGGCTTTGCTGCTTTGCCAACAACCTGAAAATATTATTAAAGAAACAAATAAAGATATAATAAGTAAGAAGTAAATACTAAGTATTAACATGCCCTGTTACCTCATGAAAAACATATGACATAATCTGCCTAGTCTTTTCCAACTAAAGGGTGCCCACTGTCCGGTGGCAGAGTTAGGATTTAAATTTCGAACTGTGCTTATACCATTGAGCGGAGGGGCGAGTGCGGGGCCGTGTTTGATTTGTCATTCGTGAGGGTTATTTAATCGGGCTGTGGGACTGTTTGACAGAGATACCGTGGCCCTGGAACGCAAAGGGCAAAGTAGGAACATGGATGGGTATTAGTCAGTACAAGTCTGACACTCCCTTCCGCTCCGCCCAGAGTGGGGGGGTCATTTGATGACATCCCAAGAGAAAAAAAAACAAGGGTTATTTAATAACAATGTCGCAGTGAACTGGTGAACAATGTGTGTTCGCAATCAAAGCATTTTCAAGGCAAATGATTCTTGAGACCTGTATACCATACATCTAGACGGCATAAGAACACTCTTGTATTTGAGTAGTTTGTTGTATCTTAGTTTACTGTTTCGACTGAGTATCCAGGATAGGCAAGTGTATCAAAGTTTGAGTTTTTGTCTCTTAGTTTTGATAAGGTGTCTCCAGGTAAGGCATTGGTCATATAGTCCAAGTTCTCTCACACTGTCTTGGTGAGGGAGTGTAGTATTTCTTTCTTTCTTGTTGCAGTGTGAACATAACATGTACTGATATTGATGCGCCAAAACAAAGAAAATGAGCAATTTTTTTTTCAAAAATTCTTCCGTACAGAAGGTACGGGCAGGTAAAGTCCAGATGAGATCTAAAAAGCCAGATCATTGTGGATAGATGTTAACCACAATTTCATCAACTTAGACTGGAAGTCAACAAATTATGCAAAAACAATGTTTGTCTTTATGTTTTTTATTTACTCTTTTTGAACTCTATAAAAGTCAACCATACAATAATAGTATTGTAGTGGTTTAAGCTGTGCAAATATGGATAAAGTTTTTAAACAATAGACCATTATTTGTAGTATTTTATATATCTTAGTAAGATTAAAATTATTTCAGATTTACACCAACCAGTTTGTCTCTGCATCACCCAAAGGTGGACTGGTAGAAAATTCCTATAGAATTAAGTCTACTCTGTACTTTGTGCTTGAAGTGATAAATAAATTACCTGTGTTGGATAGTTGATCCATTGCAGAGCCATGTTCGAACAGACCATTGCGAGGAGGTACGTCAGGGCTGACGAGAAATAATATACTGTTCTGGTTGTATCCACTTCCCTCTTCCATGATAGCTGAAATGAGACAGATAGTTCTATTACCATTTTTTAAAGAAATACTATTTTATTTTATTAAAATGTACATGGTTTTCAAACCAAAAGAAACAGCAAAGGGAAAACATAACACAGAATTTTGATAAGCATCTTTCCAAGGGGTATTATGTTATCTAGTAACTGGGTTGAGAAGGTCAGACAGGCTGTCACTCCTTGTCGAATCCTGGTATTCAGCTGCATCTGGTTAGACTGATAGGAATCAAAACAAAAATATCAAAGTTATGATCTCCTTCCTAGTTGCAGGCATATTACCTCAACAACACTAATTCAAAAATTGACAATAACATTACAATTTAATTTTGATGATGTAGTCCATTGAACATGGAAAGGTGGCCTGATTTAGGACTCGAGGAGTGAGACTGTTACGAAGGTATCAGTTGATTTATTTTTGTTGGTTATTGATAAGATTTACTGCTACTGTAGTTTTAAAAAGTTGTCTGTCCAGTTATAGTCCCAAATGCCTTTTAAAAGAAAGGGATCTAACAGGGCTCGAAAGTCTAATAATTAAGGTATGGTATAGGTATGATAGAAAGACTTACCATGAGAAGTTGGACGAAGACGTAATTCACCACACACTGTATTAGGACCAGTGAAAGTGAACACGTGAACTTTTCATTATTTTCACCATATTTACCCCGCGTTATTTTCTCTTGTAACATTCCATAAATAAAATAACATACAAATATTGCACCCGCATAAAACAGAAACCTAAATTCGCTGCTGCTTTTAGACATTTCGGTAAAACGATTGTGCCACGCAGAGACTGTAAGTAAAAAATAAAGTGATACAATAATCACAAATTATTCTACAATTTTATCGTAAGTTTCCAACAACTATTAACTGCAATACCTTTATTTACGGAAGGACTCAATTTAAGCAAATTTTGATTTTGCGAGACCCCAATGTCCACTACTATACTTGACATAAGCCTTAAGCACAGAACGAAAGATATATTAATCTATGCACAGAACTTCACAGAAGCAAACAAACTTCGAAGCCGAACTGCATTTCAATCAATTCAAAATCAAACCAAGGTAGAAAAGTAGATTTGATACACATATATCTGTCCTCTTTACTCAAAACCAAATAGAAAGAGAATACTAGTTAAGCTGTCATTCGTCCACGTGTTCTTGACAACAGTTGACAACAAGACAAGTTGGGATTGCTGGAAAATATCGATAGATCGACATATCGATATTTATTTAACGTGTTTTCAAATGTTTTGGCGAGTTACCAGGTCCTGAACGAAATATTGAATACCAACTCAATTCGTATCTCTCCACAAAAAGAAAATGTAAAACTTGACTGGTTTGAATTTTTTTTTGCACTTCATTCATGCATCGCATATTCGCAACCACCACAATCTTACCACAACTATAAAACCTAACTACTTTAAAACATAAGCTTTAAAATGGTGTAAATGCATTGTTTACTATTTTTTTTTTTATTTATCTTTTCTTCATAAAAAAAAACAGAAAAAAAAGCATTATAGAAAATAGCACATCGCGGTATCGGGAACAGGGTCCAAGCTACCGGCGCGCGCACAGGCAGTCTGGGCACTTGCCCAGGGCCGCACAATACAAGAGGGCCCCAAGTTCATATAAGTGTAAAGGCTAGTGGCGGTCAAATAATACTTTACTTATTCCAGGCGGAATACTGTAATTTTCGAGCTAGCTTCGCTCGCTTTTACAACGCTACCATTACAATTTCTAAAATAAAAATAATTCAAACCTAAATTTTTTGTCAGTCGTTATTCGACAAAATCTGTTTTCAACGCAGATACATCGATGCTTTTTACCCTTCTGGTGACACCCTTACGACAAGTCCAGATTATAGACAGTAGTAGTATCCAGCACGTCTCAACCAAAATGTTGTAATTTTGAAACCCAGCCTTTTGATCTAAAAACTATGAAACTAAGATGGCTTGCCACGAACATCAAAAGTGAAGCCACAAAAACTATGCTCCTGCAAGTAAATATACACGCTCACGCACACAACTACACTAAAACCATGCTCATCGCTATGTACGTAGCACGCTCATCGCTACGTACCTACGTGGAACGTAGGAGCGATGAGTTTGGTTTTAGTGTAGGTGGAGTTAGAGTTTATCTTCATTTGTTATGGTTTATTTATTTTATGTTTTAGTTTTGAAAATCTAGCCCCGCTTTACGGGTCTCTCGTTACCGCCCACAACTTTTAAAAAAACCTTACTGTAAGCCCGATTTTGTTAAATAATCTGTCACTCTACCGTCCATCGTCACCGAAATCCTCTTGCAACTTAATACAAACTGAACCTATCCGAGTCGGAGTACCTAGGTTTCTTTACTAAATTGTCTAGCCATATTCTTATATTTCTATACCTATATGAAAAGGTACGAAAATTCAAGACCTTATACGTTCCTGCATTCCTAGTTATTTTATATTAAAATAATACTACCATTGTAATGTTGTCATTTACCAGGTTACTGTTAATTCTGTCGCAGCAGATGTTATAAGGTTCTGTAGCAATATGGCTACAGAACAGCCGCCCTAATCATTTCTTCTGTAGGTACCTACCGGTAGATAACGGTCGGTGTAGTGAAATTACGAATAAATAATTAAAGTTGACATGGGTAAGAGGTAAGGGTATTTAGGGGACCTGAAACCGCAAAATGGGATGAAAATAAAAACAGACAAAAAGAACTTAGACAAAGTAAAAAATATGTAGTATAGTTTTTCAATCTTAGTCGCGTCAGGGCACTGCTAGTAAACGGCAGATATTCTTTTCTTCTTTTTCATATTTCCAAAACGATGATTTGATATTATTGTTTTACCTACGTTGCCTAGGTAACTTTTATGTTTATTTTTATTATTTCATTTAGAGAGCGGTCCATCATCGCGACGACGACGCCGCCTGTATAAAATTAATATTTGTTTATAAGTATTTACTTAAATTATAACAAACCTGAATATACTTCACCGGTTTTTTTCCTTATCACCTCCTGACCCAAAATATCCCAGAAAAACTGTCCAATTATAAAAAAAATACTGGAAAAAAAAAAACTATTCGTTTACTTATGATTTTGAATATGTAACTTATGTTGAAACATTTTGATACTAGCTTGTTTTATTAACGTTCTTGGATATAAATTGTTTTATGTTGTATTTCATTTAAACAATAGATCAAAATAAATTATATTGTGTTTTTCATTTATGAGTAAGTCAAGACAGGGCTGTGCAGCTGGCTATCTACTTACTGGTCAGACAAAGTTTAAGCGAAGAAATTGACAACATGAAATTAATTATAATGCTTCCAAGTAGGTGTAATAAAATTTTGGTTTATAGGAGCCAACTAGGTATGTACATAACAAGACTTACATCATTGTTTTTATAGAACTTAATGTAGCGCCATCTGCCCTAGTTTTACACTACTTTGTAAGATAGGTTTTGATACCCCGTGGCAACACAAGAGGGATGCACATGTTAGTTAAGAGTAAAGAATACTATTTTTGATTTAACATGGGTATTAAAAAAATCCACAACCACAACTGTTTTCAAAATTATATTAGATAACCTTGTTGTCATTTGATTTTCCAAGAGAAAAAACAAATTCGTGTACAGTTGACTTTTCGACGTTGAATATAACATTAAAATAGAATATAGTGTGTGGACCAATTTTATTTAATTAATTCCGTAAGAAGTTATTCATCAGTTGTTATGTCAACTCTATATTTTATCTGTAACCACTGGATTCCAATTGGAACTCGGTAAAACGGAACGCAGTAAAAGGCGTCTACAATGATTACCAAAAGCAACTCTATCGTGTTGCACAAAGGCTTACTCTACAACACGGGTTATGGCCTTCAATTTTACAAAAAAAATGCTTTAGCTACGATGTAGAATAGGTAAACGTAAAAGGTTATTTTTTATTGTTACTTTACAGACGGACGATTTCCGGCCAAAAGTAGAATTTAATATCACGTACCTAATAATTCAATATGTATTAATTTTACCACGAAGATTTTACAAAGTTCTCAATGCAACTGTTGGAAGTTATGTACTTTAGTAAGTATAAGTTGGTAAAGTTTAGTCCAAGTTGTGATTTACTTGTGTTCAGTGTTGTTTAGTTCGTGTATAAAATTTGGATACTTATTAATTATGTACTGACAAAGTGTTAATCGTTGTGAATGACAGTAACAATAACGTAAAGTTAGTTTTTCAAGTGATAATTCTTAGCATGACATAATTGCGGCAAATTCAAGTGTTTGTGAGTGATCGTTACAGGAATAATTTTCTAGTATGACTCATGGTCCGGATAACAATGGTTTCTGTTGTTATAACATGAACTTGTGTTATTGTAACTACATCTTGTATTTGTTGCTCAGTGCGACAAAGTTTTTTAAATGATATTCCAACGGTAACGGAACACAAAACTTTTTTTAAAGTAAGTCAAAACTTTTTTACCTTCTAAGAATGAATTTACTGATTACTGCTATTTGTCATGTTCTTGAATATATGTGTTTAGAACAACCTCAAATGCTTGTGCTAATTACCTAACATGTGACAAACGTACCGAGCTATTTAATTAAAAGGACGAGTGGCGTCATTTTAAAAGTCAATAGGTACTTAATTGCATAAACTAGGTAGGTACCTATGTACCACTAAGCACTAACTTAATTTATCAATTTGCTAGAGCTGTAGGTTTATGCGGTAGGTAGACTAGAGAGTCAGTCGTTCTTCTCTAAACAAATGATGGGCAGCTCGGTTTTTATGCATATAATTTGGAATTCAATTCTGATTTTGAATATAAGTTTTCTTTGGTCAACATCTTGGTATTCTGCGAATTTTCGTAATTTTGATTGAGACAGAAGACAACACATGGACACGATTTGTGCAACTAGACCTATTAGAATGATTCAAGACAGTTATTCGCAGCGGTCTGTTGGTTTGCACCTGGCAAGAGTGCAAATAACGTAAAGTTCCTTGGTCACTTTCATGACTCCACCCTGAATTGGATTACACATCTATAGTAGGTACTGACGCGACGTGTCCGTGAACTAATATTTACTTTCAAAAGGCTTGTGGACTCTGCTAACTAAAACTGCCGGGCATGTGGGGTGTCTTTCCAACGCGTTCAATTTACAGGCCGTCACCGCCGCCGTCATGTCAGCGCGCAGACGGCGACGGCGACGATCTAATTGACGCCGCGCTGCAGCGACAATTAGATCGACTCCTTGGAGTGATTCGCTTACAGCTTTGTAGGTATATGCTTTGGCGAGAAGGGTCTCGCATACCGTATTTCAGCGTAACTTATGCCACCACGTTACTTTACGTTACGTTCACGACGCGACGTGACTTCCTCGTTGGTCTAGAGGTCGCAAGCGCGACTGCTAAGCTTGAAGTCCTAGGTTCGATTCCCGGGTCGAGCAGTGTTATTGGGTTTTTCCTTAAGGAATTTCTCAGTAGACTATCTGTAAACTATCTGTGAGAAAGGTTTTTGTCCAATCAATTTTGCGACCGCATTTCTCTTTCACATAAGGTCCACGGCTCATAACTGAGAAACGTCGCAAAAGCCACGCATGACACACCGTTCGCCGTAGGACCGTTCCGCTTTTGCTTGTCGACATTTCTATGGTCTCGGTCTTCGTCTTTATAACAAAGATAACAAACCACGCAACTTGTACTAGTCAGTATATGAGATCCTCTCAGTGCAAATTGTTGCCGTGTGGCTGTTTACTAATTCAATGACCAGCACCCATCTCCTGAATAGCATAATAAAGTCTCCCGAGCCTTGTGTTTGTATATAGCTTTAGTTGACACGTGAGCATGCCGAGCACCCGTGTCATCATCTTTCTCCGATCTTACCCCAATTTATTTGGCATGTCTCCTTTTTCCATACTTCTCTATTACTCGTCATCTCATCTCCTTTCAAGCCATTACATCCTTCGCACAGTTCATGTATCGTTTCTTACTTAGATCTTCTTTAATGGCCATCCACATTCATACTCACTTCCACAAGACTCACGCCATTTCCCTCATCCCATGGCCACCGTGATAACCGATTTCCAAACAACTTTTCAGTCACCGGCGCCACTTGCAGACCAACACCCGTCTGCCGGGTGCTAATTAAAATACGCTAATAGGACTCTCAAAAAATAAACTGTTATCGCAAGGTTTAACATAACATCCATATCTTATTACCTAAACCACATAAAAAAATAAATTAGTGTAAAAAGATTTTAGCATTGTAGGCAAACTAACATAGGTACCTACCTATTTAATGTTCACTGAACGTCCAAATTAAAATTTTGCCTTTAAGGCACGTTGTTACGTATCCTTAAGGCTAAATTGATAGATGTGGATTAATACCGGCACGAGGCACTAGGATCTAGGAGCTAAAGAGCTAAGTCGTCAGAACCATCTATTGTAGTGCTTCTCACTATATGACTGATTTCTTGAAACTAGACAAATGACAATCGCTACCGGAATTTCAATAGGATTCATTAAACTTTTCGGTAGCATAAGTCAAACCCCTGATAGCATATCACTTTGTCCTTATCTATAGCTCTTTACTCCTTTGCTCCATGGGCCATGGGCCCTTCGACAAACATAAAAAATCCTAACCCAGGCCTAAAATCTGAATGAGTATTGCGCATTATTGTGTGGTTTTCAAACAAAACTTTATGAAATATAGAGAGTTTTTCTAATATTATTTTTCGCGTGCAGTATACCACAAGATAAATAAACTCCATCAGCAGAGAGAGGGATTATGTTATCATATTATGTCAACAACCGTTTCTAGACAACCTTTAGGACATTAGATAGAACTGGACCACTGCACCGGGTGCTCTTCCGAGAGGAAGTCACCGGGCAGATAGCGGAGATAAGCAATAAATTATAATATAAATAAATAAATAATAAAGTGATGTTCTCAACAATAATTGTATTATATATAATTTCCTGTAAACTCGAATAATAAGATTAAAACTAACCAACACCAGTCTCAATCAAGGCATAAATAGGTTTCGATAGGTTTTGCGATTAACTACGTAGAGCGGCTAGACTATTAAAAAGTTATTAGTGTTTAATTAACCACAAATATTTAATGGATTCTGATATTTTCTTGGGGATCAACTCTAATGTCATTTTAGATCGTAGACCGTATTCTATGTCAGTGATATTTATTTTATTAACTTACCGTACGTTTGAGTAAATTATACACATTCAACAGCAGATGATAAAGATTTATTTTTTCAACTGAAGCCCGGCCTTCTCGCGGGCCTGTGGACGGCGAGTTATGGGCTAGCTCGTCGTCCGGCCGTCTTACGACGACAGGCCGTGTCGACGGCGCGTTCGTGTCCCACGTGCGCCTCAAAGAGATGTCAGCAAACAAGTAGGGGTCCGCAAGGTCCGATGCCTGCCAGGGCTGCGGGACTGTTCGAAAGAGATACCGTGGCCCTGGAACACAAAGGGCAAAGAAGGAACAATGAATGGGTTTTAGTCAGTACAAGTCTGACACTCCCTTCCGCTCCGCCCAGAGTGGGGGGGTCATTTGATGATTTCCTATCCGAAAAAAAAAAAAAAAGCCCGGCCTTCTGTTGGCCTGTCCATCAGTGACTGACTAGCCTGAGGCTGAGAGTGGTCGGAGGCATTTATTTATGTTAATGATACCTAGCTATCGGTATTTCCGAAGCGCCCTCGATGTGACTATCCGCATACCAGGGTCACGGCAATTAGGAATAACTTTTGTAAACTGTTTTTAGTTAACGAATTTTTCTTCTTAACTAACTCCAATGATTAAAAGCGCTTAACTCATAGTATCTGGATTGAACTCAACATCACAATCATGGAGCAGGATTATTTCCAGGAGGGTGTATTTTCAGCTTCATGAAAAGAGCTTATCTACGATTCCATAACGAATGTGGTAGGTTTTCGTTTGTCAGTGTCGATTCATACAAGAAGTAACTTTTTCAACTTATACAAAAAAGCCTAGCCAGTAGAGCAAAGTCAGGATTCAAGAAAGAACAGAGCGATTAGAATTTAGCACCCGCCTCGAATTTGATAGATTTACTTTTGTCTAACTAATAGTACAGAAATTGTGTTATTTTGTAAAGATGAAGTCGGTTAAAAAGCGTTTGTATTAAAAGAACACAGAATGTCAGAGTGAGCGAAGTGGGTTTTGAGGGTTTACCCTTCCCCCCCCCACAAATCTGCCTAGTCGCCTATGGCCCTGCCGAATACACGAACACTTGTTTGTACGTATATATAATAAAATGAAAACTACCTAGGCTTTTGTTAACTAAAACAGTTAATTTAGAATCAAAAAAATACACGATTCATTCTTTATTCATTATCGTCGCTGTGGTCGCCACGAGCATAACTTTGATAGCTTATCTCGGAAACGTGACGCTTTAGAAGATTTTGTCTCAAACAATACTTGTTCATATTGATATCAGCTATTGATTGATACAGGTTTTGTGCGTGGCTAATCAAAGCAAAGTTGTGCTGAAAATGCCATTAGTAAATGGACTTTAACTTTGATAGCTCGGATCTCGGAAATGTGACACTTCAGAACATTTAGTTTCATACCAAACTTCTTTGTATTGATGACAGCTATGGATTAATATAGGTAATGCGCGTGGCTGGAACTTTGAAAAAAAAAATGGCGGAGGTTAGGCCAGCCAGGCTTCATACAAAAATCTTCCAAGCCCTTTAAAAATCCATTTTAATATTTCTTTTGTAATACAAGCGAGCTAGTGCTCGCCTACATAGTGAAGTGAACCCTTCTGTAAAATTTTACGTCCTTTGCGCCAGTGCTGTGCGTTAATTATGTCAAACAGTGGGAATTTTATTGTTGACAAAATTCTAAATATTTTATTTAACACTAGCTTTTGCTGGCGGCTTCGCCCCCGTTTTGTACAGAAAATAACCCACGAGGACGTTTTAAATGTAGCCTATGACACTCGGAGGTAATGTTGCTTTTCGTTAGTGAAAGAATTTTTGAAATCGGATTACCCTTACATACAAACAAATACCTCTATAAAATAAGTATCTTTAGACAGGTCTAGATGTGCACTTATGAAACGTCAAAAGGTAGGAGCACGGTTCGGGTTGGCCGTTTCCTATGGAGAAGAACCGGCAAGGAACTCTATGGTTACTCTATTAAAAATATTTGGTTTGACAATGTTATTGTGTTACAGTGTGAATACTTACTTAAGAATGGTAGGACAGCATAGATTGTTGTTTTGTGTTATTGTTTGAGCATATTACCACTCCTTGACTGAATAATGTCACCTTCTGAATTTTATGACGATATTCACAATAACCTGTATAGTCAATGACATTGTTTAAATTGTATCCAACAGAGTTGTTAATCACACGAATACGTTTCTGAATTCCACAATTAGTCAGGCTTTGTCAGACACAGTAACTTAATAATAGCAAGAGTTACACTAAATTCGGTTGCAAAAATAATACAATGCGCGAAAACAATTTTCTGAAATAGATGCATACCTAGTTAGTGCTCCACCTGCCTGGTAGTAAGCCCGGTGACATCCAGTATTGGTAAGTATTATAAAAGCTTTCTTATCTCTATAAAATTTGCAATTTGTTTTGCAAAAAAAAAAAAAACTTTGTCACAAAAAAAAAATACCACCTTCCGAAAAATAAACATTGAAATGTGAAAAATACTTTACTTTCGGAAGCCGGTGACTTCTTGTCATCGACTTCCGAAAGAAGATAAAGTTATTTTCCACCTTTATGTGTGATTTTGGATGTCTTTTTTATTTTAGTAAAAAAGGATCCCATACGAATTCCGGGATATTACAATTAAATTCCTTTAAGACAAAGTGCATCTCATGACAACATTAATAAGCCCAAACACGGCTCGGATACATGGTTTTTACGAACTTCCGGTGCCTACGTTCCGGCTTCATCATCAGATCAGTTCTATGATACCATTTTCATCAGTACCATTTGTTTAAATTTGCTTCGTCAGAGTCGGTTCTCCGCATCTTTATCGAAATATCCTATCGCCACCCGTGAAATACTTCTTGAATGCTGTATCTACATCCCTAGTATTCCTATATTTCCTATATATACAGTTAATCTGCACTCTGCACCGTACCGTATTAAATATCTTCGAGACAACTTGCCACTAGCTACGACGCGGACGCGCTGCATTACAAGGTGATATAACTGCTCTGCAAAACATTTGAAGTTTTTGTAAGTTAGTAAGGTTGTCTGCAACTCGAGGAGTCAAGATCGCCTTGTCTACTAAACTTTTTAACTTACTTACTAGGTAAAAAGACGGGATAATATAAATCGTTTATGGACATTGTTTTTTCGCTTAAAAGACATATTACATAGACTCTACAGTCTACGCTGTTATTGGCCTATTTAGCGGGACGGTAGCGGAATGGAATTGTGAGTACATTTTTGTTTGTGATGTGGTATTGATTGTCGTATTACGGATTGATACTGTAAGCCTCATCCCCACTATTGGCAGTGGACTCGACTCGAGTTTTGGATTCTCCAATTTTAGGCGTCGAATTGTCTATGGTATCGGACAAATTCATGCCTAAAGTACCACCTTCGCGGTCAGTTGGCATGATCTGTTAGCAGGATAAACATCAAATAACGATCGTCGAACCTGCAAGTTATAGTCAAAGACCGCTAAGAAACGCTACAGCGTTTTCGCGGAATGACTGGTTAATCCTAGGTTTGACGAATGACTTTCGGCAAACCCCAAAATGAAATTCCCGTTTCTGCCTTTGACTGATGTATTTTAAGGCTAACCTAGACGTAAATTAACTTTTTAGTCAAACGTCAAATGAAAATAATCTGTTTCGGACTTTGCCTAGTCTAACGCTGACAAATTCATCAAACATAGATTTTTACTGCACAGGTTTATATTATGTCACGTTAGCCTAACTCTTCGCGGCCGTCTGATAAATCCATTTGTTATTCCATATTTTGTGTATTTTTTGTGTTATGTTATAAGTACCGGATTTACTTTCATAAGCATTCGTAAAAAGCTATTACTTTGAAATTACAAACAGACATCACTTGAATTTTATTATTTGTAAAGTTAACAAGACTTTTCATTCACATAGTAATTAATCGCACTTGAAGATCACTTCGATTTGCTTCGTTGTATAGCCAAAATCAGACTGATTGCTCCCGCAAACCCGATGGCTATTTATATGCCGACTGATCCTTCAAGACAATTTCACAACTTTGTCGAACCTTCTTCACACCTCAATAGTGCAACATTCTAAGATTATTCTCGAATCTTCTACACAGTTTCTTAGTGTAACATTCTAGACTCGAACTCATTCGATTCTCGTTTGAACGCCCTTAGCCCTTGCTCGGTGCTGATACTGAATACTTTTGTAATTGGGCTATATTGCCTGAAAATTGTTATTTTAGAACTTTGTCTGTACTTCACAACAGTTGGTGATACAACTTTGAATGCTGAGATATAAAAAATTTTTTGGCGATAACAAAAGCGTTTGAAAAGATTGGAGGGCAGCATTACATGACCTGTAGGACATGACGGGGTCTACACCGTCATGACGGGGTCTACCCCGTCATGTCCCATAACTCACAGACACTGTCCCGCAGATATTAATATTAACAAAATCATTCCAGTTTAATCGAGAACTGGTGGGAGCCTTTTTACTAAAAAAGTTGTCAATTAGAGATAGCTATGCAGTTCTTAGATGCACAATCATGTTGAAAAAGTGTTGTGAAGTTTAGTAAGTCACCTCCATTTTTCATCACAGGCAGGTACATACCATAGATTAGATAGCAAGATAATCCTCTGTGAAATAGCATTATTGGCTAATATGACATCGTGACATGGAAGAGTTGCCTTCCGTGCAATGAATGACGGCCATCCAAACCTTGGAAAATGGTATTGCCAGGTGCGGCACTTGGCAATATCATTTTTCCCTTTTACCTGCGTGTGCTTCGTTTGACCAGATGTATGAACTTGGACGAGGCCAAAGGATATGTAAGGATCGTAGCTAGTGGCGTTCTACAATTTTTGGCTACCTCCATGGGAAAAAAGCATGAGTTTATGTACCATACATATGTATCTAAGCTTAGTAAAGATACTCGACTAAACGGATAAGTAAATTTTTTTATGAATTTAATTTAGGTCGATTATAAATATATATGTAGTCGTTAAGTTGTCCAATTCTGTGGCAACGGGGAAATTAGGTAAACTTAATATAAACCAGATCCCATTTACAACACCTTTATTTAGTTAGAAGAGCACTGAGCACTGTATCTTAAAGTAGGTTCTAGAGTCTTAAGGTTTATCACTGGTCTTTGGTATAGGTAAGTAGTTAGGCAATGCCCAGATTTGGTGTCCTTTAGTGGACACCGTAGATGGCGCACGCAGTCTCCGGCAAAAGGTGGTGCGGGCAGTGGTCGGTAGCGGCCACGTGCCCCAGGGCTGTAGATTGATTCATGCGAAGTACTTTACGGCAACACTCGCCGAGGCTCCGATAAGACGAGTGGAGCGGTGTCGTGGGTCAGATGTTGGTGTAGTGGTGGACGCTGTTAGCGCACCCACATTAGTCCAGCGGTAACTTGGAACTCCTAAGTCAATGTGTCTAATGTAGAACGCTGGCGATGAGCAGAAAAAAGGGAATCATTATGCCGAGGAAGCCATTTATGTAGCTACAAGCTGGGCTCTGTGAGCTTCGCCTGCTTGAAGTTAGCGGTGTGAAATAGCGACGCGACCTATTCTCATACCTACCAAATATACTTAAAAAAAAAAACATAAAAATCGATCGAGCCGTTTCGGAAGAGTGCGATCACAAACACTGTGACACGAGATTTTTATTATATATAAGAGATAACACGGCTGTGTAGTGAGGAGACAGCGCTTTTGCCATAGATTGTCTATTTATATCTAGTAAGTAATTTTTAGGAAACCGACGATTTATGCTACAGTCGATATGATTGTAGATTATGATACTTATCATACTGTATATATAAATAATATACTGTTAATAGGAGTCAGTATGGTGCAGGAGACGCAGAACAAGTGTGGCAATGTCAAAACTAGAGAGCACCAACTTATTTTCTACGCAAATAAAATCAGACTGAGAATTGGGTTCACTTTTGAATATAACATATAACTGCACATAATCAAACTGCTCAACACGCAACATAAAAAAACAATATTTAAACAATTTTTTGATAGTGGCCTTATTTGATCAGAATATCTACCACGCCTTGGACTTTGATAAAGCCGTAGATATAAACTTCTTATCAGTGCACGGAATGACCAAATTGTGGTGATACGAGCAAAAATGCATACAAAAAATTGGCTAACTGCGTTTTTATTTACTCCGTGCCAACATAAAGGCATTGAATATTATCAAGTACTACCGGAGTAGGATCTATAATAAAGTTATATTTTGCGACTGAATCTGCATGAACTGAGTTGGCATTGTGTCGAGCAGATTGCTAATACAGAACTAAACTATTTCAAGCCCATGCAGGCGAAGGTATAAAATACTAGCTTTTGCCCGCGGTCTCACCCTCGTGGAGGAACGATATTATACTACCGCGATAAGTAGCAGTAAGTATCTACAACGAGCGTATTGTAGACACTCATTACTACACATCCCAGGTACGCGATTCAGATGAAATACGCGCTTTGCACATGTTAAAGAGATGACGTCAGTTCATCAAGAATAAAAAAAGAAACAAAATGAAAGAGGAATTAAAAAATTAAATAAACAGAGAAAATACGTAGTGTGTCATGGCTGCGCCAAAAACGTCCATTTCAGCATTCATGCCAGACAGGTGATGCTGTCTGACGCTGGTCTTCCAATGAACCTTTGGGTGTAAGTGACGGAACAATACAAAGTACCTGTTCTAACCAATGTTATGGTCTAGGTATCCATATATTATGTACGTCAAACATATAAATCCGTGCAGATGAAGTGAAGTGTGAGAAGGTAACAGACATCCAGGCTTACTTTCGGGTTTATTAGTATAGTATCGATTTTCATAATTGTATGAACAACTTCAACTTTGTTTATAAAGAATTTTTCGAGTTCATTCTGTTGTTTCATAACTACATTTTACTTATTTTTATTTTACAAAGGAATCGTATTCATTATGGAACATTGCGTTAAAGTACCGAAATAGTTTTGTAAAAGCATTCGTACGAGTATTAATGACTGCAGAGGATACTAAAATCAATTTTATATTTCATGTTATTTCCACCGGCTTCGGTGGCCTCGGAGCAGGGAGATATCCGCTGCGATACCAGAGGTCGGTAAATTATAATATCCTTCGCCTTCCTGTTCACCGGTTTGCGTTGGTTATACACACAGAACTCCCTCTTTTGTTTAAATAGGTTACCTGCCTATATTCTAAATCAAACTTAGTAATTTGTTTATTTAACGAAAAACTTTATCTCTGAATGATAATACTGACTCACCACGATTGCCCAAAGTTAAATTATCCGAATGAAAGTTTAGTTTGTTTGATGAACGTTAGACGAACTCGTTTACGTGAGAGCTCAATTTTTTGGGGATAAAACATTTTGTCAAATAAAATTGAAAACGCGCTCGAGAGAGAAAGAGGAGCTCGTGGCTAAATAATAACAGCCGCTCGGGTCGAACTTTAGGTTAAGCCGCGCTTGCCTAGGTTGGTCTGTGGATGGGTTACCGCTTATTACATATCGAGTTTCCTCCGTGCTTCGGAAAGCTCGCTAAGCCGTTGGTCCCGGGTGTCAATTGTAGATCTTTGACAGTCGTTAGGTAGTCAGTGGCCCAAAAAGTCTGACAACCAGTCTTACCAAGGGGTATCGTATTAGTATCCTATGCCTATCTGACCTCCACAACCCAGTTAGTACCCCAGTACTAACTGGGTTGTGGAGAACAGATAGGCAGTCAGTCTATGTAAAATACTGGTATTCAGCTGCATCGGGTTAGACTGGAAGCCGGCCCCAATGTAGTTGGGAACAGGCTAGGCAGATGATGATGATGATGATGATGATGATGATGAAAAATGAAAACGTGCGAATGCAACCTTACCCTGAATGGGCTCAGAAGTAAAATATTATTTCTAAGCCGAGCGTAAGGTTTCAAATCAGTGTTACCCTTTGTGTCGTGGTGGAGCAATCAGAAACCGTGTATAGGGTGGAAGGGACACCGACGCGAAAACGTTTACTCAGTACATCATTCACCCCACATAGAAATTTTTCATCGGTTATTTAAAACAAAAACAGCTACATAGGTGTTTTTGTTTTTGCTACTGTAAAATAAAGCAAATATTATATATACTATGACAAAATTCAAATGATACATACCACAATTTGATACATACACAGCACTGGGCACAGAGCCCACTCAAAAGCGCTTATTCTAAAAGTAGGCAGGAAATTCCTAATCTGTTGCTTCATGCTTGAAAAATTCGTCTGCTTTACAACGTAGAATACAATTAATTGCCAACATGTTTTCCATTGCCATACGTGTGAATAGAATAGAACATTTTTTTTTTTTTCAAAAATTGTTTGTAAGTACACAATAGTCGTTATGAAATATCAAAGCTCAGCCATATTTTACCATTCGGCGAGCAAACATTCACATTATTTATGATGTTGTACCTACTTAAATTAGTGTTAGCTGAGTTCCCGATACGCAATTACCCTGATGACTGATTCCCATAGATTAGACGGCTCGCTTTTGACTTGACGTCAAAGCCGCACACGATATCCAGTATTGTTGAAGCTACGCAAGGAAATTGATTCTGTTGAAGCCCCTTGTTAGTCTATAACTATTCGACGAACAAGACTAGATAACAAACACGAACAAACAAACCAAACCTACTGCTGTAGGTTTGGTTTGTTTGTTCGTGTTTAAAAGGTTTGACTTGTTATTAGGTTTGTTTGATGCTTCAAACAAACCTAATAACAAGTCAAACCTTTTGTTGTAACGTCCAGTTGCGGTTAACCTGCGGTTTCGCAAAGTATACATATGTAGGGAACATATGTATTATGTTTGTGCTGGTCGTGCTACGTGCACGTTAAAACTAAGTTATAGCTAGAAGGATTTTAGGAAAAATGCTACGTTATCGTACCTTCTCATCCAGCATGAGTCTTTCCGGACACCGCCCCTTGTTTCCGGATACTGCCCCTTGACGTTGCTATTGAACTTATCTAATGTTTATTGCAATTTTTTTAATGGTTCGCCCTCCTATTTCATGGGACTTAAAAATAATTGGCGAAATGTGGGTATACTATTAGCTACACCTTTGCCTAACCCTTTTTTTTTCCGGATGGGAAATCATCAAATGACCCCCCGCCCCACTCTGGGCGGAGCGGAAGGGAGTGTCCGACTTGTACTGACTAAAACCCATCCATGTTCCTTCTTTGCCCTTTGTGTTCCAGGGCCACGGTATCTCTTTCGAACAGACCCGCAGCCCTGGCAGGCATCGGCCCTTGCGGACCCCTACTTATTTGCTGACATCTCTTTGAGGCGCACGTGGAACACGAACGCGCCGTCGACACGGCCTGTCGTCATAAGACGGTCGGACGGCGAGCTGGCCCATAACTCGCCGTCCACAGGCCCGCGCCTACGGTGGCCGGGAGCCACCACGTGACCCCCAACGCCCAGGGCGTCTCCCGCGGCGACTTGGACGTGAGGTTCTTTCCCTCTCACGTCCCGCCACCTCCTTCAATAGCATGACTGCTTCGCAGAAGGAGATGACGGCTTCCCATTCCCTCTCGCTCCGGACCATGGCTTGAACCAAGGCCGACCTTTGCCTAACCCTTCGGGGATTACAGGCGTGGTGTTATGTTACGTAGACTCTTTTGCTTTAAACAAAACAGTTATTATGTGGTTGGAAAACACAGCATCGATTTGAAGAAGCATCCATAAATCAAGCCTAAAGATAACGCAATATGCAAGAATGGAGAATATGCAAGAAATGTAAATCTTTTTTATTCCTTGAAAATGCCTTGTTTGTGAGGCCCATAAAAACATTGTGGTACACTTGTTTAATTTACTACAATACAGCACTTAATTTACAGTTTGAAACGGAACGCAAACTGACGTCAAAAACTATGTGTCAAAGAAACACTTTTATTTGAAAAGTACTTAAATAGTTTCACAAAGATTTTGTTATAATATTTTTATTGCAATTTTTGCTTGAACAAAGCATATAAAATTACTAAAATTATTGTATTAAGGGCAAACTATTAGATGTGAACAAGGTAGATGGAGGTAAATGACATGACATGAATGACCGCGACAGCCACGGACGTTTGAACTGTGGTAGAAAAAAAAATAGTATAATAAAAATATTTTGAAGGCTCCTTCATATGTTGTATTACATTCAACAGCAATACTAAAAGTGTTTTTCATAGTATGCGTGTGTACTCAGCTATCAAGTTTTTATGATATAAATATATGCTTACTGGAAAACCCTCTAGGCTTCCCCCTATCATAATAAGTTTTTATTCGAACAGAATAATCTATTATGTTGAATGATACCAGCGTGACTGTACAGCAAAGGGATAGTAAAACGGAATACGGAGTACAAATAATTTAACAATTTAAGTCACAACATGGCGACAAAGCGAAAGCGATTTATTCGTTTACTGAACGAATTAGGCTTCCAATACTTAATTATAGGCGGTAGATTAGTCCCTTTTCAATTCAACTGCATCGCTAGCCCATTAAGAATATTAGGAAAACTCTGGCTTAGAATTTAGAGTAAAAGCTTCTGTTTATAGCTAGCCGTGGTAGTCAATATCCCGTATTTAATCAATTAATATAAGTGACATGGTTATGTTGCTTGGTATGGATAGTTATCCTGTTTGCGCACGAAGCATTAAATTTTTATTGAAAGCCATGTTGTTTTTTATAATTGAATTCTAACACCTACCCGAAAATAAACCTCGTTACTAAATATGACTCCCTTATTTCTGTTTATCGGTTCATCTATAACAATATTATAAAGAGGAAAGATTTGTAATTTTGTATGTTTGTAACAAATAAACTCAAAAACTCCGGGACCGATTTCAAAATTCTTTCACCATTAGAATGCTACATTATCCCTGAGTAACATAGGCATCAGTGCGAAGCCTTGACGGACCGCAAATTATTCATATAATTATTTTATAATGTTGGACAGTCGTATACATAATGTCTTTGTTTCCCTCGTTATGTAACATTCTCAGACTTTTCCCAAAACTCCATTCTGGGCCTCAAGATGTTTCCTAACTTTCCGATAAGGACTGGTGTCGAATATTTTATAAAACTATGAATTCCGATCTCCAAGAAACGTCAGGTGTAGACGGACAAGTTAAAAATCATATTGAAGGTATCAGAAGTAGAACAAACGGAAATAAACATACAGATATCCAATACCCGGTTACCCCGCAAGACTTTAATGGTGTATTGAAAATTAGTTGGCAAGCTTCCAACCCATGATTGGACATCGATTTATGTACTATTACCCCTCTATATTTCTATACTGGGCAAAGCTTTGTTTTCTTGTGTCGTTTTAGGTAATAAAATATGTATTTAACTAAATTAAATTATTAATAAGTAAAGAAAAACTTTGCACTCTTTTTTAAGCTTAGTGTGTCCACTGTGCATAGTCAAAGTTTATGATGTGAAAGATACAAGATATGGAGAATGAGTGTAGAAAGATCATCATCACCACCAGCCCTCGTCTCATTCTACTTGGGGTCGGCGCAACACGTTTTATTCTTCCATTCTCCCCTGTCAGATGTCACGGCATCATTTACTCCTTTCTCCCTCATGTCTTTCCTCACACAAACCATTCATCTTTTTTTTGGCCTTCCTCTCCCTATCAATCCATCAACATTAATATCCATCGCTTTTTTATCCAAATCTTACAAACATGTATACAAAAATAATGAATTATGGTCGTATTTTGACCACCGAGCCACCACTACTAGTAAGTTATTATTAGTATATTTAGTGTTAATTTCGTGACGGTTATAACAGCATACAACCAATTAAATAGGTGTTATAATTAAATTAACGTTCTTTTCATCATCATTAATCAAATAGTAAACGAGTAATTTTAAACTATCCTCCGCACATTTTCGGTAACGAGATTTCGATAAATTCCCAATTTACCACTGCCGGCGATACACAGGAATTAATCTGCTAATTACTATGGCGTTGAAATGAACACTGATAAGGACTGGACTTCAGGACTGAACGGAATCCTGAAATGGTAGCAAGGTAACACCTTGACCAATATGTAGATAATAATATTACCTGTAGATTACATCTAAGTGTATTTTTTTTTGCGAAACGGTTCCCCACACTAGGAATATCTCCTGTATCGTGGAAGCGTTTACAAACATTTAAACTCACATACGCAAACGTCAGACGCCAGACACGGAACAATTACCTGTAGGCCATACAAATATTTGTTCCGTGCGGGAATTGAACCCGCGACACGCACCGCAGCAGCCAATCACTCAGCTACTGCGCCACCGTGCAGTTATATTGAAATACTGAAGTAATATTGTACGCTTTACAGTATTAATGAGAAAAAATAATGGTTCAATAATCACATGGAAACTTGCACTAAACGTATTCAAAATTAATTGTGTTTTATTACAAAAATATGTAGTATTTAAATGGAACGAGCAAAGCTAGCAACACAAACACAAACCTTGTTCAGCAACTAGTTTGAAACTTCATAATATTTAGTTTCAAACTAAAAGAGGTGCCTTGGGATATTCTATATTTATGTATAGAATTATATCTTTCTAAAATTACACCTTTGTATCACTATTGTACATGAAGTTTAAATAAATAAATAAATAAAATTTAATAGAGCTTTATTCTTTTTCAGGTAAAAAGCAATCAAATCTTTCAGACGAAGCAACGAAGCGCGCCGACGCCTTGACACAATGTCAGAAAACAATAAGAAACGGGCTGGTAGTTTTCGAAAGTTATTTCCAAATCTTTTCTTTTCTCACAAGTCTAAAGAGAAAAATGCAAATAAAGATTCAAACGCGAAAAGTGCCACAGAATCTTTTAAAGGTAATCAATATCAGAATCCTCGTTCGATAAGGTCTGATAAAAATGGTCAAGGATTGGAAGATAGTGAACGTATATACGAAAATTTAACAACACATCGTCCTCAGAGTGATAATGAATCGCGAAGCAACGATATATCAAGCCATCACTCGTCCAGCAGCACACTTGTTTCGGAGAGTACGAAAAATAAGTCGACCGACACCAACCAAATTTCTGAAGTAGAAAGTTTTAGTTACACGAACTACGCAGCAAGACCTCAAGTACCACCGAAACCGTACAACGAAATGGCTCACTCACCAAATAGAAGTAATCAAGTAAATAATTATGATAACACACCATTTCCGGACATTTACTACCATTCTTTGGAGAAACTGACTGATAAAATATCACCATTCGATGAAATTGAAATTTATAGAGCATCACAAGCACAAGCCAACCCAGCTTCAGTCGGAGCGGAGATAAAACGAGTGAGTACAAAATTTCTAATATCACCGAAAAAGGAAGCGGAAGTACGAACCATCCAGCCTACGAGAGCTCGCAGTTTGTCTTTTGATAATAACAAAGAAAATGAGCAAGACGTGAAGAAACCTAACTCCTATAAAAAACAAGAAAGTATCACAAAACCATACAACTATTCAGCTCCCACATCACCAATGCCAATAAGTCACAAAATACCAAACATGCCAAAAACTGTTTCCCCTTATGAACACGTAAAAAAAACTATGATTGAGACAGAAGAGAAACGAAATTCGTTAAGTAGAACAAGTCTGCGTAACAAATCGACGCCATCGCCTAGATCAGAGTACAGTCAGAGATTGACGCCAACCTTACAGGAGAGTTCAAAACACGATTCGGTTGAAAAAGAAAAAACCAGGCAAAAAGTTGAAGCATTCTACTGGCAGACATTAAAAGAATTGAAACAAAAGGAAGACGAATATTTAATCAGACAGTCTCTGAACTCGTCTTTAAAAAGTCCTGTAAGATTAAAAACTTCCGCAAATTCCAATTGCAGTACCCCGAATTCTTTCTCATACGTCATGGAGCCTAGGAGTTGCAGTCTGCCGCGAGGTAATGACCTTAAGAGTTACTCTATGAATCAGCCAATTTACACCTCAATGCCGTTTGCAAGAGGTGCTCCTGAGAGACGAACAGATACGTTCATTAAATCTCGGACATCGTTTGATGATCCCGAAATCATTTACCGCCATCCGGAAAAACTTATTGCAAGGACAATGTCACCCGTGTTCCAAGAACGAAAATTGCCAATTTATTATCGTGGGACTATACCTCAAGATAATCCGAATCTTGGTCAATCAAAACGGGTCAGTTTTGAAGAACGAAATGGAAAAACTGGAAGTGGTGGTAAAAGTGATGGTGAATTGAAAGTGAACGACTATAAAGTGCAAAACCGACAGCCTCCAAATAACAATAAAGTTAGTGAATTATTATCGAGAGTGCCTCCACGACCCCCTGTTCGGACAACTAGTGTGAGTGGAGGAAAAAAAATGGGACATAATAAAAACATTATACATGTAATCAGTGCTGGACATTCGCTGTGCTCTGAGTCGGAAAGTGGGTCCGAAGCTGGTGAAATACAGAGGATAATGCAAGACAATGCACAGAAAGGTAAGAGTATTTTTTTATAAAAATAGCATTTGCGAAATTATTTGTGTATTTGGTTTTGCGAATCAATTAGGCTGGGCGTTGTGAAAGAAGAATGGCAGCTGACTAGGCATTCTGGGGACCACACTTAGACCTCGCGTACATTCGTAAAAATACTCTCAAAAGATAGGTCTTGGTCAAATTAAGATAGAACGTAATCACAGCATATTTTTTTAATATTGCATTTGGCTAGAATAACATAATTGATAACCATGTTTATTGCGTGGGCAACATCAGAATTAACGCCACCATCTTATTTTTTCCATACTTTTATCGAATGTTTAGCAACAGCGCTTTCCTGTCAACTTCAATGGAGCGTAAAAAGATCCATAGAACACTGTAGGATAGGCAACTACTTCTGTAGTAATGCCATTTAAAAATATTTAATTATTATACAATCTAATATACCTTATACTTTATTACAAGTACGTAGAATTTAAGGCCTGTTTAGGTATTCTGGCTGCGGGGCCCGCACTTGTACAACCCGTCACAGTGTCTTATGATTTTGGTCGGCTTATTCTTTTATGGCGTAATTACACTACTCATCGGAATGAAATACATACAAGCTTACATTTACGAAAAATCAAACAATGAAGCTGGGCTAGTTTGTCCAAGACGGACGTACTCGACCGCGTTCATTTACACTTGGTCGTTTAACGAATTCCATAGGCAATGGGAATCGGGCGAACGACTATGTCTAATTGTGCCATGAACTAGGTAAAACTGAAACATTAACTACGGAATTGAATAAAACATTTATTTTAAGCAAAATCCTGATGCTCAAGTGAATACACATACTAATCACTGAGTGGTGTTCTTTCCACAAACATCTCAACTTAGGTATTTGTTTTCGATAACCTGTGTTCAGCGAAAAACCTCTACCGACTTGATAATCTACCCGGGGTTATCGTATTTCGTAATGGTGATCGATGGTCACTGGTCAGGAATCAGATTCTTGGTTAAGCGCCTCAAGCGTCGTTTATAAATTAAGTGGTTCGATCCCAGAGAACAATCGAGCTAATTGCCGAGCTCCCGGTTCTATTTCATATGTACACTGGCCTTCACGTTGATACCACGTACGGTGGTTTTCGAACCCAGGTTCGTGAACTACTACTAGCAAGCAAACAAACGACACACATACACATGCGATCTTCTTCTTAGCGTGTCGATGGCAAATTTTTATTATATATGTTTGGCCCAAAATTCAGCAACGCAAATTCCGCTCGCTGATGCAGTCATAAGATCGTCAAGTGTGCAGGTGTTAGGGCATGCAGCGCAAAATGGAAGATGGGCCATTGTCTGTGGAGACACGCCGCATACACATTTGAGATCTGAGCCGACCATGAACTCTAGAGAGATTATCTTTGGTACGGCCGACTTGGGTTCGGAGTCTATTCAGAGATTTCAAGTCGGCTACGGCAAAGCATGCCCAGATGGAAGGCTTTCAGACGGCTCGATGAAGCCGTCTGAAAGCCGAAGGGGCTTAAGCAGCTTTCGCCAGAGATCACATCTCGCTGTGGAGGCATTACTATTCGCTGGGCTAGCTAGGCCAACGCACCCAAAAAAGCTTTTACGGCTTTTCAGCCTCTGGGGCACTGGAACATAATTATGCATTGGGTGGCGTGAATCAGCTTGTAGCTTTGTCCTCTCGGTGCGGCTGGCTATGGTCCTACGGACTTTTGGAGGCGCAATCCCAGTTAGTGGATACAGCATTCGTACCGGGGTCGGTTTAAGGCAACCACTAATAATCCGGCACGTCTCATTTAGAGCTGTATCCACTAGATTGGCGTGGGCAGAACGGTCCCATTCTGGGCAAGCATATTCTCCAGCGGAGAAGCAGAGCACCATTCCAGTTGTTCGCAGAACTTGAGGAGACGCTCCCCATTTGGTAGATGGTTGATGTAAGGCGGTAGATGTAAGGCGGCGCAGCAAGTTATTTCGGGTATGCACTTTCATTTTTATAGTTTGGCAATTTTTTTTATATGGAAGCGACCGGTCTAAAGTTATACCGAGGTATTTCGGGTGATCAGTATGGGCGATTGCCAGGATATATTTAGTTTACGACCCGCTTGTCTGTTTCGGAGGTGGAAAACGCACGATTGCGATTTTGAGGGGTTTGGTTTCAAAGCTTTTTCAGCATAATAGTGGCTTAGGTCACTAAGAGCTGTGGAAAGTACGGCTTCAATATCCTCAAAGTTGGTGTTTTGATAGGTTAGCGCAAGGTCGTCTGCGTATAGAAAGCGGGTTGTGTTTGGGCTAACTGGTTGGTCGTTAGTGCAGATGTTGAATAGTAGTGGGGCCAATACACTACCCTGAGGTAGTCCATTTTTTTGAACTCGCCACCTACTTTTATCTTCAAGGAGTTCACCTGAAATTATCGGTTACTGAGAAGTTCTCGGAGAATCCGTGTAAACTTGAAGTCGTCTGTCAGGTTGGTAACTTTCCATAATAGGCGTTTTATATTTACAGTGTCGTAAGCTGCCGACAGGTCCACAAATACTGACCACGTCACTTTCTTAGTTTCAAAGCCGTCCTCGATATGTTGGGTGAGGTTAAGTACCTGGCTACAGCAAGATTTTCTAGACCTGAATCCTGCTTGTTCTGAGATTAATTTTGGATCAACGAGGTTTGTGAGGCGAGATAACAGTAGTCTTTCGAACAGTTTGTAGGTGTGGCAAAGTAGGGATATAGGACGAAAGTTTTTAGGGTCGTCATGTGGTTTTCCAGGTTTTGGAATAGCAATGATTTTTGATCTCCTCCAAAGACGAGGGATGCTTCCTGACTCCAAACAGTGGTTGAAAAGTTGCAGCAACCACGACACAGATACGGGACCAAGGTGTTTAATTTGTTCGACTGATATGTTGTCCACTCCGGAGGCCTTACCGGACCTCAGTCGTTGAATGGCCAAGACGACGTCCGTTAGTTGGAATGGGACACATACAGATTCACTGGAAGAAGAAGTCTTGCTTACTTTGGGAATTCTGTCGAGTGGTTTTAGAGGTTTGCCATTTAGGATGAGTTGGTGGGCAACTTGATAAGCTGTCACTGTGCTAGGCGTATGTGGTGGTGGTGGTGGTTCGCTGGTGAGTTTGCGTATAGTGGTCCATGCCTTTTTGCTATTGTGAGTCATGTCAATATTTGTCACCGTATCCATCCATTTTTCTTGGCGTCGCTCACTAATAAGTGACATCAGTTTTTCACCAGCTTCAACGGTCTCCTCCGAGTCAAAAGGGTCAGTATCATAGAGTTGTTCGTACTTCTTAAGCAGTTCTCCAGATTTCTGAGATATGCCGGGGATGAATGATGTGCGACATCCTCGGTGGATACATTTCCGGGATGCTACTGAGACTACGCTTACGAATTTAACGTAATTTTGTGGGATAGATGGGATGGAAAGTAATTCGGCATCCACAAACTTTGAGAACTGTTCCCAATCGGCTTTCAGGTAGTTGAAGCGGCGTTTTGGTGACATAATCACTGGGTGGACTGCGGACTGAATTTTACACATGATCGGTCTATGTTGGGTCCTGGGTATCGGAGGGCAGATGGTCTTTATAATTCCTTTTTTTTGACTACCCGAACGAAATACATTAAAAAAGGACTTTATAGAAAAACTTGGGCAATACAACGGTTAGCGGAAAGTCTAAAAGGAAAACAATGCTAAAAGTTACGCTTGCTAATTGAACCTAAAAGGGAACGGAACACGGAAAAGCACTCAAATTGCACACACTCGTTATTGCAATCGTTTTCATTTGAATGTCGGTGTGGCCGCTGGTAAAATATGTATGTGATTGTAGAGGTGTCAGTTAAAGTTAAAAAAACTCTGACCAAATTGTGGACTCAGTGGGAATTCACAAGATTAGCTTTAAAACGGGATGAAAATGACTGCAAGGGCAATAAGAATTCGTTGCCAACAATTCATCAGTTTTTTTTAAAAGGGTTAAGTAGGAAGTTTTATTAATAAAATTAGTTTATAAGATACGAGTACTCAACATTCACTCCCCAATGTACGTTAATCAGGACTAGCTTATCAAGGGGACTCATATCGATATCAGGCTGCAAAGTAAGGGACGCGAGTCTCAATATTCGCTCAGCTGTTGATGAAAACTTGCCATGTTCGGCCTTTTCTCTTGGCAGATTTCCACATTTCAGTTACCAGATACCAAACCAACCCAATCACACAGCTGTAACTAGAATATGGCCTGCTTGATTTTGGCGAGATTCAATATAACGTGACAGGCGTGCGTTATGACAGGTGTCGAGGTGAATCGTTGTATGAAAATTTTCTGCGGAAATTATGGTCGTTTTAGTAATATGTAATTTCGAAAGATTGTCGCTTGTGATTTAGTGGCAACTATCACCGATAACGATGTTTAAATTATGCAATTTCTTAAGTTCCAATTAATACCATAAACATTGTCGACAGAAAATAAAATAATTTCGAGTTAATGCCTTTTAAAATAAATTCAAAAATAAAACCCTATACAATGTTATCAAAATCAAATTAATACGTTATACAATGTCATAAATTCAAAAATAATACTCTATACAATGTCATAAATTCAAATTTAATACCCTTTAAAAATGTCATAAAAATCAAATTAATACGATATACGAGGGCGGGTCAATAAGTCCGTGACTTTTGGAATAAAACACAGATTTTTTGATAAAAAAATAATTTTATTTTTCAACGTAGTCTCCCTTGAGCTCTATACACTTTGTCCAACGCTTCTCCAATTTTTTTATCCCTTCCAAAAAAAATGATTTGTCGAGGTCCTCAAAATAGGCCTTTGTTTGCGAGATGACTTCATCATTGGAGTCAAATCTTTTTACACCAAGCCATTTCTTCAGGTTTGGGAACAAGAAGTAGTCGCTCGGAGCCAAATCTGGAGAATAGGGCGGATGAGGGAGCAATTCATAGCCCAATTCATGGATTTTTGCCATGGCAACTGCACATGTGTACACCCTTGCATTGTCTTGGTGGAAAAGAACTTATTTCTTGGCCAAATGAGGTCGGTTTTTTTTCAAATCGTCATTGAATCGGTCCAATAAGTTGGCATAATATTCCCCATTGATTGTTCTTCCCTTTTGAAGGTAGTCAATGTGGATTATCCCGCGTGCATCCCAAATAACAGTCGCCATAACTTTATTGGCTGACAAACCCACCTTGGCCTTCTTTGGCGCCGATTCACCCTTAGAAACCCACTGTTTTGACTGTTGTTTGGTTTCTGGTGTGTTGTGATGGATCCATGTTTCGTCCACGGTTACAAAACGGCGCAAAAACTCCTCCATATTGCGATTAAACAACGCCAAAGCTTCCTGTGAAGTTGTTACACGATTGCGTTTGTGGTCGACTGTGAGCAAACGCGGCACCCATCTTGCGGAAAGCTTTCTCATGCCCAAGTGATCATTCAAAATTGAAACCACTGAGCCATGCGAGATCCCTACGGCTTCCACAATCTCTCGCACTTTCAATCTTCGGTCGGTCAACACCATATCGTGAATTTTTTCGATTGTTTCGGGTGTAGAGACCTCAACTGGGCGTCCAGGACGTTCGGCATCTTCAGTGCTTGTACGGCCACAACGAAATTCAGTAAACCACTTTTTTACCATTGAAATCGATGGTGCAGAGTCCCCATAGTATTTATCAAGCTTAGCCTTGGTCTCGGTAATGGTTTTTTTTCGCAAGAAATAATGCTTAATAAGCACACGAAATTCACTTTTTTCCATTTTCTCCTCAAATTAGTGAGTAGTCTGATAAAAATAGCTGTCAAACACAAACTAACTGACGCAGCAAGTTTAAATTTTGACAGGAGTCAACTGACAGATGCCTGTTGACAGGAGCAGTGTTGCTGTTTCAGAAAAGAGGTCAGAAATTCAAAAAGTCACGGACTTATTGACCCGCCCTCGTACAATGTCATAAATTCAAAAATAATACCTTGTACAATAACATCAATTCAAATGTATAAGTAAATAATGTCAAAGATTCAAATCAATAAGTAAGTAATGTCAGAGTTTATAATGTTATAATAATTAAGAAATATCTAATATAGTCAACACATACAAGAATACAATAAAAATAGTCTTATCGGACTCAAGTATTCACCATAATTACTTTTATCCACACAAATTTCTATCTGACAAGTATTCGTTTATAGTGTAGTATGTCTTGCTTATCAGTAGATTATTGAGTTGCTTCTTAAATAACTTTATATCTTGAATACATAACAAAGCATTAGGTAATTCCTAAGAGATTCTTATAGAATCCCGCTTTTTTGTGTTGCCTACTGCTTATTTTACTTCTGTGTCGCGAGCTGTGTAGTTTTTCAAATAAGTGTAAGTTTGTCTTAACAAATACAGCCACCTCACATATAGGCAGGGTACCGGTAATATACGGAAATTGGCAAAGAACGGTTTGCAGCTTACCGTGCTTCTTATACCGCATATCGCCCTAACACACCTTTTTTGCGCTCTAAATACTGTCTTTATGTTAGTGGAGTTGCCCCAATATATGATGCCGTATCGTAATGTAGACGTAACATATGCATGATACGCCATAATTAAAACTTTTTGATTTACCTCCTTTACAAGAGAACATAAAGCATAAGAATGTTGACTCAGTCGTTTACTTACACTGTCAGAATGAGTTTTCCACGACATGTCTCTATCCAGTTCAAGCCCTAAAAATTTTGTAGTTGTTGTTTCTGAAATTATCTTGTCTCCATAATTTATGTCAGGTTTTTTATGATTTGTCATTTGCTCTAAAGTCATTATTTTAGTTTTGTCAATATACATTTTTAAATTATTCGCGCCCATCCGTTCTATTAGAACTTGAAGACAGTGGTTTATCTCTCCTTCAAGTGTCGGCGCATCATTACCACTAAAAACGACCGTGCTATCGTCAGCAAACAAAACCATCGGGTGATGTGTTTCTCTGGGCATGTCATTAATGTAAATAATAAAGACCCTACAACACTTCCTTGGGGTACACCGTAATTATTAGCTCTCTGGGTCGATACGTACGTACCCTCAGTTTTTGAAATAACGCAGACCTTATCTATGTTCGTAACTTGTTTTCTTTTGGACAAATATGATTTCAAAAGGTTCAAAGCATTGAACCTTTTTTTTTTTTTTTTTTTTTTATTAAGCGGTGAAAAATGCCTAACGCATACCGCACCGTCCAGGGAGACGATTTGGTTATGTGGGGCTTGCACCCACTAAAAAACACCGCCGTGAGCCTACTCTCGCCTTGACGAATGGGCCGCGAGAACTGCTACGCATGACGTTCGCGGCCCATCCAGCGCAACCCACCTCCGGGCACCAAACTCCTTTGGCGATGTCCAGGCTCACCTGAGACATCGCCACCACTCGTGAGGGCCGTTCGATGCGACGACGATAGACTCCCCGATCTATCGCCCGCTGGCACCTCCTAGGGCGGCATTAAATCGCCATGGCGCCTCCTCCGCCGCCCTGTCCTGCGACGAATCGCGTCTGCGAGGGAGTCCTCCTCTCTGACGCGCTCCGCCGCCTCCTTCTGCGAGATGACGTCCTCGCAGAAGGACGCCACTGCCTCCCATGCCTCCCCGCTGTCGACCATGGCCTTGGCCACGGCCGGTAAGGAGAGGTCTGCCCCGATTGGTGCTGCGAGAGCACGGCGCTGCACCGCCCAAGCAGGACAATGCTCGAGGGTGTGAAGCGCCGTGTCCTCGCTGCAGCCGCACTGGTGACACACGGGAGTCGCCTCCCGTCTGGCCACTTTGTGCAGGTATTTGCCAAAGCAGCCATGCCCTGACAATACCTGCACCAGACGGAAGGACAACGTCCCGTGTCGCCTCCGTGTCCACTCTTCCAGGATCGATCGGATCGCCCCCACGGTCCAGTGACCTGCACTGGGCGTCTCCAGCCTCACCCTCCAAATCCGCAGGGTTTGGGATTGGGCCTCTCTACGCCACCTCGTGACCAGCTCAGGTGGTGGACGCGTGCCACTCTCCGCCTGCAGGTCTGCGCCACGTCGGTAGACCTCGGCGAGCACCTGTGCCTCTAGATCCCACGGGGGTGTGCCCGCGAGGGCGCACGCCGCTTCCACTGATACGGTGCGGTATCCGCGTATGACCCTGACTGCCATGACTCTCTGTGGCCTCCGCAGTAGAGCCTTGTTCTGGACAGACAGGGACTCCGCCCACACCGGGGCCCCATAGAGCACCATCGAGCGAACCACCCCCGTGTACAGCCGCCGGCAAACCACGTTTGGTCCGCCCAGGTTTGGCAACAGCCGGCAAAGCATTGAACCTAACCTAACCTAACTCCATACCTATCCAGCTCCTTAAAAATACTGTTCTATCCACAAAATCAAATGTTTGGTCCATGAATAAAGCAACTACTGGACTCCTGTTATCAATGCTAGTTATAATTTTTTCAAAGAGCTTGAAAATTGCCATATTTATATCACCATGTACCATTGCAGGCTGGTTTTTATTTAATTTAATTTAGAACTAATTGTTTCAAATAGAGAAATTAATTGATTGTCGCCATTTATGGCATTGTCTTAATTTTATGGAACCTACATCATTTTGAGCGATCCATTATCGGTTTACGGTTAAAATACCTCCAGTCTTTTTTCTGTTTTTTTTTTTACACTTTTAAATCTTAAAAAGTCAAGCATTTCACTATGCCCGAATTGAGCCGAACTGAGATTGCCAGAGCACTTGCGATGAGCAGAATGATCAAACCTACATATTCTTCGCGATTCAGCGAGACGAATGCTTTTGTGCGAGTGGCTGAAGACCTGGATAAGGCGGAAAAAGACGTGTTACAAGCAGGGATGATAGTTTCATTACGCTTCACGTAGGGATCCACGTTTAAGAACACACGGTACGTTGCGGCGCCGCTCCGGCGCGTCCTGCATATAAAAATCCATGGTATGTCACACGTCGCCGCACGACGCGCACCGCGCTGAACCGGGAATTGAACCCGCTAAATGTGAAAAAAAAAACTTGTGTTTTTGTGATAACGGTAGAAAGGGTTAACATAGCATCTTAAATAAAAGGAAGAACAGAATTCTTCTTGGCCCTTATTTGTAAAAACAATTGATCGATTTATTTTGGGTGGCTCCACCGACCACGGTATCAGATTGAATTAGCCACGGATCACGGCGAGTTGTATGCACTGATACCGCACACGATTTGTTATGATTCTTGCAGAGTATTTTCTAGTTTTGGACACCCGGACAGCCTTAAACCCACCGTTTTAACATTCTGAAAGTAAACTAAAATAAATCAACTTTTATTGCTGACGTTTGCAGGAGTCTGTAAAAAGAGAATTTATTCAAATTGAAACAGGTAACGAGAAAATGCACTTAAAAAGTAAAATCCAACAGTTACGTTTCAATACTCATTTTAAATGGGAATTTATATTTCCTGTGAACGTAAACGATATTTAAAATGTAAATAAAATGCTACAAATCGTATTGAGGGAAGATGAAAAGTCTGAATATTTACATGAAGCGGGGAGGGAAAGTGGTAGAAGGAACACTGTCCCCAAACATCGACGTCATCCGCCATGTTATTGTCTTCCAGTCTCAAATCGTGCGACATGATTCTCCATTGTTGGTATTGATAGATAGGTAGTTGAAATCACACACAACAGACTCTAACTCCAAACTTTTATTTCTTATAAATCATTTACAGGAACTTATAAACTTTCTAGAGTTTAGCAGTTCGCAGACATGGTGGGTTTTAAGGAGAAGAACGAGAAAGATACTGCTTACACACTCTTTTAAATCGTGTTACTGTTCTCATTTACACAACTTAATATTGTTTACTTTAAAAACCACTTTTAATGACTTAATACTTTAATTGTTTGCTAACGCGAGCTAACGAGACTTCACTTTGCACTTACGTGAGTTCTCTAAGTAGGCGGAAGTGCCACACACAGCCAGTACAGTAATTCATTACGTAGTAAGTTCGGAAACACTTATAAACAATACTAGAATACCTACTACACAATTAATTATTTCAACATATAAACAATACCAATATTCACAAATGCAAAGGTGTTAAAGCTAATTATTAGTGGCTTCATTACTTTTTACAACAATGTCTCTTGCTTAAAACCATTTCCGGCAGATGAAAGGATTTAATACAAAGAACAGGTCTTCCACTAATAAATTGCTCTGTAAAATAATCTTGTTACTTTTTAGTTTGTAATTAGCTACAGAAACTGTGTATAAATTGAGTAATTGATAATTAAAATCGTATTCGGCACCATCTTCAACATTGTGGAATGTTGCCTCATAAACAAATCTTAGTGTCAAATGACATTATTTAAATCCCAATTGTCATAAAATATTTGCTCACCCTAATTTTAACTATAGTTCTAGCTAAAAACTTTTGTTTATTAGATTACTCTTCGAATCACGTACTTTCTAAGTACTAGTTAATACACAAGCCATTAGATGGCGCTTATCTCTTCTGTCAATCGAACCCGATCATTGTAATATTGGTACTACCATCCCACAGATGGCAGGTTTGCTTCAATATATACGCTTATCGTCTAATATTTGAATGAGAATTATAAGTTGGTTATTAATTAAATTAACTAATAAAAATAATCTTAGAAGTTAGACACCCTTGCGGCGACATACATTTAGGTCAAGTGAACTGGTTTTTTTTCGTGTGTTATGTTCAGCAATATCTTCGCCAATTGATAATCGATTTCTATGATTCTTGTTTTGTTTGGGAGAGAAATTAGTTCTGATTCGGATCTTCGGAGATATACTCGTACAATGGAACTCTTCAAGAATAGACAGCAAATCTGTCGTGATTGCTGCAATCGCTTAGATGTTTATTGTTAACACAGTTATATCAAAACATAACATCACGCCTGTATGATCTAAACGGGTACGCAGATGTGTACAGGAACACCATATCTTTCACCATATCTCAGTCAACCATATCTTCGCGCAACTTAAACTAATTTCGATGATTCTTTTTAGATTGGAAAGTATTCGACCGAGGTGTTCCCGTTTAAATTTGGTAAAGATTTGATGCTGACCTTCGGAGATATCTAGTATAACTCATCAATAATAGGCTGCAAATATATCGTGGTTGCTACTATCGCAAGGATAAGTATTATTTATACAATTAAATAACATATCATTACGCCTGTATACCTACTTTGAAGGGGTGTAATACCCCAAATTTCGCCAGTTATGTTTAAGTTCCATTTTATTGGGGATTAGCCTATTACCATGATATAAGATTTTAAAACTTTCATGGTCATTAAAATTATTATAACTAAACGGATAAACTGTTTATGTTTATTTAGTTTATCCGTGATCATGGTGCTTGCAACAGCGCCGAAATATCGGGAACTCAAAGAAAACAATAAACATGGTAAATATCCCGTCTTCTAGTTATAATAATATTACCATGATATTGTATTGTTAATAATTGGTTATTAAAATTGCATTAAAAATAGGTTATTACTCAGGGATATTATAATTAAAAATGTAAAAAAAACACCAAAAAGTGAAAAATAACTAGCTTCACAAGTCGGTGGCTAACAACTGCTACTGAACGATTTTCTTATCGTTTAGTAACTTTAACCTATAGTGGCGAAAAAAAATGTATGTCACAGTTTTGTACAACAAAGTTCAAAATAGCGTGTTTAACGGTGATTTTGGAAAGAATCAATAAGTGTGCATTTGGTTAAAAATATTTAAAAAAAAATGATATTTTCGTTCAAAGGGTTTAGGGATTTTGTTTTAAATGCAAATAATGGGGCTGAATTTGATTCGAATAACATAATAAATATTATCTATGGCCGACCGGCCGAGCGGTCTGTAAATCGACGGTGAAGTGCCAATACCTCCTAACTGATATTTTTCGAGAAATTCACTTTTTTATCGTTTTGAATTTAAAGACGTTATTCGCATGTTTTAGTGAAATCTCCTAAGTGTATTTTTAACTGCAACATCATTCAATTGAAATGTGGAAATACCTCCCAACTATAACAACGTGTCTATTTTATGGCATTACCTCCTAACTTTTACGGTACACGTCTATACGTGTTCGTTGGTTGTTTTCGACTGACAGTCGGTGGTGGAGCTAACGGCGCGATGAGCCTGCGCTTTCTCGCTTCACTTTCGAGAAAATGTTTCACGAGAAAAATCTATCCCTATACATCTTCCTGCTGTGGCCATGCAGTAGGGAATATTAGTACTTCCGATTATGAGCAACACATTAGACGCAAAAATAGAGCGAGGAAAGAGAAGAAAACGGACAAAAAGAAAGCTACATCTGGCGAATTCATTTTGTTGTCTATGGATTTAGAGTCTGTAAAAGTATGCCCTTATCTAACAGCTAGCGCATTATACTTTAAGACAAAGCTTACGAGTCATAACTTTACAATGTATGACCTGGTTACCCACCAAACCCCCTGTTATTGGTTTAATGAAACATGCTCAGATCTTTTATGTCCGATTACATCGTGAGATATTGTTTGCCTAAAGGATTGCCAATGGTCATTTATTCAGATGGATGCACCTATCAAAATAGAAATAATATAATGGCAAATGCCTTGTTGAATCTTAGTATTGAACATGAAGTGACTATCACACAGAAGTACTTAGAGCCTGGGCATACCCAAATGGAATGCGACGCAGTCCATGCTGCGATCGAAAGGAAGCTCAAAAATAGGGAGATACATCTTCCCAGCGACTATATAACTGTAACGAAGGAGGCACGGAATAATCCTTTTACTTATGAAGCTATTAAGATTGACTATGATTTTGTCAAAGATTACAATAATAAAACAAATTTGAGATACAGCACCATAAGACCCGGTCGAAAAGCAGGCGATCCAGTAGTTGTTGATCTGAGAGTCATCCAATACAGACCAGATGGCACTATTTATTATAAAATTAACTTTGATGATGATTGGACAGAGTTACCTGTTAGACCGAAAAACTGAATTCTGTCAATTACTCAATTTTGCATGTCGGAGCTATTCCCATAGCTTCTACCAAATTTAATCACCTTCAACAATTAAAAGAAGTCTTGCCAAGAGATTGTCACTCATTTTATGACAATTTACCTCACGAATAATAAGCAGTTCATCTGCTTCATTTAATTTTGTTGATTTTTGATAACTTATTGTTTCTTTTTTATTTACTAAACTAAGCAGTTATAATCGTTCAATTGCTTTTTTTATAGCAAAAAAATTCTTCTTGACATTGTTTTTGTTAATTTTCTTTTTATTCACAAATTAAACATTCTGATCAAAAATATCGGTGTTTTGTTAATTCCATTACCTTCTAAATATCATATCATTATCACATACAAAGAATAAGTACAAAGTTAATACCTCTTATCTAACCGAATACCTATTACACTATCATAAAATATATTAATTCAGCATAATATATAAAGCATACCTTATTATTATTCTAAATTAATAAATATATTAACTAATTTTTAATTTATTAAGAAATTAAACGTTTTTTTCAGTTTGTGTAAAATTTTGACTTTGTCAGTTAGGTGTTATTGGCACTTCGCTGTCGAAATGACATCTTGAAGAATAAGGTAATATGATAGTCAAAACAATAGACTTAACTTTTATCTCGAATGTTAAATTAAGATGATACCTAAGGTGGGATCTACACAGAGCATTAGAAGGACAGGTAAACGAATAACGATCGCGCAGGTAGCTGGGATATACAGGGTTATAAAGGATGATGTGGAGAACGCATAATATCCGAGTGTTCCTGCGAAGACGGATAGAGCCACTTGAGTTCCATACGGAAGTGAGAAACATGGCCATATTATTTTTTCAGACCAAACACAAAACGAATGCAAAGGTTTTGCAAGTGTGTTGTTTTTTCAATTTGACTTAAAATTAAAAATAAACCAGTGGTCCTCAGACTCGCATTTATACGTCCCAAGTATGAAAATAATTTTCCGCTCACTCGTTGCCATTTTCTCCCTAGAGAGGTTTTATTAGAAGAGAATTCTCAATGCGTTTTTCCTTTCGCATGTCCGACGTTCGTTAGGACTTGAATAAATTCCATAAGGAAATTATTTCTACCGCGCTGCGAACAAACACGGCTTACCTTGATCTTTATTTTTATTACATCTATCAGGCTTGGAAAGCAATTTATAATTGAATACGTTGTGCCGATCTACGGAAAATTTGCTTCTACTCTTTAATGTTTTCTCTATAATTGCTATGTTATAAGCTGTTTGTGGCAGCTGTGTACTAATAAGAAGCCCACACAACGCCCACACAGCTTTGACCTCGGTTGTTTCAAGCCAGTGTTGTTGATAGTGGGATTGGAAAATATTTAAACTTTGATCCCTATTCAATATTTATCCTGAATGTTATTGTGAACTACGGAATACTTCTTGTAAAAAGTTGTTTACAATTTCCCTTACTTCAAATGCGATTTTCTCCTATAAACTGTACATCAAGAACGAGATTAATTCGAAAGAAACGGTTACTAAGAATTCATGCCTTTGCTGCTTCGTGGGCTACAAGAAAAAAAAAACAAACGAATGAATGCACAAAAAGTGTAAAATACACTAATGCAGTCTCGAGCATCCACAAAGTAAAACGCCAATGACCAAAATAGGTGCCTATTTAGTTTTGAGGAACGAAACGAAACTTTATGTGCGAGAAAGTAGGAGAAAATAACATAACAATCGTTTTTTTTCAAGCCGGTACAGGTTATTTTCTACCTCACCTAAAAATGGAAAAACAGAAACACAGACTTCCATCATCATCATTTTAGCGTCGGAGTTCGATGGCAAAAACTCTATCGATCAAACAAAGGTTACCGACTTCAGAAGCTATTTTGTACGTTTTTTTTCTCCGTTGCTCTTCTATTAGTCTGGTATCGGAGACTGAACTACCTAGTTGTAGACAACAGTCTACGAAACGAAACTGTGCAAGCAAATATACACATCACAATAAAATTTACATCGGCAATTCGGCATACTCTATTAATTGCTCTGTTTTAATACTCACCAATGGGCATTAGAAAGCTTTCAATTACACATACACAACGCTAAAAAGATTTATTTATTATTTTTTTTGGATTTACAACTCTGTTATTTAAGCATTCGTGTAGATATCATCTAGTGTAAGTAAAAACGGGCATAAATAACACATTTTGAAGGAATCTCTTTTAAAAATATTGTGTCATGCGATGTTGAAATAACTGGACCCGACATGAAAATCCTTTCACGGTTTCACACATCACACATTAAAAAGGTTGCGGAAAATTATTACTTGGAATAAATTGTTTGCTAGATTTTTAAAATTCATAATATTACGCCTGTAATCCTCTAGGGTAAGGCAAACCTGATACACCCACATTTCACCAGTTTCGTTTATTCTATGTCCCATGTTACGAACCTATGGGCAACCGAGCACAAATTCTACTGGGAAATTCCCGATTGAAAAACCCTGTAACACTACCCGACCGAAATTAGAACACGGTAGGAATGAAACTATTTGACTAGGTGCAGAAACGGATACGTTCGCAAGCGACGGTACGGAGCCGATCGCATGCGTCGACATCTTGCCGGACGCGATCGACTATCGATTGACGAGGCCTGGTAATATTATCGGATCTTGTGCCTTTAGGGTGCTTACATAAAGAAGCAGGTTTCCGGTACAGACAAATCTGTGCGGGTCGGTACCGATCGGTGCAGGGTTATCTTGCATATAGAAGCTATTTCTTTATAAGTGAGCGCATAAGATAACATAGAAATTAATACCTGCACCGATCGGTACCGACCCGCCCGTACCGGAAACCTGTTTGTTTATGTAAGCACCCTCAGTCTTGACAATTCAAGCATGTGCAATTTCCCTCAACTTCATTTACAGTAACTTACAATCTGCATCGTCATCTCAAATTCTGATGACTAGCGCCTGAAGCGTGATTACCTCACATTTATCTGCAACATTTTTTTCTTCAGGCGCTTGTCTGCGTTTTGTAGGAGTATATAGCAAAATTAAATCTAATGCAACATTACATAAATAAATAGTTATAAATGGGTTTGTTAAATAAATTTAAAAAAAAAACTAGGGAAAACAAATCATAAATATAGGTTTCTTAAGACGAGTTTAGTTCAGTACAACTGGGTTCTAACTTTTCTATTTAGAATAGGGACGTTTCCTGAGTAAAAAAAAAATGATTATTTAGTCCGTTAGTTAGATTACGTATACGACGTATTTTTTGTTTTATCAAATCAATAAAAATTGACGAAGATAAAACGCATCAAAGATCATGAGTGGGGGCTTGTGACGTCACTTTCCGGCAAAAAGTGTACCGAAATGTGACGTCACACGAGTTTTCGGCGCACTGTATCGTCTTCATTTTTTGTTTACGTGAAAAACGAGAAAAATATTTTTTGGAAATCTATCTGACGGACTTAATAGATGTTTTGGGTCATCTCCCCTATTTATTGATTTTCTTGTATAGAATTGTGGTAACATTTATTCTTGTAACCGTCAAATCTTACCCAGTACATCAAAGACTGCCGCCATAATAAACCCTCATCCGATGGTCATACATTATATCCAAATAACTAATAACAGATAATAATTAACAAATCCTGTGAAGTGGAACTATTTTAAAACTTCATTAGATAAATTAGTAATCTAATACGTATTCATTTGTAATCTTTATGTTTAATCAAATAAAATATGAACAGCAACTGATGGTTTCAGAGAATCGTTTAAAACAACTTGATATATTTAAAATGCAATATAAAATCTAATAAAGGTCTAGTGTTGCCATTAAACGGGGCAACGCCGCCGCCAGTCTCTTAGAAATTACCAACTGACAGCGTTGAGGCGGAGTTTTTGATGCCCTTTTATCGTTTGTTGTTAGTTTAGCTATTTTAGTTTATTTAATAAAGATCTGCTACACCATTATATCAAATCTAGAAAACATTATAAGTATCATATAATTATAACTAATTCATTTATTAGTAATATAAGGTTCAAAACATTGAACGTGATTATTAAAAGATCACAAGAAAGCTTTCGTTTGGAAATCAAATCTTTTGAGCCATAATAAAAAATATTTATTTGAAATACATCGGGCCATAAAATATCTTTAGGAAAATGTAAATTATGTTTGATTGAAAGTAGAATCTTTCTGTTCGCAAAATATTAATTAACGATGATTATTAATTTAACAATATGCTTGAAATGCAACGTCGCCATTCGTCACGTGTTATTTGATATCTGACAGCCGACGATCATCATCATCTGCCTAGCCTTTTCCCAACTATATTAGGGTCGGCTTCCAGTCTAACCGGATGCAGCTGAATACTAGTATTTTACATAGAGCGACTGCCTATCTGACAGCCGACGATGCTACATTATAATACTATTATTAATTTGGTCAATATTGAGAGTTGAAAACAGTAATTTATTCGCATATGCATAAATAAGGGTACGCCATCACATGCATAACGTGTGTAGAAGAAAACTGTACAGTTATTCTTGCCTGTACATGCAACGCAAAGAATATCGAAATAGAACTTCCTTTCGCTTGGTTGTGCCTACCTGGTGTGACTGCACAAGCATAACCGAGCGTGTTGGCAGCTCGCATGCATATCTCACAGTTCTGTTTGTGAAAGGAAAAGGACTATAGAAATTTTAGATAAGTGTTTTCGTCTATTCGTAAAGTCAAGGTCAACACATTTATTTTAATTGTTAAAATGCACTTTTGAACATCAAATACGAAAATAGGACAACTGAATCTATTGCCCATTCGCAAATGTAGTTTCTTATGGACAAGAAAGGGCATGAAACTATCGATAGTCTTTGAAAATTTTTGACAAAATGACCTACAAAGTACCCATTTAAAAATTGAGCAATGAGAAAATAAATAATTACGATAATCTTATGGCGTAAATTCCTCTACTTGTACCGAAGGGTTAATGTGAAATAATTTTCGTGTGATTAATAACCAATTTTTAATTCTTTCTTAACGGTTTCTCCTTTTTTTCTATTTTTATCATCATCATCTGCCTAGCCTTTTTCCAACTATGTTGGGGTCGGCTTCCAGTCTAACCGGATGCAGCTGAATACCAGTATTTTACATGGAGCGACTGCCTATCTGACCTCCACAACCCAGTTAGTACTGGGTAATACTTTACCACTTGGTAAGACTGGTTGTCAGACTTTTTGGGCCACCGACTCCCTAACCACTGTCAAAGATCTACAAATGACACAAGTAATAAACCCACTAAAGTAACTGTATCGTCGTGTATTGCTGGGGATGATGACATCACCGGCTACACACGATGATATAGTTGCTTTCAACGATACAGTTACAAACCTATCGGTTGGCTTGCATTTACGTATGTGTCCTCTATGGAATGCGGTTTTGCTTGAAGGTTTTGCATGCACATTTAAAACGGTCGTGCATAACCTAACATGCGTGCCGCAACCGTTTTCAACTATAAAATGATGAAATAAATAACGTTCATGTTCACATTCGAAAAGCTCTCATCTGTAGATATTATAGAAATTTGTGTCTGATTTCTCTCCCACAAAGTTGATCTCGGAAAATTACTGACAAAACAAACCGCCTTAGAAAATGAACGCTGCTCAAAAATATTAGCATTCATCAATTTATAGCACCATGGTGTCATTAAATAATTAGCGGTATCAATTTTCCATTACACTCACTTAATTCTCTGCTCGTGCGGTGTGCGACGCCCGGCGTGATTGCACGCCACCCTATCTGCACCGCCCGTGTTGTCGGCAATATATCGATTATATCACTTGAATAGTTCGCATGCCACAGACTATATACGATGAGATCGTATTTTTCTGCTTTATTTGGTTTAGGCCCGCCTGGTACCCGAATAAAAGGTAGTAAACACTATGTCCGAAATAATGTACCTTTCAAATAGTGAAATAATATCCTAACATCAAAATTTAAAAAAATAAACTATTTTCAAACAAACTAAATAGCATGAAACTGTAAACGATAGAACACAATTTCTAAAATATTGATTCTAATATTTCTAATATTGATATTGATGATTGAAGGTGTAATTTGCACTAACTCGCATCAGGAAACAACAAACAACGAACTTGGCGAAGGTTTGAATGTAGCGATGCGACCTGGTGCTAACTTATTAGAAAGAAAGAAAGAAAAAATATTTATTAGGGACATGACGTGCATCATACAAAATTACAAAAAATTAAACAATAAACTATAAATTCAACAGGACGGAACCAAAAAAAAAGAAAAAAGTAATAGCAAATACATCTCGTAGAAAATGAAAAAAAAAAACAAAAAATAATGTCCTGTGACTAAACTACTGGATATAATAGTGAAATATTATAAGGCAGGTAAAGGACGCCCTCTTTAAAAAGTAGTGAGAACATTTTCCGTCGAGTATTAAAAATGCAAATCGAGCGTCTTTCCTGCCAAGTGTCGAGAGACGTCGTTTGTTGATGTACTAAAAAGGTTGAGGCCGTGTTCACACATAGCGTACAGTCAGCCGCCGACTGTGAGCGTCAAGTTCAAAATGTATGAAAAAACAAACGGCAGCCTGAATTATCATCGTACATTTTTACTGAACGCACACAGTCGGCTGCCGATTATACACTGTATATGAACATAGGCAAAAGGCCATGTTCACACACAGCGTATAGTCAGCAGCTGACTGTGAGCGTCAAGTTCAAAATGTATGAAAAATAAACGGCTGTCTGAATTTTCTTCGTACATCTTTTACTGACCGTTCATAGCCGGCGGCCGACTATACCTTGTGTGTGAACGTAGCCTTAAAGTGTCAACGTCGATGCTATAAAATGGCTTTCCCGTTCACTTCGACGATATGTGGACTCAGTTTAGGGAGGTTGAACATTCAAGGAATGATATTTCATGCATTGTAGACCTATGTGTGGGGGTTCAGAATGATACAACAGCAAACCTTATTCTACGATAGTGTAATAATGTTACGGGCATCGTAACCTAATTGATCGGCAAAAGTCAGTTTCATTAGTCTAGTAAGATAGGTTATAAGTCGCTTTCATTTTATATTCCGGGATGGCTAAAACTATCTTACTGCGACATATCTAATAGTTATTTTTTTTTTTTATACAATGAAGCGCTCTCCATCCTGTACACAATTTGACTATCCTGCAAAATTTCATGACCTATTTTAAAGTTCTAAATTGAATATTTTCCACTTATCATTTATTTTAGAGGTATCTTTGAGGTATTTTTCTATCGAGAAAATGTTACGGAATCGTGTTTTCGAATGATATAAAAAAAACTTAGAAATACTTCTCATCTTTGCTATGATGATGTTAATCAATGTGAATGCCTCAGTAATATTTATATAATTATATAAAAACTAGCTGTTGCCCGCGACCTTCGTCAGCGTAAAATTAAATTAAAATATTACTTCCCTATTTGAGTCGGATTTTGTTAACATAACAATTACTACTCCTTATAATGTCAGCTATCTGCCAGTCAAAGTTCCGTCAAAATCCGTTTCGGATATTAACCGGAGCAAACAGGCAGACAGACAAACATTTTAATAGATGTTTTTTTTTGTTATAAGTACCATTGATTTATGCATTCAGTAAAAAGCTGTTAGTCTGTATTCACAAACAAATACTTCAATTTTATTTATTTGTATAGAAAACGAGAGCCATAAAATTTCACAATTCTAGCCTTCTTAACTCAATTCCTGCAGCTCCGTCGGCAAACATTTTGAATGAGAAAATATTAAAAAGAATTATTTCATACAGTGTATAATAGAGTGGTGCTATGCAAACAGGATTTTATAAATCTAAAATATTTTATAAGAGCGAGTTCTGCTCGCGCAGTTAAACTACGAGTACATTAAGACAATTATAAGTTATCTATTACTGTAAAAGCAACATTTACCAAGTTTTAATGGTAAAATCTGTTCTCTGAGAACCTAGTAAAACTACTTTTTTTTTTCGGATTGGAAATCATCAAATGACCCCCCCTGCTCTGGGCGGAGCGGAAGGGAGTGTCAGACTTGTACTAACTAAAACCCATCCATGTTCCTTTTTTGCCCTTTTTGTTCCAGGGCCACGGTATCTCTTTCGAACAGTCCCGCAGCCCTGGTAGTAAAGGTACTAGCATTCACTTTAAATTTTAAAATGAAGTATGTACAAAATGGAACCAGTAATTCACTAAGGCTTATTGAAAATTAATGAATGGATTTCAGGCGACGCAAAGCTAGATCTCGTTAGATTATTATTAGTACGCAATAATCTTATTACGTGAAACGCCCAGGTGACGTAAATAATCCATTCCCAAAAGTTCAGTATAGGTACTAAAAGAATACCTGCCTTAATTTAACTTTGAGATAATGGCTCGTTATATCTTAGAGCTCCGGCGCGCCGTACCTCCATTTCAGTAGTCAACGTCTGACGTATTCATTACTCTGCGGATGCGCTCCTACAGAGATCAAATAAGCGTAACTATAGAATCACTGGGTGCTGGAGATACGTTCAGTTGGCGACATTCAGACATAACTGTGTATCTGCTATTGTGAAAATTAAAGTAGCTCAAAGTTAGCTCTGTATCCGTTTTCACCGCTGCGGCCTACTTACCTCGCCCAACACAGCGCGCAGCGGCGCGGCATTTGGCTCGACTCTGTTGGAAATGTTTAATTAGATAAGAGGGGTACATCTAAACGAAAAGCTTGCTAGTTTGCGCTTTAAATTAGAGCCATGTTGTTTGTTTAAAAAAATGAATGGGTGATAATTTTTTGTTTATTTTCTTTAGTAACTTAAAAACTTTTTATTTTAAAAATTATATATATTTGATATTTTATATGCCACATGGTAATTTGTAAAACTTTTTTTTTATAAATTTCTTAATCTGCCCCCTAAAAGTGACCCTCATATTTAAAATTTATTTATTTACTATACACGTCCGTGTTTGGGTCACAGATTCACATGTCCAGTGGAGTCGTAGCAAATTGTCTGTGACAGACGGTCAGACGGACAGATAGACAGAACAATGATCCTGTAAGGCTTCCGTTTTGTCATTTGGACGTACGAAACCCTAAAACACATCGACAAAGCCTTCGAGTTATAAGAAAGAAGAAAGAAAAAATATTTATTTGTTACAGCGATATGACGTGCATCATACAAAATTACAAAAAAAATAAACTATAAATTTAACAGCACGGAACAAAAAAAGAAAAAAAATATGACACCCTAGTTTGTGTACATTTTTGGCGGTTAAGTAATAAATATTTTGGTCCAAGATCCCAGGTAGGGATTGCCATTCGGAAAACCAGATTCGGTAATCCGGCAGATCTGGCGTCACTAAACTTTTACCGGATCCGGTACTAATACACAGAATCCGGTGATATGAATGTTTGGCAAAATAATCGCGCTGTTGCATGAGTTGGTACTTTAAATACGTGTTGCGTGTGCGTGCGAGGCCGAGCTGTGGCTGCAGAGGGCCTATGCAGAAGATATTCGTCCCTGTTAACTACTGAACAACACTAAAATTTGTTATGGGGAGGTTGCTCACTCATGACACGGTGTTAAGTACTGAATTAAGTGCGAGGATTAAAGAACACCGCACTGTAGCCACAGGAATATTAGTATATTTACAGCACCAAAGAAATATCATAAAGATACAAACAGAGTTGGTGATAAATTTTGACAAAGAACAAAAGACAAAAGCCTACGATTAGATTTTTAAAAAAATCTTAGAAAGACTTAATCGAGATGATAACTCTAACGAAAACATGGACGAGGAGTAGAGAAGGACTTAAATTCACCATCACTGAAAAAATATTTGACATTACAGGAAGAATTACAACTACAAATCCTGCAGTATGCGGTGTCTTATACCATACATACTTAAAAGATAAATATTTTGATAAAGTACTAAAAAAAAAAAGACTGCATTTGAAAGTAAAGGAGTTCAAGTAGAATACTTGTCTGCTATTCTTGATTATTTGCTGACTTTAGTGAAGTAGCTGAAAGGGCCTTTTCGGTCGCAGACTATATTTGTTTTTTTTTATTTAACTTATGTTAGATTTTATTAAGTTAAGTAAAATTTAATGTTTTAACATTAAATTTATTTAAAATACTCGATTAACTCACTAACATCCCTATTTGATCGACAGGGAATCGGGCCGCATCCGGCCGGATTAGAAATGAAGCCGGATTGAAATCCCTAATCCCAGGGCCGCTAGACCTTACTTATTTTCTCATTAACAAAATGTGTGGCATCAAGTAGTGTTACTATGTACTTTGAACGTCTGCATACCTGCTAACTTGTGCCGATGGCCAATTGTTAGATAAAGTTGAGTAAAAATAACAAAATTTTTTCTTAAGGCCTGACTGCTGATTTTTATACACCTATGTATTTACAGAGAATATTATTAAAAATTAATAATCAACACTACCGGACACGTGAACGTTGTAGGGTCGCAATTAATAATTTTTGTATGGGTTCAATAAACCAATGCGCTCTACAGCGTTACATTTTAATTGTGTCTGGTGGATGTTTGTTCCAACTATGATTGGTTTGGCTCAAAAAAAGTAGGTACTAAAATTATCATTAACACATTAGTGTTAATGATATGTTAGTGACCATGACTTTAAAAATTTAAAAGTACCGAATTGATTTCCTGAGTATAAAATATCAAAAATTAAGTCTCAGGCTGTAGGTAAAATCGTATAATTTTCGTATCGTATATGTGCCTGGCAGAAATTTCCGTCGACCTGAAGCATCTGGCAGTGTTACTAACACATATCTAACAATCTTCTATACAACATATTAAAAAATCAGCACGCGGGCTTTAAGAAAAAAATGTATTATTTTTACACAACTTTTGCACCTGATATATACAAATTGGCCGTCGGCACACTATGCACACTTTCACAGTAGGTACATACCAAAACTACTTGATGCCACACATTTTCTTAATGCTAAAATAAGTAACGTCTGGCGGCCCTGAGATCTTGCTCTATTTATGTCAGATAGTGTCAGAACAGCCGTGCCAATATCAAAATAAGTTAGGATTTAGAGTAGACGCTGCGGTTAATAAACTAAGTTTTGTCGTATTGAACTTGGATTACTATCCAATACCCTTGTACGGATTTTTCATCTCGAAGCAAATATTTCCGATTGAATTTTTTCAGTGGAAGCTGTCCTTCATATTTCATATCCATGCTATTCGTTATCATCATATCTTACAGACATCATATCTTACATGGACAAACGCTAGCGGTTAAAGTTTTTCCATGTCTGTATAACACCGACTTTTACTCGCAGTAAATAAATAACTTATTTCATTCAAAATTACTATTTAAATTGTCAATAACTCTCCAGTTCACATACGACATGAATGCTTCATTCAATAACAGCATTACAACTTTTGCAGCGAACTGTAATTTACGCTTCGTGAATATCGAACCAATGAATGCGAGAGTTATTCGAAGAAGCTCTTCGGTCTCTACGAAATCCACAAATTGAAAGCACTTAAAACTGAGTCAAGGCTTATAATAGAATTTTGATTAGTCGATCAATTTCTAAGTTTACGGTCTGCAGGGGTGCTTTCAGTCCCCGTTTTAATATTCGATTAGAAATTGAATAGTTTGAAGTGACTGGTTTGTTTTGTTAACGTTCCTGTAATTATTGTTTGTTTGAAACATCTGTCACACTGAAACTGATGTTGATAATAATGCATTGGCAAATGGAGTATAGATTATGTCCTTTATTCATTCTTTCTCTTATCTCTTACATTTTTTTAATATTTTTAAAAACAAAAGTAATCAAAACATTTAAAAATATAAAAAATAGATGGCTCATCGGCATCAGGAACAAGGTCCAGGCTGCCGGTGGCTCCAGAGAGAGGAACCGCCTCACTATGCCGTGTCCAGGAGTACTGCTTTCTGAATCAAGCCCTTGACCCAGCCGCGCTATGAGAGCCTCCTAAGGTGTTGGTCGAGGCTCTCTGCTATTAACCGTAACTACTATCGGTACAATGATTGCAGAGTCCACGTCCCACATGTCGACAACCTCGTGTGCTAAATCAAAATACTTGACTTTTTTATCATTCTCAGCTTTCACGAGATTCTCGTCATGAGGGACAGTGATGTCAACAATCATTGCACGGCGCTCTCGGCGATCTATCACCAAAATATCAGGTTTATTTGCTAAAATAGTCTTGTCTGTGATGATAGATCGATCCCAATACAATGTGGCATGACCATTCTGGAGAACTAGGTCGGGCACATACTTGTAGTATGGTACTTCAGAACTCACAAGGTTGTATTGCAAGGCAAGTTGCTGGTGAATAATCCTGTGATGCATCCGGTTTGCGGTCTATGTGTGCGGGCCTTCCTATCCAGGGCGTCAAGTTCCGTCTGAGTCCATTTGAGTATGCCGTAAGAATACATCAATACCGGCATGACCCAACCATTAAAGGCGCGCACCTTGTTTCCGCCTGATAAAAGACTGTTTAACACTTTATTCAGGCGGCCAAAGAAGCGCTCCTTCAATGATTGTTTCATGTCGGCAGCATTGATGACTAATGCTTCCGACATGGCGATAAACATAAATATACGAGTATATTAGGTACCACTTATCTATGTAAGAAAATAAGTACCTAGGTAATATTTTCTGCATTTCCGTTCATGTTTTCTATTAAACCTTTCCTACTTGTATGTACTGATGGATAAATATTAGAAGTAATGGGCCCATACGCTGCAACAAAAACAGATGCGCAAATAATGGGCGACATTATGAATGATGGAGAACATCCACTACACTGCTTACTCCGAACAAACGATGCTTTTATATTAGATCGAGGTTTTAGGGACAGCTTGGACCTCATTGATGAAACTGGGTATGAATCCTATGTCCTGCCAACAAAGAACCGCCAAGAGACAGCTGACGACTGAACAACCCAACGAAGCTCAAGCGAACGTTATGCCGGTGGGTTGTGGAAGTGGTAAACGGCCGGTTTAAACGTGAATTTAAGCTCTTGCGGCAAAAATATTTTAATAAGTCACTGCCCAATATGTTCACTGATTTTAAGATTGCCGCAGCTATCACGAATCACTTCCACCAACCCATCGTGGGTAGCGTACACGCAGACCAATTCGTCAATATCATAAGGCAGAAAATAGAAACCCCGAACCTTCTGCATATGTATGTAGAGAGAAAACGGCTTAATCACAGAAGAGTAGATTTTCAGAGGATGGAAGCGAGCCAGATAGAAAATATTCAATGACGAAGGAGGATATAATTCTACTAGCGCTAGGTACATACCAACTCAAGCTGGCAAGATCTTACTGTGCCGAACATTTGTCAAATGGTCTGTATATAATTGAAACGTACAGAGAGGGAGCACTTGAAGATCTGCCAGACTATGGCAAAACACGAAGATACCTGGCTTTTACGTGGACGAATCCAGTCGCGCCATGTCCGTATAAAAACATATTTTTATTATATATTGATCAAGAGCGCAAATAATATTGTCCAACATTATTGCACATGTTTAACCGGGCGACGTACGATGGGCTCTTGTGCACATATAGTGTCCATCGTAAAAATCATATATTTTAGTAATAGTTAAGTAGTGAGTAGATTTAAAACATTACATATCGTTATCAACAATAACAGCATTGAGGAAAGGTAAATCCCTTACGTCTCGCATAACCTAGGTACCATTATGGTACCTAGGTTATGCGATTTTATTTAAAGAACGCTTGTTTTCTTACTTCTTTCAAAAATGGAATCCTAAGTGTGTTATATCATCGTCTAACTTTATCTTATTTCAGCTTTCTTTTACTAATATAAGTAGTTTGTAGTATATTCTCATTTATCAAACTTAGTGAGATTACTGCTTTCCAAACGTGAATAGGGACAGGCGCCATGGTAGACGTTTTTCTGCATCAAAATGTCTTTTCAATGATATATTAAGGATGACTATTAGAGCGGGTACCACGTTCCATATATTTTTGCTATATATTTTTTCTTTATCATAATTATTGATATAATTAGTTAAGTATGGTTTAAATCGAAAAAAAAACATGAAATAAAAATTCAGTATGATAACAATTCGTGCTGTCAATTTGACACTCGGGCCAATGATTATTATTATTATAGGTAATATCTGCTTAATGTAGTGTTAGGGAGTGACAATACTTATCGACACTGAATCTGCTTGGATCGATAATATTTGAAATCCAAGCAACACTAATGTGTTGCTTTTATTTAACTTAATAACGCAATGTTTGTATGTTTGTTTAGGTCAAATCTTACAACTAAATGTTAAAACAGTTATCCCCAACCGACTGAGCTGAAATTTTGCATATACGTTTAGTTAGGATGACAATGCATGGTTAGCTAAGTGACGTCATCCTAAAACCAATATGGTGGACTAGTTATTCTTTATGCACCCCCAGATTGATTAATTAAAAATATCAGTTTGCTGAGAAGAATACGAAAAACTATTTTTTTAATATACCTAGTCGTGTCATTCAACATTGGTCCTTCAATAAATTCCAATTATAACACAAAACTATCGTCAGAAACGTCTTTTTTTTAAGCGTACACCGGGAATATTGTCGATATTATTGCAATCAGATTAGGAAAATGGAAGAAAAAACAAAATTGAGTAATTTTGAGGACAAAAATATAAAGGTATTTCTTGGCCTCGATAGATTTTGCAATATAGCCTCTTATGCTCCTAAGGAGTGCTGAGACAAATCAGTTTTGCGTTAGGCGCGAGAGACCTCTTTTCAAGGCCTTATTTACCCTACAACAGCGATTTTATGAACTTTAAAAAAATACACGAAACCGGTAACCAAGGATCGGCGGCTTCGGCTTCAACGTATATGCAAGATTTCTGGATGACCGGTTCAGTGGTTTAGGCGTGAAAAGGTAACAAACAAACAAACTTACTTTTGCATTTATATATTAGTTACGGTTACTATTATTTTGCGCTAAAAACGACTGCAGTTAATTCTAGCTCGTTCTAAAGTGCGCGAATATTTGCACGGGCTGTCAATTGTCGTAGACTGGACCCTTAAACCTAAACGTAGAATGGACCCTTAAACCTAAACGTAGACTGCACCCTTAAACCTAAACGTAGACTGGACCCTTAAATCTAAAGATGATTTTCAAATATCTATTCAGTGATACCCCCCACTTTCATAGTTCGACTTAATTTTTTTTCTTTTGCAGTGGCTGTAGCCATAATAGTAGAATTTTGATTACTGTAGAAAATCTGAAACCGGACTCGCTATTAGGCTTTTTGTATACCCGTGCCAATTATGTGCTTACTTGTTAACATCTGGTCGAAAGTAGTACGCTTTTGTGCTTCGAAATAGGAATGAAACTTTGATTTTGCGCATAAAAATAAAACATTGACGAATTACGACGAATATACATTTTTTAAACCGCCCATCGGGTAACTTTTGAATGCATGTGATGTCTCATGACATTACACTATCACGTGCTGGCTAACTCTCGTAGTTCGCATTTTGAATGAAATATTTGTCGGCGGGTGTTGTGGAGGCGAAAGGGAGCAAGTGGGGACGAGTGGCCTGCCAGTGGGGGGGCCGGGAGGATGACGTGTTTGCCGTCGCGTCGAGCGTCCCGCCGGTCCCTACTACAGCCGCCCGAAGCTATCTGCTCTGTTAATTAAACATACTAACGAGTAGGTCAACTGCGGCTTGCTTACATGTTTATTACCCTCGTCACAAAACTGATGCTTGTTTGAAAGTAACTGGTGAATTGCACCATTTTAGTAGATTGAAATCTGAGTCGTCTTCTAATATTTCTTCATTTAGACGAGCTTTAGTCGCGACATCGTAACCGTAATCGAAGCCCCGCATAATGACTGATGGGACCTACCGCCGCGCTTGCAGCACTTGATAAACGAGTTTTTTGTACGTTTCATATAGTCTTCAGAAGCTTGTAATAAGTTGTGCAGGTTATAAGATTTTAAACTAGCAAGGTCACTAACATTATCATTAATACTAGGAACGGGATATTTACCAAAAAATAAAATAAGAACCCGTAACCCGAGTATTAATATCCCGTTTCTAGTGTTAATCATAATGTCATTTGTGCAAGTGTTCTTATATATAATGTTTCAAACCATACATTTCCACATTTTGGAATTGAATAGGCTCAGTTGGGACTTGATAATAAACATAGTGGACTATGCAAGGTGTAAACGGAGGGTCCGTGTACACCTTGTCACGAAGCAGTCAACCAAGCGTTATGTACATCAAACTAAGTAACCCTACGCAAAAATGATTCGCGCCTGTGAGCTAAGTGAGTGGAAGGCGGTGGCGTCGCAGCTCGGGTTCGGTACCGCGAGCCACCGCGCCCTCCCCGCGCGGTTGTCTACGCGTATTTGAGGCGCCGCCGACAGAATAGAAGTCACGAAGCGTCTTACTTAAGCTGAATGTGCCTCACGCGTCCAATATCCCTGATGATTGGGTTCAGCGAGTTTTTTTATTGCGTGTTCTTTCAAAAACTATAGGTTATTGTACAAACTATTAAAAAATAAAAGATGATAACTTGAGGAATGTTTGTGCTAAAAAAGAAGTTAGCTACGTCTAGCACTTACTTTCTACGATGAACAACCGTGAAAATATTTTAAAAAGCTTACCATGTTCTCAGTTGGAAAAGTTTCCAAGATACCAACTACTACAACTATAATAACAAATCTTTTTGGAAACGTGTTACAAAAATATCGAGAAGAGTTCAGACAGAGAAAATACTATTCTAAAACTTTCAGCCATTATATAATGGCTGAAAGTTTTAGAATAGTATTTGCCTCCGCAAAAGATATTTGAGTTGATTTGTGCAGGCCGCATAGTACATGTATAATGTGAACATCACTTTTGGTGTTTTTCGTTCCCGTTTTTCCGATAGAAAAAAAAAGATAGAACTGAAAACTCTAGTTAGTTTTATACTTTAATAATATTATTTGTATAAGCCTAGTAATATTATATACACTATAAATTAAAATAACCTAAAATAACTTACTTAAAAATAAACTAAAAAATGGCGTCAAAAAACTCCTGCTCAACGCTGTTAACTGGTAAAGTCCCCAAGAGACTGACCGTTAGTTTAGTTGAGAGCAAACTAACTGCAAAAATATGAAAAGCAAAGTTTTAAAGTGACGCAATGGTATTCAAAAGAGAAGCGTAAAAATGATCCGTGGTAGACTAATTCGATTTCGAGATACCGCTGGACCGTCAGAGAACAAAAATTAGTCCAATAACGAGTTCAAATGGGTTGGTTTATGTTGAAGATAATTTTTAACCGAATTCTTCCGAATTTGGGGGTATTGTATCAATACCCCCAAATTTTACCAGTATGCTAAAGTTCCATTTTTTTGGGGATAGGCTTATTACTATGACATGAAGTATGGGACATTACAGCTAAAAATGGAAACATAAAAAAAACTTGTTTGCAAAAAATAAAACTGACATAAAAAAAAACACCAATAATTGAAAAATTCCTCTAGCTTCGAGTCAGTCCATTTTAAGAAGTCGGTTTTATTTTTTGCAAAAAAAGTCTTTTGACAATAATACTTCTATTCGTTGCTTACATTTATAGTTGTAGCAGGCAAACATGTTTGTCTACTTGCTGTAGAGACTGGATAGGCCAAGGCTTTGAAGCCGCGTAGATATTGCGTAGCACTGCTACGAAGCCGCGTAGTACAGCTAAGACGCCGTGTAGCAGCGCGTAGCACCGTGTAGCACCGCGTAGTAACTGTGTAGCACCGCGTGGGTGTCGCGTTTCGAGTAGAAGCTCTTTCTTTATGCATAATTGCATAATGGTTGAATAACAAAAGACAGTCAGTCGACGGCGCGGCGGCGGAAGATTTTTCAAACATTTTATATTGAACCCGGTATATGTACGGGTGGTTTTGAGCCGGTATTTTGTTTGCATGCACCTCGTGAACAAGAGCTCGTAGATTTTCTTATGATCAAAGATGTCTTATACTTTACTGTGCGCCGGCCAGGCACGGGGGCGCGAAGATAAACCCGGGGCTAAAGATGCTGTCGTCAACAAGCCTCCATAATGCTTCATACATGACTGTCGACTGTCAGAAACCTGTTGCGTAAAAATCGGCCCTAATTGTTTCGGTATGATAATTAACAAAACGGATTCTGACGAGGAAATAGTTTTATTGGGCCTTGCTGAGTTTAAAACGTTATGTCTCAGTGAATTTGAGTCCTTATATGTGCATAGCAATAAGGTTAGTACTTTAAGGACCGAGGTCGGGTGAGCATTCTTGTAACCATTCCAACGTGTTTCATTACTGTTCAACGGTTGTGTTGGTGAAGAATCGGTTAGCTGTACCCTTTCTGGAACATCTATTTAGGAACCGATTTTATTTTAGTTTTGAGGGCCCAGACAAATAAAAATCTCCATAGCGTTCAAAGGGGTTCGTATTATTACAATGACTATCAGCACAATTGTCATAAGCTATTCGGAATCTGAAGCCTTATTTATACACAGCTTATTTTTAAGTCGATAAAACTACATTGATTTCGAAATAACAACTTATCCAGTAATGCTTGATTACACGAATCATCAAATGGAATACAAAAAGCTTAAAAGCCCATGTTGAATGAATACTAAAGCTAAAGCGGCGTGGGCACCCATCGAACATCGTACCCTAACACGAACTGAAATTTCTTACCACCTCCATTTTTACAGGTCAGTAGAGAATATTAAGGGTCGGTAATTTTTATTCAGAGCTCAAATTAAATCTAGTTTTTCGCGAAAATGTCGCAGCGTTATCAGAACTGTTTCTCGAAATATCATGAAATTACGAAAGAAGGGTTAAATTAAAATATAGGTTATGTCTGTAGAAAAACCATTTAAAAAAAAATAAGCTAGAAAGTGTAACAAAGGGGCTTGGAGATTGGTCCGAAAGAGGTACTATAGAGATTAAAAAACCAAATTGAAAATATATAATTTACAAATTAAGGGCTACAGTGTAGAGTAAACTGCAATGTGTTTAGGCGTTTAATTCATTGTTGTAATTTTGTTCAAAGGTAATATTCAGTTCAGCAGAGGAAATTTAATGTTGGCGATGTCTGTAAGTAAAACTACGATCGACGTGATTTTTTTAAACCGAGCGGCATGAGAACGACAGAAAAGTCGTTACCTCTTCGTATATATTTTTTCTTTTTTATGTTTGCCTATTATGTTCCACCATTTATGTATGCTCAAACGCAAACTTATTGACATATCTTCCCGTCTTAACCCGGTGCACAGATTTGGTCTTTGACTAACATCCACAAGTCGAAACTCAAGGTTTGCCAACGAGTAATGGAGCGCATTATATTAGGGTTTAATTTATCAGATCGTGTTCGAAACACAATACTGCGCTCTAAAACAAAAATAGCTGACGTGGCTCAAAAGGCTGCCCACCTCAAATGGGACTGGGCAGGTCATGCCGGACAAACTGTGGGCCGAAATAGCAGAAAACTGGGGTCGCGGAAGGCCACGAAGGAGATGGCGGGATGAAATAGACAGGCTCCATCAGAGCTGGAAGGAGGACACGCAGGTTCGCGAGAAATGGAAGAAGTGGAGTGGTGCCTTTGCCCAGGAGTGGGACACAGCAGGCTAGAAAAAAAAATGTACTAAACTAACTGCCTCTACTAGTTCAAAGAATGAATGACCTTTGGTCACCGCTGTTGCTCAAGGTGGATTCGTAATTGCAGACCTATGTATATTAATTAGAATTCCAGGTTCTCCCAAGCCAGTAATGTCCAAGATAAACTTAGTATAAACTAATTGAAAAAGCGAAGCCAAAATACTCTTTAAATATAGACTGTATCGACAAATGGTTTTAATCAATGACGTCAAGCAGAGGAATCTTCGATTCTGTTTACATAAGCAGATGAATACAAATACGAGTGTTTATTTTCTGTACCTACTCCGTATCTGCATCGCAATAAGACTTTGCTTAGGAGATTGCTTTTGCCTCGTGGATGCAAGTGCAATTCTGCTTATATTTGTTTACTGAACAGTTCACAAGATATTTAATTAAATCAATCATTCATCAAAATTTAAATTAAATTAAAGAATAAAGGCAGCAACCGCAATCTTTTGTTACCTTTTTATTTTGTTCTACATTTTTTGTGTAGTAAGAAACGACTTATACTTAAGCACAAATGCTGTATCCATGATAATATTGTAATACCAAATGTTTTGAAAAGAGTAACCAGGGAGTTTCTTGCCGGTTCTTCTCCATAGGAAACGGCCAACCCGAACCGTGCACCTTTTTGTCGACGTTTTATAAGTGCCCATCGAGGCCTATGTGAAATAAAATATGATGATTTTGATTTTGGGGACAGCACGTAGAGCTCACATACTTGATGCGTAAAAATACTCTCAAAAGATAGATCTCGATCAAATTAAGATAAAGGTACAGCATACTTTTTACAGTTTGGGTTTGGCTAGAATTACATGGTTTATACTTATCATGATCTTCCTGCCCTCGTCCCATTCTATTTTGGGTAGGCGCAAAACGTTTTCTTCTTCCATTCTCCCCAGACAGACGTCACGGCATCATTTATTTCTTTTTTTTTCTTTCATATTAGTCTTCACACAATCCATCCATCATTGTCTTTGGCCTTCCTCTCCCTCTCCATCCATCACCATTCATGTCCATAACTCTTTCAGTCACATGCGTTTCATCCCTCTTAATTACATGTCCCTAGCATGACAAACGACTTCCTTTCAACTTTTCTGTAATAGGCGTCACTTTCAAACTTCCTCTAATATACGCATTCCTTACTTTATCCGTTCTTGTCACTCTACACATCCATTTCAACATTCTCATCTCCACTACATGCAATCGTTTTTCATCCATCTTCTTCATGGCCCAGTATTCTGATCCATACACAACGACATGATTTATTAGATTTATACTATAATTATATAACATGATTTATACTTATAGCCTGGGCGAAATCCGAACTAAAGCCGCCATTTTATTTTTCAAAAATACTTTCCACAAATGTTGAACAGCGCTCTCCTATCAACCTCTATCGAGCATCAAAAGATCCTTATAGCACTATAGGATATACTACTATTCCTGATGTAGTGTAATTCAATAAATATTTTCAGTATCATATAAACCAATATACGTAATTTTAAATATGTTTTTTATGCAAATCCTGCGTAGGGAATTACAGCTTTGATATGGAAAGAAAAATTCGAGTGCGAGCAGGGTTTGAACCTGCGACCTTCCGATTCTGTACACCGGACGTCTTAACCAATTAAACCATCGCACCCTGCTCACAGCTCTTAAGTAATTGCTTAAGCAAACACTTTTATACAATAGACAAGAATTTAAACGAACTAAGAACCGTCGAAGAAAGCAAAGCTATGAATTCTAACTTTTGACAGTTCTAACTTCAAACAATTATTAAACTACAGAATAAAAATCGTATGTTGAGTATTGACTTTTACTCAAGTGATCACTTGGGCTTGTTACATAGATACGGATGTAAGATTTTTATTGATCAAGATAGAGAAGTGACAAAAATATTGTATTTATGACATCTATGACATTTTCTGTTTTGAAGGGTGACATAGCTTATAAAAGAGGCTGCTTCCAAAGCTAGGAACTCTTGTGTTCCTAAAGAAAGGAGGAGTTTTACCCAAAATTACTTAGCTTTTATGGGACTAAACTGATAAGCTATCGCAGAAATATTATCGGCTTGTCTTGGTAGCAAACGTCTCATGGTTCTTACTATTTTGTTACCACCAAAATCCTGAAATCCTGAAATCCTGTTTTTTATTAATGAAATAAAATAACTTGACGAATGAGCGCCATAAGCATTAACTCCACAAGTGAACAGTGTTTAAAAGCAGAAGTGTTTAAATTTGACGCTCGCAACATTTTCCAAAAAAAATTTCATTCACGGTTAACACAAACAAACTGAAATGACAAACAGTTAGTTCCAGAGCTGTGCTGCGAAATTCGAAAGCCAGTAGTGACAAAAGGGCTTTGTGTAAGTTTCCGTCTGGATAAAACCATTACACAATAGTTGTTTAAATCAAACCAAATAGTTGCATGAAATACTGGAAACCGCGCAGTATTGTGTGCTCGCTCATATTGGCAAACGACGGTTGTAATCTTAATTTCTAATTAAGCACAGAGGTAGATTGTGCCTAATTACGAATTGGCATAACAATGCACGCAGGAATTGCTCTAGAAAAAGGATATTTACCATGTTTACTTTTTGTTTTGAGTTCCCGATACTTCGGCGCTGTTGCAAGCACCATGATCACGTTTCTAGTGTTAATGTTACTGACGATGACAGTTTGAAAACTTATCCTGGGAATTAGTTCGGAGGGTGTGGGTCGTACATTCCTAGATTTGGTGTTTCAACACCGAAAAATATACATATAGACGATAATTTTCTGAAACGGTGATATTTTTTTAATATAAAAATCTTTAAAACGAAATCAAGTTGCGCGTTAATCTAACAAAGTACGCCATAATTTACTACTTTTCTCAATTTTATTTAGCGTGAAATCCGGACCTTCTTTGTTTGGACTCACTTTAAATAAATTTCCATCAGGGCAACTGAAGCGCTAGTCTGCAAGCTGAAAGGTTTTTTTGCATAAATAACGTCATAGTTCAAAGTGAAAAAAGTAATTACATTAAAAAAGATATTACTTTCACTTTTAGGTATATTCCAATATTCTGTGTTGGTAAAAAGGGCTTTACGTCCATAGTATGAAGCCTAAAAATACTAGGGAGCAAACCCGAGAAATGAGCAGACCAGTACTTGTTTAATTTCGTCACGAAAATCTATAGAGGTAGGGATAGTTTTCTGAGGAGAAAATGGGTAATAACTGAACAGTTTTATTTGTGCGGCAACTTATGTACGTACGTTTTATTAGGAACTTTTCAAAACTACCCTGATTTTTCGAATGATAGTAAAAATGCCTACATAGCCGGATAAGGATTTAGATCACCTCCAGTGACCGCATACGGAAACGCTATTATAATGGTTCCGTGCACTCAGAGCGGCTTATCGGGATCTTGACTATTAATCCCGGGGTAAGAGCTGTGATTATACGTAGATATGGAACGGTTGGCGTGTCATGTGGGGGCAAGGCTTACGGCTACAATCGGCGTGTGCGGGCTGACCCTAGAGCTACATACAATTTTAACAAGCAAAATAAATGGAATTATGGAACTGGGCTTAAAAAGTATAAATTCAATTTCAGATATTTTCCCCATTTCTTTGTATTTTTAATAGAACTATTACTTGGCCGCCGCATCATCTGCTCGCTTGCAGAAATAATATAGACTGTATATGTTTGCCGCGATTATTACTCGAGATAATCGGCTTTGATAACAGATTATCTCCAGGATAGAAAGCAACGTGTAAAAATGGATAACAACGGTGGCAAGTGGCAATGTAGAAAGGATAAGAATACTTACAATTATGGAGCTTCTAACATTTTTTTATTTACTTACTTCAGTGTATTTTATCAGCATAAATGCAGTTATTTTATCATCATCTGCCGAAATTACCGATTAGTAATCATTACTACTTTTCATCATCATCATCATCTGCCTAGTCTTTTCCCAACTATGTTGGGGCTAGGCAGATGATGATGATGATGATGGAAAGTAGTAATGATTTCGTTTTTCCTAATCGGTTATTTGTAAAGCCTAGGAATGTTTGTTCTCCTGTACCTATACTGTATGCGGTTATAACCATCAAGCCCACATATTATGCGAAGAATCAAATCCGGAATGGCTATCAGTATTTAAGCTTTAATAAATATTTATTTAAACGCTCTGTCCATTAATGCTCTGTTAATCCATTTTTCACGAAAAAATAATACGTTAAGATTTCACGAATGGCAGGTACCTCGAAGAAAGTGTACCGGTATTTATCTACTTTCAGCTGCAGGTAACTGGGAATAGAAAAACTCCGGGTCTTGTGCGCAAAGATGTTTGTAAATACACTGACCAAACGAACAAAAGTGAAAAATTAAAGTGTGAAAACTGAATACAGTTTCCATTTCATTTGTACGAGGTCACACCTGAAACAAAATTTCATTAGTTTCGGTGACTTTATTTGTTTCATTGACGTTATTGCTACCGACTTCCGAAAGTAAAGTTATTTTTTAGTTTTTAGTGCTTTTTTGGAAGTCGGTTATTTTGTTTTTTGTAAAAAAGTTTTTAATTTACCATTGTTAGTTAAGATATCCTACACAAATTCTTGTCATGTATACATTTTACTTAGTAACATGAAGTTATTATGATATCACCATAAATGTACTAGAAGATAACTCATAAACTACTCAAGCAAAGTCCTGTACCAAATGATTAAGAGTCACGAAAATCGGACCAGCAATCAAAAGGACGAAATAAAAAATCCTTTTCCTCCTTTTTTAGAAGTCGGTTAAAAATGCAATGTGTGTTTACATACATATAATTATTATTTTCTTTATTTGTTTTCATACACATTTATTACATACTTAAATATCTCCATGTACAACAATATAAAAAAAAACCATTATTATTAAAGGCTTTTTGCCCAGTAGTTGGACAGAGCTAACTTAATAAAAAATTAAGCATTTTGGTAATATTGTTTCTACTTCTTTTTACAATTGACCGCCACGGTATTAGGATACAAGCATTCATGAAGCATTAGATCGATACAACACACTTGTATTGCTCCCATAGAAGCAATATGGCCGTTTCCGAAGGGGAGCTGAGATAATGACGAGCCTGAGCCTATTGTAGGTGAGTGTATTCAAAATACTATTTAAAAAAAAACTGGTTTAAAGTGAGTCAGTCTCGCTCATTTAGGGTTCCGTACCAAACAATACTGAGAATAATATTGATCTGTCGCCGGCCAGCCATAGTTACTGCAATGCAGGTCATTAATAATCCTGTGTTAGCTCATCAGCCTAGCTTTTTCCCGACAGGGCACGTCTAAACTCTTAATGATATGTTAAGAAAGAATTACCTATATTATACTATAGGTATACTCCATAATTTGGCTTTAACTAATTTTTTTTTTAAATATACCACTAAAGTCTTAAATTCTCACAAAAGAAGGCTTCGTTTCCCTTTTAAGCGGATCCCTAAGCCTTAGTAGAGTTCGCATGTTCGAAGTCGAACGTTACGCGTCACGTAACGTTCGACTTCTAATCGCCGCCCAGTGCCCCCTTTTTAATCGGTTTAACTAACCGACTCCAAAAATGGGGAGAGAGGTTTTTCATCTGCAGAATAAAATCATCTTTTATTCTAGCGGCTTGTGTGTGATGAAAATCAGTGAGTCGAAATTTAAGGTTTTATTGTTTCACATGATTGCATTACGAAAGTGGCCTGTTGGCGCACTGAGAATATAACTTATTCAGATTTATGGATATTTCTAGCGATGTAGATGTGATTCTTGCAGAATTGAATTAAATTGAGAAAAAGGAAAACAAATACGAACGGCAACAGCTCGAGAAGAATTCAAAAAAAAATACGCCACGCATATATTATAACTACAAGGTGAAGTTTTCAAGTGGGCGTGGATGACCGAATCCGAAAATATAAGGAATAGCGAAATATACTCGAAAGAAGTCTCGAGCCCGATTTTGATGAATACTAAAACTGCATCATTGGATTTATTGATTAGGAGAAATATTCCTTCGAATGTCAGCAACCGAGTAGGGGTCCGCATGGGCCGATGCCTGCCAGAGCTGCGGGACTGTTCGAAAGAGACACCGTGGCCCTGGAACACAAAGGGCAAAGAAGGAACATGGATGGGTTTTAGTCAGTACAAGTCTGACACTCCCTTCCGCTCCGCCCAGAGGGGGGGGGGGGGGGGGTCACTTGATGATTTCGCATCCAAAAAAAAAAAAACGTTTTTAATTTAGAAGAGAACTCATGAGGGCCCAATGAAACATAGCTAAAAGTTACCCGGCTAAGGATTAACTCTACTTTACGGTGCTTCATTAATGTACACAGGCTAAGGCCTAAAAGATTAACGTCTAAAGCATACCAAGGTAAAGGTTTGACGAGTTAAGTACGAGTTAAGTGAGTTTCACTTTTTTTTCTCAGTTTTACTTCAGAACTCTTTGAAAGGAGGAGTTTCATTGCACTTGAACTTCAGGAATAGTTTTAGCAAAAGAGTGCTAAGTTATTTTATCGTAGAAGATTTTAACACTGTTAAAGCTACTGACTTTAACGTACATTTTAAAATCTCCGTGACTTTTGTTATTCTATTTTACCATAACATGCATTCACGCTTTTAAAACTAACAGGCAACGGCTTCAATTACTGAGCTTTCAATCAAACCTAAAATGGCTTCCATGTTTCGAAAAACTTTTTATGTACAGCAAAAAGCGAGCTTGTTTTGCAGTAAGTGTGATGCGCAGACCAAACTGACCCCTCAAAAAATACAACGGACTACTAGAAACCACGAAGAGACATTGTGAAGTGACATTAATAGGTTTCGTTTAATTTCTTGCTCCTGCCTTCCAAACTTGTGTAAAAGTATGTTGAAGTACAAAACATATCCAAACAGAGTCACGGGCAGCTCCGGTTTTTAGGGCTCCGTTGCCAAATGTGGGTGGTGGTGATAGTGGGATAATTACGTTATTACAATATGTGGCCGCTCTATCTGAAACCGAAGGCAGCGCTACACTTCCGCTTGGCATATTATATTCATACTCTTGTACGTACTTATCAACTCACTAGTAATGGGTTGGTTAAGTACGGTACTTAATAATGAATGGGACTTGACAACCCTAGCGTCACCGTCGGTCGATGCGACTTTGCAAGAAAATCACTAGCGGGCTTACAATGTAAGTCTTAAGGGCCAGCGCAAGCGTCACACGGGGTGATACTGTTTAATAGAGATGGACGGAAATTCGTTTCACAGTCGGTAATACCGTTATTCGGATGTATTTACTGAATTTCAAGAAAAGAAGAAGTTTAGTTTTGTTTCGGTTGAACAAGCATTTGCTTGAGCATATTGGACTTGATATTTAACTCGCAGGTGATTCGATAGTGTAGAAGTAACCCGCTCCAACCGCTATCTTTGCGAGAAATCACTTTAACTTAGTTTTGGTTTTATTGTTCATTCTGTATAGAAAGTTCACGCACTTGATGTTTTTCGAGCACACATTGTGTTTAACACCCAGCTTTTAATTTTTGCAGTCGTACGTGCTGCTGAATAAATGTAAAAAAATGCACATTTCACAGACGTCACAGTGGATTGGATAAGTGAAATGAGAGGCAACGGGTATGGCGGCAGCGCAGCGAGCGGGAGACACAAAAAAAAAAACAATCAAACGTGATTAAACCTGTCGCCCTCTAAAAGGACGCGAAAATAAACCGATATATTTTTGCGATTTCTGACTTTTTTAGTACTTACTCCAACCTGGGTTGGTCCCATAAAATTTTTTGCTCAGTATTGGAAACAGGATCGATTGGCATCAATAATATGTTGATTCGTTGCGTATGGCACGACAGTCGTGTGATCAATTTTTGTACGTGTGGCGTATAACGCGACAAACGTGCCATTTTTAAAAAAATGCGTTTCAGGAGGGTTTACCCAGATCAAAACTATCATTGCTTTTCACGTAGAATAAGCCTGCAGCCTTCGTTTTTGGATATTGTTTAGATTAAAAAAAAACAGTGGTTAACAGCCTGTTCAAGTCGCGTTATTTGAACGACTACAACATACCATAATAAATATTATTATGTATTTCAATTTCTTAAATTTAATTTAATTTTTTTACGACAAACTCAACCACTCTCATTTTAGTTCTGATGCCAACTGGAAAGCGCGTCGTGTCTAGGATGTGCCACGCAGTACTGACGCGCAGTACTGCCGCGCAAACAGGCGTCGGTTAATTAATTCTAAAAATTAAAAAAGTGCTAGGGCAATCGAATTATACTAGTTTCATAGTGTGACTATAGATGGGCAATCTACCCACCCGGGTTTAAACCCAGGTGGGTTTAAACCGGGTGTTTTGGGTGTTTTAGGATAAACACCCGATTTACACCCAAATTTCGGGTGTAAATGATTTTTATACATAAATGACATTTAGTTTTTAATTATTATTCTTTTATTGAATTATACATTATTAGGTGAAATGAAATAATGCAAGAAAAATCTTTTTTCTGGTACTAATCAAAAACAAATGTAGGTCATTTGTTTTTGATTAGTACAATAATATATAATATAGTAACAATCAATCACTATCGGATTCTCCATTATCATTGTTACAGACGACAAAATGTAAAGGCTGTCTGGTTTCCCCTGACGTTGAAGGTGTAGGTTCGTTATAGTCGTCCAATATTATCGGGTCTATATAACTCTCTATTCCGGTTTCATTTTCATCATCTTTCATTAAGTTGGTCTATAAAACTCTCTATTTTGTTTTCGTTTTCATTTTCTTCATCTAACTGAATGTTCTCATTATTAAGTCTATGTTTAATATTCGTGGAAACTGTCCATGCCATGCGACTTGGTCTAAGTTCTTCAAGACACGTCGTGCACACAAGAACAAAAAGCTCTCTGATCATACTCTCGAGCTCATGAAGGAGCGGCGTGAGATGATCCTGCAGTCTTCAGACGAGGCGTGGAAATACCGGCAGCTCAATAGACGGATCTCTAAATCCTTGAAGAGCGACCTCCGCCGCTTTAATACCGAGCGTATTAAAGACGCTATTGAGCGGAATAAAGGCTCCAAGGTATTTTCAAGAGATCTGGCTATTGGGCAGAGCCAGCTCACGAAACTGAAGACCGACGATGGCTGGATCGTATCCGCCAAACCGGAGCTGCTGAGGGAGATCGAGAGTGTTTACGGGTTTACTGGTTGTACACTTCAACCAGTAAACCCGTTGCAAATCTAGCTAACGACCCAAGAGCTAGACTGACCCGACACTATACCGAAGACATTCCAGATGTCAGCCTGTACGAGATTAGGATGGCTCTGAAACAGCTTAAAAACAACAAGGCACTGGGTGATGACGGAATTACGGCCGAACTCCTGAAGGCAGTTGGGAAACCGGTACTTAAGGGCCTTCAGAAGCTGTTTGATTCCGTCATACTCGAGGGGAAAACGCCGCAGGCATGGTGCAGGGGTGTGGTGGTACTCTTCTTCAAAAAGGGCGACAATGCCCGGCTAAAGAACTACAGGCCCATCTCACTTCCAAGCCATGCCTACAAGTTGTTTTCAAGAGTCATCACGAATCGTCTCGTGCGCAGGTTTGACGATTTTCAGCCTCCCTAACAAGCCGGATTCCGGAAAGGCTTTAGTACCGTAGACCACAAACATACACTGCGGCAGGTTATACAGAAGACCGAAGAGTATAACCTGCCTCTCTGTTTAGCGTTTGTGGACTACGAGAAAGCCTTCGATTCGATCGAGACTTGGGCTGTACTGCAGTCTCTCCAACGGTGCCAAATTGACTATCGGTACATCGAGGTGTTGAAGTGTTTGTACAAAAACGCGACCATGTCAGTCCGACTTCAGGACCAGACCTCGGAACCTATCCTTCTGCAGCGAGGTGTGAGACAGGGAGACGTCATATTTCCGAAACTGTTCACCGCTGCACTGGAGAATGTCTTCAAGGTTCTGGACTGGAGAGGGCTAGGCATCAACGTCAATGGCGAGTACATCTCTCACCTTCGGTTTGCCAACGATATAGTGGTCATGGCTGAGACAATGGAGGACCTCAGTACAATGCTCAATGACCTCAGTAGAGCTTCCGAAAGAGTGGGTCTTAAAATGAACGTGGACAAAACCAAAGTCATCTTGAATGCCCATGTAACACCCACTCCTATCAAGTTCGGAGACTCTACACTCGAAGTTGTAGACGATTATGTCTACCTGGGACAAACGATCCAGTTAGGTAGGTCTAACTTCGAGAAAGAGGTCAATCGTCGAATCCGACTCGGCTGGGCAGCGTTCGGGAAGTTGCGTGGTATCTTCTCGTCCAACTTATCGCAGTGTCTCAATACGAAAGTCTATGACCAGTGTGTATTGCCAGTGATTACATACGGGACCGAAACGTGGTCGCTCACAATGGGCCTCATCAGAAGGCTTAAAGTCACCCAAAGGGCAATGGAGAGGGCTATGCTCGGAGTTTCCTTGCGTGATCATAACAGAAATGACGAAATCCGCAAGAGAACCAAGGTTACCGACGTAGCCCGAAGAATAGCTAAACTTGAGTGGCAGTGGGCAGGGCACATTGCTCGCAGAACGGATGGCCGCTGGGGCCGGAAAGTTCTGGAGTGGCGACCGCGAACTGGAAGACGTTGCGTTGGAAGGCCTCCCACTAGGTGGACCGATGACCTGGTAAAGGTTGCAGGGATCCGCTGGATGCGAGCCGCACGGGACCGGTCAATGTGGCGACACTTGGGAGAGGCCTATGTCCAGCAGTGGACGTCTTTCGGCTGAAATGATGATGATGAGATGATGTTTAAGATTCCATTTGTAACAAATATATGAAATTTTTGCGGCTCTTTCCGTTGAAAGTCGATTTCTTTTCTTATTATGTATATATATCCTTGAATACTGAAGGAACGCTCGGTTGCTGCTGATGTACACGGAGCTGACAGGATGCGTACCGCTACTTTGCTTAGCTCAGTCGAACTACAGATTCCTTTCCACCACACAATGGGCTCAATGCTACGCACTGAATCATGTAAATCAACTTACAAATGAAGGATATGACAACTAACACGCTTACGCTCGAGTCTTCAACGCTAATTACACACTACAACATAATTAAGATAAGCTGTTCAAAACCTGAAATAATAGAAAATTTGTTTGTTTTAATTTCGTTTTTTATCTCGTACCATTCTATTTTACCCTCCCTGATCTAACTAATGTTGCCTACAAAGAAATGAAATGAATGAAAATCAGTTTTAAAACATATTTTTTAACATCACTAATTTAATTTCATCAAATCAAATAAAAATAAATTCGCATTTAAATAAAACAAAATGGAGGATGGGGACTATGCCACGCTCCATACGAAATATCAAACCCTTTATTTATTAAAAATTAAGTTACCTACATCAAACGCTTACAAAGTGGCTGCAACAGTTATTCTGCGTTACGTCACGTCAACCTCGAACAGGAATTTTATTTAAGTAACGAAATTTTATCTATTCCTTTAGCTCACTTTATAATAATGATTAAAATAAAAAAAGAATAACCAATATTACAAAAGGTTTGAAACATCTGAATTATAAAGTCACTTCCCATCTATTTCAAGGAAAACATGTAGAGAAGTCACTAAAAAACCGCTTAAAACAACGTATTCTGTAGTTCACTTCCTTGGTGAGATGTCAACTGAACTCAATCAAGTCTAAATCAGTGAAAAAACCAAAGAAAGTATATTTTTATACACACGGCTAAGGACACAAATAGGCGTGCCATCATTTTCTATGGCGTTAGGCACGCCAGTCGTGTCCTGTCATGATATAATTGTTCACCGCCACAGCATGAACTTTTCGAAACCGGGTGCCGCAATTTAAAAGTTTTTCAGGAAACAAAAACCTAAAATAAAATTGAAAAATATAAAATACAAATTTCATTTTCATTAACACCTTATCATAAAATTCCTGTCGCCCCGTTGTCGGCCGGTTTTCACTGGCGTAACTTTCACCTATTCAACTAAAATTCACAGGTTTCACCCGTAACGTCGGGTATTCTCTACGTATTCAAAGTTTATGCTAACAAGGTGTGTCTATATTCAGTGTAATTACATCAGGAAACTGAATAATCTACGTCAGTAAACTACTGAAACGATACGCAGAACATTATACTGATGAGAAAATGTAGATACGGATTCTAGTCGTCCAGTCAAATATCAAGCTAATATTTAGTCCAGTCCTCAGGGCTCATGAGCTGGGAATTGACTCTGAATGAATTCCTGTAAAATCTTCTGGATTGTGTTAGTATTCTGCGAAAAACTTATTTAGTTTCGCTGCGTATGCGTTAAAATATTGTAATTATACTTTTAGGTGCTACGGAACCCTTTTCGTGCGAGTCCAACTCGCACTTTACCGGGTCTTTGAAAACCAACAACCAACAAACGCCGTCAATTTAACCAACATTTTATGTACAGGAGAGACCATAAGTGCAGTAGCAGTTTCACAAAATGATCGCATCAAAACAAGTCGCACTTACGACCTTTTTCCATAACAAACATTTTGCACACATACACGATCTCGTATATCGCACTCTTTCATAATTATCTAGTCAGAAAGAGTGCGATATAATGATCATTTGCCTTAGTGACAAGCCTGTCATGTCGCGACGGAGTATTAAGTTAGTGATATTTAATTTCAAACTAACAATTATGTGTCTATCTAGCTTAGCGGTTAACGCTATAGATAAAATGTCTCGCACGGTGTAGCCTGCGTTCGAACCCAAGTGACATTACACTTTTTGTGTTTTAATTATAAATGATACGTTAGACCCGATCAGATATGTTTTTCTAAATATTATTTGGAACTTATTATTAACAAAAAAGATGAGGGTGAATGTGAAACAAAATAAACTTCTGGATTGAACAAAGTAGTTAGTTATGACGTTGTTAGTTGGTGAACTTTGTCACGAGCGTTTGTGTTATTATTACGATTAGCGTATTGTTTGATTGTCTTTATTCAAGATGCAAGCTAATATTAGTATTGATGACAGGGCAAATATTGTCACTTTGCGTAAAAATGGGCTTAATATTTCTCAAATTTCAACTGAAACTGGCTTAAAATGTGTAAGTTATTTTAAAAATTATAATTATTATGATGATAGTTGTGGTGTGTGATTTTCTTATTATTAAATAAATTGCTAGTTGCAAGTGTGTAATCATATTTTGTTTTTTTTTAGAAATTCCGTTAGCCGTTGGGTAAAGAGGTTTGAGGAAGAAGATAGTCTGAAGAGTCGTCTAAGAAGTGAAAGGCCGCCGCTTATTAACCCGACTCAGCGACGTTTTATGGTGGAAGAATATGAAACAAATGGTTTCATTCCAACTATAATGTTTGCAGAGCAATTGGATACTACATTACAGACTGTTCGGTTTACATCATCGGAAGCCAGCTAAAAACCATTTTTGACACAAAAACACAGGGAGGAAAGACTACGTTTTGCTCTAGATTATTTAGATTTTAACTGGGAGGTGACTGTATTTTCTGACGAGAAGACTTTCAAGTCTTGCCAAAAGGAAGACTTAATTTATGGCGAAAAAATAATAATACTTAATTTAATAAGTAGACCGGGTAACTAAATATTTAGTAATATTAACATAACCGTAAATAAAAAAATAAAAAATTAAGAAATAAAGGAGATTGAGCACTTATAGATTCACTTTTTGATGCGTATGGCCATTTGAGTTAATGTATAATTCATAATATTATTTTAATCAATTTTTGACTTAATTTCATTGAAATAATTTGTGGGGTTTCTATTTTAATTTTAATTAGTATTTAATACAATAAGTAGTCATTTCTAACATTATAGTGAAGCGACTCCTTTTTCAATTATAATCGATCGATTAAACATAAACATAAATCGTGGAACAACAAAATAATCTACATTTGCAACTAAAAAGTATTAAGAGTTGTCATTATTATTATTCTTTAATTATGTTACTAGTTTTTCGTTACAAAGCAATTTCTAGGCAAAAATAAAACAATTAAGATATAATCGATAATGTTGTAGTCTATTGTCGTATCACAACACTATTCGATGAAATGTCAAACAAATTGGTGTTTTCTGTTTACCGTGTTAACTCGGTAAGCCGAGAATATTGTTTTTAGCTTTGACGTTTTGATGGTTTTGATGTAACATAACCTCAATAGGTAGGTATTCAACTTATGTTTTTTTCAAAAACCCCACAATATTTAATTTTGAATTTAACCTTGTTTTAAAGTATGACACTACCCCTTTTTTGTGTCTAATTTTCATTACTATACTGTGTCAAAAGTTGCGCAACCACGTGCCATAGTAACTTGCTCAATGTCCTTTAAATTTAATGATCTTAAATTGGGGTTTAGTTTCAATATTCTTTTCGTCAAGAAAATTAACACTTAAGCTATAACCTCAATACATTCAATGTGACGTTACATAAAAAAAAACACGTTCATAAAGTCTAACTCATATATTAGTATTCAATGAACTCTGCTGAATACTGATACCTATAATAAGCGGGTATCAACAATTATTTTTGTGTTATTAGAATATCCTTTCCGTGTTATATATTCTTATTATGAATTGACTAAGTGGGTATACAACAAAAAATCTTATGAACGGTGATAAGAGAACTTTTTTGCCTAGATAGGAATGTGACGTCACAATTCTCATAAAAGTTTGTTCATTTTATAAATAAATAAAACGAATAAGCATTTTTGTTATCATTCAGCAAGATTTTTTTATTTCCACCTTCCAACACCGAAAACATAAAATAAAAATCAATTGATGAGGTTAAATAATAATACAATAACTAACTAATATTTAACTTCTTATAAAAAATAAATAATAAGCATGACTACATTATAAATAAACATAAATACCTAACGACTTTCTGCTTAAAATACAAATATTATTAAGGTTTCAAAGAAATAAAAAACAGCCACACATTGTAATAACATGGATTCGAACTTGGACTTCATTGATCGTGAACCCATGCTTAGCCCAAACAGCTACCAACCCATGTTAATACTACGCGAATTTTAACAATGCAATGGTAAGAACAGGTCATCACTATGATATGTATTCTAAATGCAACAGAAATATAATGCTATTTCGCGTAGTGTGACGACAGTTCATTAGTGTGTGTTATGTGTGGAATGTTGAGACATCACTCATACACGCACACGCACACACACTGCTGTATCGCGCTCGCACAGTTCATAGCAATATAATCTTTAGCATGGTAGTGCACTTTTGAGTGTCTACTGTACCTATTTGTCAAAATTAAAATTTGTCAAGTGATTACTTAGGTGCGTCATACATGACACACGGCAAGTTTGCAACTCACATTATAAGTTAGTTTGATAGAAATAAAGACAGAAAAAATACTCATTGCTCACACGTGCATGATAAATAACAAAAAAATAACAATATTATGAACATACGAAGCATAACGATTGGAATTAGGCAGGTACCAACTTCAATTTTCTGAGTAACACAATGACGTGAAGCTTATTAAGAACGCCTTCTTTGTGCTTGTTGAATTTCCCTGTTGCTTAAATGTTAGTACTTATAAAGGTAAAGAAAAACTTAAGATGTTTTCTTTACGTATACAACATTAGTTTTAGTATATGCGAAACTTGAAACACGTGTCTAATTTCAAAACTGTATCATGAAAATTCACAAAGTTATAAGCTGGTTCTGTTACCTGGTTGTCCGCACAAAAACGTGGGCACCACGCAGCGCGCCCGCGAGCACTCCTCCAGTGTCATCTTGAGTTCATTGATAATAATAATTTGGCAGTAGGTAGCTAAATTATTGCGATAGGTACTTAATGTCGCTCGGTGCCCAACTTGTAACTTATTTTAAATATTTTTGGGACAAAATACAATCAACGGCACGGAAACTTGGCCACTCGTGATTTTGCTGATTATTTGCATTTGCATTTTTGACAATAAATTAAGGGTTAATTTATTGTCAAAAATGCAAAATTAAGGGTATAGGTACCCTTAATTTTGCATTTACAATAAATTAAGGGTTAATTTATTGACAATAAATTAAGGGTTAATTTATTGTCAAAAATGCAAAATGCAAAATTAAGGGTACCTACCCTTAATTTATTGTTAAAAGAGCAAATGCATACCCTTAATTTATTGTCAAAAATGCAAATGCAAATTTTTGAATGCAGATAATCAGCAAAATCACGAGTGGCCAAGTTTCCGTGCCGGTGAGTGTATTTTGTCCCAAAAATATTTACTTTATTTGTGGGATTCATTAAGTGTCTCTTATGCTTTAAGAACTTAGAAATGAAAAGATTACCTCACTAACAAATCAGTTTTTAAATTCACGCACTTTCACTGAAATAAATAATTAAAAAACACTACAAAATTAAAAATAAGGTCTTTTTCTTTATTGTCAATACGTTTTAATATCGGGTGTTTCCTCCACTAGCCCTGATAACCGCCTGCATTCGTTCTAGCATACTTTGGATGATGTTTCTGACATCAACTTGCAGTATACTGCCCCAAGCGGCCAGCGCTGCAGTTCGGAGCTGGTTTAGAGTCTGCAGCGGGTTCGAGCTGGACTTTATCTTTCTTTTTAGCATGTCCCAGATATGCTCAATTGGATTTAAGTCTGTGCCACGAGCTGGCCACTTCAATTTTTGTAAGCCATCCTCATTAAAAGCACAATAATTCAATAACCGAACAGTAAACCTTTCACAACACACAAATTTAAAACGTGAACTTAGTCGCTCAATTGACCCGATTTAACTAAAAATTTAAAAGTTTCGTCGTGGTGCACTTAAACATAATGAATTACCCTCTTGAGCTAAGGGTAAACATTTTTTGACATAACTGTAAAACAAACATTCATCAGAAACACTTAAAGCTTTTGCTATCGCGAGATAAGCGCTTGGCCAAGATTCCGTGCTGCTGAGTGTATAACATGGTTTAAAAATTATTGAAATCGATTCAGTTACTTATTCTGAACAAACTATATTCAGGCATATACTAAAAATAATGTTGTGTAAGCCATATTTGTACATTCACTTCTTCAAAGTTTAAGGAATTTGGAGAAAGAACGATTCTTTAATTTTTAAGTTCAGCAAACCAACTACCGCATAAATACCAAGGAAACACTATCGTCGCTTTATTGTCTACGAGTATTTCCATAATCACAGAAACATAAGGCTCAGTCGGTTTGCTTTCAATAGAGTTGCAGTGATCTGTAACACTCTCCCAGATCATTGCACGCAGTGCATTGCATGCAGTAGAACATCGCAGGCTTTATTCATTAAAGGATTTGTTCAATGTGAACGTATTGCTGCGAACTTGATCTCCAACGGACCGATTGGTTCCTCATACAGGATTAAAATACATTGGTTCCTGTTATTGAAACCAAATAACTTAAAAAAAACTAGTGATCCGCCCGGCTTCGCATGGATGCAATTTTCTAATGCAGACAAGGATAAGTGCGATTAGCAATAAAAAAGCTAACTACTCCTGACTATTTCAAACAACAACAAAAAATCAGCAATATCGGCCGAGCCGTCCTCAACGGCATCAGGTGTGATGCTCCGTCATACATGTGGTCTTACTAAAATATGGGATTTATCAGTCTCAAATTGAAAATTGCGCACTGCACCGATGTTTTCTGTTGCAGGCTTAGATAAAGTCTCTTTATATGTACAAGCGAACTTGAATTCATTCGGAAAACTTTTCCAAGTATTGCTTGCGGAAACAATTCCTTAATCTATACCAATATTATAAAGCTGAAGTTTGTTTGTTTGTTTGGTTGAACGCGCTAATCTCAGGAACTTCTGGTTGGAATTGAAAATTCTGTAAGTGTTGGATAGCCCATTTATCGAGGAAGGCTATAGGCTATATATTATCACGCTACAATCAACAACAGCGGAGCATCAATGAAAAATGTTGCAAAAACGAGAAAATTTATTCTTTTTGAGAGCTTCCGTTGCGTGCGCTGCGTAAACAGTAAAAGTTATAAAAAAAAATGTCCAAGGAATTATTCCTCTTAAAAAGGTCTACAGTCTACTAAAAAAGTCCGCTACAGCATATGCCTATCTTTTAAGGCTGACGAACAATAATCATTTTTATGATTTTAAAATTTAGTCAAAAATATTGCTTTATTTGAGAAGGTGTTTTTACCGACATAGTTAATTAACATTCCTTATCAAAATAAATATGTTAGACATCTTTAGCGTTCAATTGTGACCAAAATTGCCCTTTACACGATTTAATTTAGATGAATATCTTAGGAAATATCTAAGAATGCAAATAACTCGCGCAACAAAATAATATCATAACGACGGCGAAGGCCCATTAGAAGATGACTCTCAACGGGAAAGTAAGCTATGTGAAACTGCGATATGAAGTATAGCACAATCAGCAACATATTATTATGTTACTGTATAACATAACATTTCGCCTGTATTTCCCAGAAGGGTTAGGCAGAGGTGTACCATTAATAGTACACCCCCATTGTGCCAGTAATGTTTAATCCCATGTAATAAGGGACGAGCCTATTACCATCAATCGGCATCAAAAAGCTTGGTCATCAATTCACAATAACCGACCCGTACTATTAGATATTACTTAGCCACGAACAAAGCCATGACTCCTAACCTACGGTACTCAGGCCTGGTCGCCTACCCAATGGCAGCACGAAGAATAGCCGTATGGGTGGCTGCTTGTACGGTTTCTTTTGCTAGAGACTTTTGTCAAATCTTGCCAGTTGTACCAGAGCTTCCTTGCGGAAAAGCAAATTCAATACTATTCCCTGATAAAGTTTGATGTTCAAAAGTGTCTTCTTTTACTTTGACTTTGATCAGACGACGTCAATGCGTCTTTGAATAGATAACAAAATTGGTACTCGAAACTATTGTGAGAGTTCCTTCCAGACAAGAAAATTTACAATTGGCCAATGAATTACTTTAAATAGGGACATCACCAATTGTCTGCATTTTCCCAACTAAGTTGGGGTCGGTTGTAAATCGCATGCAGTAGATGCCAGCATTTTACATCGGGCGTATCTGACCTCCTCAACTCAGTTACTGGGGAATACGATACGCCGTGATACGGTTGATAATGGTTGTCAGACTTTCGGGCTTCTACCTGTATTGACAGTTAAAGATCTTCAAACGACAGCTGAGACCGTATTATACTTTCCGAAACACGGAGGGACCTCGATATGAAATGAATTGCCACCCATCCGCGAACTGCACCTCAGAAATCATTGCTTAATTTCGAAGTTAGATCTTTGTGGCTATTATTATTTAGCCACGAGTCTTAACCTATATTACTCAGACCTGGTCGCTCACCAAGATGAAAAGTTCAAGGGGAGTGTAAACAATACATGGTAAAGCAAATCTTACAAGTAACTGTTTCGGTTCCAAATATATTGGATATTCAGAACACATCGACGAAGTCACATAGTTGGTCCAGGACAGGCCTTTCGTCGCAAACAAATAAGCAAGTCGATTGCGTTATTTTTTGCATCACAATGCACTATCACGTATTTACTAAATTAAATCCCGACTACCGATAATACCCACGGACTTGCCTTTTCAGTTCAAATGACTCCAAACACATGGCCATACATTGAACGTTGCCTGGATTGCCCTAACTGTATAACTAACCCATTTATACTCCACGGTGGACGCCATCATGCGCGTGAGAGCCCTCACGACGGGGGACGCGGTGTCCCGGGGCGGGGTCGTCTTGGCGGTGTCTCTTGACATCGCCAACGCCTTCAACTCCATGCCCTGGAGCTGCATTAGGGAGGCACTCCGGTATCACCGGGTGCCAACCTACCTTCGTCGTGTGGTCGGGGACTACTTGACGGATAGGGCCGTCATCTACCCCGGTCAGAGCGGAGAATGGAACCGGCGAGAGATGTCGTGCGGTGTTCCACAGGGATCGGTTCTAGGACCGGCCCTGTGGAACATCGGTTACGACTGGGTGCTGCGCGCCGACCTCCCTACCGGCGTCAGCGTAGTTTGCTACGCTGACGACACGCTGGTACTGGCACAAGGGAGGTCGCACGAGGCGGCGGCCGAAAACATGACACGCGGGGTTGCGATAGTCGTGGATAGGATCCGGCAATTGGGTCTCGAGGTGGCATTGCACAAGTCCGAGGCCATGTGTTTTCATGGGCCTCGGAATGCGCCACCGTCGGGATCCCTACTGACGGCAGGAGGGGTTTCCATCGGCGTCGGGTCGACGTTGAAGTACCTAGGACTCGTCCTCGACAGCCGGTGGAACTTCGTGGAGCACTTCCGACGTTTGGCTCCCAAACTGGAACGGACAGGGGCTGCCTTCAAGCGGCTCTTGCCCAACCTGAGGGGTCCAAACGCCTCCTGCCGGAGGCTATACGCGGGGGTCGTGCGGTCCATGGCCCTTTACGGGGCCCCGGTGTGGGCGCGTTCTTTAAGGCGGCAAGCCGCCCACTACCTGAACGCGCCCCAAAAGGTGATAGCCATAAGGCTAATCCGGGGGTACCGCACGATCTCCGGCGAGGCGGCTAGCCTCCTTGCCGGATTGCCGCCATGGGATCTGGAGGCGATAGTCCTCGCGCGCCTGCATGAATGGCGCGCGGAGGCACTACGTCGGGGGGAAACTCCGCTGCCGCGGCAAATTGCCGCTCAGCGGACAGACCTCCGGCGTGATATCATGGCGACATGGAGAGAGCGACTGTTGCAACCCCGTGCAGGGCACGCTACCATAGTGGCGATAAGTCCCCTCTTTGAGGAGTGGCTAGAGAGGCGCCACGGCGCCCTCACCTACCGCCTGACGCAGATCCTCACCGGACACGGTTGTTTCGGGAGGTTCTTGCACCGAATCGGGCGGGAGGAAACGCCCGGGTGTTTCCACTGCGAGGATCGTCCGGAGGACACGGTGGAGCACACCGTAGAGGTCTGCCCCGCTTGGGCGGAGCACCGCCGTGTCCTTGTAGCGGCGATTGGCGGCGGCGATCTCTCGCGTCCGGCCCTGGTTCAAGCCATGGTCCGGAGCGAGAGGGAATGGGAAGCCGTCACCACCTTCTGTGAAGCAGTCATGCTAGTGAAGGAGGTGGCGGGACGTGAGAGGGAAAGAACCTCACGTCCCAGCCGCCGCGGGAGACGCCCTGGGCGTCGGGGGTCACGTGGTGGCTCCCGGCCACCGTAGGCGCGGGCCTGTGGACGGCGAGTTATGGGCTAGCTCGCCGTCCGGCCGTCTTATGACGACAGGCCGTGTCGACGGCGCGTTCGTGTTCCACGCGCGCCTCAAAGAGATGTCAGCAACCGAGTAGGGGTCCGCATGGGCCGATGCCTGCCAGAGCTGCGGGACTGTTCGAAAGAGACACCGTGGCCCTGGAACACAAAGGGCAAAGAAGGAACATGGATGGGTTTTAGTCAGTACAAGTCTGACACTCCCTTCCGCTCCGCCCAGAGTGGGGGGGGTCATTTGATGATTTCCCATCCAAAAAAAAAAAAAAAAAAAAAAAAAAAAAAAAAAAAAAAAAAAAAAAAAAAAAAAAAAACCCATTTATACAATTTTTAGAATTTTTGTCGGTATGTCTCCGGGTATTTCTTTTGTTAGATATTGCATCACGTGTAGGTAAATTATAATACCAATTTGGTTAGATTCAATGCACAAATAATGTTCACAACATATAGAAAGTTTAAGTTTTTGTTTCATTGTAATCAGTGTAATCAGAAAATATATGAATTTAAAGTGTTTAAGGAGAACTTATCATCATTATGTAAGATACATGCAAAGATATCTATTGAACAAAAATTATACTAATGAAATGTTTATAAAACGATAGCTATGTCTAAAAACCTGCTTTGGTATTGTTCTAAGTGTTTTGAGCTCCTTGAGTTAAAGAGTCGAGCTACACGATCACTAACAAATACTTGCACTGGCTGGACAGGTGCACTCAAATCTGTGTGGTTCTTTCTTCAAGAGACCATCTTAAATACGTCTTGTCTGCATAGTCCTCATGTGATTTGACCAAGATTATGTCTGGACCTTAAAAGAGAGTACCTCTGAGTCTTTTTCGGCTGTTTCTTCTCAGAGTAGTCAGGTACGAAACGCCGGCCTCTACTAGCAAAACGACGTGTAAAAGTGTTTGTGAAAACTTATTTGCAAAATAAACATCATTTATCGTTTAATGAGAGCCTTTTAATATGATGTTCTATGCATTTTATGTTAATAAAAGTAGAAAAACTTACCTAAATAAATTTTTATCAAAAACCTTGTTATATTTATAATATTTTCCGTTCCGTGTATTTTAATCTGACATCAAAAACAGGCTTCTTAACAGGATTACAGTGATAAAAGCTCAAGTTAAAGGTCTAACTGAACGTTTGTGGAGTGTGTTAAGTAAGTAATGAGCTTCCCAACATTTCCGTGCAAAGGTAATTAATTAACAAACAGGTTTCCGTTAAATGCTTGCATCAAATGTTATTCGATGAATGGCTGTGCAATCTCTTTATATTAATCCTCGGAAGTCGTGAAAGCGAAATTGAAATGAAAACGGAAAGTGCGGTTATAGGGTTGTTGCATGGGGATGCAGTTTTTGAGTAGAAGGTATCGGGTTCCTTATATTTTCCCACACCCGTATAATACGTGCATGGCTGGCAGGAAACAATGATTTTAGCATTTTAGTGGTGCATTACAGAGTTAAAAAATTCGTGCCTTTGACATGTTTCCCTGGCGTGGTTTTCAATAGTATCACGCGAAATTCTAAAAGTGTGCCGTCTCATATCTTGTTTAATCTCGTGTAATTATATAAAAATACACTATATAAAACTGTAAAAATACATGGCGCGTCAATCCACTCCGGGCTCGCGTCACAGCAGGTGTCCCACAGATATTTTCATATTAAAGTTTCCCGTGCATGAAAGTTAATCATTTATTTATAGATTTATTTAAATTTTGTGCAGTTGTGATCAATTTGAATTTTTAATAAGAACTTGTGCAGTTGATAAGAATAGTCTTTGAAAACCGTTGCCTAACAGAAGTTTTCTAAAGAACGATTGTGGTTTTTACAATATCACATGAAATATCAAGTTATGTGCAGTTCTATAGTCATTGCGGTAGGGCGGTTATATGTCCGTCACAAATACTCACAATGCAGTGAATTTCTTTTGATGGCCTTAATCTAACATTTTATTGTAGGTATAGTGGAACTGGATGACTGGCTCCTTCCATAGTGCTGCGACACACTTGTCTGAGAAGGATGAAGTCATGTACTGAGTGATTCTTTGAACTGGGATAATATAAGGGAATCCCGAATCCTTAAAAGATACTGGCAAATATTCTTAGAAAAGTAGCTGTTTTTTGTAATCAATGTTTTCATTCTGGAATACTTATATTTTTTGTAAAGTGTGTTTTGTCTATAAAAATTACTGAAATTGACTAATTTATTGTTTAGTGTCGTTCGATTCGTGTTTCGCGTAAGGATCGTTGCATTGAATGGGAAGAAAGAAATCAGGACAGAAAAAGTTGGTTTTTAGTAAATATATATTTTTCCATACAATTTGTACGAAAGAAATTAATAACATTTTTGTAAAGTTTGACACACTTTGTTTTCATTTTTTTCTTTTGGTACAAAGAATGATCCTTAGATGAAATAGAGTCGATCAGCATTAAAAAAAATAAATTGTTTCGTCCATATAAATTCTGTCGCATAAAATCAGTCCTAAATTGGCTTTTTCTCCAAGATGGCTGAAGTTATGAGATATTGCATTCCTCAATAACCTTCTTTCAACGAATTCTCAACTAAAACATAATCTACTTTACCTAAAAATACACCTTTTGATTAAATTTTTTCTACGAAAAACTTAGTACTTAGGTCCGGGGTACTGCCCGCGCTTTTAATAATGCGCACAAAACTTTTTCTATTTGTGCGAAGTGAACCTACAATAGCAGGAAAACGCGGGGATGAAGAAAGAAAAGAAAAGTTTAAGGAGTTTAAGGTCTTAGTCGTAATTAATAACAAAAAATTAACCATAAAGAAATGTATTGTGAAAGTTTGTCTTGCTAATTGTGGAACGGAACACAAAAACTCACCCTATATTAAAACGAACGAGTTTTGTAACATGAAAATTGAATATAATAGCTGTGACACAGGTGCGCTTTCTAAGATAAATTGGTACATTAAACGTTTTAAGAAGAAGCAAGTACTAACTTTTAACTGGTTCAGGAACAAAATGAGTTTTTGAGTACTTTATTCGAGTAATAATTAATCGGAAAATGAAGTTACCATAGGTAAGTAAGTAAACCAATTTTTCCTCACTGTTAGCATGCTTCATCCCACAGCTGGGCTTCCGTAGCCTCTCAATTGTTTCGAATTTGCGCTAAAGTTTGTTCTTGAAACGCAGACATTTATAATATATTAGAAATAAAAAGATGTTTTCGTCTAGAAGTGTCGCATATAATCAGCCAAAAAAGTGTATTAACGGCAAGATATAAATAGAAGCTCGATTCGCTGGAGAGTCTCATAATACGATTAAGGCGCGGGTGTAACGTTCATAATAATCAAAGGCTCCAGTTGTGCTATATACGTACCAACGAGTACGTGACGTTAGTTAATGCTACTTTGCATTTTGCTCGCTAGAGAATAGAGGAAAATCAGGAGCAAACACGGACAAATGCCACGCCATGTTTGCCACCGCGCGAATCGCCGAATGTGACTATTTATTTGATGTTACAATTCGTGGATAAATGGACACAAATAATTTCTGCGTTAATATGTTAACGCAGGTCAGGTTACAGGTTAAAAAGGTAAATCAACTACACTGTCACAGTATAAATATATACACAAGTAGGTGTGACTCGCGTTCCGACCGTTTGTATGAAAATACACTACTGTAGATATTATTACCGTGTCTCTGTGGTATGTAACGACGTGATATAGGTAAATAGTACTTTCAATTTCACCGGTTCCAATTCAGATATATAGTAGTCAAAACAAATTAAGGCCCACTAGGTATTTATGGTGTACCGTGAAAACTATTAAAATAATTAATTGTTTAGTTTTAGTAAACATAAAACAATGTTATTGTTTACCGTTTGGGCTACCAACTGTATAAATAAATTATCAATAAACATGATTATTTAAGTTTTAATAAAAAAATGTCAATTTAAGATTAAAAAACACTAACAACGAAAAGTCACTAAAAACTAAAACAATCTTCACTTTTTGTTTGTTTTTCTATTTTTAAGTAAAGCATTTGCATTATAATCCTCTTTTAGCTATGCTCTGCGCCTGAAGTCGAATGATCTGTTAAAAAGTTTCCCTTGTTATAAAACCTTCCTAGCGTGAAGAACTTCGCTGCCATAGCGCAAACCGTACTGTTCCGACTTTCCAAGCCCACAAAGTAGGCACCTAGGTTGGCATGTTTGCATAAATGAAATTTACCTAAAATCTAGTAGGTAAGTTTTGTACTAATTACCAATCTAATTAATATCATAGTGAGTAGTAATACAAGGTGAAAGGGATACGACGGACAAACTATGTATTGCCACGTATTCAGTGCATCATTCCGAACATTATTACGAAGTTCCACATACAAATTTTCCATCGGTAATGAAAAAGAAACAACTGTTTTTGAACATTTTGACCTTGTTGGTAATGGATTCCACCAAAACTTGTGCGCGAATATTTGTGCAGCACGAGTATCGAATCCGTCTCATTTTTAGTGTGTAGAAGATTGATTTTAATACCGAAAACACAATTTTCGGACACCGGTAGCGTCGCACGTCCAGACCGTATGAGAAAATTGAAAATGGGGCAAAAAAATCTGACGCTAACCGTCTGAAAATCTTCTTTTTGAGTGAACATTGGTCAGTTGATGCGAATATATCATCTTTCAGATGAAAGTGTGACTGTTTTTGTGTTGAAATCATTTTAAACGTGTTAAAAATTTTTACCGATCGGTAAAATAGCATTGTCTGAAACACCTCCCTATGTGCCGAAATGTTCGCCCACAAATGTGCGCGAACGTTTCGGTGAACATGCGCATATTTTGGTCATGTTCACTTGAGCGAGTCCACCGAAAGAAACATTTGTGCGGCACACCGGTGCAATCGCACCATTACACTTTTGTTTGATACAGCAGTTCGTTTTTTTTTAAATTAGGTACCGATGAGAAAAATAGCGATGTGGTTCGCTATGGATGAACTGAATACGTGGTAATCGTCCGTGCCGTCCACCCTGTATTGTGGCCTGTGGCTTCATTTAAATATCTAAGTAACGTTTTGTTGAACTTAACCTTTCAATTATCATAAATGTTTTTTGTTAACACTGCACGCACATATGGACCGACGAGAACTCACTACAAATTAATATTTCCACTTAAAATATTCGTGCATTCAATACTATTGAAAGGTTTCATCAATCGAATGAGATTTAGGCTCCGTATTAATTGATGCTTTTATTGAATCCAATTTAAAATATCCGGCACGGTAAATATTTGCTCATTTCGTTTTATGGTTGTGACCGTTTCGTTTGATGTCTGTCTGCATCGAGGCTTTTAGTTTTCCTCGAGATCTATGCAGTGTAGGAATTTAAATTTTTGATATTATTGTGAGCTCTCGATGACGCGAATACAGATCGCGTGTGTCTTATTCTTTTTGTAAATTTATACTGTATTTACGTGTTTTTAGTAAGTTTTATTTTGTATTTAGTCCTTTTTAAATGTTTAGTTAGCTATTTAATATTGTAAAAAATATAATACATTATTCTCTCTTGTAATATTTTTTAATGTTGTAAGGAAGACGCGTAGTTTCGCGTGAAATGGAAGGAGTGGAGGGAAGCCGGAGGACAGAGCAGGCTAGAAGGGTGAAGGGAATAGGTGTGTACAAAAGTAATATGAAGTATAATCATGAAGCAAATGTATGCCTTTATTCACCTGCAGAGTACAGCGTTTCTTCACTTTGAAATATTCACATAATTATATGAGTATTTGTGAGTGTTTCAGTCCACAAGCTGGCGCTGGACTTCCGCGTCAGGCTACGAACGTAAACGGAATATCAAATTGCATTCAGCAAGTAATGCGGGATGTCTGTGATGGTGGTAGCCGTTACACTTGAATGATTTTGTTAAATGAACTCGTGTTTATCTTTATGGACTGAACAGTCAAATTTATTCTTTAAAAATGTTAATATATTTATGGAATACTTTATACTAATTATATCGAAACTTATATGAAAATCAAAATTGCTTCAAATTCCAATGTCATGTCGTCCGCTATTTTTGAATGAATGCATGGCAATTTAAAATGTAAAGTTCATTTTGATCCCAATTCAGATACTTGATTTTCGGTAACAATTTGTTAAAATCATTTCGCCCCGAGGATCTTGAGGGATCGTTATCTTTATTTTTCATTGGACATCTCGCACCGACTGAGCTGAATGAGCAGTAATTGCCGGTGCGATTTCGATGATTATTATAATTATCATTATTTGAGTGCTAGTCCAATTATTGGACAATCTGAATAATAATAATAAGTTTGTGCAATAACATGTACCGCCAATATTTTAGTGTAACTGTAAAATATTGCACAAAACTCATGCTACATGTTGCAAAAAATAAAATATTGAGCTATAAATTTCAGACTCTCACGAACTTTTGTTCCAATTATTGCAAAAAAATATTGCAGGGCTGCCTCTACAGCTACAACGACGGGCCGTGGTGGAAACATCTCGCCGCCAGCTATGTTTGCTATTTACATTAAACTGACCGAAGCTTAGCTCAGCTTGTAAAGTATTGTATTGTACCACTTTGTGTTCTGACACTTAAAGTCAACGTTTTCCCAGGATGTTTTCCTTTATTGTGCTAGTATGGTCTTATATTAACTTAACAAATATAGCTTCAAGTAAAAACGTTAAATTTTAAACGCCCGATTCGATCCTGCTATCTTTAGGAAGCAAGCGGGGGCGTTAACCCCCACGCGGTCGACGTTTGTCGCTCGAGTTTACCGCTATTTCCAGGAATTCTTCCTCGATTCCGAGCGGGGACATTTATCGTCGGTGCAGTATTATTTTGAGTGGGGCTATTTCTTGGAATATAGGTATTGAAGGGTGGGTTGAGTCTAGCAGGTGGCGGGAATGCACCGAGAGGCGCGGCGTACACTGCGCCCGCGTCCTGCGACTTCATTTTTATCGCCTCGCGGGGTTGTTCCCGTGTAGGTATTTACCTAAATTTTGGTGTGAAGATGTGGTCGAAGGAGAAGTTTTGGTATTCCACCGCGCAAGGTCGTCGCCCGCATCGATCGTTGGCGACATGCCTGCTATGCGCAAGTGCCGCTCCCCCCTCTGCGCTGTTCGTATAAAGCCCAACAAAACCGACTGAGGAGGTCGGTAGGTACATACGTTCATACGGCAAAAACACAAGCAGAAATTGTTCAGAATGTTTAGTCTCAAAGAGGGCGTCCGTGGGCGCAGACGGCGCCCCCGACCTTGTACCGGCGACAGAACGCCGACCGCGCGTCAGTCGTTCCCACTAATTCGAAACTGTGATAAAACAAACACCAAAGTAATAGTTAGGTATTCACAACACTACTACAATGTGCTTCCAATAACGTAGTATTAGGTTATAAAACTCTAAAGAATGTTTTGTGGTTTTCCATGGGTGTGGTTTAATGACTTCTTCTCACGTAGCGTGGCCGTAGGGAGCGTGCTCGGATGGCCACGTGATCTATTGCTACGCTGCATTGGCGCCTTTCCTCTACAACCTCTGCGATGCAACTGATTCTGCGTATTGCATTTCACAAGTTTAAGCGCTAAATTTGCTTGCAGCATGACCGTAACTGTCGATGCAGGCTGAAATCAACCTTAAATCAATAAGCTTACGGTTGACATTAATCTCGAGCATTTACGCCGTTTCATAAATCACTCGATGCGTATCCCCATTATCATATTTGCAAGACAGCTCCAATTCGCCGGCGTGCATGTGCGTTGAGCTTTTCATTCATCCGCTACTACGGCGGGAGTTATTTCTATATATAGTTGTTTTTAGGGTCCATTCATGATTTTCAGTCATAACTAATTACATAGCAGTTGGTACTTGTATAGGTAGGTACTGTTACCTATCTAAAAAAGTGCTGCTATTTACTATCCTACCGCAGACTTACGACCAACATGGAATAAAAGCAATTAATAAAACTACATTAAAAGGAATATCGTTCACATTATTCACTCTTTCATGCATTCATTATCATCCTTGATGGGGTGTGGTTTGCAAAACTGGCTGTATACACATACAGCTAGTTTTCACATATTCACACGAATATGTGAGAATTTATTTGAAAAGTGTGCCTAAGGAATGATGCTGAAGTGTGGTTAAATATCATTTTATAATAACACCCATCTTATAATAAAGAAATACAGTACTAAATAATAAGTTAATACACAAAACGAACCCTTTTGGAAAAAAATATTTCATTACACAAATCGAGCCAATTGTAATAATATCTTCCATTATCTAAACCCACGTAATCAAATATTTTCCCTAACATCTTAACACATTGAAAATACTTTATTTACCGTTAACATGCCTTTGAAAAAATAAGACGTAAAATATTTGTGAAAAACAGACGGTTTTCTTAATGAAGAGTTATTACGATTCTATAGATCTATTATGCTGTGAGTAGGTCGATGGGAGGTTTTAGTAGGTGAAGGAATTTTGCTGCTTTGCTGTAGCAAATAATATGAATACAGTTAAACGCACAGTTTAATTGTAGAAGATCTATTCATTGATTCGTGAAATAAATTAATAAACTAAGTTATACCCATAAAGTTGGTCATACAATCCCTTTTTAGTAATGTAGGCCTTAATTAAAATAACGTAAAGCTGCTATTCAGTTGCGACCTTTACCTTGCAGTACGGTGGTATTACAAACCAGTGCAGTAAAAAAAAAAGTCTTTCTACGCAATGCTTAATATGAGACTTATTTCTGCGAAAATGAGCCAAGCATAATGTTTGATCAATTCAGTTACATCAAACGGATCCCATATTATAAATGTGGTGGTATTTTAATTAAAACAGTTCCACATACATCCAAAACGAAGCATAGGCAATATTTTTAAATAATCGTCGTATACCGGCGCAAGCGACCTTTTGGAATCATACTCCAAAGAATCGGTTCTTTGCAATAATCCTAGCTTTATTTTCGCAAATATTAGAATTCCAATCTTCCTGGGATGTTTATAATATACCAAGTGGACAGGCAGACCTTGTTGAAAATCTTTGATGAACTAACGAAATGAGCTTGCAAAAATCGTTTTACTTTCCTACTACCATTATTATTATACTAGACCAAGGCTTATCGACTTTAGCCCACACCCTGTTACATTCCCAGACGATTTCTAACACCGATAAAAAAAAAAAACGAGCTGTAGAAGAAAATAAATTTTATGTGTATCTTGATAAAAGGTAATAGTGGAAAAAAATAAGATACGTTATTAATAAATAACAGGGCTTGTTGAGTTTCACAAATTACGTCGATTCAAGGAGCCATTTAGGATAATTTTAATCTTAATTCTAAGATAGCTTCAAGTCGCTTGCCAAAATAGAAATCTCAGCGCAATCGCTAACCCCTTACCGTCAAATGCCAAACCACTAACCCAATTCTACAAAATAGTTATTGTAAACTGTATCGTCCGATGTCTCATTTTCTTTGAAGAAGAAATATAATTAAGTTGCGGTCAATCCGAGCGGACTGGCTGCGGACAACACACTTTGAGAGAATGATAATATTGTACTGAATGATCTGTTGTAGCCGTTCGTAGCAATGTAGCGCGTAGCAACGTAGCAGCGTAGCGGGTAGGCGCTTGGGTTGTTCTCGCGAAATTCGATCGATTGTCAGCCAAGCATTTCAAGGCGAAATTTTTTGGGCCAAAGACGCTTATACCGGGATTTCATACAGGACTGTTTCAGGTTCAATAAAATACCATTTAGTATCAGAACTTATACTACCAGACGCAATTTCTCTTTGAAAACTCATCAAATAAATTAGAGATGATTCACCATAAAACAGATTCATTTTTTACGTGAATGGACAGAAATAAGTACCTACCAATAATTATTTTTTAAGGTGATAAATTGAAAACAATATGGTTTGTCTTTTTCGTGTAGCTTCTTACGTAAATGGAATGGGGATTTAACAATTCGGAAAATGGGTTTTAATAACATATAATATGGTCTAGTATAATCTCACAAAAAATCCTCGATACAAAAAAAATGGTTCGGTCGGTTTTGCTTTTTTCGATGTTCGTTTACCTATGGGGTCGTCCATTAATCACGTGATGTTTTTTAGCAAATTTTTAACCCCCACCTCCCCCATGGTGATTCGTGGTGAAGTTTTAGACTACCCCTCCCTCCTCCCACCCAAAATCACGTGTATTTTTTTTGGTACAAAGTATCTTAAAAAAAATCAGAATATTATCTTTAAATACAGGTTAACAGGTATAATCTAATTTAATTCTGGAAAAATAAGCACCGTGATAAAAATGTCAAGGTCACGCACCGCTTTTCGGTTTAGAAATCGCGCGTTCAAAGAAAAAATAAATACATGTGATATCTCACTACACCGGCCCCTCCCCCTAGTGATATTTCGTGATTTTTTCCGAACCCCCCTCCCCCCCTTTCCAGTCTCACGTGATTAATGGACGACCCCTATATTAAAACTACATGAATTTACTTTAATAATAATAATTTATATTAAAATATAGAGAATACTGGTATCAAACATGATTTGTCAAGCAAGATTTAGAATTAATCATAACTTTAACTCAAGAAAAGATGTGAATAAGTTTTGCCATATAATTATGTTGTTTTATTCAAAACGCACACTCATTATCAAAGCAATGTCTATTTTGTTTTTAAATCAGCCAGCCAGTGTCGATCCTAGACGCTACACACGTTTTTCAGATCGGTGCTGTCAGATTTACGTTAATTAAGTCAAAGTCAAAACGTTTATTGCGAGCTAAGTGTACAATGTTGCTGTTATGTTATGTTAGTACTTAAGACTTAGCAGTCTTTTACAAGCATTGCAATTATCATTCGCCTGCCCTTATCATCCTAAATCATTAAAATTTAGATTAACAGCGGTTAATTAATAGATATTAAAATTGGTGTTGAATAGGCATATAGTTGGTGTACAAAAAAGGAGAAGAGCAAAAAGCCAAACCACGGACAGTAAGAAGTATGTAAGTAAAGAAAATAACTAATATTGTTTATATCTACACAGACACACTTATGTTTTGTAATGCGGTCGTGAGTTAGTTTTCTTGTGGGATTTTCAGTTTCCGTAAGATTACAAATTCCCTACCAATGCATTTTATCCATCAACACAATTACAGGAATCAGATTCATTTTACTTGACATGCACAACTTTCATGCAACAATTTGGTACATTGACATTTAATAAAATATTTGTTTATTGATGGCAACTAGGCCCAATTGTTCTTGAGAACTATTGTTAGTAAACAAACACAAGCAAAAACAAAAAGGAAATTGTTAGGTGTGGGGTCTTCTGACTAGCACCTCCACAGCGTGCGACAACCATTTAATGGTTTATAAACAGTATACCACGAGGAGTTCGTTTTCGGGTCAGAAAGTCTTCAAAATTATGTCATTATGTCAAGTACATATCACTACAGTGATAGAGCAACTAAAAGGAATGGACTCGAATTGTGAAGCAAGGTTAGTCTTGATAAAGAAATGAATTTATAAACTGACGATTGCACTAAACATCAGTAATCAAAATAAATTAAATAGTGATGTTTAAATCAATAAAACAAATAAAAATAATTGATGTTAGACGCTTTCCTAGTTTCCCGTTGTTATATATAAAATCAGAAGTTGGGTTCCGTGGACAAAAAAAAATTGTAGCTTGACGGCTTGACTTACGTATATAATTTACCATCTTTACAAATAAATAAAATTGAAGTGTCTGCATATGAAAATATAATATACGGCCCTTATAACAAAAACACATTTCTTTTGTCTGTCTGTCTGTTCCGACTAATCTCCGAAACTGCTGGACCGATTTTGACGGAACTTTTCCTGGCAGATAGCTGATGTTATAAGGAGTAACTAAAGCTTCTTTTATTTTAGAATAAGAATTAGGGTTCCATGCAAAAAAATTAAACCCTTGAAATTGGTAACAAAATCCGATTCAAAAAGGGAAGTAATACTGTTTTATAATAATTTCACGCGAACGAAGGTCGCGGGCAACAGCTTGTGCAAAAAAAAAAGATCAAATACTTAGAATGAGTCAAAATCAATAAATTCTCATTGAATTCACTAACTTTTTGTTACTAATTTTTAATGCCGTTTCTTCGATGACAGTAATACTACTCGTATTGTAAGGAATTCCAGTTAAAACGAGAGGGTTCGAGTAAACATAAAGCCCTGTTGTAACGGACGTTCGGGCGAGCAGAAAATAAAATGATTTTCAAACTGCGACCAGGCAGTGTAGCGTCTGGTCAACATGGCGAGTACAGCTTCAAAGTTATAATACAGGGTCGAAATTGGAAATTATTTTACTAATATTAAGAAGTAAAACGAGTGAAGTCATTTTTAGGGCTCCGGACCCGAAGGGTGTCCGTCCGTCTGTTTGTCAGCGGGCTATATATCATGATCCGTAATAGGTAGACAGTTGAAATTTTCACAGAATGTGTATTTCTGTTCTCTCTATAACAACAAATAATAAAAAATAAAATTAAAGGGGTCCCTTCTACTTCGTAGTAGAAGGGACCCCTTTAATTTTATTTTTTACGTCGGTCTCGCGGATGACGGGTTCTGTACCAACGATGGTACAGAACCCGTCATCCGCGAGACCGACTCGCACTTGGTCGGTTTTTTATTCCATACACCGCGAGGAACCTGAATCAAGTTCGGTACTTGCTTCTGCCTTGCAATGACCTACCGCTTACGGGCGATAATGGAGCGTTTTTCCAGGAAAAAATATCGAGTTGCATCTGAGTTAACACGCTTCGGTGACGTTATAATAACGTAATTGTTGGCGTAAGCGGTGGGCTCGCTACGATAAAACTGCTATTTATAACTTTTGCTGCTTTTTTTACTTCACGCCGTACCGTAGCGTCATTATTTATAGGTATTTTATTTAAACGTTGCGGACACTAGGAATTTCTCCTGTATCGTGGGTGCGTGGGTTTACAAACATTTAAACTCACATATTTAAAGTTTATTTACTATCAATAATATATTTGTCAAGCTTACTGCAACAACCTTTTGTTAACGATGCAGAGAGCGTATCTAGTCTACTAGCAGTGAAAAGGCTAAATGGAATAAACTATTTATTCCCGTTCTCTGCAGTTATAAATAAAAATACAGTGTAAGGACTAGATACTACGTTCTGTAGCAATATAAAAGAGCCACGAGTTTCTTCGCCCATCTACTGCAAAAAGGATCGTGGCTGGACCAGCTCGGTACACAGTAAACACACTTTATTGAATGCTTTTAAAATAACGTCTATATTCTGGCGACATTCATTTGCATGTAACGGAATTTATGATTGATCGGTTATTGTATTTATCTCTGAACTTTAACTGAACTGGAATTATTCAATATTTTAACTTTAATTACAGACAACAACAAGTTGACATTATTTCATTCATTTACTAATGGAAACTGATGAAATACGCGGTTAATGTGAATGCGTTATTACTACCATAAGACCAAACTCATGTCGCAGTTTTTCTCGCCTATACTTTTTCGCGACATAATTTGTAGTTTTTGCATTTACTCCACCAGCCCTGTTACTGTACACAAGAGAGAACATAGCGCCAAGACTTTCTTGCCTCAAGCCTCAGTAATCCAGACGATTGGCTAGGTTCTGAGCAACCGTCTTATAAGATAAGTCGTGGACGAACCCTGTAACATTGCCTCTCAATACTGATTTTATAAAAACACGTCTAACAATAAAAATATTTAAATATATAATGTTCGAATATCTGAAAGCTTGGTAAGATAGTTTGTGCTTGTTGAGTTACTAAGATAGAAATTCTCTGCAAAACCCAACAACCTCAAGTGGCTGAAGTTCTGTGAAGCTTCTTCATCGAGTGGCTGAAGTTCAGTGAAGCTTCTTCATCGAGGTAATAATTGTTAATACGGGGTCGTGGTATCAAGCGTCCTGATTCAAATAAACAATTATCTTACCATTAGTAAATTCGTTTTATATAATACTAATTGTTACTTGCCTTATTCGAGTTCTAAAGGCTAGGTAAGTTTAGCTTGAAAATTGTAAGGAACAGTTAGGCAGTTAGCGAGTTCAGATAAAACATCTTGCTGTCGGGGTGAAGGAGATGGCCGCGACGGGTGTATCTGCACTTGACTCGCATTTTGTTTTTCTATTTCTCGTTAACTTGCCCTCTAGTGTCGGTCTTCAGGTATCGCGAGTCGCGAGATAAGTCTTCACTTTTGCTGAATGCTTTCATCTTCCTCAACACACAGGAATAAGCGCGTGTACGCACGTAATCCCGAACGAGGTTATACGCGGTACAAAATCCGCTAATCTAAAACTACTCTAAAATATACCAATCGTAAATAGCCGTTTAGTGAAGTACCCAGTTTGGAATCTTCTTCATATTTAGGTATATATTTCGGCGATTTTAGTATACTTACTATACGAAACTCGTACATACATATAGTTATACATATAGTTTGGCTATTAAAACCTCTTTAGAACTTAATTATTACCAATAATGTTGAAAAATCTAAACCGCCCGTTATTTTGCAAAGGAGTACGGCAGAGAAACCAATACAGACGTATACATAACAGAGACATGAAATAAAACAAACGAAGCGCAGTAAAATAGGTCAAGTGGTTAAATATTTGATTGTTATCGGGCACGGCCGCCGTACATGTCACAGCGGATCACCTCTGCTGCTTCTCCGCTTTTGTTACCAGGTCATAAACTATATAACAAAAGCGACAACGGTTCCGTATCAAATTCAGTGGTTCTATTTTTATGCATTTTTATTTCTCAGTCGGTCTCCGCTCCCTATCTCCTTTCCCCTTTCAAACTTGTTAATATTAACGAGCTTAACGTTGTTATGCCGTATCAAGGGGCATTAGACCTCCACCGATTCGCATTTAGCCGGTTTTGTTTTATTTTCATTTCGGGCCCCTTTGTACGTGTCAATTTCAATTGTCCGAAGCTCGTGTTAAAAACAATGTGAAAATGGAATGCAATGTTTCGCTTCAGTGTTTTATTGCATTCTTGGGTATTTTGTGGCCAGCACTAACGTGCTCGCCAAAACCCGGCTAATACTCCGGCATCCCGTTTCTATATCTTTCTTCTGGACGAAAGTGGGTTCTCCGGCATTCAACTTATTAAACCACAGTTTTAGTAAAATGACGAAAAAGTTTTAGCAAATTAATAAAATTACGAATGGGGTTTTAATACATATTTGGTTTGCATTAATTTCGATATAATTGTTTTTTTTTATGTAGGAATTTTCTGTGATAGATTTGTGCTTTGCGACAGGAATTACCGGCTATATCATAGCTTGCCACTTTTCCGATTCGCCACCAAACAAAATACTATCACAAAAGTGCCGTTTTGTAACTATTTTGATCTTCGGCTCTTTAGTCAACTGGTCCCACACAGGCGGGACCTGGGGGTCCACTCGACCTAATGCGTGTTTAAATTGCTCAACTGGACCCGTTGACCAATTTGTTTAGTCAAGTAGAAAAGTTTACTTGATATTAATCTATATCTATTATTTGTAGCCAATTATATTAAGAGAGGTGACCCGTAGACACTCGAAAGCCTATTTGGCTTTGTTTTGTTCAGTCACCATCTGTTTCTGTCTCTTCCCTGTCGTCACCACCGGTTTGTGGTGATGACAAATGTGACGACCACATTCAGTCTCGTTTTGCCAACAATTGATTATGCGTGTATATTAATACCCGTTTAGCTGACCTTCTTACTCAGAAGACCTAGAGACAATAGGTACCACAATTAATTGCCCAATGAATTAATCCATTATGTTGTGGCACCGAGTGGCCGTGTCTGGCGTTTCGCTGCACGGTATGTTTTTTGATCCAAAAAGCCTACACCTCATTTTTATTTCATTATTCGATCCTGGAAGTTATTTTAAATGTAAGAGTAAAACTCTCGTGTGTGTAGTTTTAAAATTATAAAAGAAAAAGCTTAAAAAGTAGACTATGACGTTGATTTTTTTATTGATTTTGTTGCCATGGTTTCATGGCGATGTACCAGAAGTTTATTTACGCATTTTTAGGATAAATTTTAGAAAAATCATAAAAATCGTTTTATAATTTTTGTTCAAGTTTCTTTCCGCATTAGGATAATTATTCTTTTTAGCTTATGTATTACTTGTTTCCTACACCTGCCACAAGACCTGATCCAATTATTGTCTCCTCATGTGGGCTAAGTAACGTTACATTTTGGATTGACGGAGACTTGTAATTTCATAAGGTTCGATAGGTTTTCAAATTATTTATATAATTCAGTAGTTTTATTCTGATGACGCGCACATTCGCGATACTGCCAGGCCTAAAAGCTGCAGACTTTTCTCGAGCATGTTCAAGAAGCTACCGCTCTGTGTGAGCGCCGACCTTATTTTATCGCACGAGTCTGACGCGCTTTTACCCCTTTTTTAATAAAAGTATTCCCGTATTTAAAGAGACCCAGTTTCACAAAAAGTGTCACCGTTTGAGTGCTTAACACAACACGTAGTCTTTTAATTGATGCAGCGTGCGATTTGAAATATCGCTTGCTAACTAATATTTTGAGTTCGCTTTACGGTTTTGTTTATATTGCAATCAAGTTGAATGCTTAGGAACACTAAGCAATGTATGTCTAAAGGCTTCTAAAACCACCAAAAATGAAGGTATGGTATGTTACCGAACCACTTTGCCACTCTGACAACACATAAGAGGGAAGTAAAGTTCATTATGAAATCGGTTGCGGCAAAGTTTGACCAGATACCAAAGACGAGAGCTCTTAGTGTTGAGACTTCCAAACATCGTTACTTCCGGATCGTTAGGACTTCACAATCGAATTTGGTCGCACGGTGATCGCTGTCTATGTAGCAACTGCAACCTCAACTTCTCCAATTAAAAGTAGCTTCATGCCGAAACTAAACGGATGAAAGTTTGCACGTGTTCTACTGGACACCGTTTTACAATTCCAAAGCAGCCACCCATCGTTTTTACTGCACTGTTTACATTGCGCAGCTCGCCTCGCAATTAGGGCAGGGGAATAAAATACCGACAGTGCGGAAAGTGGTGCAGCAACGATTACGTCATCCGTCTGTTAGAAGTCTAGACCGACGAACGGAGCGTTAGACGCGGCGACATAGTGCCTCTCGCACAGTTATAAATGGTATAGTGAGTGCAAATGTCGATTGGTTCCAGTGATAGATTGCGTCAGGGATCGGTTTAATTGAATAGCTTCAGTTGGTAAACAAGGGACTTACGCTTATTGGTGCGCTATTGACAATACGTTAGATGTTGACATTCGAGGAAGGAATACTTAGTATGCATACCTACCTAACTATTTTATAAGTACGTCAGTTAAAAATTTAATTGCATTTTTTCCCAAAGTCATTATTTTGACAATTATCACTGTTATATAACTTTTGGTGGCTTTACTTACTTACTGATAAACCCAATCGCATGAGCTAAAATAAGATAAGTTTTTATTCATGCTTTCTTCTACCATAAGACATATTAGTTTAATAAAAAGTCGAGAAATAAATTAATAACCCTGAGTGGTTCCAGTGAGTTTACGACTAAGTGAAAAGTGTTCAGCCGTTTTAAAATGCCAGTTGAAAGCACGTACCGATTGAAAACTAACGTTAAAAACACGTTCATAATAAAACGTTCATTACATTACCCTTTTTTAGCCCTGCGTGCGATCCATGCATATTTACGCGGTTCAATCAGAATTTTAGGGTTGGGGATGACGTTCACGGGAAACCCGCGGTTAGTAGTAAATCAGTGCGCTTTTAAAAATGCTAGGAATGCACTTTTTTCGATTATCAACGCATATTTCATCACCGAGAGTTGAAAATCCACTGCGTGGTAAAAATACGTCACGTTAAAAACGTGGGCACACAGAATGAAAACGATTTCATTCAAACAATTTTTCAGTTCTATTTTCGGTCATGGGGTCCGAGTGCCCATCTAGTTTTCCGGGACAACGCGCGCACTCACCCCCAGCCCTCCGGCTGGCTTATGATTTGCCAAAGATTCAGTATTGCCCATTTCTTGTTGACAGTGATGTAGGTAAATTTTTAATTCCCCATAATTCATTCCATTCAATTTACATATTATTATTTAAGTCTAATTTTAACTTGATAATTATGTACTTATATCTTTGAAAATAAAATCAAGCCCAATGATAATTATCTTATCACGGGTAAACCCCGCCAAATTCAAAATGGATTTTAGCCTAAAAGTTATATTGTAATCGCGGTTTTACGAAAATTAAATACTAACGTTTGTTCATAACAGGCGTAATTGTCAACCCCATATTCGTGTGATATAAATCGTGGGTTGTCACGAGAAAATCACTCTTGAATATTAATGCTGGCTACTGAACACTATGGACGAAATTCCCTGTGACTGTGACGATCGATGTCAACGCAGTACTACACACCGTACCTTGCGGCACAACTGCGGCCATGGAATAATAATATCTTTATGTTTGTTTGTACACTGAACATGGGTTGGTCTAGTTCTATGTCCGCTTAGTCTAAACTTTAAACTCCTGAATATAGCGCTAGAGCACGAGCGTTCTTCACTTTTTAAGACTGGATAAGCCGAAGGAAGAATGCCACCTTTTCGTTAATATTGACAACTTTAAATAAGTGACTGCAAAAAACACAGTATGAATCGTAAAAAATAGTAAAGAAAGAAAGAAAAAATACTTATTTGTCGCAGGGACATGATTTACATACAAAATGACAAAAAATAAAACAAAAACAATAAAAATACAAAGCATAACAAATACACTTCTCATCAAAAGAAATTAATTAGATGGTAGAATTACCCGAGTTAAAAAAAAAAAAGTGAAAGTTCTCGTCAACTTTTACTCCGAGATATGTTACAAATTTATTAGGTACAACAGGTTTACAATTGCAGTTTACATGGTTGTTATGAATGCACGCAAAGTCATGTATGTACATAGGGGTTGGTCGCCATTTAGTAGGATTATTACGTTGTCGTGCGACCATGCGACTCGGTCTACGTCGAGGCTTCGTCGGCGAGGTGCCGCAGGCGCTCAGCGCGCACGGGAGCCCCTAGCATGAGCGCGTGGTGTACACGTAACGTAAATACGTCGATTTTAAAATTAAAAACACCTGTTTCACATATAATATTTTCAAGAGGAATATTCGGAAAAAAATGCGCTTGTAGAACGTAAAAAGAACTTTTAACGAAAATTAGTTAGATTAAGATTTGATAATTAGTTTTAGAGATGGAGACTTTTTCGTGAAACTGCAGCATTCTATAAAAACAAAGGAGAATAGGAACAATTGCCCCAGCGTCCAATAACGTTAAGATATTATATACTAATGGATAGACGGAGTGAATATAGTGATAATTGTAATATCATGTAATAATAAATTGATTTTGCATACCGTTAAAACGGTGGGACATGTAGCACTATGCAATAATATGAACACCTTTGTAAACATACTTTCCATGTTTCTGGCAAATATTTCTTATAATGGTGACAACTCCCGATTCAGAGTCAGAGAGGAGCTACAGAGCTCTATATTATGTGAGTTAAGTAGTAGTTATTACTGTTATAACATCAATTTATTAACTTTCACAGGTACCGTACAACGCTGATTAAACGAAAAAAATCTTGGGCTGTCTCCAAGTTTCTAGTTCATCACCAACATTTAGAGAATTAATTCGGAATGCGTTGAGGTCGCCGCGATTTTTCGCTCAATTAGCGTTTTAGATCTTTCAGCCTAACATATGTACTCAGCAAGCACGGGACTTACTATATTTGACCAAATATTTAAGATCAGACCTGCTTATGAGAGCGCTTTCGGGTGATTTATTTGAATCTGTCACCGTGAAATTGTAAATACCGTTAGTTTATGATCTACCTCGCGAGATTGTAAACTGTTGAAAGATTGTGAACCGTAGCATACTGCTAACAATTTAAAGCATTATTTTTCGGTAGATTATAATCTATCGAAGTGAAACCGTCAAATTGTGAAATGGCATGGATCGCATCTCGCGCGCTGGTTTATTGGTTTTGGTTGAACGTCATGTACCCCGCGCCGCCATATTTGTTTCAAATTCAAATTTAAAATCATTTATTTGCTAATATGGGTAATTACATAAAGTTGTTAATTCGTTTGTTGTCGAATGTAAATAAACAGTGTTTTTAATGGATAGGCTCAATAAATTGTAAATATCAACAAATAAGATCACATCCGGGTTCACGCGTTAAAAATATAAAAACACGCAAAATGTATGTAACTTAGGCCTAGGCCTAAGATAGCTTATATTCTGGATCTCTATGCTACTTAAATTAAATTCACGAGAAACCAATTAGTATGAAATAAAATTCAAATCACCCGAAACACGTTAACAGCGTCGAAATTAAGCGAACTGTGTTTTCAACTTAAACTTAATTATGAAAACTTTTTGGTGGTGAACATTGAGTTAGTACGCCATCAAGAGTTCTCATTTTGCAGAAAATAGAGAAACTGATTTGGCGTATACGAGCTTGGAGTGCAATTTCGAATTGTAGGTAGTTTCCGTCGGTTTGAATTGCATGGCATTCTCTCGTTATCGCTAGTGGCAGCCGCGTCTATTGTGAGCCAGACGGTTGTTCCAAGTGAGCTTCGCGGCTTGCCGCTCTTCCCAATCTCCGGCCACAGACTCTGTAATCGTCTATTGATAATATAATTATTCTATTCTTGAGAGACTGAAAGGATTTCTATTGTCTGAATAAAAGCATTCGCTATTTTGTAGCGGATAAAACGGGCTTATTCGTTTAGTTGGTGAATCGAATAAGTTACCAAACGGGATTTAACCCTATTTTTACCCATGTTAATAGAAGAACATCCTATTTATCCTCGAAAAACAAGAACAATATAACGAATATAGTGTTCTTGTTTTTCGAGGATAACCTTCACATTATTCGTATGTTTTTTAATAAAATAATCAATATTCTTTCAAATTAAATGGAAAAATATTTTCCGCATAATATCAAAATTTTCATGTTTTTCTATTAACATGGGTCGGGTATTTGCAAGTTCGATAGTGTATTATTAATTAAATACAATGCACTAATAATAATATGCACAAGTATTATAATGGGAAAACAATTAGAGGGCGCCATAAAATGCGTGCACGTCGCTGTTGACAGGAAAAGTGCCCAGAAGGCTGGCAGAATTGCTACATTGGATGACAATGCTGATTCTTAGGTCAAAAAATGCCAGCCTTCTGTTAACGTGAAGAGTCGACCATGGGCTTGGTGAAATCTGGAAATACTAGGTGGGGCACTCGTGCCCCATGGCTCAGTGTTTCAACGCCAAACAGCTCAAACATAATAACTACCAATTAAGTTATTGTATTTGCGCCGTTTGAGTTTTCAGCACCTGCAACAGCCACCCTAGCGCACCCCATCGTGCTAGGAAGATGGGATGGCACAAGAGTGTCTACGCAGGTGTCATCCCACACCAAAGACCTACCCAACTTCCAGGGCATTATTGTCATACCATATGGTCTCTTCCTATCGACGCGTGCCAAGCCATTGGGTTCCAAGAAAGCTGGCAAAACCAAGGTTTTGTAGGGTTACTTTAACTGCAGACTTTCCTGGTATTTGGTAAACGTAAACCATAATGAATTACAGTAACCGTAGTACATACCATAAAGTTACCTAGTTGAATCTCTAAGATAAGGTAAACATAACAGTCTGTTTCTGACAGCTAAATCAAATTAGTAGTGATCGGTAGCCGGAGACTACAACAGCCAATTAAAGCTTTTGACGTGACATTTGGCTGCAGAGAACAGTCAATAATTGGAAAACTAGTTTTGAGGTTATGGCTCGCTTCAATCTGTCTGAACTATTGTGTGCTAGTCGGTTAATTTAGAATATTGATGACCTAGTTGACCTGAATTCTATTTAGAATTTTAATCAACCCCAATTAACAAAAAATTGTCACAGAACGACGGTCCATAGAACGTTTCTGAAACCATTTGGTCGTAGAGAATAGTATGAATAAGATGTACTATAATAAGTATTATAGTTCATCTTTAACGTAATTCACCTTGTTTCTTTTGTATGATTTTCGTGTAGTGTATTTTGATTTATTTAGATTTCTAATCTTGTCTACTGTTTGCACCTAGATTATAAGTAAATGATGTGGTCTCCTATTTTATTGGAAGCGCACACTTGTCATCATCATCATCATTTCAGCCGAAAGACGTCCACTGCTGGACATAGGCCTCTCCCAAGTGTCGCCACATTGACCGGTCCCGTGCGTCTTGCATCCAGCGGATCCCTGCAACCTTTACCAGGTCTTCGGTACACCTAGGGGTAGGCCTTCCAACGCAACGTCTTCCAGTTCGCGGTCGCCACTCCAGAACTTTCCGGCCCTATCGGCCATCCGTTCTGCGAGCAATATGCCCTGCCCACTGCCACTTAAGTTTGGCTATTCTTCGGGCTACGTCGGTAACCTTGGTTCTCTCACGGATTTCCTCATTTCTGATTTGATCACGCAAGGAAACTCCGAGCACAGCCCTCTCCATTTCCCTTTGGGTGACTTTAAGCCTTCTGATGAGGCCCATTGTTAGCGACCACGTTGAGACACTGCGGTAAGTTGGACGAGAAGATACCACGCAACTTCCCGAACGCTGCCCAGCCGAGTCGGATTCGACGATTAAGTTCTTTCTCGAAGTTAGACCTACCTAACTGGACCGCTTGTCCCAGGTAGACATAATCGTCTACAACTTCGAGTGTAGAGTCACACTTGTACTTGTCTCTTTTTACTTGTATGTTATTGTATAGTTTCTGTTGGAGATAAAATTCAGAATCAGTGCTAACCATCGGTCGCGAAACTGTTCAAACGAAATTGAATGTTCAATTAAAGTCGAATAATTCGTTCCCGCACCTCAGTCACGTTTTCTGCGCATCCCAACAACGTTACGAACTCGCAAAGTTTTATCGTCAGTGGAGCTATGTACTCTCCGTATTTTATTCATCAACTGTGCGATGGACTAGCTCTCGATGTATTATGCATGCTGGTAATACGTGGGGAACTACGTCATGCTATCAAAGTAGGTAGGGATGCTGGTTCAGTCAACCACACATCACGTCTGTCTCGATAGGTACACTCGTCGAATTGCTTTACCACCCAAAGGTTGATTATCATTTTAATACCTTAATCAAGATAATTTATTTCCAGTTCTGCTGACAACTAGATAGACAGTTACGAGTTATTTGAATTTTCAGTCAAAAAAGCGAATATACCATCACTTCTTTCCAAAGTTTCGGGGTAACATGCTTCATATATCCGGCCTTTTCTCGCTCATGACTGATATTATTTGATCTGAAGAATTGATTAAAGCTTATTTATCATCATCATCATTTCAGCCCAAAGACGTCCGCTGCTGGACATAACCCCTCCCCGACTGTCGCGTCATTGACCGCTTATTATACAATGAAATAAATAATTAACAATACATTCAATTTAATGGAAATCCCCATTTAATTTTCTTTCTTTGTTAAAATGAATTATGATCGTTGTACAATGTACAAAGTTAAAGAATACGGAGATTTGCTGCTGAGGATGTTTTATTAAACTGAAGTTCCGGGCGCAGACAAAGAACCTAATTGTATGTTACCAATTTAACTTCAAAGAGAGACGTTTCATTAATTTAACTTCAACTCGGTCTCAATCTGTATTCTCTATTTTCCTGTTACGAATATTAGAAGAAATTGGAACAAAAACTCTCAAACTTACCCATAGTAACTATTGTTGATAGGTTTTCGGAATTATTATTATTATAGCCCATTTTGTCCCACTGCTGGGCAAAGGCCTCCCTTCATTCCTTCAGAAGTTCACGATTCTGTGCTATTTTTTCTGTGCTGTCTCTTCTTCTCAGCGTTTCGATGGCAAATATGTTTAGCCCAAAACTCAGCCACGCGAACCCCGCTCACTGATGCAGGAAATAAATCATCAAGAGCGCAGGTGATAGGGCATGCGGGGCAAGATGGAAGATAGGCCATTGTTTGTGGGGAGATGCCGCATACGCACTTGAGAATCTCTAAACAGACTTCGAACCCAAGTCGGCCGGAGCAAAGACAATCTCTCAAGTGCGTATTATTATAGTATGTACATGTCGCAAGACAGTTCGAAAAAGATGTAGAAATTAGCTTATCTTAACTTATTCGCGAAAATAACGATAAGTCATCATGATCTGCCTAGCCTTTTCCCAACTATGGTATGATCGGCTTTCAGCGTTACCAGATGCAGCTGAATACCAGTATTTTACATGGAGCGACTACCTATCTGAGCCCCACATCCCAGTTAATACTAGGTAAAACGATACCACTTGGTAAGGCTGGTTGTCAGACCTTCGGGCCACTACCTGTAACGACTGACCAAGATCCATAATTGACAGCCGGGACCAACGGCTTAGCGTGTTTTCTGAGGCACGGAGGATTCGGTATGTAATGGGTGGTAACCCGTCCACGGACCAACCCAGGCAAGCACGGCTTAACCTGACTATCGACCTCAGCGCCTGTTTATTTAGCCACAAGATATGAACGCTAATCTGATGATTTCCGAATGTTTCGCACAAGTAGGTCAGAAAACTTCCACTTGATTCAACTACGAGTCTCAAGTTACTGCCTCAGTGCACAGTGTATTGAAATAGTCGATTGCGAATATAACTGTTACGAAACTTAATCAACATGTTGTCTGTGAATTGAACAGCTTGTCAGCTCCGTCGGACCGTTCAGGATATTTTTCAGTAACTGTAAATGTATATAATGTACACACTCCTTTGAATTTCACTGGAGAAGTCACGCACAGACGGCTGCCTGCGTATGGGCGTGCAAAAAATATTTATTGATATAATACGTAACCAGATGTCTATTATTTCTTGATATTCTTGTTTGTTGTTGAATTTTCTGGGCTAAATTATGGTAAAACCAATGCCAAAACCTTTCTTAGGCATACAGAGTGATTATTTTAATTTGGGCAACAGGGGGAACATCCATCCATAAGACAAACCGGAAAACTTCCTTAATAAGCTAGCGTTTTTTTGATGATACTGAGTGGTCCATAATGAGTAGTAGCGACTAATTTTTTTTGTCATGATGTTGACTCTGTTTCTTGTAAGGATCAGTTCATTGTATCGGAATATGGAAATCGGGACAGCAGACGTTGGTCAAATTGTGCATATGTTTTTTTTTAAATACAATTTGAATGGACGAAAAATTAAAATAATCTAAGTGGTACCTTCGTTTGGTTCGCCGTAGTGATATTCGGAACATGTGTAAGATCATTCCGAAGCCCTTCTGAGAAAAAGTAGGGCACAACAGGTAAGCCAACAAGTGGGATAAAAGGAAATGGGTGTTTTGTCTCGTCGTGCTGTATCAAAATGTGATATATGTGCCATTTGAAAGGTTTAATAATTTTATTTTATTGTACGACACCAACAGTCAAATATGTGCAGGGAAAGAACCATGGTTGATTCTGTATTGGTTAACTGTACATCAAACTATGTAAATCTACGCAAATATTATTATTGCTGGGAAACGACTTATTTTTGGGTGAAAAAACACAGTTTAGGGTAAGACTGAATGTAACGCGCTCAAAACACTGCGCCGACGGATGCATTGAATAGCACGGGAATGGTGCAGGTCTTGAAAGTAAAATTATAAAATTTGCTTACGTTTTTTGCAATTTGCAGTGTCAGGTTGTATGTTGATAAAAACGAGTCGCGCAAGTAACACATATGTAGTTACAGAATTATAATCATTACAATCTTTTCATGAAATAGTTATTGAATTGTGTTAAATGAGCCGACATGCGAGCGGACATTTAAGTATTCTTTGAAATAATTTCATTAAAAAGGTAATTTCGTTGGTGTAAGCGTGTAGAATCTAGTAACTACTTAGGTGTGCTTTCTATTAATTTTAGATTAATTCTAGGAACATACAAAATAGGTAAAACAATCAGGAACATTACACTATAGACTTGACATGAATAAAGTGACAGGAATTTCTGGAATACGGATAACCAAAAATATGAAGACATTTGACATCTACAAACCCGCAATGGGCTCGCGTGGTGGTTTATAGCCCATTCCCTTTCATAGATAGGAGGCCTGTGTCCCAGCACTAGGAACATTATAGACTGATTATGCTTATGCTATAGGTAGATAATGAATATGTGATTTCCATTGGGGGAATTCCTATTTTTCCATAAATTATAATGTATAGTGCTGTGAAGTGACTAATTCACAATACCTAAAACCATGTGTCATTTTTCTTTGTATATGTTTTAGTGAGTTAGTCGTTAAAGTGCGAAAAAATGAATGTACGCAATAATAGTAATACTGAATTTCTTCTATAACACTAGAATTGTTTTTTTATATAAATTTATGTCTCCCAACGTAAATACAAGGCGCAACATAATAAACGCACAACCAAACGTGTGGTGTCTCGGGCTTTTCCAAAAAAAAATTGATAAGGCAGGAGGCCTTATCAAATTTTTTTTATTTCCTCTTCAAGTGTATGTTTACCTACAATTAAGTTATCATATTGAATACAGAAGCTGTGTGAAACTTTATCGATGAATGAATATAGCAAAAATAATTAACTTAACGGGGCTATTATAATAGCACCACGATCACCACGAAAAATTATTGCAGCAGTTTATTATTAATTGCTGTTAATCTGTATCAATTACTGAACGTTACATTTACCTTGATAATAGGATATCCAACAGTTTAGGAGATCTGCTTATTAACCGCAGCATTAAGCGGGTAATTAGAGCATAGCGAACATCTAACGCGGAGTGTGGTTTGGTGCGGGAACCCTTTCATGTGTCAGTCCGACTAGCTCTTGGTTGTTTTTATATTTATAAAATAACTTGATTATATTAAGCGCATTAGGTTAAGATATGTTGTAAGCAACTTGTGACCGTCCTGTGTCGTTGGAGGTCAGGTGGCCGCGTGCGCTAGTGCTGAGCATGAGGACTTGGGTTCACCTGGGTTGGGGACTTGGGGTGGATTTCCAGGTCGGGCAAGGTGTTATCGAGTTTCTCCCTTAAAAAATTATCAGTAGCAGTCACAGAGTCTGTATCTGTGCCCAGCTGAAGGCTATAGGCTCGTCCCCTATTACATGAGACTTAAACTTAGGAAGAAATGTGGGTGTACTATTAAGTACATCTCTGCCTAATCCTTCGGGGATTGCAGGCGTAATCTTATGTTATATTGTGGTTGTTGGAAACCAGTTTGTGTTATAAATTTAAACTTATCTAAAGAGGCAACACGTCTGCACAGTATCGATTAAAACTTTGTCTTAACGCGTATTAGTAAGTTAGTAACACATCACTTGAGGAGTTCAACTTGAGTTTCATATTACAAGCTGTTCATACCTAATCAAATGTAGTGTTACCTAAGCGTAATACTTAGTTATTTTTTTGTCGCGAAATATTTAAAACATATTTCTAAATGTTTCTAGTTAAATAAAAGATATGGTGATAAATACTTAACACGTCTATTATTTACACTCGTATTTTAACCGTCTACCAAAAGGAGGAGGTTATCTATTCGTCTATTTTTTTTTAGTGTGGTCAGAGATATCTTCGCCAATTGGGAATCGATTCGGGTGATTTTTTTTTTGTTTGTAAGTGTGTTATATCGCGATGGCCCCGCTTAAATTTGGTGAACATCTGATGCTGATCTTTGGAGATATACAATGGAACTCTTCAATAATAGACAGCAAGTCTGTGGTAATTGCTGCAATCGCTTGGATAAAGTATTGTTTACACAATTCCAAAACATAACAATACGTCTTTATGCTTTGAAGGCGTATAATAACCCCAAATTTCGCCAGTTATGCTTAAGTTCAATTTTATTGGGGATGGTTTATTACTATGGCAAATATTGTTAAAAATTTAAAATTAATGCATAGGAAAAACTGACTTCGGAAGCTATAGTTATTTTTCACTTTTTGGTGTATTTTGAAAGTTGTTTTACTTTTTGCATAAAAAAAAATATGGGTTGATTGTTATTAAAATTTTATGAAAAATAAACCTTTATTTTTAGCTAAATATTTTTAGTTTGCCTACTTTTCCATCAAATGATTTGTGTTTGCTTTTAGCACTGTCATAGTACCTACTTGGAAAATTATATATTACTTCATTCGATCGAGAATCGAGAAGCGAAAATACGGTTAACCCATGCACCTGACAGATTTAGGCGTCTCTAATTTTCAAAGCGTTATGGTAAGTTTGGAAACTTGGGAAAACTTTCTACCCCATAGCAATGTACACTCTTTCACATGCACACACACAGTCGAACCCAGAGCGCGCGGGGGTGCGGGGGTTTCTTTTTCATCCCGCTTGCCCATTTCCCCCCGCTTAAATCCGCAGCATGGTTTCAGTACGGATTGGTCCCCGATCCGGACGGTACGGGGGGGGCGTGTTACGTTTCGCGTAAATATTCTCGAAAAGTTTATAAGAAAATTTAAAGTGCGGTTATAACTTTTTTGGTTAACGTGAGTTCAGTGTGGGTGTATTTTTTTGTTTTTTTCGTGTTTTGCGAGTTTAATTGAGTTCTCGTAACTTTCGTAACTTTTTTTTACGAACACGGTTTGTTCTAGCGATGTTTTTTATTATGGGTAGACATTACTATTCCTTCTATAATATATAATTAAAGGTCGAAAAAGTTGTGTACATTCTCTAAAAAACATTGCCACTTTATAGCAGTTTTTCTTCTTGAAAACTTTTTGATCACGGTTGGTCTTACTTAAACTTTCACTAAATAATGATAATAATAATTGGGCTTTAGCGAAAGTAATAGAACAAAAATAAATGCAAATGTTTCGTATTTTCTTTTTATTTAAATAAATATTATTATTGAGGGAGATAAAGTTTGTAGCTCAATGAAATATCTTAATTATATCTTTGCCTTGATAATTATTAGATCTTAATTTGTCAGAGCAGGGAGAAATGTGAATTTTAAAATTTTCTTACTTGTTTGTGAATAAAATTACTTTGATTGAGTTGTTAACACCCCTGTAAAACACACCCTGCTGGGGGGGATCCAAGGTAGGCAGGTCTTTCAGGATCTTATTATATAATTTTTGTTTAATTAATTAAACAGTATTTTAAAACATACAAAGTATTTCATTTTAGAAGTATTTTTAATTCATCAGTATTTTATTATATTTTAATTCATTATTGTAAAAGTTAAGTAATTATATAATTTTATTTTGTTTATTTAGTTATTTGATTTACTTTTAGTCATACTTGTTTTCTAAGAACGCTGTATCAATGATACCACATTTGTTTACATGATGTATACAGAAGCCGCTCGTACTCAGCCACGTGGACTGGCAGCGTTGGCTTTGGAAGGACTTTTGCAGTGCAGGTGTTGTTCTGTTTGTTGTGTTTTAGTTATTTATATTTTTTAAACTGCCTCTTTGGTCAACTGGTCGCAAGCACGACTGCTGAGGATGAGATCCTGGTTCGATTCACGGGTGGGGCAAAGTATTATTGGGTTTTCCATCAGAAATTTCTCAGTAGCAGCCATGGAGTCTGGATCTGTGCCCTATTGATGGCAATAGGCTCGCCCCCTATTTAATGGGACTTTAACATAACTGGCGAACTGTGGGTGTACGATTAGGTATACCTCTGCCCCACCCTTGGGAGATTCCAGGCGTGATGTTATGTTATGTTATATTTTATTTTTTTTAAGTTTTTGTTTATATCTGCGTATCACACTGATTGCAGTTAGAAAATATCTTGTGACATTAAGTTTACTTATGAGGGGGAAGGGCCGGAGGTGAATTGGGCTCTGGGAGAATAGTAAGCACCTAAAAAAGTCTGTCAACATTCTTTAATATAGAGGAAAAAACATTTATTTTAAAATTGAGTAAAATACCTTAAATGTTTCTGAAAGGTCGCTTGCCTGAACATTGTAATCAATCCAAGTCAAATGCACCCACCAATATACCGCTTTTCTGTAGACAGTCACTTGTATAAATATAAATAATATTAATGTAAAACAAATATTATATTATATATTATTGTATTGTACTTTGTGTTGTGTGGGTTATTATAATTCTTGTATTTTTTACTAAAAACTTTATTTTAAACTCGAACAGAACCTATTATAAAACGAATAAGAATAAAACACAATTTCTTGAAGGCCACCAGGTGTGGCCCACCTTGTTGTGGAAACTTGAGGGTCCGTGAAAGTATTTAAAAGTATTTTAGGGTCATTGCCCTTCACCCTATTTTTGTATCTGTTTAGTGTCTGTTAATTTAGAAGGGGTTTGCAGAGCAAACATGTTCCCCTTCAACTAAATTTTAGTCACTTTGACCCATGAATTAGGCAGACAGTATTTTGATGTATCATTAAACATATTTTTTAAAGATTTTCTATGCAAAGTGTAGATGACATGACAGATAGCTAATTGAGTAGATACTTATTAATTTAAAATTGTTTTTATTTTATATACATATTTTGTTTTGTTTAACCAGTGGATTAATTTCATGGCATGGTCTAGTGTTGAATATTTATTTGTGTAATAAACCTGTGTTAGGAATAAGATTTGATAGCCACGTAGGTTTAAGAATACCTGTAATGATAGTTGTAAGTTAAATTAATAAATAAATAAAATAAATGACAATACGAAAATAAATTAAACATCGTATAACTTATGACTCACGTTCCCAGTCTGCATACAAAAATTCAATTAAAAAAATCTAATATATCAAGCAGTTTAGTCACAGTATTTTTATCATTTTCTGCATCATGTATCTGTTATTAGGCTGTCACCGTCTGGTTAAGACCGCAACGGTTGGACTGATTAAGTATTATTTTTTGTTTTAAAATTTTCTTAATAGTAAGTACGCTATTTATGGGGGGAAAATGGAAAAGCTTCTCGGATTTTTTTAAAACTCGTGTAAAACTAAACGTCCTTTTTTCTATATTTTTTTTTTCGTATGTGCTGTATCGCATAAGGCCTCAGTCAAACAATGTATACTTGTATGCTACTGTACAAGCCTGAACTACGGTAAATACTATGAAAACCTAAGATTTAGCAACTCTTAAGGGCGTAATTTTCGTTCATTTCGAACTTTTACTATCATACACTCGGTGAACCTTAGGTTTTGCTTTAGAGACACAGTAAATGTTATGGGCAATGGCTGTGTGAGCGACAACAAATCGAGAAGCCAGTCACTTGAAAATACGCAAACAACTTGGATGTAGTCTATGGTCACAGTTCTAACCCACCCTAACGCATTTGTTGTTGGTGCCTCAGCTAAGTTAGTGCTACCATCTCGACTCGCACATGGTTGGTCATGGTTCTAACCTAACCTAACCCATTTGGTAGCCCAGTTTAGTATTACAGTATGTTATCATCAGTCGCCAGACATTTAAGAAATACTCAATGTTCTATTCCATAAACCAACATTTACTTATCATCGTTGGTTGACATAACATGTCCCATACTCTAATGGTAAAACGCCGAAAAATCGTCACGTCGTGATAAACCTTTCTTTACCAACTCATGTTGTTCAAGATTGTCTAGTAAAACCTACGATTTATCAATGTACCGGCTTTTAAATAAACATTTTTGGAACGTGTCGGTCAGAAGTGATGCCTATACGATAAATGTAATGTACTATCCAGCCTCTAAAACTGTTAGAATAATATACAAATTAGTTTATGTAGGGATTAAGCGTATATTGTAAGTTTTGTATGTAAAGTGTTCTTATTAGGGTGACATGTTCGTTGTGTGAACAAACATTTATTAAGGAATAAATAAAAATTAAAAAGAAATGTAATGTATTTCAATTACTAACAAATTGAGAGCCGCTACCAGGATCTGGGTCTGGATCAAAATGAATTATCACCAGGTGCAGCCGTCTTTGCTGCACCTGGTGGTAATTCACAACAAAACTTTTGTTAATTGAGCTGTGTAACGGGCGTAAAGTCACACCCTTAGCATAACCAAGAGACACTTATTCTTCCCGTAAAATTACGAACATTTTTATGTTCCAGAACATACCTATGCCAGGCTTTCTAGTTACGAACATATTGAAGTTCAACTTTTTAACACGTTTAAAAAAAAAAGCAATTCTTAATAGTGTAACTTTACTTAGAATACCTCCGCGGTCTCCAGTACGGCACAAAGCACTACTTACCGTGATTTTTCACACTCGAAAAAAAACAGTCGATTGCCAGCGATAATATTGCGCATTGTTGCATAATCATTTAGTTAATCATTTATTTAGAGCAACAAGACGCATAGTGTTAGGAACAATGTACTTACAAACTTAGTAATACACTTACAAAGACAAAAACAAAAACAGAAACAGATTGTGACATCACCGCTGCCAGGTGACAGGCCCAGCTGAAATGTTGCAGCACAAACTCACAACGCTAACATAGATAGGATGCTGTTGGCGCTGCCCCGCCCCCTATGGACCAAGGATGCGCACCATTTATAATTTGAAGTTCAGAATGCTTGATTGACGGCTTTAGGATGTTAGTCAAAATTATAGTCAATGAATTGAAGGTTTTTCAGGTGGCCATGACATAAAAAAACGTTTTTTATATTGCTAAAATAATGTCACTAAGCAGTGCAAGCATTGAAAAATAAAAGTGGCAATGAAACTGTAAAACATTAATTATTCTTACCTGAAAATAAACTAGAAAAAATGCGCCAAGGGAATCAACTAAATTCGCAACTTTTTTTAGCGCTTTTGCCGTTTCAGTATAATTGTTCCACTTACCTTATTATTTTCTCATCAGGCACTTTGATCCCGACCGCTATCGATAAGCTCGGGTTCAAGTTTTAGTTCAACCTCTAGTCTCTGAAAACTTTGAAGCGTTATTTTACTTGAGATTGTTTTGACCTTAATTTATAAATATCAATTAAATAGTATCTAGACTTCTCTATTTTTATTTATTTTACTAGGTACATTGATTTTAAATTAAAACCTTTTATATTGCCTTTGTAGGGGCTTGCGGCGGTTTTAATCATATTATCCAGGCTACTTTTCGCTCGAACAAGACCCGCGCCAGTTTGTCAGACAAATTAAATGAAAGAAAATACCTACTAACTCATTTTCTTTTTACAAACACGTAGGTACTTGTAAAGAGAAAATGTATCTAAAACAAGCAACATTTCGTCTACACTAATTACCTAGCGTACCGATATTTTCTATTGAAATGAAATGAAATATTTATTTACCAGATATAAATCCACAAACAACATTCACAAACAGACACTAAAATAAAATAAATTAAACCTATTGATATTATACAAACACCCACGCGCCCCAAATGGGTAAGGGATAGGTAAGTAAATGGGTAAGGGGTAGAGGTATGGGTTAGGTAATCGGCGTGTGGTAGGACTGCCACCTTATATGTGACTGTGGTACCATTCTCGTACCGAGGCTCAATTTAAGTGTTAATGAAGAGTTGCAATACGACCGAATTAAGAATTATTAATCTGGGAAACTAATGACTACATTGAAAATGACTAACAATATCTATCCCTTTCGAACATTGATAACTCTCTCAGTTGCGTCTTTAATGGGCAGTTAAGTGTGTTGCTGTTTGTAGATATTGTATCGCTTACAGTTATCTATAAGCGATGCATGTCGTAGGTACATAATGAGTGTACCTTAGTACCCTTTTAGAAGCCGAAAGGCCCTTGTTCACTCCGTCACAAACAGGTGAAATTTACTAAAAAGTTGGCCGATATTAAATAAAGTGTGTTTACGCCTCTATATTGTTTTAGTTTGTCTAAAATAATAATTTAAGTGTCTATTATGAAAAATATAGCTATTGTTATTTGGACGAAAAAAGGTAATAGAATTTTAAATCACAACTTCTGGTGCTTTTAAGAGACATAACATCGTAGGATAGTCTTAACTTGTCTTTGTGGTAGTTTTATGAGACTTGCAATGTGAGGATATGATGATGTTAAAAGTTGGTGAAATAAATCTTCCTTAGTTAGTTTTCTGGAATTTCCCGGAAAACCTTTACGATATTTCTTAATATCTTTATCCGTACTTTCTTGGGCGCCTTCTGATGTATGGCCTATGGAAACTACATTCTGTATTATAATATGTCCCCGAATTAATATTCTGTGTATGGTAGTCGGCATAATATTCCATAGACAACACTCCCGTAGCCGTGCTTAGGTTGATCTAACAACATTCCCAGTTTAGCTTTATTTATTATTTATTTATTTAATTACAACGGTTGTGTTTACAACCAATCACAGTAACCAAAATTATAAAAATAAAAGAGAAAATTACAATACATATATTATTAAAATATACAAAATAACTAAGTAAAGAAAAAATTGAAGTGAAAACATAAATAAAAGAAGGTTAACAACACTTTCATAAATTCCTCTCACAGTCTTTCTGACATACAATAAAATCTTCGTTCATCCATCAGCAAACACATCGTCTGTTGGATTAGAATCCAAGAGCTTTAAATTCATGTTGCACTCATTAAGCAAAAACTCAGTAATTCTCTGCGACAAATTGGAATGCCCAGCCTGAAAAATGATTATGAATAGTTTTACAATTTTTATAGATACATTGTTGAATTTTGTTCCATTTTGTTTAGGTGACGCAAGTGGACGCACCCAAATTTAGTATTAAATGAAAGCTACTAAATTGTTCTTTATAAATACGTGTTGAGTGGGATTGAGTATAATCTTTATGACTTGTGAGAAAAAAAAATAAAAATTATAGCCTTGTCTTTAAAACAAAATATCTATACATAACAATCGTAAGTAATATAAACGTTTTAGTTATTTAGTAATAATAAGTTAACATACTACATGGAATACATAATGTTTTAATTCTAATATTCACTAAATAAAATATTAAACGTTATTCAAACAAATGTTTAAAATTGTAATAAATTGCTCCATAACCAATCACTGTTTAAATCAAATGTGTGGATAATATGTAATATTTTGTTCATATGTTTTGTTTCTAATTTAGGTTACCACTTTTTAATCGGAGTAACTTCTGGTTACAGAGATATTGGGGGTCAAAGTTCTAACTTTTGCACAAGGTTTCTTTTAAATACAAGTGTTTAATGTTATAACGTTATTTTAAACACCTCCACGACCCTTTTACTATTCAATGCATCCATCAGCACAATGCTTTGAGTGCCTTATATTGAGTCCTACCGTAAAACGTGATTTTTTTCCTCTGAAAAAACGTGAGTTGTGCTGAGTTTTTCTTTGATGTACAGAATGCTTGGTTGACGATAAGGGTCCATTTAGAACTTGTATAATTGAATAAAAAGGATAAGAGAGATGACTTTTATGAGATGGATAAATAGAGATGGCTATTTATGGTACGGGGCCTACTATAAAACCCGGAAGCAAGCTTCTAGACTTAAATGTGAAACCATTATTGTAGTATAATCATTCGTAGATAAAACACTTATTTACCGCGCCGACCAGCGCTGGCAGCTCTCCTAGCTGACTCTCTCTTCTTTCCCATTCTTTATACGAACTTACATAAATTAAATAATTATAGAGATCGGTCAACAAACCATCTAAATAGAACCTCTACAGAACTTCACAATAAGAACGGTTTATATTATACTTTAAATGTAAGTCACATGACTGAAACGCGGAAGACATCGTCGCGCCATTGGCGCCTCGAGATAGAATCCTGTATTAGGTGCAATTGTACCGAGCGACACTAAGGGGAAACGGTGGGACCCTTTCCCCCTTCCTTCAATGCCGGAGACTCGCATTAGCACAGACCGTGTTTAGTTGAGTGTCGCTAACTTGCTCAGCTTCAGATGTTGGCAGGAATTATAGCACAAATAATTATGCCACGATCTTGAATTCAGGTCTTGTGAACTTTGTTAGTGCAATTTTCCCGATATGAAATAGGGATTTCTGATAGAAATATCAAGATTTTTTACGCTACTTTTGACGCAAGGAGTTATTTTCTCGCGGGGACCTAGGAATCTGAAGCCTTTCTACTAAGGGTTCGTCAAACTAGTGGAGATTAAGCTTGTGTTAAGGCGGACGTGCGATATTTAACATATAAAATCGCCGTTCTGTGTCCATACTGAATAGAAGTGATAATGGCGGGCGCCTTGCACTACGAAGCGGTGCGTCCTAGTTGCGAGCGATCGTCTATTGTTTTATAGCACAGGGCTTATCGCTCCATTTCTTGTAGGCATTTTATATTTTCATAGTATAAAAAAATACTATAATTTATGTAAACCGACCTCTTTAAAATCTAGTTGATTAATATTTAAATCATAAGTATAAAGCACCTGTCGCCTTAGCCACAGCCCTTACCGACACATGCTTTATGCTACTTGCAACTTTTAAGCTACAAGACGTGTTGAAGAAATGCTGTACTAAACCGTAGGACGTTATAGAAAAACTGGCCAAGTGCGAGTCGGACTCGCGCATGTAGGGTTCCGTACCATCGTACTAATTGTTGTTATAGCTTTCTTATAGTTCATATAGTTTCTGTAGTTTCGGAGTTAAGGGGGGGAATGGTTAATTTTTTCGCCTATTTTCTTAAATAACTTCAAAACTATTTATCTTAAAATTATAAAATATATATATTTGAGATGCTCACAATGAGAGACCCTTTCATTTGAAATGAATGTAACACGATATAGTTTGCAAAACATCTTTTTTTTTTCATTTTCTAATTTACCCACAAAAGTGGCCCCCATGTTTAAAAGTCCATCTTTGGGTCACCGACTTACATATGCGTACCAAATTTCAACTCAATCGGTTCAGTAGTTTCGGAGTAAATAGGCTGTGACAGACGGACAGACAGACAGACACGCGAGTGGCTTTAAGGGTTTCGTTTTTTTCTTTCGAGGTACGGAACCCTAAAAAGCAATAGAAAACGAATAAAAATTAAATAAATCACCAGCCGGTGTAAAACAATTGTTCAATAGTAGCAGCACTTACCACTAATTAACCAGCGAGCAGTTCATTTCGACGTAATGGAACTCGCTGCGATGTGAGCATTATCCGTACAGTCAGTAGGTACCGCGAACCGAACTACACGCCGCGCTTCGCATACCTACCACTAGGATTTTTGACGAATCCCTTTGAGTGTTCGTTCCAATTATAGCTCAGTAGAGGCCGGAACATCGTTAAAACTGATGTTCGCACGTACTCGTTATTGACGCGACATACCCATTGTTGTGCAACGGCTTTAACTCATACAAAGAAGGCACGAGCATTGATCACGCGTTTTGGTAAAAAACTGTAAGCAAAATAAAATAATTAAATCACCACGCTTGCTCAAGACGGGTTGGCGATTTCAGACCTATATTACCTAATTATAAGTCCTGGTTCCCTAATGATGTTTTCCTTCATAGATGTCAGTGATGTCCAAGATAACCTAAGAAAGTACATATGAATTGAAAAAGTCACATTGGCCCGGAATTGTACCCGCAACCTCGTGCATGAGATGCGAGACCTTAACCGCTTAGCCAACACAAAATTTGAAAAAAATCATGCTTGATTGAGCATGATTTTTTTAGGCTCCGACTGTATAGTCGGAAACTATTTATTCACAAAGTGACTGACCGAAAACATAGTCAATGCCGTAACGTGATTTTATTATAACATTTATTGAGGTATATGCGCTAAGGTCAAATTAAGTTGCAGATCAGAACCAGGTTTTATTGAATGATTGATTTATTTGCGATACCAAATCTGTATGTATTTGCAGAATTTTAATCATTGCAATCCTCAATATACAAGGTGTAAACAGAACCTTCACGAAGCCGTAAACCAAGCATTCTGTACAGCAAATATGTAACTCTACGCAAAATTTATTGCTGGAAAACGACTTTTTTTGGTGTGAAAAACCTCGTTTTACGGTGGCAGTCAATATAACGCAATCAAAACATTGTGCTGGTGGATGCATTGAATAGAACCGGGGTAGTGGGGGTATTTAAAAGAAGTTAAAACATACAATTTAAAAATAAAAACTTGTGAAATAGTTGGAACTTTGATCCCCAATATCTCCGTAACTAGAAAGTTTCTAGGTATGGTCTAGAACAAAAATAAATGCAATGACGGGAAGAATATTACGCTAAGGGTATTTTTACTCCCACTTTTTCCCAGTAAGTAATAAGTGATGGCCTCACTTATGGAATTGTTATTGATGACTAGTTTGTTCCCACGACTTCGCCCGCTTGAAAAACATAGCTACTCGAATGGCACTCGTCTATAGTGAAGCTTTCCATAAGAGAATTTTTTTTTAAATCGTACGTGTATTTTCCGAGATTACCTCCCACATCTAAAGCGACAAACATACAAACCTTTCTCTCTTTAAAATATCACTAAGTAGCTGAACCGACAGACGTTATTCCTGTCTAAATTTAAATTGAAAATGTTACAAATGAGAAAAACGTTATTGCCTGTTATTCCGATTTCTTTTCGAAGTACTTTTCATCGCTTGAATAGTGAGTCTTGAGTTAATACAAAAATCCATAGAAATAAGGACGTTCGTTTTTCCTGCGAAATTTTCCATCTTGATATAAAAACCTAATTCGGACTATTAAGAACGTTTAAAAATTAAAAAAAAAAACACCCGAATCGGTCCAGCCTTTCTGACGTGATGCACTTGAACTCCGAAATTAATGGCAGTATAAGAGATTAATATACTTTATCTTTAATATCCTTCTGTACCTTATTTACGCAAATAAATGATTTTGATTTGATTTTTACCAACGAACAGTTTCATTTTTTCTGTACCCGGAGGGTAACTAACTGGACCCTATTACTAAGCCTCCGCTATCCGTCTGACCGTCCTTCCGTCCGTCCGTCCATCTGTCAGCGGGCTGTATCGCATGATCCGTAATAGGTAGACAGTTGAAATTGTCACAGAATGTGTATTTCTGATGCCGCTATAACAACAAGTAATAAAAATAAATTAAAAAGGGGCTTCCCTGTCCGGCCGTCTTATGACGACAGGCCGTGTCGACGGCGCGTTCGTGTTCCAAGCGCGCCTCAAAGAGATGTCAGCAACCACGTAGGGGTCCGCATGGACCGATGCCTGCCAGGGCTGCGGGACTGTTCGAAAGAGATACCGTGGCCCTGGAACACAAAGGGCAAAGAAGGAACATGGATGGGTTTTAGTCAGTATAAGTCTGACACTCCCTTCCGCTCCGCCCAGAGTGGGGGGGGGGGGGTGTCATTTGATGATTTCCCATCCGAAAAAGAAAAAAAAAAAGGGGGCTGCCCTATTACGATGGTACGGAACCCTTCATGCGCGAGTCCGCCTCGCACTCGGCCGGTTTTTATATGTATGGGTTATTGTCACCAACTTGAAAAATAAACTACAAAAAAATTAAAGGGGGCATGTTTTAAAAGAGGCTTCTCTACTGTGGACCATATTCACCCACTAGAAATGCTGATTGAGAAATGTCAAATATTCCAAAAACCGTTATAATTACATAGTGTTCATTGACTACCAAAAAGCTTTCGATACCATACTCCACTCAGCTATGTTGGAAGCTCTGCGTCTGCACTCTCAGCAATTAGATATGAAATACATCAGAGTTTTGAAATGCCTTTATGATAACTCTCCCCCTACTACCATGGTACGGAACCAATCAACTTGACCGGTTTTTTAGGTACCTATATAGATAGATAAAAAAGTATTGATAGGCGTGGGCATTTATTGAACTCAACGTAATATCGTAATACGTAGAGAAAAAATGTAATAGGCACTTCCTAATTCGCTAGTAATCATTTCATCATCACCATTCTCCTGCCCTTATCCCAATTTATTTTGGGTCGGCGCAGTATGTCTGCTTCTTGCATACTTTTCATCTATTACTCGTCATCTCAGCAGTCATCTCCTTTCTAGCCGTTTCATCCTTCACACAGTCCATCCATCGTTTCTTTGGTCTTCCTCTAGTAATCATTCATAGTCAGTAATCATAATTATTATTGTTAGGTTTATCCACCGATATAGTTGTATGAACCTCTCAATGAAAAGTAGCTACTTTGTGAATAAACCTACCCGTTTATTTTGTAAAAAATAACAAGTAGGGGTAAAAACAATATCAGTTTTCAGAGCAGTTACGGTTTATCCAAACTACCACTCTAAAAAAAAACCGGCCAAGTGCGAGTCGGACTCGTGCATTAAGGGTTCCGTACCATCGTACTACCCTTACTACGATGGTACGGAATACACGAATGCACGAGTAAAGGGAGGTCCCTACCTCCCTTTAATCAGGGTTCCGTACCCCAAGGGTAACCAACGGGACCCTATTACTAAGCCTCCGCTGTCCGTCCGTCCGTCCGTCTATCTGTCAGCGGGCTGTATATCATGATTTGTCTTCTTCTTCTTCTTTGTATCGCTGGCACGACAATTTTAATACTTTGTTAGACCAAAACTTCGCCACTTCCACCGCATCGTCGGTGGTAGCGCAAAGATCACTACGGCTACATGTTTTTGGGCTAAGAGGGTAGGACAGGACTTGGAACATAGGTTGCGACACAGCTCCACAACCACACCCGCTGCTGTTTCATTGAGGTAGCCCCACATAACGAGGTTGGAGTTACATCTTCCCACTTGAGTCCGAAGACGGTTCAAGGTTTTCCAGGTGGACCACGGAAGGTTAGACCCTGCAGGAAGATGCTCACTTGGTGGTAAGTAGTGAGTGGGAGGGGGACAGCTATTTTCCTACAGCTTACATCGGGCGTTGGCTGGGTTTCCTATAAGGGCCGCTGCGGTTTTGAAACTGCCTGCTTTTAATGATAAGTAGACTTTTCATGATCTGTAACAGGTAGACAGTTGAAATTTTCACAGATTGTGTATTTTTCTTGCCGCTATAACAAAGATAATAAAAATACATTAAATGGGGCTCTCCTCTATTACGATGGTACGGAACCCTTCATGCGCGAGTCCGCCTTGCACTCGGCCGGTTTTTATATATATGGGTAATTTTCACTAACTTGGAAAATAACCGGCACGATGCTGTCGTGTATTTTCATTAAAAAATAATACTTAGCAAAGAAAACGCTTAATTAAATAAAAGTTAAAAAATGAAATTCCAGTAATGAACGAATTTGTAGAATAACGTGTTACGTGTTATGTTTTTACTTGAAGTTAAAAAATGTTAAAAACTGTTTTATTTGAAATTAAAAAATTGAATAATTTAATACTGTATAGATATTCATATTTGTAAGGAAACATAAGTTATTTTCTAAATATTGATAACTATCAATTTAAGGAGTTTTCGTTTTATCAAACTATTATGATGACCCGGGCTTGAATAGATAAAGTTCTTATAAGAACCTAATATAATCAATATTTAGCAAAAAATAACGTGCCTGTGATGACGCTCTTCCAAATTGGTGACAAGTTTTAGGGTTCCGTAGTCAACAAGAAAAGGAAACCTTATAGTTTCGCCATGTTCGCTTGTCTGTCCGCAGCTTAGCTCAAAGACTCTTAGTACTAGAAAGCTGTAATTTGGAATGAATATATTAGATTAGTCACGCCGATAAAGCGGTAAAATAAAATCTCGAAAAGTATTTTTTTTTAGGGTATCTACACGTAAAGGTTTTTTTTTCTCTCGCATATCTCATAGTGTGGTATGTCGTTGAATAGGTATTTATAAAATATTGCGAGTTTGCTCAAATAATTTTTCGATTAAGGGATTCGTTTGTGAAATATTAAAGTGGTAATTTTTGTTAGACTCAAGTGTCCCCCTCTACCAGCAAAACGGTTGTGTTTGGGTGTGTGAAAAAATTCACGGTGGTAGTATATATAACGAAATAAAAAGGAAAACTATCACAGCTAAGTAGGCTTTATAAGTTTACCAACTTATAAAATGTACTTGGATAACATATTTTCCTAAACATAATGTATGGGAGCACTGGTTTTTTAACTCCAAATGTAAGTTTGTATTTTATTATTACGATGAATATCATCGTTTGGAGGCAAATCCGCATATTTTGATGGGCAACAACGGAACCCTACATTGTGCGTAGCCCGACACGCACTTAGCCGGTTTTTCTTGTCATAAGACATGCCCCGCCACCCACTGGCACTCACTAGAAACTCTTTGTGACGCCACAACTTAGAATAATTTCGTTAACCAGCTCCCTGCATAATAATGGGGAACATCGTTAGATGGCGCTATAATCGCCAGAGAAAACACCCCTCGCCCAAAAATAATTAATCCGCTTTTAGACGGAAATAAATTATTGTTGTCATTAAATAAAATATACACAACAATAAAACAAGTATTTTATGAAATTAAATAAATGCAATCATTAATAAAAAGCTTTCAGGGCAGCGATAGTCGCGCCATCTGACCGTTGTTCGGCTAACAATTAAGCTTACAGCACGCTGTAACTGCAAGTGCACTTTTCCCTACATCCTCGCAAATGGAGCTATACGGAAATTCGCAGTCAATAGATTTAAAAAAATTAAACTTATATCAAATCAATTTCCAGTAACCCAAGAACATAGGTAGCAGGAATATTAAAAAAAAACTGCTTTTATGTTCAAGACGATAAGATGTACAAGCGCCGTAAAAGCGCCCTCTTATAACGTTTTATTCGAACTATTGCGTGCAACATGCAGTTACGTAGTGTACGAATAGTCCGTTAGATGGCGTCAAATAAAAACATCACCCGGAATCAAAGAATACTTTATTTCCTAACTACATTACATCACACAGAAGTAACATTCACAGTGTCATTGCCAAAAAGTTCAGTGAGAAGTTCACATGTAAAGCTTTCTTTATATTTAAGAAGGAAAGTAGTAGAGTTGTCAATGAAAAATAATACCTACCAAGAAAACAAGACAAATCTAGGTTATGTGTGAAGCATAGATGGGGTCATTTACTATACCCATTACCTAGGTAGGTATACTGACTGACTTTTATAACTGTGACAGTAGTGTGGAATCCGAAAGCAAGAGTTGAGACGTACCTAGAAGTTTTTAGGAATCAATAGCTCAAATTAACGTTCTTAGTTTTTGGATCAAGTTTGAGTTGTCCATAAAATGAGCACTATAATTGAATTTCTTTCATTTCACAAAGTTATGGATTTCATAAGTATTTTTTATGACTTCGGATTCCATTTTACTGTACAAGTTTTAAAAATCACTCTTAAGCCAATATAAAAAAAAAAATCTCTTGTTATTTTTTGTTTTGCTTCTTATAGTTGCAAGTAGGTGTTTTTCAACTTTAGAAACAAAACAATATTAAACCAGTAGTAATACCTGTCATTTGTTTTGCTTCTTATATTGTAAAGGTAACGCGTGTAATTTCTTTATTAACATGAGTTGTTATGATAGAGTTGCAAGTACCTACTTGCAACTATAAGAAGCAAAACAAATGACACCTGTTAAACACCTGTTTTTCAACTTTAGAAACAAAACAATATTAAACCAGTAGTAATACCTGTTTTAATAAAGTGGTAATACCTGTTTTAATATATTTTTCTATCAATGATCATCAAGCTAATCATGCATTGTCTTATTTTCTTGGCAAACTAGTACTGAGTATTTTGGGGTATTAAGGGTAGGTATCTTAGCCATTGTAGCTATTGGAAAAAAGTTCTGGAGTAGGTAATTCCTTAAATTTGCTTTGTGTTTTGTGGCTCTTCTAGTAGGTATTCGTAAGTTCAGTTGATCCCGAAGAGTTTTTTAAATCCTTGCATCAATTGACATCAAAAACATAATTGATGAGAACTAACAGCTTTGTTTGTTTGTTTTGTTCTGTGAATCCAGATAGCAATAAAAAAAACTTCAAAGTTACACAGACTTCTTTACCCCTTGTTAAGCTAAATACAAGCCCTTACTAAATTCCACACCATGTAATTAGGAACATTAAAATTAAAAGATGACGGACAGGTACCTACACAAAAACAAATATTAATAAATTATTATTAAAATCCTAGAGCTGAGAAGAAAATCGTTTTAATGCTGTTTTAGTAATATGAGCTTAAAAATCGTTTCTTTTTACTGTAGGATTCAAATAATAATTTCTGTATGATTTAAAACACACGGTATTTAACGTATATTTAACATCGCACATAAAGGGGATAAATAATACGTACAATTAGATAGCAGGGGGTATAAGTTAAACGAATAGATACTAAATGCAATAATACAATGGCAGTCCAGTTAGTAGTAGCTAGGTACAACCGCACAAACAGACGGTCGGCCACTTTTGAACCTTATCACTCAGGGCATAAGGGTGAAAAATGGTCGACCATCAGTGAGCGCGGTAGTACACGCGGCGACACATCCAGAGTAACCTGACCTCGCTTTGTATGAGCTTCCCGTACAATGAGAGATCAGCTTAATTTGGTTTTGAATAGCTTGATTGGTCGTCGTGCGTGCAGTCAGACAAAAGTCGATTCCCACTGTAAATATTCCTTATATTTTCATCTACAGTGATATAAAATCATTTTATATATTGCTTTACATTGTTTCATGTCAAAGCTAAGAGTTTAGTATTTTAAATTTAAATTCAGCGTAATTTTTATGATATTATGGCCAATATTTTAAATTATATAACTGAAGAGTTTATCAAAGTTTATAACTGTCTGTAACTATACACCGTGACTTTTAAGTCGTCTTACAACGGCAACCCACTTCATGTATCCAATGAATACTGAACTCGAGTGCAGCTGGGTAGGTAATGTTCTCCCGTTTGACACGTAAACATCATTAACAGGATGTTTCCTAATTTTATTCTAATTTTATTTATTTTTATACATATTATTCTATTTTTTTATTATTATTTTTCTTTGTACCTATTATGGAAGATAAAAAAAAATCGCGCCTAGAGCAATTTTATGTCGGATACATTGAGTGGACGACCTTTGTAAGACGATTAAAAAGTCACGGTGTATAAACAAAATATTAACATAAATATTGCAGGACAAACTAAATTAATATAACTACAAAACCAAAACTAACATTGACGGTAATCAAATTGCAGTAACAAACACACGAAACAAAATGCAATGTGAACTTAGTTTTTATGGAATGATAAAACCAATTAATGAACTAACCTATTTCTTCCAAGGAATAAGTTAGATAAGACATCGGTTACTTATGCTTATTTGTAGGTCAAAATGTAATCATGTTTAATACATAAAATGAAAACAACAATTTTACGAGATAAAAAGCTGGCGAAATCGTAATCAGATACGGTAGGTATTTTTAAGAATGTAACTATGTGTAACAAGTTGAGATTAGTGTAATACATAAATGCATTGAAATAGAATAAGTAGGTTCAAAAGTCCATGATTTTTTACATATCAACTGCAATATTTCAATTTGACTTCTGTTCCGAATTGAAATAAATAAATGGCTCAAGCAAAAAAAAAAATGACTCAACAGTAGCCAAAATAAATGCGGCCGTGCGATTAAAAGCAATTACTTAACTTACCTACAAACAATAACAACACAGAGGCTTAGAAACAGCATAAACTTACAAAAAAATTGCTAGAAGACAATGCTGTCCCTACCGTATTTTCAATTTTACTTGATAGAATGTCACTTAAACAAATCACTAATAAATTGGGAATTGATTAATATATTGTCGATGCGATTTTGACACCTCAGTTCTTATAGCATCAACACAAAAGATGAAGCAGGTGAATGAACCGGCCGACGACACAGTATTTTAATCAATATCTCCTTCCCACATCCGACACTAGATATCACGTTATTGCGATTGAAAACTAGAATTACACAAAAGATTACTTTTAATTTATAGATACGAAAACGTAGTTTAATTCAATAAGATTACTTAAACATATTTTATTACAAACGGCGCCCCCTATGTAATAAAATATGTTTCCTATGTCTCGCCATAAAAATGATTTGACAGCGAACTGCTGAATTTAATGAAACCCACGTCACTTCACCGCAACTAGTAAATAATCACTGCACCTTAACTAGAATATAATCACTGAAAATTGTACTCAACTTATTAACATCACTTTTTAAACAGTCTGGTGTTATCAAAACACCTTTTCATTTGAAATTAAAACAGATCGATACGTTTCACAATATGATCTGACGTCAGGAAACTAGACAAACCATAGATTGCAAAATTGCCATTGCAAAAATAGCATAGACTAAAATTTGCAATACTATGTATCATGAAGACATTAAATTATACTTATTGTTGTATTGTGCTTGATGATTCAGAAAAAACTTCTATTTTCGGCTTTAGTCTGCGACATTACACAGTTTAAAGGTAAAAGCAAAACAATTCCGATCGCAACCTTACCCGTGTTGCCATCCTCCGCCGCCTCTGTAATACTGGAGGACTAAGCTCTAATCTACTCTATGTTCGGATTGGTATAAGGCAACTGCAAGCAATTTTTCAGCGAACGTGGTGACATCTTAAATTCCGTACCAAAAGGTTTTATAGCACTATATACTTATACGGCGACAAATACACAAAGGAGTCTCGAGCCCGATTTTGATGAAAAATAAAACTGCATCGTTTGATTTTTGTAAAATCAACATTCCTAGCCAGGAATCGAACTCATTGAAAATAACACACACTGTATTATTACACCATTCGATAGTCTCGCTAATGTGGACCAAATTCAGTGAAATGGGTTCGATACCTGGTTAAGGTGCAGTGATAATTTTAAACTCTTTTTAAATATTTATAAAATAAATATCAACGCCGGTCAGGATGTTAAACTGATACTTTTCTGACAACTCATGAACAAATGCATCGGTTGAAAGCCAATTTGCGCGAAACAGGTCATGTTCTGTAATTTTCTTGAAACTTCCCTTGTTTTTAAGAAATGTATGATTTAATGGAGCTGTGTGTACCTAGACATAACTACTCGTATACAGACGCAGTAGGTATGTAATTCTTTTCTAATCTTACTGCAAGAAAATGACCCGATTATAATTAGATTCAGAATGAGTCTTAATTGGACAAATCTCAATAGCCACTACACCGAGATAATTTTAATAACTTAGTTTTTGCTTTAAACTGAATTAGAGGATAATTATCGGATGCCCCTCAAGTTAAAGGGCTAAATATACAAGTACTCGTCATTAGACCTGTCATACTGTATTGATCGGAATGATGGGCTGTGAAGAAGATGGCATGTAGTAACGAAAAGTTAGGATCATCATCATCATCTGCCTAGTCTTTACCGGATGCAGTTGAACACCAGTATTTTACATGGAGCGACTGTCTGTCTGACCTCCACGACCCTGTTAGTACCTACTGAGTAATACCCCTTGGTAAGACTGGTTGTCAGACTTTGGGACTCATTTGGGCTTCTTTCCTTTTAAAGTTTAATAGATCTCCCTTGAGTTTTTCTCTCTCTTTAGTAATTGAAGCCCAATTGTTAACCCCCGTCACGGCCTCAGGCAGCCACGCGTCAAGCGGCTCGCGCGTTTGGTTCTTATTAGCCGCCTACTGACTGAGCGAGCCGCCTCGCCATGCGGGCGTTTGCCGCGCAACGCTTGAGGCTGTGGCGTGAGCCACGGTGAGACCACAGAGTACTTTTATATATTGGTATAGAGGCTTTACTCAACGGGTTCAGAAGGAAAGCGATTGGTGGCGCCATCTGTAACCACAAACATACAACTTTCCTGATATATGTATATAATTGTGAAGATGTATACGTCTACCATCATTCTTGCTTCCAGGCAGGTTTTTATTTTAAAATTAGGTAATTTATATTTATTAACCCCGTAATTTACTCATAGACTAACGTATACGAATAAATTAAGGAGTTACTTGGCTGCAGAAAATAAAACGCATATTATTATAATCATAGTCATTAATTTTGCCCTAAGCATTGGTGCAACAGTCGTCGTAGTAGGTCATACATAATAGAATCAAATCTTTTCTTTTATTTTTAGTAATTTACGGGTAAAGAAATGGTATTTAAGTGCCAAAAGAGGTGCATTAGAGCTATTTACAATTTAAAGACAACAGATAGCTGCAAACCGTTTTTAAAAAATACTAAAATATTAACGATGCCCTCGCTGTACATTTATGAAACGTCTAAGTTCGTCAAAAATAATTTACGTAAATTTGCTCGAGTAACTAGTCAGCGCCGTTGTGATCGGTTACAAACAGTTGGGTCTAGAACTGCGCTATATGGAAATAGTATTTTTGTAATGGCACCAAGGGTCTATAATAAATTACCAAAATGTATAAGGAGTGAAGATAATGTCCGCAAATTCAAAACTAAATTGTATTTATTTTTATTAGATAAGACGTACTACTCCATAGAAAAAATTTTAAATAATAAAATATGACATTACTAACCTTTTAATACAATTTACCTTTGACATGCATGTAACAATAAATTATAATTGATTAATTGCCTAATAACAGTACCATTAATTGACATTATTAACAAAATGATAAAGTGGAATTTTGTTCGTTTTTGGATTTAATTGACATTATTTACTCGAACTTGACTTTTTATTGTATAAATTCAGACTTGTTACTAAAAAAGTAATAGATTTGTACACCAATTTCATTGGTAGGACATAGAGCTCGACTAAATTGTATAGATAAGACCTTTATTGTAATACCTATGCTCACAAATAAAGTTTGATTGATTGATTGAATGTTAGCTTTTAGCGACATTTCGTCAAACATTAATAATAATATGCCGAGTTTGTCGTTGACACATTTGTTGTTGTTAAATAACACATTGAATGCCTTCAAGAACAGACTTGATGATATCTCCAAATCTTAAGGGTAACAAATATTGTCTTCCATTCAAAATTCCAATTCCAATTTCTTGAAAAATAACAAAAACGACCGGCAGATTGATTGTTTGACAACTTGCTTCATTGATGCAAGTAATAAGTACAAAATAACTACTACGACACCAATTTAGCAGGTTTTATTTAGAGTATCACTTACATTAAAATGTATGCCAGAAGTAATGTTTTATTTGTTAAAAACATATTTTATGATTTTATATTACGCGTATTTCGAATTTACTTAAAAAGTTTGGTAGTTTATTTAATTAAATTATAATAAAATAAACTACTAAACAGAATATTTATTTTATTAATTGTAACATTTGACGTTTATTTGATGGAGTATAATGAAACAAGAATAAAATAGTCACTTCGTCAGTGAAGCTGTAGTATATTGCAATCTATTTTCAATTTAGTCGGTTAGCGTTAGCAAACGCAAACCATGATTTTATAATACGACAAAATTAAAAATGCATTAGGAGAAGGGCCTGTTACTAGATTACGGTAGTCTTTCAATGTGGTTTCATGGTAAAATGTTCTAAGATTGTACAGCCTGGGTGAGACAGCGCATTCAAACAGCGCGTGCCTGTCGCGGCTTTGCTATCGCCACCACTGCCTTTATATTAATTCTTCGACTTATACAAAAAAAGAAACGAACACCTAAATGTTTTTGAATGAAAAAAGATATAAGTACGACAAAAGAGCACAAGCTGGGAACAATTTATTTGAATAGTTGTGTTTTAATGATGCAGAAAGCAATTTTATTATAATGAGTAAAAGTGAATTTGAAAATTTGTACTCTCTTAGAAACGCCAAAATAAGCAAGAAGGAAACAAATTTTCGAGAAGCAATAACCGAGAGAAAGATTATTGGTTACGTTGACTACAACCTGTAACAACAGCTGTCAAAGATCTACTAATGAAAGCCGGGACCAACGGCTAAGGGACTAACCACACTTATTCAGATCTGTTCAGCTTTTATCCATACTTGGTTACGTTGACTACAACCTGTAACAACAGCTGTCAAAGATCTACTAATGAAAGCCGGGACCAACGGCTAAGGGACTAACCACACTTATTCAGATCTGTTCAGCTTTTATCCATACTTGGTTACGTTGACTACAACCTGTAACAACAGCTGTCAAAGATCTACTGATGACAGCCGGGACCAACGGCTAAGGGACTAACCACACTTATTCAGATCTGTTCAGCTTTTATCGTGTTCGTTGTTTTTTATGGACAAAAGCTGAACAGCGAAGCTGAACAGCTGAAGTGTGGTTAGTTCCTTAAGGTGCAAGGAAGTTGGAATATATTCTTTACTAGATTTTGCGTGCGGCTACGATTGCGATGATATAAGACTTGACAATCAATTCGCGTTGCACTCTGCTTGTAATAATATAATTTAATCGTGATTCGAAAGACACGTGGCGCCATCCTCAGGAACAGAACTTTTTTTCGGGATAAAAGGTACACTATGTCCGTTTCTGTACACCTGACAACGTATATGCAAAATTTCAAGATGATCGGTTCAATGGTTTAGGCGTGAAAAGGTAACAAGCAAACAAACTTACTTTCGTGTTTATAATATTAGTAAGGAAGTAAGAATAAGAATTGTTCGGACGCCATAAACGGCGACTTAAGCGGGTATTAAGTGGCCTTTAATGGCAAAATTATTTTTGCATTCTTCAAACCTGTCCTGCAGAAACCTAATTTTCACCAAGTTAAAGTAATGGCACGTCTCCTTACCTGTTCTGATAAATAATTTAAGCGATCCTCTAGCCCATTAGCTGTCACACTGATTATTAAGTACTTGTATAGTTGGCTGGTGCCTTTGAGACCCTCGTGCATATTGGATTAGTTTGCAGACAATGCTGAAAGTGTCATAAGGGAGAAATAGGGCAGGTTGGTCTCTCTACCTATAAGTATTAAAATAACTGAAGTGTCAAACGGTAGGGCGAGGTATTGAAACACATATTTTCCTTTATAAATCGTTTATTTGATTTTAATTTTACAGAGAAACGAAATATCTCATCATCATCATCATTTCAGCCGAAAGACATAGACCTCCCCCAAGTGTCGCCACATTGACCGGTCCCGTGAGACTCGCATCCAGCGGTTCCCCGCAATCTTCACCAGGTCATCGGTCCACTTGTGGGTGGCCTTCCAATCCAACGCAACATCTTCTGGTTCGCGGTCGCCACTCCAGTACTTTTCGGTCCCATCGGCCATCCGTTCTGCGAGCAATGTGTCCTGCCCACTGCCATTTAAGTTTGGCTATTCTTCGGGCTACGTCGGTGACCTTGGTTCTCTCGCGGATGTCTTCATTTATGATTTGTGAGCGACCACGTTTCGGTCCCGTACCTATTTAATCACATCAAATATCTAATCAACCTGAAACAATCGGTCAAGATTTCAGTAACTACAGGTTGTTAATCAATAATGTCAATTTGTATTTTAGTAGTGGTAGGGGTGCCCAGCAAGCATAATCAGTATGAAAACTTGATAACCGAGTAGGTAGGGCGTGATGAGAGAACGCTAAACTATGTCAAGACCGGAGTGCTTCGGGCAAGGGCCCACTTTCAGTTTTCAAAACTAACAACAGGCTGTTCAGGAACGTGGGCTTTCGTGTTATCGTACGGGGTCTGAACCAAAAAATGTTAAACAGGATACCTTCTCGAAGATATCAAATCGAAACAAAGACAACGTTGAAATGAAACTAGTCCCAGTCACAAGGCATAAAAACTGTGACAACACTGTAGTTGCCCATTCCAACGCAAGATCTCTATGCAGAAGAACGGGCGAAATTTTTACAAAACCCTGGAATATTGTTTCAAACTCATTCATATTGAGATGGTACACTAATAATGTGTCACTGAATCTAAAGAATCCGACAATTAAAAAAAATATGTTACTGAAGCGGGAAAGTAGTTAAGGAAACAAATTGAATTTAAATTAATATTGACGGTTGGTTCAGATTATTCACTGCTATTCGTTATTGTGCATCGCAATCATGGTGTGGTACTGAATTTCCTGCATCGACTAAAAATAGCTACATAATGATCTGGGATATAATCACTACATAGTATAAAACAAAGTCGCTGTCTGTCCCTATGTATGCTTAAATCTTTAAAACTGCGCAACAGATTTTGATGCGGTTTTTTTAATAGATAGAGTGATTCAAGAGGAAGGTATATATGTATATATTGCACCCGTACGAAGCCGGGGCGGGTCGCTAGTACAGCGTATAGCGATTAGTTTTTAAGACTTTCGAAAGTATCGCTACTTTATTACAGAATGTTATTTTAATTTCCGCAGAATAATTAGGACCTCTTTCTATAATTGCTTTCTAGTCTTGGTTAAACCGTTAAAACCATGAACAAGAGTCGTTAGATCCCACTAATGGTTAACTACAAGTTACTTACTTTCTATCCAGGCATAGTGTGAAAATAATCTTTAAATAATCAGCTTTAAAACAGTGAAACAGTTAAAAAATAACAAGTGATTTCAATAATAATCAAAGACTAATTCGCGTATAATTATAGCAAAACTTCAACGACAAAAAAAATCGGAATTGAAATAAACGAATACATACATATCTTATTAAAAAAACCTTATAGTAACCCAATACAAAGTGAACGTAAGTTAAGTGATTTTGGAGCATTTACGAAGATGTGCCGAAATACTCTTCAGCGTGGTTCAGTGAGTGAGAAACTTATTCAGGAACTAAAAAGTGTTTCGTGTTAAAGTGTAGGTAGAAAAATGTGTTGTGTAAGATGTGATGTGCATATTGTGAATAAGTAACCATGTTAAGTCGTTGGAAAAGTAAAGATAAGTCTGAAAAGACATCAAAATCATCTAGTTCTAGTGGAAAGAAGAAAAGGAAAGGACGGGATAATGGTAAGCACTTGTTTATTACTTTGCTACGTGTACGCGATACTACTTGCTGGTGTGCCATTACGTGAATCTTTCTAGTTGCACACAATTGGTTCATTTAGATATTGCACAGTATTTTTTTTTTTACCGATTAAGCGGCCACCTTCAAGTTTTTACTGTAAGTCCAAATGAGTAAAACTGCCGTGTGTCTATGTGTGTGATTCATAATAATGATAGTTTTTGAAGAAAAAAATTAAATATGTAGACTATAACGTTAATATATTTTTTTGTTTAATTTTAACCGAAAAAAAAAACGAGAAGGTTCTATGATCGATTGTATGTATTTTTTTTATGTACGTATGTATGTTCACCGACTTCTGAACCAAAAACTTGATCATGAAACTTGATCGGAGGAGCATCATCATTCTTCTGCCCTTATCCCAATTCATTTGGGGTCGCCGCAGCATGTCTTCTTCTTCCAAACTTCTCTATTACTCGTCATTTCGCCAGACATCTCCTTTCTTGCCATATCATTATTTACACAGTCCATCCATCGTTTCTTTGGTCTTCCTCTACTCATATACCCATCCACATTCATACTCAAAACTTTCCTCACAACATTTTCGTCATTCCTCCGCATCACATGCCCATACCACGACAACCGATTACCACACAACTTTTCAGTCACCGGCGCCACTTTCAGACTTCTTCTTGAACTGAGTATACTCATTTCTTATTTTATCCATTCGCGTAACGCCACACATCCCCCTTAGCATTCTCATCTCCGCCACATGCAAATGCCTTTCGTTCATCTCTTTTGTGGCCCAACATTCTGATCCATACAAGACAGCAGGTCTAACCATTGTTTTATAAATCTTCCCCTTAAGTTTAAGGGAAATGCTGGAGCCGCAGATCCGTGACCTGCCGCCATTTTATCCATCCCGTGTTAATTCTGTGCTTTACCCTACAATCTATGCATCTAACAATCTAGCAATGCGCAAAAATTATCAATAGCATAATGCATTTAGCAATGGGTAAAAATTATCAATCAGTGGATACTAAATTAATAGCAGGAAACGACAACACGGCAGGCCCAGAAGGAAATGGCAGGATGAGCTGGACTCTTTCTCAAAGGATTGGCCTACAATCGCACTAGACCGCGAAATGTGGAAGGAGGGGGGAGGCCTTTGCCCTGCAGTGGGACAATATAGGTTTATAATAGGTCATTATAATAATAATTGATCACGTAGGGTACCACAAAAACTCGTCATCTTTCTTTAAAAAATTTACACAAAGGGGACATAAACTCCGCCATCTCAGGAACATAACGTCTAACATAGTTGAACCAATAATTCTCAATAACTCATCGCTATTAGTTGGTAGTTTTAATTTTATAATGACTCTCTCTAGAATTATCAATTGACATACCTTGTTCATTAGAAAGTTTGACCCTCATATTTGACTTTCCGTTTTCTATACTATGTCTTTAGCCTTACTCATCACACTTAGTAAAGCTTTGTCATGTTCTTATATAAATCCCAGAATTAATATATCGTCAGCCGAAACAACTACATTTATGAGTTTGTTAAAATGAGATTCAAGTACATCTTGAAACAATTCGGGTACATTCTTAAACCATTCTGGAGCCCTGACCGACAGGTAGCTTAGATTCTGTTCCCGATACCGGTGGGCTACTATTTCTTTAATATTTTTAAATGTTTTCATATAATTTTATCAGTAAAAATATCAAAAATGTAATAAGAATTAAAGAGAAAATTCATTAAAACAATTAAATTATTACAATGAGTACATGTCACATAATCATAGGGGTAATAATATTTATTTTATTTTACCAATATAATTTAAAAGATGCAAAAAGATGTGGGATAAAAACTAAAATGATCCTTTTCAAGGCATTGGCACGGTGTCAACTAGAGTATGCCAGTATAGCATGGAATCCTGTGTATGCTGTTCATTCGCAGCGTCTCGAGAACATCCAGCGAGCGTTTAGAAGACATATTGCATACATGCATGTCCACAGGAATATCCCAGAGAGGCGATACGAACAACGTTTGGCTAACTTTGAAATTGAGTCGCTTTGAAACCGTCGCACTGTCCATGAATTAGTTTTTCTCCATAAGGTTGTCAATAGTCAAATTGAATGCGAACAGTTGCTAGAAAGTGTCATGTTGTCAATTCCATATTATCGTCCTAGACAGCCAATTTATAGACTTTTTCAACCGCCAGTCAGTAGAAGTAACGTTGGGAGACATTCACCAGTATCAAGAATGTGCATTCATTACGACGAGCTCAATTCTAAATTGCTTGACTTGGATGCGTTCTTTGGTTCCCTACAGAAACCTGTTGCGCTCTCATTTTAACCGACATTTAAACGGTTATAATTCGTTTTTATCAGTTTTTATGTGGATATTTTGTTATTTGTGTATACTACTACTGTTATTAGTGTAAGTCAGTTATTTGATCTCTTTTTTAGTATAAGTCAAAGATGTTATTTTTCTATTTTATTTTTATAACTTTACGTTGTGAACACATGTAATTGGTACCTATACCTACAAAGCCGTTTGTACGTGAAGGAGTAACAAAATTATATGTATTAGTGAGATTACGTGTTAGACAAATTTCTTTTAACATCACATCTAAATTATAAAAAAACGACAAATAGATATAAAATAAAAAATAACTTGTTATAAGGTGACGAACATATTTTGAGTGTCACTGATCAATAAATACATTGCAAGGAGATTCAAAATTTATCCTTATTGTACGATGTAAGCAGGTCTAACTATGTTGATATTGTTAATTAGTTTCTATATGACTCACCTCTGAAACTGGTAAGTTTGCCATCTAACGCCGAGTAGCGGACATGCGGAGTATAAGGGTTGGCTACTGAGTGAAATCATTCATCGAATTGCCACGTTAGCGCTAGTGTGTTACACACTGAATACGGTTCGAACTTGTTTTACGTAGTTGAAATTATTCATAGACACATGAATAATAATTATAGTTTATTCCAATAAAAATAAACAGGGGAAGTAACAATAAATACTGGTGATGTGTATGTTCAGCCAGACATCGTCAAATCAAATAATCTAATGACGTATAATCGAAAATATAATGTCGTAATATCTAATTGTGAACTGGTTCTGGAGATTATTTTTATTTGAGAACAGTGTGCTCCTTTATGAACATAATAGAGTTTTTGCAACATTCTTTCAACTGTTTGCTACATCTGAGCTGACCCAGTTTCAATAACATTAATTGGTGAACATTATATATGTTACATAAATAGATATTATAGTTTTGTTTGATGATGACGATGTACGTTTATTATAATAAAGACAAAAACAGTTAAGAAACTTATTTCGAAAGTTGAATTTACAACTTTCTATTATTCGACTACTAGCGCCGTAATTTGCTCAAACGGTGAATAGCCGAACTTGGCACCATAATGACAATATAGTATGACCAATTTAAGTGTGGAGTTCAAGGTGGCGTTGCTTGTTAAGAAAATTTGCATCGATATGTCAAACTTGGTACATTTATTTTAGTTCTGTGTTTTCCCGCCTGCACAGATAAGTTGGTTGAAGTAGAAAAGTCTAGGCAGATGATGACACTAGCGCCTCAAGTGGCAAGTCGAAGAACTAAAATGATCCATATAAAAAAAAACGAATTGATTTGGTAGAATTTTCATTGCTCGTAGGGGTAAAGACGTGGTTTTATAAGGCATAATTAATTTAATAGAGGAGAAAAATGGCTTCAAACAACGACAACATCACCTATCGTAAACCATAGAGGTCAAGTTCATTAACTAACTTGCCCAACACAATATTTTATGTTTCTATTTCACATTTCATTTTTTTATTTATTAATTTCGAATTACAAAGGTAATATAAAATGAATATCATACTAAAAATTAAATGAATTTGCGGATAATTTGGATGAAAATAATTGAATTCATTATGACAAAATAAGTGAAACTAACTTAATAGTAATCGGATTTCATGAGACTTATTTTGTTGATTAGGTCATAGAGTCGTAGAGAAGAAACTTAAAAAAAGATTCGACGCTTATGAATTGTTTTTTTTTTTTTTTTTCATTTTCCTTCTGAATGTTTTTTATTTGTTTCTGATATATGACTTAAACTTGTATTTTTACGAATTAATGTTGTGGCTGTGGTTGTGGCTTAATAGTGTGACCTGTGTGCAGCTATTTAACACCCCTTTGGTGTCTTTATCTGTCAATTGTTATCTGAGAAATGCGATTTATAACATTTTTTTACAGAAGTGCATCAGAAGGACGGGAGTAGGAAAAGCGTTCCCGCATTTAGAATGTCAGGTTAGGGTTAAGAAGAATGTTAAATAGCAGACACAATATCCGAAACTTACCGCGAAGTCGAGTTGGGGGACATTTGCGTATTTTGCGATAGTTAGAAACATAATCATACTTTAGGTTTTATTTTTATCTGTAAGTTGTATCCCAATCTGTGGATTCTTTCGCTCAATTCCATGGCTGTCTATGGGTCAATTCACTCATTTATCCATGTGTCGGGCACGGCCCTGATATGTGTGAACAGACCTTAACTCGGATGTGGCCTGCCTAGTTTGACGGCTTTGTTGGGTCTCCGATTTTATTTGGGTCGAATATACTATTTCTTATCGCCTGCACTGAAACGAAAAAACACCCTTTAATGATAATTATGTAATTGTTTTCCATTAAAAAAAGTATCGTTTAAGAATATTATGTACTAAAACAGCGAAAATTTGTTTCAGAAGAAGACTGGCATGGCGACGGACGAATGGATGGTAAGTCGTAGCAACTAATATAGTAAACTGCCTCATAAAACATAAAGTGATAAGTGGCACCTGATAGATGCCTATTATTTTAAATTGATTAGCAAATATAATACATAGACGAGCCTGACATTGTGTATGTACCCAAACTAGAATAAGAAAATAATAGTTTCAGGAACTTACCAATATTTTTATGAGATATTTTAATTATAAAATGCACTTCCAAAACATCGGTATTTATAGGTACCTACAACAAGGTCGATGCTGCGAGGTCCTACCGGGATCTGAGTGGCACGAAAGATCCCAATGATGGGGTCATTGACTAAAGTATACTTCACATTAGCGAAGGCGGTGGTGGGACGTGAAAGGGAAAGAATCTCACGTTCTAGCCGCCGCGGGAGATGTCCCGAGCGTGGGGGGCCACCGTAGGCGGACCTGGACGGTGAGTATTGGGCTAGCCCGCCGTCCGGTCTGTGTCGATGATGACAGGCCGTGTCGACGGAGCGTTCATGTTCCACGCGCGCCCTAAAAGAGATGTCAGCAACAAGGAAGGGTTCCGCAAGGGCCGATGCCTGCCGGACCTGTGTGTTCGCAAGAGATACCGCGGCCCTGGAACACAAAGAGCAAAGAAGGAACATGGATGGGTTTTAGTCAGTATAAGTCTGACACTCCTTTCCGCTCCGCCCAGAGTAAAAAAAAAAAGTACACTTCACACTGTGTTCTAAGATCATTGTATCGAGGCATCTATCATATATTAGACCCCAATATAGGGTTATAAATAGCAAAGCTTGTTAACAATGCATGAGATCAAAAATGATGGTGAGCCTGAGGTGTCGCACCGCAGATTGGGCTTTGAATAACAGAAACCTGTGTCGCGGTAAGACCAAATGGAGATGGCGTGTTTAGAAACTCTACCTAATCGCTTGGCCACAAGCTACTCGGTCAAGCGGTAACTTTGTTGCGACAACGACTACGAAGAATACAAATGAAATAAATTGCTAAAAGCAAGCCACGATTTACTGCGACGGCGACACGCGACGCGAAGGGTCGCGGTGCAGCCGCGTAATGACTGAGCGAGCAGCCGAGCAGCCGAGCGAGGCAGCCGTGCCTGTTTAAATTAATACAATTATAATGGCGAATGTAGACTACTTTGGGACGCACAATGTACTGATTATACTAATAGAGGACTACGAGAAGATGCGTGGAGAAATATAAACTGGGAAATGGACATTCCAATAGCTGATTTAAAAAAAAATATAGATTCTTTGCTAAGATCATATAGGAGCGAACAGTCCCGTGAAAAGAAAGGCCGAGGTATTTGTGATTATGTTAATGTTTATTAATAATTATGATAAACAAAATTATTTATTTAACTTTACTTCAGAGCTTTGTGTTGTGATATCCGCGACACTGGATGCGTTTTCGTACGAATGTCGCACGAACACTTTAGTGACTGGATACGAGTTATTCGTACGTATATTTTCAAGGGCCGAATCGTAAGATTACATACATATTCGTATCCAAAGTGCGACCGGTCTTAATATACACTCTAAAATAACAATTAAATTTAATATCTTAATTAAAAAAAAAAAACATTCATGTTATTACAGGTCGTGGTGACATGACCTATGAAGCCTTTAGCTTCTTGGGCGATAGAAACCATCCAGGAACTACGTAAGATATTTTGATGCAGAAGTGGTTATTTATCGATATTTATACTGCCAAGCAATTGCTCCATTTGTATTTCTTTTACGTCTTTTGGTCCTCGCCGTGGAATAGCTTGAGTAGGTAGCATTGATGACATATCTGTATCCTGCTGTCATTAATGTCCTGGTATTAATGTCCCTTCAACTTCGGCATCGAATGATCCCTGGGGAGTGAACCTTTGAGAGGAATCTCGATCTCTTCGCATTAGTTATATAAGTATATTGTAGTCAACATGGGTTTTGTAGCTACTTCTGGTTCTAATAGTAAGGCCTTCCTCAATACTCTGAACACAGAACTTAAAATGCCGAAGGGATTCTCCACAACTTTTCTTGCTCTGTAATTGAAAATCCTTTCCATTGAACCTCGTTCTGGAGCACCTTGATAAGGTTTCATTGTGTACTCACTCAGTGAAAAGGCTTTATCGCCTAGAATAAAATAGGGCAGTGCAGTTTCATAGGGTATTTGTAAGATTTCTGGCGGAGGTATATGAAGTTCCTTTTTTTCGAGTTTTTTTTATTATGTAATTGGTGTTTTTAAACTATCGGCCATGTGATATACGCCCTTTGCTACCCACATCTACGTGCAGGAATTTATAATTAGCGTCAACTAAAGCGAATAAAACTATACTGCGAAACAATTTGTAACGGTCATCTCACCGATGCCTCCTATCTCATCAATGCCTCCTGCCTCACCGATGCCTCTTACCTCACCGATGCCTTCTACCTCACCAATGCCGCCTACCTCTCCGATGCCTCCCCCTCCTCCGTCTCCGCGTCCTCATTGCTTAATACTTGTTTAACCATAAAGTTCGGTACGGGTCCCTTTGGGGGTCTGACACTCAAACCTCCGCTGGATTGGTACCGGCCCCCGAAGGGGTGTAGCGTTTAAGTCATACGTCATCCTTATTATTTATGTAAATATTTAATATTCTGATTATCAAATACTATGAGTGTACGTTAATTAAGAGAGTTGGATAAAAAGTTCATATGTCTTCGCCATTAAAACTTCTGTATTTAGCGCGCAAGTTTCTTAATTTACCCTTGAAAAATCCAAGTGCATAATATACGGTCATCGCCATTTTGACGTCAGTGCTGGCCGAGGCTAAAAATCATAAAAATTGTGGTTTTCGCACATCCAAGCTCCACTATGTTGCGAATGATTAACTCATTATAAAATTATGTGACGAATTAATCCATAGTTCAATTTAAATAAGCAGTGGTAATGATGAATTTTGATATCTAAAGTCGAAGTTTCGCGCCAATCGTGCGTGTTTACATTTTTATTTTTCACATTACACCACACAGACGCGTATAGATTCGATAGCAAATATGACAAATATCATTCCAAATATTATAAACAACATGAGAATGCCCAGATCTTAGCGTAATTTACTAATACGGGACCAATAACTCGTAATATTCATTACGACTCCTCAAATTTGTATTCGAAATTGACGACCATTTTTTTTTTAAATTATTGTGTTGTGTGCAAGCGATTGTTTCAATCGATTCGTTTTTTGTAAATTTCGATAATCGAGAAATTAAATTATGGAATTGAAAAAATCCATAGATGGAAATTAAAATAATTTTGTTTTAAACGTAAAATAGAATAAATAAATACAATAATATTTTTTTAAGCTTTATATTGGTAATTTTAATAGTTTTTCGTAAATTGTAGGTACTAAAACCGACACAACAAACAGCACAGACTGATCTATGGCTAAATTCGCGCCGTTTTTTTTTCACATCAAAATTTAAATTATGAATGCATTCGCTATTCAAATAATTGATATTGTATTTTACTAGATAATTTATTGTGATTTTTTATATTATTAAAATATGCTTTTATTTAACTTCTCTTGTTGGTAAGTATTGGTCAAATCTTGCAACTGGATTTCAAACCAGTTTCCTTATACCGATTGAGCTGAATTTTTGCACACACCTTTTGTTCTGATGACAATACATTTTTATGATAAACATTACTTAGTCCTGCAGCCAGGATCGTTTTCCACACGAGAGAACTCCTCAACGGTTAATAGCGCGGACACGAAACTTTGTATACAGAATACAACAAAACTAAAAATTCGAAAATAAGATTATTATTTTTAAATAATTTTAAGTTTCTATTGTTTGGTCGGTTGGATATAAAAAGCCCAGGATCTTGAAAGGCATAATAAAAATTTATTTGGTTCGCAAGATGAATTTAGTATGGTAAAGTTATTATGTTAGGTTAGACTCGTTATTGTGGTATTCACCATTTACAAATACTTATTTTATCAGCCTGTTCTTTCTCACTGCGGGTCAAAGGCCTCCCTATGGCATTCCAATTTTCTTTATCTTTTGCCTTCTCCGACTAATACCTTTAATAGTCAATATTTTTTGATACTTAATAAGCTTGGTTTAGTAGCAACCAAACTATTTTTAAGAAAACTCTACTAATGCTAGTCTCTCTTAACTCTTGCCCTGAGGGTTCTGTCGCATAGCTATTCATGGCTTAACTCAAGTGACATGGCCCACGGCCTATGATGGATAACCTGAACTTTGCAGTTGTAAGAAGAGTTTTTAGAGTTGACAGTGAACCGCTTTCGAAGAATAAACTAATATTTCTTCAGGATACGTCTTATCAATTGCCGATTGCGAAATAAAAGACATTAAGTTTGTCGGTTGTTGTCACCGAGGCAGGTCCAAGAAACGCTTGCCTGACGATTTGGACTCATTCTTGGCTGATTGGCCAGAGAAGCCAAATCACCAGCAGAGTTGGAAAGGAAAGGATTGGAGGAGGTCTTTGCTCAGCAGTGGGAAAGAATAGACTAAACAAAAAAAAAGTTTGTCCTAATCTAACACATAACTGACAAAACGCTACCAATCGATACACAATTTTAGGAATAAATATAATTTATCTTTGGCGGATCAAACCATTTTTTTTTACTATTTTTGCATAAAGCCTAATCGATACTCGCAATCAAATCAAGTTTGGAAAAAAAAGAGTTGAAATGGAATAAAAACTCTTTTGTATAAAAACAAATAATTATTTAATTTTAAAATTAATCTTTATAAGCTATCTTTTTAAATAATTTCATTTAGTAATTATTCGATGCTTTTGGTTGACTTCAAGAGAAGGAGATTTATAAATGATAAGAAACACTGAAATGTGTAATCCCAAAAAAAAACTTGATTCTAAGTAAACATTCTGATGATTACCTTTCTTTTAAAAACTTATAGATGGTCTCCTAACTTTCCGTTGAACTAGCAGCGTGAGATTTGGCATGAAATTAAGTTTCACAATTCAAGCAAATAAAAAATCTGGAAATGGATTGATTTTCAATTGTAGGTAGGTTAAAAAAAACGCAACCGTGCGTACTTACGGTTGCGTTTTTTTTGCTTCAAAATTTAAATTAAGAATGCGCTTATAATAATAATAATAATAAAATGTTTATTCACAAAAAATACAGATAGTAAGTACTTATATAAAACAGCTGTTGCTAAATCTGTGCAAACCAAGTTTATAACCCTGCCTCTTAAACTAGGATAAACCTATATTTTAAGAGACAGTGTTCGTCCAATTGATTCTTGAATAAATATGATTTAATACAACAAGTTAACAGTATTGAACTTATTCATAAATATCTGTTTGTATTTATTTATATGTTATATTATGTAAGTAACTATGTATGTGTATGTTAGGCATGTGAAGTGAGTGTGAGTTTATGAGGATATGAGTGCGTGTTTCTGAGTACTTGTAGGGTATGTTTGGGTTAACAAGTGCGTAACAAGAGCGTGTGATTGTGAGCAATAATAGTGTAAGTTAAGCATGTGGTAGTAAGTGAGTAGTTGTATTGTTATTAGGAGATGAATGTGAGCAAAGACTCAGTGTAGGCATAGTCCTTTTGTAGCAGCCAGTCTGTTACTATGGATTTCACTTTGTGTAAATTTAATTTTATAATATTTAATTGTGTGTCAACTTTATGGTATATGTGTGTACCTAGTATGTAAAATTGATGTGTTGCGAATGCGGTTTTGTGTTGGGTTCTTGGAAGGAGATTTACTCTCTTATTAGGTTTTGGTGGAGGCAGACTGAGATGTGTTCTAAGGATAGATCGGAGCACAAAGAGCTGCCGTACTGTAAGAACTCCACAGTCGGAGTACAGTTCGGTTGTTGGATATCTGTAGGGCTTTTTACGAAGGACTTTGAGTATGGCCCTTTGCGCTCTTTCCACCCTCAGAACACTGGTTTTTGTAGCGCCACCCCATGCAGTAATGCAATATCCCAGAACCGATTGGCACAGAGCAAAATACACCATCTTCAGTGTGTCTAGGCTAGCCGAGTCTCTAAGGGACTTAAAGATGTGGATAAGTCGCATTGTTCTTGTGGTAACGGCTTCTATCTGTTTGTCCCAAAAGTTGCTTGTTTCACATTTATACTTAAGTGTTTTAATTTACTATTAACATTTATTGCGAATTTTGTTTTGTAATATCTGAAGGTTGGATATAGAATCATGGTAGGCACCATGATTCTATATCCAACCTTGTGAATTGTGAAACTTAATTTCATGCCAAATCTCACGCTGCTAGTTCAACGGAAAGTTAGGAGACCATCTATAAGTTTTTAAAAGAAAGGTAATCATCAGAATGTTTACTTAGAATCAAGTTTTTTTTTGGGATTACACATTTCAGTGTTTCTTGTCATTTATAAATCTCCTTCTCTTGAAGTCAACCAAAAACATCGAATAATTACTAAATGAAATTATTTAAAAAGATAACTCATAAAGATTAATTTTAAAATTAAATAATTATTTGAAATTATACCAAAGAGTTTTTATTCCATTTCAACTCTTTTTTTTCCAAACTTGATTTCATTGCGAGTATCGATAGGCTTTATGCAACTTTATAATCGAATGATAAAACTTTGGATAACGATCAGCACTAGAGTTTTTAGTAATAAGACAAATATTACTAAAAACTCTAGTGCTGATCGTGAAAAAACACGATCAAAGTCTTGACTTTGATCGTGTTTTTTCATGGAATTATGTATGAATAATGGTAAAAATAAGAACGCAGATAGTTTGTTACTGTCTTTATTTTGCTTTTTCGAGTTTTTTTAGAAAACGAGAAAGTTGTCTAAGTACATTATTTCCAGTGCATCTAAGTTACCTATTTTTTGGAAGGGTGTAGTGGCATGTAATTTACACATATTTGGCAATTGACTGACGCCGTTTAACCGACATCATCACGTTATTGGAGATATTAACCACAAACTTATGGTATGAAACAGCTGTCGCGACATATTTTTCATAATTAAATCGAATGCTGAAAGTTCACGAAAATTCTTGAAATTCATGACAATTCGCATCACCCCGCCGATTCAGCTGGTGTGTAATGTGTCAAAATCTTGTCGAGCATAGTAGTTAAATAAGCGTTTTATGTCAACTATCTGTTTTTTTTTTGTATTTCTGTCGTCATGTTTGTGTTTGATTAATATTAAAAAAGAAATTAAATAAAATGAAATAATTTTATTTCACCTTAATATAATCCTGCAACATTTCTATTACCGCATCACAGACTTCAGGAACAGTTATTGATATTCTTTGTTTTGATATACGAAATAGATGCTGCAAACTGACACAAGAATCTCCTGTGGCCAAAAATGTCAACGATACCAATAATCTTTCCCTCGCGGTTATTGCCTCTCGAAAATTTGTGTCCGTCTTGCTTATTTTGGCGTTTATAAGAGACAAACGCGCCTGCCACTTGACGCGTGGCTGCCTGAGGCCGTGACGGTCGTAAACGATTGGGCTTCAATTACTAAAGAGAGAGAAAAGTTCAAGGGAGATCTATTAAACTTTAAAAGGAAAGAAGCCATGACTCCAAAGTCTTACTATCAATCTTACTAAGGGGTTTTGTGTTACCTTGTAACGGGGTTGCGAAGGTTAGATTAACAGTCACTCCACCAAAGTAATTATATACAATAATATTCAACTGCATTCGGTTAGACTGGAAGCCGACCTAAATATATGCGTAGATAGGACACCTAGTGATGTTGTATAGTAGCAATATGGATTATTATTTTTCTACTCGTCTTACCACATGTGCCCATTTCGTTTAAAAGGGCTCTTGCAGTCGACTATTACTTTTCAAATTGTGGTAGCCACTGGTATATTTATTAGACAGCACTTAAAGGCTTTAACAGGCGACGCGGCGTGTTCATTATTTTTATTGAGCACAGTAACTAGTAGATTGAATCCTATTAACCTAGGAGACCCATTAATCATAAATGTTAAGGTTCAATTCTGTGTCCAGTCTTCTCAGTAAAACTGACTGAAATGCAAGTCGTAGAACTGTTGCGGAATAAATAAAACAAAATACAAACAAAAAGCCTTTTTTGCGCAAAACTGTATATGCCCTTAGAAAATTATTGCAAGAGCTGCTTCACGAGCCTCCTTGATAAGACCTGAAAGAAACGGAAAAACATTTATTTAAAACATTCCTCAGAATTGAATACAGCACCTATTTGTTGTATGCCTGCTAGTTTAGACAGTTAGGTCCAACTCAGCACGAATACCAAACAATTAACAATTTTGAAATAAACAAATTGTGACCTGCGTACGACGAATGTAAAGCAATTAAGAAGTAAAAAATACTGAATATTTGTGAAGTTTATGGAAATTAACATTACAAACAAATTAATGAGTACACGAGAAAAAACACTCCCGCAATGACAAAAAAATGGTGTAATGTATGCGAAAGAGACGATAAAACCGAATAGCCAGTTCAATCAGAACTGGCGAACTAGTTGTAAATTTCAAAGTTTTGACTGATATATGATTCATTATGGAACTTAGTAAAAGGCTAATAGCAGCAGAAAGCATAGCTCTTGAACAAAATTTAAAAAACGAAGATATAAAAACTGCTGTGCAGAAATCAGAATAGCATTATTCTATTTTCTATGAAAGGCACTCAGTGTAAAGTCAAGAAGTAGAACGGAAACTTTATCAAGGGCATATTTCATGGATGGACATAATACTCATTATTACCTTAAAAAGAAAGTCAAGCGTAAGCATTAAAACCAATTTTGATTCACTACTTTCGTGATGGACGGTCAATGAAACTGACTTTTATCAGTAACTAGGGACGCTCGACTCTTGACACCGTTGCGTTTGTGTGGATGGTTTATTTTTAGCTAATCGTGTTGATTTCTAGCTACGCACTGCCGTACATCTGGGTTTGTTTTACGGGCGGTACAATCATCGCGGGTTCTTCAGCGTTGCTTGATCCTAAAACGACGATTCGTAGTTTTCGACAAACGCTGCGCGTGCTTCGTCGTCGGTGACACGTTTAGATGTGATTCCAGATAAAACTTCAATAGTTCAGTGCCAGTGTTCATACTTTTAAACTAATCCAAGTGAATCATTAGTGAGAAAATAACTGTAATGTCGTTCATTGAGTGCCTAATTCAATTTGAAATGTGTGTGTATTGTGTAAACAGAGTTAGAAGTGTTTCCCATAGCTTAGGTGTTTTAAAACGGATAGCTTAAGCCTACATTATACGGGACTTTTGGAGAACGAGACGACTCACGGGGTTATTTATGAAACAGTTGCAGGTAAAATATTAAACTAAATCTTAAAATCTGTGATTTGGAACTGGGATTGTTCCGAATTGAAGATTTTGATTCATGTATCCTATTTCTCTACTGAAAGTTAACACTTCAACATTTAAAATAAATAATTATAAGCATTTTAATCCCATATTGAATTGGTATAGAACCTGGTTACGATAACCCATATTAATATTGATATTTTCTTATTATTTGCTTTATTTATTTTTATACAAATCTTCTACATTTTTAAATATTTCATAAACTAAAAACAATATAAAAAACATTTAAAAATATAAAAAATTGTAGCCTACCGGTATCGGGAACAGGGTCCAAGCTACCGGCGGTCAGGGCTCCAGAGAGAGGAACCTCCTAACAATACGAGCCGTGTCCAGGAGTACCGCTTTCTGAATCAAACCCTTGATCCAGCTGCCTAACGAGAGCCTCCTCAGGTATTGGTCGAGGCTCTTGGAAATTAAGCCATGGGCTGATACAACTATCGGCACAATGATCGCTGAGTCCACATCCCACATGTCGACAACCTCGTTAGCCAAGTCAAGATACTTGATTTGCTTATCTTTCTCGGCTTTCACGAGGTTCTCATCATGCGGGACCGTTATGTCTACAATCATTGCGCGCCGCTCTGACCGATCCACCACCACTATATCAGGTTTATTGGCTACAATAGTCCTGTCAGTGATGATGGATCGATCCCAGTACAATGTGATACTGCCATTTTCGAGAACTGGGTCGGGCACATACTTATAGTACGGTACTTCCGATTCCACAAGGTTGTATTTTAGAGCAAGTTGCTGATGGATAATCCTGGTTACAAGGTTGTGTCTATGCAAGTACTCTCCGTTAGCCAGACGAGAACACACGGAGATAAAGTGACGGATTGATTCGTCTGGACGGTGGCATGCCCGACATATGTCAACCGTACCGTCCTTCACAATAAATCTCCGGTAGTTATTCGTCATCATAACTTCATCCATAATTGCACAGACAAAACCTTCGGTTTCTCCGAAGAGGTCCCCGGAACGTAGCCAGGCTACGGACGCTGATAGGTCTACATCGGGCCCATGCAGGGCCCGGAAAAAGCGTCCGTGAAGCTCCTTACTCTGCCATACCTCCATGCGGTCGTTAGTGTCAAGCACTCCAGGTTTGCGCCAGTTCTCTTTAGCCAGGGAGAGCGGGGTGAGCCCCTTGTCCACCGCGACCACATCTCGATGCATTCCCACGTCGGTTTCAAGGAAATATTCCCTGAGACTGCATATCTCGCGATTGTGGAGAGTCTTAGCGTTTAAAAAGACTCGACCCCCACACCTCCGCGGGATATACAGTCTCATAACAGAAGAACGCGGGTGATGCATTCGATATGCCGTCAACAATGTACGGACCCTCCTATCCAGGGCGTCTAGTTCTGTCTGAGTCCATTTGAGTATGCCGAAAGAATACATCAAAACCGGCATGACCCAACCGTTGAAGGCACGCACCGCGTATTGCCGCCTGATAAAAGACTATTAAATACTTTTTTCAGACGGCCAAAGAAGCGCTCCTTCAACGATTGCTTCATGTCAGCAACATTGATGCCCAGCGCTTCCGACGTACCCAAATACTTATAGGTTTCAGTTGCTGAGAGGGATCTAAGATTAATGGAATCCGAGAGCTGGGTTCCCACAGATTCCACAATCTCCCCTCGCTTTACATGCATGACCGCACATTTGTCCACACCAAATTCCATCCTGATGGCGCTACTGAAAGTTTCAGTTACTTTCAGTAGCTCCATAAGTTGCAAATCGTTGGGGGCAAAGAGTTTCAGGTCATCCATGTAAAGGAGGTGAGATATAACTTGACCACCTTTCCTCAACCGATAGCCTAGACCTGAATCCTCCAGCAGCGTGCTAAGAGGATTCAAGGCTAAGCAGAACCAAAGCGGACTCAAACTATCGCCCTGAAATATACCTCGCTCTATCCTTATCGGCTCGCTATTCCTCTGGATTTGCCGACATCCTGGATAGCGAAGGACTGTACTCCATTGCCCCATACATGACATCAGGAAGGTGCGCAGAGTTGCATCAATTTTATACAACTCTAGCACCCTCATGAGCCATGTATGTGGCACCGAGTCATAGGCTTTCTTATAGTCTATCCAACATGTCGACAGATCCTTTCGGGAACGGCGAACCTGTTGACTAATGGCCATATCAATGAGGAGTAGCTCCTTAGTACCGCGGGACCCGTTCCTACATCCATTTTGAGAAGCGGACATTACAGAATTGTCATCAATGTGTTTGTTAATTTTAGCTCTCAAAATAGATGTAAGAACTTTATAGACCGTCGGAAGACAGGTAATCGGTCTATAATTTCTGGGTTCCGCAGTACTACCCGATTTATGGAGCAGGTGGGTTATACCTGTTGTCAGGAACTCTGGCAGCGACCCTGACTCTAAGGCTGACTGGAACAGGATCGCCAGGCGAGCGTGCGATCTTGTAAACCATTTAATCCAGAAGTTGTGCAGCCCATCCGGCCCTGGAGATTTCCAGTTAGGCAACGGACGGACTGCACGAACTACGTCTTGGGGGCTGATATTGATTGCCCCCATTTCTGGTACTAGATCGCACGCTCGCTCGACCCCCCGAGTCCATTCACCCTCGGTATGGCTAACAGGCACCGACCAGATGCTGCGCCAGAATGAACACATGGCATCATTATCCGGTAGGCGCGTGTCAGCCACACCTTGGTCCGGTCACTCCCAAGCCCTATAAACCCACCTTTCATCTCTTTGGAATGTGCGATTCTGAGTGTATCGGTCCACCCGCCGCTTATACCTACGAATACGGTTTGCCCATGCATACACTTTCTGCTTCAGGAAGTCGATGCGCTCTGTGACACGGGGCATGTAGTCTCGAGGACTAATATCAGTCCCCGAGAATGCCCGCCTCACAAAACGCATCATTCTAGGGCGAGTATTGCCCTCCCTGAAGCAGATCAGTTTGCCGATGAGTGCTCTGGCCCCACCAATACGTCGTTCAATCCTGTACTGCCATGCTGGTACGGCTGGTTTAGGTCGTGTAGCTCTGTCATCAGAAAATTTGACATGAGCTACACGACATGCCGCTACAGCCGCACAATACAGGATTGAGTGAGCATCGGTGAGGTCTTCGCAGTTGTCAAAATAGTTTGACAACTGCGAGTCCAGAACAGCCACCAGCGCCCTATTTTTGTTATGCATGGGCAAACGAGATATGCGTGGTCTAAGGTCGGGTTGCATGAACCGATACTCTCGAATCGCACCTTCCAAAGCACTCCTCATTTCCTCATTGCACTGGGTATTTACATTAGTAACCATGTCATTACTCACGTCATTAGCGTGATTAGATATTGTACTAGACTGTGGTAGTACCACAGCCTGCACCGACGGCGTAATGACATGGCTACTCTGCATTTCAGTTCGCAGGCGATCAAGTACAGTGTCATCCAACATACGATTACGCTGGATGACTCGCACCTTATCCGATAGTCGTTGCGCCGACACGTTGACAGCTGGCTCAAGCACCTGAAACAGAGCGAGCATCCGAACACGGTACGCGGTCAGGTTGTTACCCCCCTCTGTAGCCCCAAAGTATGCGCGCATGACATTTGCATTAATGGATTGCGTCGCATGCGCGGCACACTCCCGCCGGGAGCTGGGACCCTATCAGAGGCCGGTGGGCCTCGAGGTCCTAAACCGTCCGGCGGCCGGCGTCCTCCTCGTCGACGAACAGGTGGTGGCGTCGTCGGCGGAGAGAAATACTCGTCGCTCGAGCTCGACGCAACTGCCACGGCCGGTGTCACAGCACTCACGACGGGGCTGGATTCCGGCGGCGGCGAGGCGGAGCTGAGCGACGGGTCCGGGGGCGATAAGCGTGCGCGTCGTACCGCTGATCTCGTCAACATTTCTTCATTTCTTTAATCTTTACTAAATTTTTTTGATAGACATTGACAGACATTGTGTCAAATCAATGGTGGTGGTGTGGTTTTTTCTTATTCTATTTACTTTTTGCATTTTCATATTGTTTCTTCATTGATTATTGTAATAAAAATTGATATTATGAAATGTGGTATGATTTAAATCTTCCGGTATACTGTAAGTATTTAAATTTAAAAATATTTTGTAGATCTTATATGAAGACGTAATTGTTTAATTTATTTTGCTTTATTATTATGTCTGACGTTTACTTAGGTCACTTTTTTACTTCTTGTTGTACCAATACGCGTACGATCAAGGCAATATCGTATTTAGTTGCCTGTTACGTGTAGTCTAATACGTTGTGTGAAAATATCACTACTGCGAGTTTCTTCGGGAAATTATAACACTTGACTATTGACAGAACAGTTTTATGAAGACTATTTTGATAATGATTCATTAATAGTCACTGCATATAATAACGTCCGAACAAAAACCGAAACCCTTATAGGATCAAACGTGTGTCTGTCTGTCCGTCTATCACAGTCAATTTGGTCCGAATTCACTTGACCGATTCAGTTGAAATTTGGTACACATATGAACTTCTGTGACCCAAACACGGTCGTGTAATGAAAATAAATTTGAATATGAAGGTCACTTTTTGGAGGCAAAATAGGAAATTAAAATAAAAATCGTTTTGCAGACTGTATACTGCACCATGTGACAGATCACATGAAAGTATCATCATTGAAGGTCCTAGTTATTTTTATATGAGCATTTTTCAAGTTTTTTAAGTAAATATAAAATATAATCTGTTGTCTGTTGTCTCCGAAACTACTGAACCAAAAAAAATACAAGGAATACTGCGCTTAACTTACTTTGTGTTGTTACACAAGAGGAGCTAGTAGCTAAATAATAACAGCCGCTCGGATCGATTTTTAGGATAAACCGTGCTTGTCTAGGTTGGTCTGTGGATGGGTGCCCACCCCTTATATACCGAGTTTCCTCCGTGCCTCGGAAAGCACTTAAAGCCGTTGGTCCCTGTCATTTGTAGATCTTTGACAGTCGTTACAGGTAGTCAGTGGCCCAAAAAGTCTCACAACAAGTCTTACCAAGGGGTATCGTACTACCTAGTACTGACTGGGTTATGGAGGTCAGATAGGCAGTCGCTCCATGCAAAATCTGACGGCGCAGTTGGCGCAGTGGCTGAGCGATGGCCTGCTGCGCTGCGTGTTGCAGTTTCGATTCCCGCACGGAACAAATATTTGTATGGCCAACAGGTAGTTGTTTCGGATCTGACTGTTTGTGTATGTTAGTTTAATTGTTTGTAAACGCACCCACGATACAGAATAAATTCCTAGTGCAGGGCAAGGTTTAAAAAAATACTGGTATTCAGCTGCATCCGGTTAGACTGGAAGCCGACCATAACATAGTTGGGAAAAGGCTAGGCAGCCGATCTTCTTTTAGTTAGGCATATTTTGTTGGTTTGGAACTCCGGATCGATATGTGGTAATGTAAAACTTCAGGAAATAATGTGTAATTAAACAACATTTCGGTTTTTTTTTATAGAACCGGGTTTACTGCTTACGGAACTGGTTCCACACAAACCTTGTGAGAACCGGGATATTTCACAATAAGGTAGAATAGAGCGCATGCCGTATTGGCAACACTAAAGGTTTATAGTTCTGCTATTTGACGATGGATGGCGTTAAACTTAACGCCATCCATCGTCAAATAGCAGAACTATAAAAAGGGAAAACAAAGGAAACCAAAATATTTTTTTCATTTTTGAGCCAATTAATGAACTTGTCATTTAAATGACAATTTCATAATATAATATAAAATAAAAGAGCTGAACATTTACCTTTCGGCGGTCCCTGAACAAAACTTGTTGTGTCGCTGCTATTCTAGCGTGCCCATAGAACACAAACAAACAATTCGCTATCAGTTTTAAGTTGAGCGCAGCCCGTGACACCTGTTTGTGTACTCGGACCGGCCGAGTAGGCGGTCATACTCTCGGGAAATTGTTGTCGCGAAAACTAGTAATGCAACTCTTCAGGAGTTACGTACGCATTAACTAAACAATACATTTTTCCTTGACGTGGGGTAACATAACTTATCAATCTGGAAAAATCTCGCTTTGTAAACTTTCTAAACCGAATATCATGCGGCGTATTTACGAAAAAAAAAAAAAAGAACGAAGGTCCGACGGATGACGACCATAACGTCGCCGGCATGCAAACATTCCGTAAGTACAACAAACAATAATAATAACACTAGTTTAAAGCGATTTTATTCACAACATTCTTGTCTTCAAAATATTTACTTTTTTTTTACTTTTTTATACCGACTTTAGTATTTAACAAATTGCAAAGTTTACGCTGTTTTTAGAGTGGACGTAGGTCCACTCTAAAAACAGCGTTATGTACATATGTGCGTTATGTGTTAAAATAATTTTAATAATTTCTTTGGGTTCCTCAAAACCCTTAAAATTTTAGTGAAAAAAAAACATATTGTTCATTCGTCACGATTTCCAAGATTTCAGTGAACATATTTAGGTATGAGTGTTGAATATGATTTTCTAAGACATGTTGACTCATCCGTTCGCCATCCTTCAATTCAGGTTCTTCGATATCACACAAATGGCTCAAAATGGGGTTTTCTGGTTCAGTCTTTTATTCCATGTGTTCTGCTTCATTTTATTGGCTGGAATTTGGAACTCCATCTAAATGTAATACAGGTTTATGAACAAAGGCATATTACTATGTAGTTGAAACCGCTTGTTCTTGTTTTTAAAGCCAAAAAAATAATTAGTTAGGTAAAAGCAATAGCCAGTTCAGTGATTTGTCAGATCTCGCCACAAAATAATTAACACTAAATTGCAAGTAGGTATGTTTTTTTTTTCCAATTTCAGATACTAGTTGAGGAATTCTTTTTGCTACCGAAATTTGGAAGTAAATAAAGTAGGCCATTTTTGTAGCTTTTTTAATCGATCTATTTTGTGGCTAAATAATAACAGCCGCTCGGGTTGATCCGTGGATGGATGACCACCCGTTACATAGTCGAGTTTCTCGGAAAGCATGTTAAACCGTTGGTCCCTGCTTGTCTAGGTTGGTCTGTGGACCACCCATTACATACTGAGTTTCCTCCGTGCTTCGGAAAGCACTTTCAGCCGTTGGTCCCTGTCATTTGTAGATCTTTAAAAGTCGTTACAGGTAGTCAGTGTCCCGAAAATCTGTCAACCTGTGCTACCATGGGGTATCGTATTACCCAGTACTAACAGGGTTGTGGAGGTCAGATAGGCAATTGCTCCATATAAAATAATGGTATTCAGCTACATCCGGTTAGACTGGAAGCCGACCTCAACGTAGTTAGTTACACTATATGAAGAACGTTTTGAAGGAAAGGAATTAAATGAAATGGTTGCTTATAGAATTTTAGGACAATTAATTGATCACTAAAAAGAAAAAGACCGTCTTAAAAAAGAGATAATCACAATCCTGGATCGAACGCGATACTACCACCACTAGTGCCAATTAGTAATAAGCATAATATAGACATACACACATCATCACACACAGGCACACACTACACTATACATTTTAACGCCAATTAATTCGAGTTACTCTCTGCTAATCTTAAAGGTGCGTCTACGCTAGACGAGCCGAGTACGAGCGGAACATGACCCGGGCACAAATTCGTGTAGTATGGACCGACTTACGAACCTCGAACGAGCGCGCTTCGAGCATTTGGTTCGTGCTCACTGCGCTTCGCCAGTTATCGGTTATTTGACGAAGCAAGGGATTAGCATCGAGCTCGCAGTGCACTCGTGGACGTGTTTAGTGCCAGACGTTTATCGTCCGAACCGAGCATCATGGAAACGTAGACATAAGATGTTTTTTTACAATTAATTGAATTATATCAAATAATCTAACGATACGGGACCCACGCCATGATGATTACTATAAAATAATAAGAAGAATGATGCGTGGTCTCTTATATCCCAAGACTTGGGCAAGGATGTAGAGACGTAGTCTTTTAATTCAATACACAGTGTTGTACAAACTTCTGGAATGATCTTGCTTATTACTTGCTTGGACATTTTAAACGTATAATCATTGTTCACTGGTGAACGATACGCCACTTCCAAAAAATGCAACGTTACCGCCAACCTTTTTTGAATGGATTCAATTGCAATCGTAATAATATTGTAGTGTATGTAATAAAATTCGTGTACTAACTCGATTGTAATTTTTAATGGTGAGAATTAAACAATTTATATTTTATTTATTTTTATTATTTATTAAATCTGGTCTTTTGTTTTGCAAATGTGCGGTCCAATTAATCATACTAAATTGTAGTAGTTTGTTGAAGTCATTCGAAAAAAAAAAATGGCCAGTTTCTTCTTGACCTCTCAAAGTGGTTAACAAATCTAGACTTTGTTTGTCTGGATCTGTCTTTATATTTGTCTAAGTGTACATACTAACAAAATTATGGATCATTCATGGGGTCTGAAAAAAATAATTGATTTAATTGTCTTGGCCTTTTAGCTTTTTTACTCACTTCGGCTATAATAATCTGCTGCTGCAATACCAAGCTCGTTCATATTCGCCTTCAGCCGCGAGCACTTTGCGGAGAACAACGTTCGAGGACAGTGATCGTTGTAGGTTCGGTGTACGTCCACACTTGACGCAGCGAACGTCGACGCTCGACTCGTGCTCGGCTCGTCTAGCGTAGACGCAGCTTATAATATTAAGCTGCGTTTCTGTGTACTTCGTAATTGGCGTAATGTTTAATATAATAATTTTATATTTTTATACCTACTATCAGCCGTGGAGCTACCTTTTATAAAATAAATAAATAAAAATAATCTAGGTTACCAGATTAAGACACTGACTGGGGCTGACGTGGTGGCTCCCGGCCACGGTAGGCGCGGGTCTCTGGACGGCGATTTATGGGCTAGCTTGCCGTCCGGCCGTTTTATGACGACAGGCCATGTCGACGGCGCGCTCGTGTTCCAAGCGCGCCTCAAAGAGATGTCAGCAAATAAGTAGGGGTCCGCAAGGGCCGATGCCTGCCAGGGCTGCGGGACTGTTCGAAAGAGATACCGTGGCCCTGGAACACAAAGGGCAAAGAAGGAACATGGATGGGTTTTAGTCAGTACAAGTCATTTGATGATTTCCCATCCGGAAAAAAAAAAAAAAAAGGCCACCATGTATTTTTAGTATTCTCATAAATGTATTAAATTTAGGGGTTGATAAATGTTTAATAATTAATGAACTGATTCATTTTGAAAATAATAATTTTTATTTTTGATTGATTTGATTTCTTTTTTCAATAAAAAAAACAAAATTTCAATATTCTTGTCAACAAAGTGTTTTTGGCAGTGAAAAAATAGGTCAAAACGGCAAAATGTCGTAAGTTTCACGTTTTTACGTTTGTCTCCTCGCCTTTTGTGAGCACATTCTCGAAGCCTAGAGGGCATAGCACCTCCACCAGGTGTCACAATGTGTCTTGTGGAATTTATTCCTATCGTGCATCATGCGCGTCCTAACACGTTAAATGCCATAGAAGAAATATGAAAAATCACATTTTTTTTTCATCTTTTCGATGTATTTCACAATAATATGCGCCGAAATATTTTTTTTTGAAAAATCGGACTTATTTTTCCCGAGTTATAGCTGTTGGAGTGAGGGGTATTAAGAACTTAGGCCAGCGATCATATTATATAAGTTTATTACTACCATATTACTTCAGAATTTTACATTTTTAGAACGTGTTACAGAGATACAGATTAAAAGCAAGCGACGCCATGGCAGATAAAATAGTTAGTTTTTTGTAGAGGGCGGTAATGCAGCCTTGATACCATAGATAAGATAATCACGTTAAATTTACCACAGATTACAACACGCCTTCTAAAATTTGTGATCTTGATCTTTTACAAAAAAAAACAATATTGATAAACACATTTCTAAATTAATTTTAAATCTAACCTGTTTTTCAAAAATTCGGTCTTATCTAAACTTTTAGTTAACATATCTGCTAAGTTAAATTTTGTATCAATTTTTACAATATCAATTATACCCTTTTCGTTTAGTTTTCATTTATATAATGATACTGAACTTCGATGTGCTTTGAATTTTTTGTAAAATTTCCATACTTAGCAATTGAAATTGCACCAGAATTATCTTCATATAATTTTATAGGTTTATCAAATTTTACATTGAATGATTCACTTAACAAGTTTCTAAAGAAAAGTACTTCTGTCACTACTTCTGACAGAACAGTATATTCTGCAAAAGTTGAACACTTAGTTACTGTACTTTGTATATGTGTTTTCCAAAAAATTAAGTTTCCAAATAATCTAATAATAAAACCTGTTGTAGATTTTCTATCTACATTATCTCCTGCATAGTCAGAGTCTACCATACAATCTAATGTTTCAGAGTTTTCATTATCATAGTAAGTTAACTTTAAATCGTTAGTGTTATACAAATATTTTAAGATTCTCATGGCATATTTGTAATGTGTTTAGTCATAACAACTTTGATATCGACTTAAGTAATTAACACTGTACGCTGTATCTGCCTGTACTAAAATACAATAATTCACCAATTATATTTATATACTTAATACTCTCCATAGCTTGATCTACTTCTATAGCTTCTTCTAATTTTAAGTTTGTCTCCATAGGAGTACCATATAACTTACTATTTTCCATATTATATTTGACAGCCAAAGATTTAATATATTTTGTTTGACTTAAGGTCATTTTTATTCCCATCATCATTATAATCAATATCTATGCCAATATAACTTTTAATTTTTCCTAGGTCTTTCATAGCAAATTTTTCCATTATGCTAGTTTTTGCCTTTTTACTTTATCTTTATCTTTACAACAAATTAGGAGATCATCAAGGAATATTAATATATATATTGGATCTTTGCTTGCTCTGTTTACATATAAACAGTAATCATAGTCACTTTTTTATTTTCGGATTGGAAATCATCAAATGACCTCCCACTGTGGGCGGAGCGGAAGGGAGTGTCAGACTTGTACTGACTAAAACCCATCCATGCCATCTCTTTCGAACAGTCCCGCAGCCCTGGCAGGCATCGGCCCATGCGGACCCCTTACTTGGTTGCTGACACCTCTTTGAGGCGCACTTGGAACACGAACGCGCCGTCGACATGGCCTGTCGTCATAAAACGGCCGGACGGCAAGCTAGCCCATAAATCGCCGTCCAGAGACCCGCGCCTACCGTGGCCGGGAGCCACCACGTCAGCCCCGACGCCCAAGGCGTCTCCAGCGCCGGCTGGGACGTGAGGTTCTTTCCCTCTCACGTCCCGCCACCTCCTTCACTAGTATGACTGCTTCGCAGAAGGAGGTGACGGCTTCCCATTCCCTCTCACTCCGGACCATGGCTTGGACTTATTTGTGTTCTAAATTCAAAAATATTTGATTTAGTATTTTTATATTAGCAGCCTTTAGCTTCAAACATTTGCTTTTCTTTCGACCTGCGAAAGCAAAGTGCAAAAATAAAGCTCAATAAACTCTGTTGCCCAATAATTCATGCTAAAATACTTTTTGTTCTATTATTTTATTTTTCCGAAAGTGTATTAAAAGGCGTCGTTTGATACACGTGGGCATTTGTTACAATGACAACGGATGACGGTGAATTCCGCCTCGGCTGCAATAACAAACTTTCCCCACTAGTATCAAAATGTTCTATTATCGCTGCGTGTACAATCACGAGTACCAATATGTAAACTCTTAAAAACTTTTAAAATGTGTTTTTCTCCTATTGTTCTGATTAGAATTTACTTATTCTGAAACTCATATTTTTATGAAAAAGATCCCATCTCCAGGTTACAGTCGTTACTTCTCGCGAAAATTGCCTTTAAATGTAGGAAAGTGATGGTACATATTGGTGCTCGTGACTGTACTATTCATCCAATCCTTTTATTAATTTAAGAAGAACTCACCTGGCTTTTGCGCTCTGATTTGTCTATAGACGGTTATTTCCACGCGAATAAATTATGCGTAATTGGTGTGCTCTGCAATTACTCGTACCAATGCCTAGCCCAAACACGAGGAAACATGATTTTAGTAAGTTGTATGTAGCTCAGTCCTCAGCAAAAGAATGTAAAACAGTTTAAAAACAGACATTCACAATGATTGGTTGAAAAAGTCAATTAAGATAAAAAATTATATTACACACAAGTACATACAAACTAGGTATAATATTCTGTTTGCGAATTATTTCAAATTATTTTAAAGTTGACATTTTATTAATTAATTCTATTATGTTTTTTGTTTAATTTTTAGTTTGTAGTTTTTATGAATAGATCGCTTTATTTTGTATTATGTTATAGTATTTTGTGCCTAAATTTTTATTTTGTTGTTGTATTTTTTGTTTCAAGTGTTTATCAGTGGAAATTTGTAAATGGCCTTCGAATGCTTATTGTTTAAGAACATTGTTTATATTAGCTGTAAGTTTCCCAAATAGTATAAAATAAAATACTTAATTACTTGTTATGACAAAACTCTGTTAGTTGTCTTGTTCCTGGCAAACACTGAAACAAAGACAAAGACAGTGTAAAAAGTTTTTCAAAGACTCAAGCTTGGGACAATGGGAGGTGGACCTCAATGTGGATGACACCTTTATTACATTTAAAGGTGTATAAACAGCTTTCATTGCAGTTTCTAATTATCTCGATTCTTCTACGGTATTCGACATCTGCAACACACGATTGTAATTTAATATAAATGACATTCGTGTGGTTTTAGATTTTATAATTTATGGGCATAATTATCTTATTTTATAGACAATAATCATCATTACTCGAGTATCGTATTCCCAATAAAAATAACTTACCACGTGTTTTTGGGACAAAAGTAATTTAGATTATTATATCAAGATAAGCTGGCTAGATTAAAATAACGATAATATTTACTGATTGTATTTTATGTTTGACTGCCACATTGTTCAAATGTTCGCAAGCGCTATTGCTGAGAATGAGGTCTTGGGTTCGATCCCAGGTCGGGTAAAGTGTTATTGGGTTATCGTTAGGAACTTTCTGGTGTGTGTCATCCTAGAGTGTGGACTTTTGCCCAATAGTAATTGTACTAATAGGCTGGCGCATGGGTGTAATACTGTGTAGGTGTGTCTATGCTTAGGCATAAGCATAGGCTAAGGCTACCTGTCCTCCGCTTCAATGGAGAGGCAGCCTAACTCTCTTCAGCCTTTTTTCATTCAATTCTTGAAGAATATTGTTTCAGCTATAGTTGTAAGTTCTAAAGCGATTACGCCAAACTGCGCACTTTGTAGTTTCGGATCAAATCATAATTTTTAGGGTTCCGTTAACCCTTATAGATTCGTCATAGCAGTGCTGTATGTCTGTGCTCTGTGCGTTGGTATGTCACAGCCTCCTCAGGGGGGCTCCCAATACATAAAAACGAAACTAAAAAAAAAACCATCAAACCTATACGTGCGGGGTTATCTTATCGGTGTAACAAGACCCTTAACGAAGCCGAAATGCACTTGTTCTCCCCGTCATTGTAATGCATGTTTTTGTTTCAGACCATACCTGGGAACCTTCTAGTTACGGAGATATTAGAGGTCAAAGTTCCAACTTTTTCATAAGTTTTTCTTTTAATATATGTTTTTAATGTAAGATTATTACTTTAACCACCTCCAAAACCCCCGTACTATTCAATCAGCACAATGTTTCGAGTGCGTTACATTGAGTCCTACCGTAAAACGTGGTTTTTCACCTCAAAAAAAAAATCGTTTCCCAACAACTATTTTTGCATAAAGTTACTTAGTTTGATGTACATAATGCTTGGTTGACGGCTTCGTTAAAGGTCTTGTTACAGCCTGTAGATAGGTTTTTAATAAAAAAATAAATTTAAAATTAAAAAAAAACCCTCATCGCAACAAAGAAAAGCAAACAAACATTTGAAGAGTCAATAAAATGGCTGAGCCGGTTTTGATAAAACATGTCTAATTGTAATATACACATCATGCCCTTTCATTTGATACCCCACTCGGGTATATTTGAAAATATTCGATTATTCATCACCACTTTCATCCCTCATATCTATTAAATGGCTGCACCGATTTTGATAAAACGTACCTATCTAAGAACCATCGTCTAGAAACTAGCTCTCAAATAAAAAAAACTGAATCCAAATCGGTTCTCTCGTATAAGAGTTACGGTGCCAGAGACACACACAAACCCATTGCGGTCAAACTTATAACATCCCTCTTTTTGCGTCGGGGATTAAAAATGACATTGAGTTTCCTAAAACCATTTTTTCTCAAAGTCAATCGTTTGAAAGATAGACACTTCCAAAGTTGTAAAATAACGTTAAAGCAGGTCGCGATTGTGAGCAAGAAAATCACCGGAACTTGCGGTCGCTTTATCAGTTGAAAAATGTTCTCCCATCTCACGTTAAGGCAATGCTTGTACAGTCCCTAATCTTCCCCATAATTGACTATGGTGATGTGTGCGATGTGAATGCAGATCTGCTCAATAAACTTGACCGACTTCTTAATAACTGCATTCGATTCGTCTTCAATCTCCGCAAGTATGATCATGTATCTACGCATAGATCGCTTTTAAGATGGCTGCCCATCCGGCAGCGCAGAGAATTGAGGGCTTTGACAACCCTGTTTTCTCTTCTTCACAAACCCACTTCTCCTTCTTATCTGACGTCTAATTGTCAATTGTTATGCTCTGCGCACAGCAAGAATCTTCGTTCTGCTAATAATTGTCTTTTACGATGTCCTTCTCACCGCTCTGGTTTTACAAAATCTTCTTTCTTTGTCCAGGCGGTATTCCTCTGGAATGCGCTCCCTCAGAGTATCAGGACGGTGACCAGTCAGTTCACTTTCAAAGTGAAAGCTCGGGAATATATACACAAGAAGTTAGCAGGTTCGTCTCTGAACTAAGTTGTTGTAGTTTTTCTTGTTTATATCTCTTAACTTTATAAAGTTAAGAGATATAAAAAATATATGTACAATATATGTATGTATATAGGTATTTATTCTTATATGTTTTAGTTATAAATATTTTCTAGTCTTTTTTTTCTTTTATTGCATCTACTGTATATTGTCTCTGCATCACCCTAAGGTAGACTGGTAGAAAATGCCTATGGCATTAAGTCCGCCTTTGTACAGTTTTTACTTGTGCATAAAGTTTTAATAAATAAATAAATAAATAAAATGTGTGCTCTATTTTCTAAAGTAAGAGGAGGAAAAATAGGCCATGTCTTTTGATGGGTCTCGGAATGCGCCACCGTCGGAATCCCTACTGATGGCAGGAGGGGTCCCCATCGGCGTCGACGACGTTGAAGTACCTAGGACTCGTCCTCGACAGCCGATGGAACTTCATGGAGCACTTCTTCCGACGTTTGGCTCCCAAACTGGAACGGACAGGGGCTGCCTTTAAGCGGCTCTTGCCCAACCTGAGGGGTCCAAACGCCTCCTGCCGGAGGCTATACGCGGGGGTCGTGCGGTCCATGGCCCTTCACGGGGCCCCGGTGTGGGCGCGTTCTTTGAGGCGACTACCTGACCGCGCCCCAAAAGGTGATACCCATAAGGCTGATCCGGAGGTTCCGCACGATCTCCGGCGAGGCGGCTAGCCTCCTTGCCGGATTGCCGCCATGGGATCTGGAGGCGATAGTCCTCGCGCGCCTGCACGAATGGCGCGCGGAAGCACTATGTCGGGGGGTAACTCCGCTGCCGCGATAAATTGCCGCTCAGCGGACAGACCTCCGGCGTGATTTAATGGCGACATGGAGAGAGCGACTGTCGCAACCCCGTGCAGGGCACGCCACCATAGTGGCGATAAGTCCCCCCTTTGAGGAGTGGCTAGAGAGGCGCCACGGCGCCCTCACCTACCGCCTGACGCAGGTCCTCACCGGACACGGTTGTTTTGGGAGGTTCCTGCACCGAATCGGGCGGGAGGAAAAGCCCGGGTGTTTCCACTGCGAGGATCGTCCGGAGGACACGGTGGAGCACACCGTGGAGGTCTGCCCCGCTTGGGCGGAGCACCGCCGTGTCCTCATAGCGGCGATTGGCGGCGGCGATCTCTCGCGTCCGGCCTTGGTTCAAGCCATGGTCCGGAACGAGAGGGAATGGGAAGCCGTCACCTCCTTCTGCGAAGCAGTCATGCTAGTGAAGGAGGTGGCAGGACGTGAGAGGGAAAGAACCACACGTCCCAGCCGCCGCGGGAGACGCCCTGGGCGTCGGGGGTCACGTGGTGGCTTCCGACCACCGTAGGCGCTGGCCTGTGGACGGCGAGTTATGGGCTAGTTCACCGTCCGGCCGTCTTATGACGACAGGCCGTGTCGACGGCACGTTCGTGTTCCACGCGCGCCTCAAAGAGATGTCAGCAATCAAGAAGGGGGCCGCATGGGCCGATGCCTGCCAGGGCTGCGGGACTGTTCGAAAGAGATACCGTGGCCCTGGCACACAAAGGGCAAAGAAGGAACATGGATGGGTTTTAGTCAGTACAAGTCTGACACTCCCCTCCCCTGCGCCCAGAGTGGGGGGGAGGGGTCATTTAACGATTTTCCATCCGGAAAAAAAAAAAAAAAGGAGGAGGAAAATTCTGAAAAATGTAGGATTGTAGAACGTAAAAAAAACTTTCAACGAAATTTGGTATGAATAAGATTTGATGTTTAGTTTTTGAGATGTGGGACTTTTTCATCAAATTGCAGCAGTAACTAAATTTGTTTTTCATAGTAGGACAATGAAAAACATATTTAGTTTGCTGTTGAATGTACATACGAATGAGCTTTCAAAATATTTTTATTATATTGTTTGGTGCTACGGAACCCTGTGAGTATTTCGGCTTAGTTGGTTTCCCTTAAGGAGTTCATCACGTTAAGTTGAGAACACACACACTCAACTGAGCACCAGGTATGTTGTGAAGCTAAAACTTTAAAATTTCATTAAATTTCTTTTTTTTATAGTACTGCTTCGATTAAAAATACACCACATTCAGAGTAACGCTTCAAATACGGCTCAATAATAAAAGCCAGCCTTATGCATGTGTTGTATTAAAGCTTAAGTCATGCGATTGAAATAAAATAAGCGTTTATTACCAATAAACGCATTATTGCGTCAACCCAGTTTCATCGATATAAATTTTTATTTGATAATAAGTATTTTTGTACTCAAGTACTCGAAATTACTTTATTTTTCAAACTTACCGTTAACAGTCAGTCTAAAACAATAAAATTAGATGCGGCAGGTACCTAATTTGTGTGTAACAATGAATTTAAAGTATAACTATGTATAAAACACCTTTTATTTTTCTTGTTAGGATTATGAAAAAGATAGAAAAGCAACAAAAGCAGCTCAAGTTTTTGTTTCTAATTCTTTATCTAGAGTATTCTTAATCGAAGCTGTACATGTTAGAAGGCTGAAGCGAGCCCTGGACGGAAAGTAACTCGAGTATTGACGATTTCATTTGTTTATATTTATTCTGACTATTAATTTGGCGGAAAGCCGGACTGGGCTTCAACGGAGAAGTCCTTATGTAAAACCTAATAACACTTTACCGGACCATTGATTTGCTTTGGACCTCATGCTCAGCAGCTGTAGTGCTAGTGACTACTAGGTGCAACTTAGAAGTTGCTTAACAAGTAAAGCGCTCTTAATATAAACTTAATAAAACCCGATTCCGATAGTAGGTAGGTGTTAGGCAGACAAATAACTAAACAAAAACTATTTATTTAATAAGTTAACCCTGCAAGTGTTTCATTTCAAAACCCACAAATCGAATTTCTGTAGTGTATTATTTTGTAATAAATTGACGGGATAATACATATATGTCATTAAACTAATTGCCGACGAGTCCTTGACCTCATAGATAGCTACTGTCGTGAACTGGTGTTGTGCTTGAATAATTTTAAGCCAATAACAACCCTGGCGTGAGGTTATACAACGGTTTTTTTTTCAGTGAATGTGGGGTCGCTGCGCCAGGAACGTGGGTTCCAGTTCCGCAGCACGACAGACAACCCCCGACCTGAAACGTTTGCATCTGCGATTCAACGAGAACAGATGGATCAACGGAGAAAAAGAGCAACCTATGATTTTTTAAAATTACAGGATAAATAAACATTTAATGATGATGTATTGTGTAACCTACTCTGATGCAAGGATGTAGGACTTCATAGAAGGGTTTTAATGCTACAAAATAGTCCACCAAATGTTCTCCGAAATTCAGTAGTGCTTGAGTTAGTTAGATTTTTAGTTTTGTTTAGTAAATATAACATATAAAAGAAAATTAATTATAAATAGATGCTTGATGTTGGTTGTTGTTGTTGTTATATATATTTAAACAAAATAATATTATTGATTTAAGTTAAAATGCTTCCCACTAGGTTAACCGATGACCTATGTTTAAGTATTTATTAATTTTAAGTTGGTATTTGTAAACAATTAATTTACGTTATTTTCGTTTCTTTATTTTCTTACTTATTAATTACAATTTTAAAGATTTTTCTAAATGTATAATAGTGGTCCGCCGGTATCGGGAGCAGGGTCCAAGCTACCGGTGGTTAGGGCTATTATTAGTATTTACGTCATTTATTCATTCTTTCTTTTATCTAATACATTTTTAAATATTTTTAGAAACAAAAGTAAACAAAACATTTAAAAATATAAAAAATAGATGGCCCATCGGTATCAGGAACAAGGTCTAGGCTGTGGTGGTCAGGGCTCCAGAGAGAGTAACCGCCTCAATATGTGTGCCGTGTCCATGAGTACTGCTTCCTGAATCAAGCCCTCGACCCAGCCGCGCAATGAGAGCCTCCTAAGCAGTTAGTCGAAGTTCTCTGCTATTAGTCCATTAACCGTAACGACTATCGGTACAATGATTGCAGAGTCCACGTCCCACATGTCGACAATCTCGTGTGCTAAATCAAGATACTTGATTTTTTTATCATTCTCAGCTTTCATGTATTTACGTTATTATTTTTAAATATTTCTTTCTAAAAATATACTACATATATATTTATTTATTATATAATGTATTTTATTTATTTTTTATTACGTTTACTATTATGTTTACTATTTTCACTAGAAATAGGGTAATAATATACAGGTTAAGGCCTACACAAAGGCCATAAAATTATCCCATTGTTTTTAAAAAAATAGTTTATCCAATGTTATGAATGTATTGAAATTTAAGAACGTTGTCAAATTTATGAATGTTATCATATTTATTAATGTTAAAAGAGAGTGTAAATTTATTTTAAAATAAATTAAATAATTAAAAAAAAATCTTTTTAATTAATGTGATGGGAGACGATATCTAAATAATAATTCTTATTAAGTTAAAATTACCTTTGAAAGAAATTAAATTGGCTATTGCAAAAAAAGACTAAGGTATCAGGGCGCTACTTATCACGAACATGTTTTATTAATATACAAAGATTTTAACTGTACTACAAGTTTAACAGGAACCTCATCGCAACGTGCCTCATGCTGCCGACATACATGGTAATGATTTACACTTATCTGGTCACTAAACGCATAATATACCTGGCTTATTGTCCCGCAAGTTTTTTAAACATTGTTTTACAACTGACGAGAAGCAATCAACCCAACATTATTGTGATGGAAATAAAGTACACTTCTAGAAGTAACTTGACAGAGATGTAGAAGTCAAAGGTAAAATAAGAGTAAAAGAACTGTAGTAATCGAATAAAATCATAATTTTTTTATTTTATAGGTGGTTGCTCCGACGGCGAAACAGGCAGAGGGCCGGTCCGTGGGCGTAGCACACGGCGAGATGATCCCCGGCGGCATACCCTTGCCGGGAACCAATTACTGCAGCACCCGCACCATAACTCCGGACATGTGGCCAGCCCGGTGAGTCAACTGTTGTGTAAGGTATAAGGTGTGTTAATTGTTCTAGCATTTTTACGCTCTGATTTGGAGCTCATCAAAATCTGCTTGTAGTATACTGTTACATCCTCTTCATCGGGATGTTTGATTTATCTTTGGAAACGGAAGTGCGAATCGTGCTTATTGATATGTTACGTTAACACGTGACATTTTTATACTTGTTACTTGAACCGTTTCGCTTGTGTCGCGACTCCCGACCGAAGATTTCACGGCGCTGTAACGGTGTGTATGATCTTTCGCCATAATACCGGGTTTACTGTAGGGAACTGTGTTAGGCACCTAATTGTTGTTCCAAATCTGAATGATTATAATGCAAAGCTAGTATTTAGGTAATCCTAGCCTTTTGGCTAAATATTTACCGTGAAAGAAGAGATCATCTATCTGTATAAATAAAAAGAAAAGTCCTGACTGACTGACTCACCCACGCCCCAGCCCAAACCCTTGGACCTAGAAACCTGAAACATTGCACAGTGGTTCCCATTATAATGTAGACAAGGAATAAGGAAGAATTTTTCGAAATGCCACCCCTAAGAGGGTGAAATGGGGGGTTGAATTTTCTGTGAAACTTAATATTATCTGGGTCGATTGACTCGTAAATTGGTTTACACTCTTCAATTATAATTATGAGACATGTGTATCAGTTTTCAGTAAAATCATCCCCTAACAGAGTCATGTAAATCTATGTATGTATTATACGTATATAGATTACTTAAGATCCCGTAACTAAGGCAATTACCGGAAACCACGCGGGCGAAGCCGCAGGCATAAGCTAGTCGGAATACATATGGGTAGAATGTTTCATTTGATACCCACGTTGAACAAATGTCGCCATGGTAACTAAGGAGCTCTCATAAGACTGTAATTGTTTCTTTCTGCTTAACTAATAATATATCGATTCGGATATAAATAAAATTGTTAGCGGCAAGCTCAACCAAAAAAGTTAACAAGGAGCAAGTACCAGAGAAAGCAATTAGTTTTTCGATTCCTTCTATTTTAGACGTTTTTTATTTTTGGCAAGTTATAATCTCTCCGTAGTGGACCAGAGGGCCTAGTGGACAAGCGGAATCGCTTTCAGAGCGTTTCTTTTTTTGGAATTGACTTTCAACAAGTTTGACATGACATAATAAGCTTTTCTGTAGCTTAATATCAGACCAATACGTTTTTGGCTTTTCAACCACGGTTATCAGTTATCACTAATAGATTGTCACTGTCTAGGCCCTCTGATTATACTATAATTTTATGTTTTTCTTTTTTTCTTTTTTATTAGCCCGGTTCTTCTATTCCGATGAATACACCTGAGTATGCCACCGTCTACAAACTCCGCGATCAGACACCAAGCAAGATCATGAACAAGAAGGTATTATTTGTGAATTTACACAATATGTGTGTTGCCAGCACTAATACTTTCGATGTTTAATAAATTAGTGTTCTTTTTAGTAACACAGATACCTAAATTAAACTTTGAATACGATTTTACGGTTGGATATTCAAGTCACCAGCATCAGCAGTGCGATTCCATGTAGGCATTCGTTTAGCTGGTGCTCGGTTTCTGAAAGTGAGCATAAACGAACTAACCCAAGAGTAGTGGTCATAAAACGGTGTGGATTGCGCAAAATAACATGTTAGCGCGGAGCCTTCCTGTTAATTTACCTTATTGCTTTTGACTGTTTTGCTACGCTGCTTTGTAATAGTAGACTAATAAAACACTCGCTCTCTACGATAAAATTTTCGTATGCTTTGCAAAATGAAACAATACTCATTTTTCGTACCACGGTATAACTAACTAACATTCAGTTTTGGCTTTTATGGTGTTCTCTGGAATTAACCTAACATAAACATTAGTTGAACCTAAGCTTACCTTTTTATAATATTCAATAACTTCGTTCACGAGGCAGCAAAAAATGCAGAAAAGCGTTGGTTAGAACGAGAAGTCTCTTGTTTTATTTGGTGAGGCGAAGGTTTTCTGTTAAAAAAATAATAATTTGATAAATTATTGAATGAATGCGAGGATTGAGTATCCGTGCGTCCGTTTGGTTTATCTAGGACTCCAGGTTCGGCTTACTAATTGTGAATTTCTATCTAAGGGGTCGTCCATTAATCACGTGATGTTTTTTAGCAAATTTTTAACCCCCACCTCCCCCATGGTGATTCGTGGTGAAGTTTTAGACTACCCCTCCCTCCTCCCACCCAAAATCACGTGTATTTTTTTTGGTACAAAGTATCTTAAAAAAAAAACAGAATATTATCTTTAAATACAAGTTAACAGGTATAATCTAATTTAATTCTGGAAAAATAAGCACCGTAATAAAAATGTCAAGGTCACGCACCGCTTTTCGGTTTAGAAATCGCGCGTTCAAAGAAAAAATAAATACACGTGATATCTCACTACACCTGCCCCTCCCCCTAGTGATATTTCGTGATTTTTTCCGAACCCCCTCCCCCCCTTTCCAGCCTCACGTGATTAATGGACGACCCCTAAGACTCAACTTTGTGCTTAGTTGATTGGGTATAAAAACAAATCGCATTTTCTTTTCAAAGTTTATTACATATTTGTTTATAGGGTTCCGCTCTTGGTGACCTACACAGGTGGCAACCTGTCAAGCAGATATCGTGTCGGACAAAATTATGGTAGCAGCACAATTTGGTTAAAGCAAATAATAATTCAGTATTGTGTAGTTTCATCATCTGCCTAGCCCTTTCCCAACTTTATTGTGGTCGGCTTCCAGTCTTACCGGATGCAGCTGAGTACCAGTATTTCAGTCAGTGTTTTTTTCAGTATTGTGTAGTGTAGGTACTGAAAATTCGTATTCACGCATGTTACTTTGGCAGGATCAAATTTAATGGTATTTGTATTCCGAGCATTGTCTGCTCGCCGCCGTTATTGCGTATTAAATTGTTTGCCTGGTTTTGGGTAAAATCGCTGGGGAATACTACGCTCGTAGTTTACATAACACGAACAACGGATTTATAAGTTTTTCAGAGGAATAGAGAGTAACCTGGTCGAGAATAGTTCATAGGAAGATTGCAATATATTCCTTCTTAAATATCATTCGGTGTAATACTGAGTGGTACTGTGAAACATTAATTCGTGTTCACAAATACATTTTAAAGTACAATTCGCTGTTTCAAATTAAGCGTAAAATTGTATAAAAAATTGTGGCAGGCACGAAACAAGTCTTGCACGCCACGTGTATATGTACTTTGTGCTGTCTTTCTTACAATGCGCTATAATCAGAAATCAGAAAAGGTAGAGTTTATTTGCTTTAACTTTAAGAAAGTTAGTAACATGAGGCTCCCAAAATAAAGCTGGTAAATTATTAGGGAGGTGTTTCCCACATGTTACTTACTTCTTTGAAGTTTTTGGACATAAAGTGTACGTATTCCGATCTCTGGTTATAATATAACCGAAAAGCCGGACACTTTCAATGTAGAATGATGAATGATGTATGTATTAGATGATATTTTAATATAGTGCTTTCTTAAATCTGTAAAAAACTCTAAAAGATTTAATAAATGCTTTACAGTGCGGTTCGCTAAACAATATTATGTACGTGGTGTAAATATTTAGAAGCCTATTTAGGTCTGTTCATTCATTTATCCAAATGTCCACAGTACTACTTTTGAAAGAGAGTAAGTAGCCCAGCGGCACCAACCGCATAAGCACTTACAATGGATAACAATTGATCGAGAACTTGTTAAAAACATGAGTAGAGTCCATTGTTATATTATTACGTAAATGACGGTCTTGAAAATATCGCACATAATAGGTTCATAATAGGTTAGTACGAAAAATATTTGACCGAATTTCATTTCACCTAAAACTTTTCAACTATTATCGCTTCCTTTTTTTTTACTTCATCGAAGTCACGTCTGTCACTGTATCAGTTGACCTATTATCAATTCGACTTTTTTCGTTACTCCAAAATTGCATTTGGTCTAAAAACTTTTTACCGAAGTTACACTTAGCCGAAGTAACATTTGTTCGAAGTATTACTCTCACTAGCTCACCACCGCAGCTTCAGCCTTCAAACCACCTGAACTCCTCAGCTCGCGGGCCGCCCCACCCCTCAGCGCCTACGCGGGCTTAAATTATACTCTAGGGCAGTCAAGACTGCGTGAAGTCGGTTTTGAAGCGCTTCGTCTGTCACTAAATTTTGTAGCACTTGTATTGACTTTTTATGACACTATTTTAATTTAATATTGAAAATGCTACCAAGTAACCGGCTATATGTGACCAAATAATATTCCGTAAAATTTTGTTTCTGTGTGGTTAAAATATGGCAAATGAAAAGTTCAAAAGAGGCTTCGGCCAATAACAAAAAGTTATTTGTAAATCGGCGAAATATAGTTCGGTAAAATAATACCTATGATACATGATACTTCGATGATCTAAAAATATGTCAAATAATGCAAAAAAGACGTCGGTCAATAATTTTCGGTAAAATGAAATTTAAACAAAAAAATATCGGAAAAGTGATCGGGTCCCCACATAATAATGTGACAGATAATAATCCGGGTGCAGGTTGCTAATTATTTTGTAATAAATATTGAATCTCTAAGGAATTTAATCAATGTATATTGTATTTTTAGTTTAACACTGGTATTTCCGTTTTCTGGAAATCTTGACATACTTTCTTGAACATTTTTTTTTGTTTCAGACCGCCGCTGGTCGGTATGGCCAACCAACGAACAATTTACTATTTGATGAGGACCCGGGCATAATGTCTGAAGTTGATACGGCTTCTACTGGATTTCGACGGGGAGGGAAACAGCGGTCCTCCCTCCCCGTCGTCCGAACCCCTAGCAAAACTCTAGAACGACCCTTGGGTACGTATCAATGGAATATTAATGTGTATCTAAATTAGGGCTGCCGTAAATACTGTAACGCTGACGGTAATATTTGGTATAGAAAATCATGGATAATAGTTGTCGAGCCAGCAAAGAACTCGATAAATAATTATTCAGTAGCGGGGCAAGACATTGTACATTGTTTCATGGTCGGTTTCTGAATTTTGTAGTCCTATTTGTTTGCAATTACAATTGAAAGTGTGCGCCGGTATGTACGGCAGCCCCAATCGAGATGGGTATCTCGAAGCTCCAAGCCGACCAACACTTAGGCAACTAGGTGGGAGCTCGCACGTTTACATTTTCTGCCCCGCGTTTGCCTTCGCTCAAAAAAATCTTTTGGCGCCCGAATGACATGTTTTACCCGACTACGGCGAAGCCAAAAGGAAGGGTTATGATTTTAGCAGTCTATGTATATATGTATGTTTGTGTTTAAGTATGTTCGATTTTGATGACTAAGGTGTCAACCGAGTCGTTATTATGGCCTACGTACTACGTTCCTCCTACCTACCTGCTAGCTAACGTCTACCACCCCCAAATAACTTGAGACAAGGGCAGAAAGATTATAATGATACCAAAATAAAAAATAACACCTTTTTTATCAAGCCTTTCGTTATGTAAGGTTTTACGGTACCTCGTAAAAAATATTTTGTAACGAAGAGTGATTCAAATCACTGAATGTCTCGTTTCCACACAATCATCATCATAATTATCATCATATCAGCCAATAAACGCCCACTGCTGGACATAGGCCTGCAACGCGACAGATCCTATGCTTCTGATATAAATATTTATGACACAACTTGCCCAAGTTTTGAAAGATTAAACAAATTAAATCACCGGTTTGTTTGTTTATACTCACAGGTAGGTAAAATGTTTATTGTGGTTCATTTGTTACCTTTCCGATGTTCATAGCACAAGAGCATACTATCAGTGATTAATTTCATGTAAGTAGTTTAGAAGTTTAACTGTTGCTGTACAGGATAGTTTGCTTCGTGGAAAACCTTTGGCAGCCAAAGCCAAAGCATACTACGAAGAAAAATTAATTAAATTTGTATTGACTCAGAATGCGTTCACAACATGAAGTTACTACGGAACATGTACGTAATGTTTTCTATTTAACCCAAAGGTTGACTGGTAGAGAATGCCTTGTGGCATTAAGTCCACCTATGTACCACTATATGTACATCAAGTTTAAATAAATAAATAATAATGTAAACTCCGTAACAATCTGCGAGTAGACGTTCGCTAAGAACGGATTTTGCGACAGGGCCGAATTAAGGAGGTCTAAGAGCTGTCGCAAAAAGTAATTTAATGTTGGATACAGAACGGTATTAGAATAAATAGAGTATATAGGGTCTAACTATTCTGTTACGTATGTAGGTATACAGCGCGCGAGCTATGCAAGCGAGCGGGCTGCGACACCCCGCCCCGCGCCCCGGGGATTATTACTTTGTACGCTAGCAAATAAACAGTATGCAACGAGCCAGCGAGTTTGATTGACGATATCGTTTGATATTCATACACGAAATATTTTCAGGGCATCACCTAACGGCTATAACAAAGCCATTTCAAGGGTTTTTTTTTATCTGAGTTTTTTTTTTAATAAAAAATAAATAAGTTAAAATTACTTGACCCACAAAATAAATACCGGCTCCTTATTTTTAAGCATCCATTACGGTAGTTTACTACGTCGTATTTACCTACTGTCATTGTTAGAATATGGGAGTAAAGGTTTTATGCAAAAAGTCTCAAAAAAATTTAGAGTTATAATAATTTTGTAAAAAAAATTACACAGATAATTTTTTTTTCCGTTGCTATCGCGACTTTACTACTTATAGAAGTTACTCTTAAAATATTTCGTGTATGAAAAGATAGACCTTATATAATAGGTTCACTTTGAAAAAAAGTTGTATAGCGTTTATATAAGAATACACCGATTTTTAAAGCCATATCGTCGCCTCAACGCCATTTAATTTTGTTTCGGACCTCTGCCGCCCAGAATTACAGCCCAAAAGGACGCCTTTGGAGTCATCAGTACATTATCAGCTTTTGATCTGGCATTCAGTTCTCACACATAACATAATCACACCTTAAAGCCCCGGGGTGGGCAGACGTGTACCTATCGTACTCACATATTTCGCCAGTTATATTGAAGTCCTATGTAATAGGGGGTGAACCTATTGCCATCAACCGGAATTTCTCAGTAGCAGCCACGGAATCTGGATTTGTGATCCAGATTCCGTGGCTGCTACTGAGAAATTCCTGATGGGATAACACAATAACACTATTATTTATAGAATTTTTTTATTGCATTTACGTTGCATTACATTAAACAATGTTACATACATTGTTTAATGTTAAGTGACAGAGCGGAGTCACCAAAAGGGGCCAAATATTACCCAAACTCACGAGGGAGAGAGGGGGGTCTCGACAAATATCACTGGGTTTAATTAAGAAAACATGTTTCCCTACAAATATTTTTTTTTTAGTGAATTCAACGCAATCAAGCACAGATTACCGTATTTATACTAAACTTTGCATTTTGATAAATCTCACAATCTCTCTGAGATTAGGTGGGGGATGAGGGAGTCAAGCCAAATCTCACGACATCCCATTAAGGGGGGAGCGGGGTCGAAAAATCGCCTCACGTAATGAATGGACGCCTCCTAACACAAGCCTCTCCTTGCTTTAAAGGTGATCTCCAAATCATGTGTGTGACAAGTTTATGTAATTGAAATAAACATATTTTTTTAACACTTTGCCCGACCCGGGAATCGATCCCCACGTTTAGTAGTCGCGCTTGCGACCACTCGACCAAGGAGGCATGCACACCAAAATTTCCACGCGAACGAAGTCGCAGGCAACATCTAGTATTCAATAAAGGTAACGTAAACATTAAAATAAAATTGTTTCAAAGTGCACCCGTGAAGTTCTACTACGGCCGTCCATGCCTGTTTGTTACTCTTCCATGCACTTACGATAATGAAACGTTGAAAGTTTTTAAAGTGCCTGATAATATAATTTAAAAAAAAATTCAATGTTTATTTTTTATTTATTTTAAAAACTACCAAGTGTAATTTGTTTTTATTGAACGCTCAGTAAAAGCAGCTCTTTAAATTAGAAGGTACAGTCAGCCGCAGGTCACGCCTCTAATGACGCCTGCCCTTGTAAATACAATGTTAATTTGGGAAGATGGTGTTACTGTAGATAATTCAGTCTTTCGGCCGTCATCTGTAGAAGCTGCGTCAGATTAAACGACAGGCATAGTAGTAATCATGGGAATGGAAACAATTATTTTATTATTTTATTTAGTACAAAATAATTAGCAAAACTTGTGTTCCATTAATTTTGTTCTTGTTGGCATTGTTGTGTCTATTGTTCAATCTAACATACATGTATTATTAGGTTAAGTATGTAAGTAATTACATAGTATAGAACTATAATCATAAGATGCGTCTTCGATTGTGAGCATTCGTTCCGGAAAGTGAAAGGTAGGAACAATAATAATATCGGCTTTTCTGTTGGGCAGTCGAACTTCCTAACCGGTAAAGAATTTTGTGTGTTATTTTTGATTGCTTTCCTGTTCTTTAGCCTAACTTTTAAATAGCATACCTACACAGGTCTTCAGACAATTTAATAACAGCAAAGGAAACCACTTTACTAGCAAAATGAATTTAATATCACAAACCTTCTAGGAATAATATTCAACTCAAGTTTGCAGTAAGATACCTTACTACATCTTGGAAATTTGAGGTCAGATGGTCTCTTGGGTTCGTGTTATGCTACTGGTGTCTGGAAATTGTGATTTGAAATGGTCTCTCGTAAATTTAAAGCAATAAATGATCTTTTCCCGTTTGGTAGCGAGAGTATCTGGACTTGTGAAGTTGATTCAGTTTCTTACCTTTACATGTCAAGTATTAAACGCTAAATAGTTTTTATCTAATAACTTTGATTAGATTACCCTATTTCAGAAATTTTCTCTTGCTCTCGATAGCAAAATCCATTAAATCAAAGGTCACTGGAAACTAAAGGCAAGGCTAAAAGCTTTTCCTACTTACGACGTATCTACTTCACTCGGAAATATTTATTTTAATGTGGTATTCTAACGTTCCAACATTAAATAAAATTTCGACTAGACCTGCATCAGAAGTGATAAATAATTACTAACTTCATTAATAGTTAGCAATTTCTCTTTGTGAAAATTAACATCTCAGCAAGGCACATTCCAACATTATTAGTATCCGAATAGTGCTCGTATTTGGTATAAACCTCTTATTTACTGTCGCTAATACGAAAATAAGTTCCATTTGCATAGAAATAAGGTTCATATATATTCGTACGAAACGCTTAATTGACTCGGTAAAGTCAAGAATTTGGCCGTAATTGAACAAATCCGACTTTTAGGTTGTAGTTGGTACCTAGTACCTACAATCTTTTGTCATACGTTTAAATATATTTTTGCTGGATGTATCCAAACTTATCCTCTTCTGTGTGATCTGACCGCACGCTTGACATTCGAAATCTTTCATCAATGTTCCTCATCTAAAGTAGCTACGGTCCGGGTGGCGTCGTAAGTAATTAGACTTTGGGCCCGTATGAACCGAATCCCTTCAGACGCATTGTGTAATGTAGCTAGAACTGACGATATTAAAATAAAAATAAAAATAAAATAAAATCTTTATTAACAGCTCTGGCCCTTGTACTAGGATTCCCTGTATCACAAGAGCCAAAATAATAAATAAAGATATTGGTTAACTATTCCTGCTTGCAGTGCCAATAACGGTCACTTTATTGCATTGTTGGTCTCAACGTTATTGCATTGTTCGAGTTACAACTCTCTGCTCTAAAGCGCACGTTGAACATTCAACGAGAGCAGATTCAGGCACTCATTTCGGATTCGCCGAATTTTATTGAAAACGTTAATTTAATTTTCTATTTACCAGCTCTAGCAGAATTCTGAATACATGATCTCCATATCTCTAGTCTAATTCACAGAGTACTAAGTCGTAAAACTTTTAATGCACTGGTGATTAAAAGACAAGTTATAGTTGACGGTCTCGGTTCCATGGTTCCACCGTTTGAGAGCGTTAAATGTTTTGTTTCTAATTAGTGTAAGGATTAGTGCACACAGCGGGCACTGTTGTTTTGCTGTGCGATATTGATTTGAAGACAGAACCTAGGGTAAATCACACCGTTGTTTTATGTTGTTATTACGCGTTGTTGTTATTTTCGCACCAGTAGATTAATTTAAAAAACTTAATAGTTTTAAACTTCCAGTATTGGTTAAGGTGTGTTAATAAAGTCAAAGGATTCTTTGTTATAAAGTGCCTTTTTTTGGCTTGTTTTAATTAGATACTGTTAACATACCTCCTACAAAAATTGTGTAAAGAGGTTTAGATTTAAGAATGTGTTAAACGCGCATTTATGTTTCCAGTTTGTTGATAGAGTGGCATCAGACACGATCGGAACATATTACACCGTATCATTAGCCGAGTTCTAACTTTGTTCCAAGCTTTAACGTTCGAGCTAGTTTTCGTATTTCGAACACTATTCCGGCTGAGGTAAAGTCTTCAATACAACATTGACAAGTAAGACTCAGTTTTACAAACAGCAATAATAAAAAGTTGTGTCGGAATACAGTTAGATGTTAAAGATGTATCGATGGTATTAAATCGGTTTCAAGAAAAACTTTGTTTTGTAATATTTCGGAAGTGTCGTGTCATATTATGCTGAGACCCTTATTACATTTATATGTATGTTTATGTATTTACTTTCCTTTTACTAATTATCTGTTTTCTGTTAACTACAGCCCAGGACTCCACGACATCCGGACTCACTGACGTATTAGCGACGGACGATACGTTGGATGACGTATCGACTGCGGCCGAATTGTCAGAGGGTACTCCCTCAATTTACGATAGTCACCCCGCACGCGAAGCCAAGCTTTTACGAAGCTCGGCTTTGCGTACGCACAGCTTATAAAGTTTAATAAAAAAATATATCTCGTTTCCACCACCTTCACTCTATCGTGTAGACTTGCATGTTTTTGACTCAGAAGTTCGAACATGTTTGCTTAGGTAGTCTTTGTATTACTTTTTGTGTATTTTCTAGTTCCCCAGTGAGTCTTCTCCTTCGTTCTTAGATTGATCTAAGACAGTCTCGATTGACGGCTTCGTAAAGGGTCCGTTTACACCCGTTTTGTAATAGTATTATATTCAAACATATTTGGTGTCTTTCGCATCTTGTAAGTAGTGTAATTTAAAAAATCAATAAAGTCGGAACATGCGTTCCACAAAATTCGCGTTTTAATGTGAATCTAGATCATAGGGACCCATTTTTGCCTGGAAATTCGTTTTGGCGTTATAATGTTCACATATGGGCAAGAACGTATTACAATTTTGTTAAGTTTCAAATGAACAGAACTTCTTTTGTGGATAGTGTTGATACATTACAACGCTGAAATATTTCAGATCGAATTATGAGGACACACTTTCACTTACCAAAAAACATACTCGTATAAACAAAACCCTGGATATTCGCTGTTTTAACATTTGACAAAACGTGGCTATTCAATATTAACGCCACAAAATGTTTTAATCATGTGTCAACATGAATTAAATATTTTCAATAACATTCATATAGGAGCTTTCTGATTTAAATAAAGGTAATAACTGCTGAGTGCATTCATACACCTACTTAATATCTAATACAACACGCAATGAAGTCATAATGAAAAATGATAGTGTACAGTCTTGTTAACACCATCAGTAGTTATGACGTGTAACATAATCAAAATAACCTGACTGAATCTACTGAATTACTAACACACAAGACTTTTTGGGATTCAAGAACATGTTTCTCTGGATGAAAGTAGCATTAACATCAAGGACCCGGCGATCTTAACAGCCACGCTCTGACGTCATCATTATCTGCTGGATTATTGTAGGTATGTTAATTATAATGGTAAGTAAGTATGTACTGTTGAACAAATCAATAAAGCGGCATTATTCCTGAAAACCATTAACAATATACCTATGAAAAATAATTTGCATACAACCCCATGCCTTATTAATGATACTCAAGAAGAGAAAAACTTAGGCGGCTTCGAAACCGTCTTTACATTCTCATTTTAGTAAATGCCTTGAGCTAGATATTGTGCCATAACTTAGTGTGCAACTATTTTAAGGCATTGTGACGAAAGCACACAAGATCACTTGCTATAAATATACCTGCCTAGGAAATGGTCTAGTAGGTTAATGGCAATAGGGTCGGTACCTATTACTCTGGTACATGTCGGTTTACAATACAAATATGGCTTCATGATATAACATAACATACAATAACATCACGCCTGTAATCCCCAAAGGGTTAGGTAGAGGTGTACCTACCTAATAGTACACACACATTTCGGTTCACACTGTTCAGTTTTGTTTAAGTCCCATGTAATATGGGGCGAGCCTATTGCCGTCAACTGCGCGCAAATCCAGACTCCGTGGCTGACAGAGGAATTCCTGATAGAAAAACCCAATAACACTGCCCGACCCGGGAATCGAACCCAGGACGTCATTCTCAGCGGTAGTGCTTGCGGCCACTAGATCAACAAGGCGGGTTTCTTGTTATATTATGCAATAACTATGCGAATAGAATAAAATTGTACGTACATAACGAAAGCTCGCTATAACGCCTCACGAGCCCTGTAGGAGTGTGTGGGCCGTGAATGTCACAAGACTGAATTATCGGCTGGACATTCTGGTTTCCTCATGTCTTCCTTAACTGTTTTAAGAGCAGTGCTGATGATAACTATGACAAAAGTCACGTGTAAGATTTAGAAGAGGTTTCACCTCTTTCCTGGGCTGTGTATCTTATAGCTGGCTTTCAGGCAGGTGCCCATAGTTTGTTGTTCTACTTTCACAAAATCATAATCATTTGCCCAGCATTTCTCTAGTGGCTTGTGATCCGTAAAAACGGATTTTTGTTTACCTATGAGCAAATATTTTACCACTTCTTTTATTGCTAAACACTCTAAACAAAGTGCTTTTTTCTTTGCTTGTCAGTCATTTAATTTTCTCGAAAAATATGCTCAAGGTTTTTCTGCACCACTCTATTGTGGTTGTTTTAAGACCGCACCGATGCCCTGTATGATAGCATCTGTATAAATATATATTGGCAACACTGGTTCAAAAATTGCTAAAATAGGTTAAGTACAAAGTAAGTGTTTTGTTTCGAATGATTCTTGACATTTTTCTGACTAACTTTAACTTTTGTGCTTTTCTTAACAAATTATGTAATGGATCTAAAGTTATTGTTTATATTGCGTACATAATTACTTAAAAAAATAATTTACCTAGAAATTGCCATCTATTTTTTGTGTCTTTTGTACTGAAAAATCTTTTAGGCGAAATAGATCATAGCGTAAAGCACAGAATTAACACGGGATGGATGAAATGGCGGCAGGTCACGGGAACAATCTGCGACTCCCGCATTCCCCTTAAACCTAAGGGGAAGATTTACAAAACAATGGTTAGACCTGAAAGGGATGAACGAAAGGCATTTGCATGTGGCGGAGATGAGAATGCTAAGGGGGATGTGTGGTGTTACGCGAATGGATAAAATAAGAAATGAGTATATAATGTCGTGAGGGAAGTTTTGAGTATGAATGTGGATGGGTATATGAGTAGAGGAAGACCAAAGAAACGATGGATGGACTGTGTAAAGAATGATATGGCAAGAAAGGAGGTGTCTGATGAGATGACGAGTAATTGAGAAGTATGGAACCCACTAGGCGAGTAGAGAAAATAAATGCGATAAATAGACGGTTTGTTTACCCTCGATTAGCGAAGTACTACTGATCAATAATAGTAAAAATACAGCTTTTGAAATTTGAGCATTTGTTGTTTTGAAAAGTACCTACAGGGTGACAGAAATGAAGTTGTGCACCAACGTTTAAACACAAAGAGGAATATAAATGATTGATTGTTGAGCTAAGTAGTAGTTCCAGTTCATTTATGCTTTCCTGGTAATTTTAATAAATAAACAATTACGATAGTTGAATTTTAAAACATCTATCGATATCATATATTACGAATCCTTCATGCTCTTCCCTATTTTTCATCGTTAGTGCGCTTCGAGAAATACCCTACAGCAATAGCTTGAAAAAGATACCAAGAAAAGATCCATTTTATAATATATTGTGAGTAGGTACTTAATTTGATTCACCACCTACACTGAATAAAGGAGAATGGGCAAAATTTCCCTAGCGTCCAATAGCGCTAAGATATAGCAATGGATAAATCTCTTTAAGAAGAACATTTTTATTATGGCGACTTTTCTTCATCCAGGAGCTACAGAGCTCTAAATATGAGAAATTAAGTTAAATTAAATACTGTTATTTCTTCAATTTTTAAACTTTCATTGATACTGTACGTTTCAAACATCATATTATAAGCCTTTTAAACTTCCTTTTCAAAACATTGACATCTTAATTGCCTTTTTAGGAACAAATCCTTACAGTAACAGTAGGTTAAACAGATCGTTAATTCTATAACTACATAACGCCCCATAGCGTTAAGAATGCAGTAATGGGTTGATCTCTTCGAGAAGAATATTTCATGCTTTAACAAATTTTCTCGATTCAGAGTCAGAGAGGAGCTACATGTCGGTGCCTAATCAACTACCTAGTTTAAACCGAACAGACTACGAATTAGCAAAAGTTGTTTTGTATCAAATGTTCTCATTAAAAGCTCTTTCGAATGGTGTATTTCTTATTTCTATTGGTTATCCAAAAAATCTTAACTCTGTCCCCAATTAGACACACATTTAGGACAATAATTCCGAACAGACTACGAATTAGCAAAAGTATTGTTAGTAGCAAAGGTTCTCATTAAAAAGCTCTTTTCAATTATGTATATCTTATGGCTATTGGACTTTGGGGCAAATGCCCATACTTCGAGGCTCATTCTCCTTTATTTGATAGATAAAATTAATATCATGTAAAAGGTATTTATGGGTTTCGTAGTAGTTTAATTTCAATCTATGAGTAGGTAGCGGCTTCTCTCTCATCATCGTGGAAATGGCCCCGGAGCTACTAATAGTCGCATAGAATAAAAACCGGCCATGTGCGAGTCAGACTCGCTTATGTAGGGTGCCGTAATATCATAATAGGGGAGCCCCCTTTAATTTTTAATTTATTATTTGTTGTTATAGCGACTACAGAAATATATCTGTGAAACTGCGATAAACCGAGGTAACGAATCAGGCCCCGTATTCGCATATGCATCGATTCGGACAGTCGGATGTACATCTCGTTCGCTTTGGTAATGCCAAATAATTATAGACATACGAAGCGTTTATGAATACGTCGTTATCCAACTGACGAACTATACAAAGAAGTAGGAGTCTTGCGTGTCCGACTGCCATATATCTTGAAGTCCCTTCTTAAACTTATTGCTGCGTCGTCGGGAAGACAATTCATATACATACAAAGAGGCAGGATAGGAGCTGATAGACTTCCAATCCCAAGAGTTAGAACGGTTTTTGCTACACGGTTTTCACTCTTTCTCCCTATTCGAGTCTTTAACAAAGTCAATAAAACCACACTAAAGATCCCTGGAAATATACTCGAAGCCAAGATTGCTATAAAGAAATGGCTTTAGGACCTAACCTATGATGAAACAAAAGATCTTTTGTGCCCCTTGAAGTAACTAGCACTCAAACGTCACTCTCACAGTCAAGACGACACTCAAATGGACCCTGCCCGTTTTAAACTTTCTAACACACACACACACACTGCACCCTTCTAATCAATAATGCCCTCACGTTTACTGATTTTATTAATTACGCATGTTTATTTTTACTATAATTTACCTAATTTTGTTTTTCTTTTTTTGTATTCGTTTTATTGATTGTTATTATTATTTTTGATTTCTGAATGTTTTAATTACTATTTTCATAATTCATTATTATTTGTGTTTTGCTGTGCTATCACTGTTTTCACTTGTATGTATCCTAACTTCTGTGTGTCAATATTTTTTTTTATTATACGCAATAATAAAAGTATTCATGTTTTATTGAAGAGAAAATAAAAACAAATAAAAAAAAGATTTAAAAATAAAATAATACAAAACTTATTTATTCACTAATACAATACATTAATTATAATAAAATTTTCTTGCAAAATACAAAAACCAACTTGGCCCTATCATTTGAACGCACATATCTTTTGGAGGGGTAACCAAAGTAGTGAGGCTGTGTGTACATATTCTTCCTTGGTGGAAAAGATTTTTTGCAAAAAAATTAGGAAACTTATTCATGCAAAATAAAATTGAAGTTATTTATAAATAAACTATAAAATTGGTAAATTATTGTTGGAGTTTTCATACGCAGGAAATAATTACTTACGCCTAATGTTGCGTTAAAATTAGTGTTGAAATATGAATCCTAAGATACAAAATATTTTTTTTACTGTTTTGTATTGTGTGTTTATTTTTCTACCAAAAATACAAAATATTGACGAGACAAATCGATACCGTGCTTAGTTATTGGTGTTTAACATCAAATAGAGAAGTTATCAGCTATCTCCGTTGGTGTAGGAGAATGACTTGCATAGCTTTAAATAATTAGCTTACGTATTTTCTACGTCTGTCGTACGCACGACGACCAATCAAGCTATGCTCTCATTGTACGGGAAACTCTTATTCTCTCTCTTATTCTCTTATTCTGGATCTTTATAGCTTGATGTGTCGCCGTGAGTACGAGGTTGAAGCGGACTCGCGAGGCGGCAATCTCAATAATTTTTCATTTCCCTTGCAAGCGAAATCGATTCATGTCTCGATAACACTTGACTTTCAACAGTTATGCGATGCCAATAATAATTAAACAGAGACATTTTTATTGTGTGTTGCAATATGTGCGTTGACGGGGCGAAAAATCGATCTAGCTAGGTCTCATATCCAGGTAAATTCAATTTTTCTATTTGCACCCGAGCAGAGCTCTGTTATCCAGGTACTATAAACGTCTTTTCCAAAACATTGATCTTAAATGCGGTTTTAGGAACATATCATAACAGTAAAAGTAGGTTGGTCATATCGTTAATTCTGCCCCAGCGCCCAATAGCGTTATTAATGGATTGATCTCTTCAAGAAGAATATTTCTTGCTTTGACAGCTTTTCTCGATTCAGAGGCGTTCGGTGCCCAATCAGCTACCTAGTTATGTCAATAAAACCAAACAGACTACGAATTACCGAAAGTTGTATTAGTAGCAAATGTTCTCATTGAAAAGCTCTCTCCAATTGTGTATACGAGTATCTTGTTGCTATTGGTTACCCAAAAATCTTAACTTCGGTACTCAAATAGTGACCTATTTAGGCCAATAACTCCGAACGGAATACGGATAGGTGAAAGTCGTGTAAGTGGCAAAGGTTCTCCTTGAAAAGCTATATCTTATGATGTATACTTATGGGTATTGGACCTTGAGGCAGCTGCCTATACTTCAAGGCCCATTCAAATATAGTAAAATACCCTATACTCAATACAATGCATATAATTCTTTACATCATAGAAATATATTATGACTGGGTCGGACTGGGCGGGAAGGGCCCGGGTGGCTTCCCCAAGCCCGGTACCCGAGACTGGATAATGGTATTTGTAATAAAATCGGATAAAAATGAAATATACAAATTAATAAATTATAAACGATATATATTATTAGGTACCTAAGTGCAGTTCCAATTATATTCCAATAATATAACAAATTATGAAGCTAGCAAATCAACATTTTTTAAAAAGTGAATATTCAACAAAATTTGTTTTTAATATCTCTGTAACAATGCAAAAAGTATTATAGAATAGGAACTAAAATAATTATGCTCTCCACTCCAGACAAGTTAACTTTACTTTAGTTCTTTTATTGAGAAATAGATGTTATTTAATCGACTTAAGGACACAATGTCAAGAACAAAGCCTCCAAGAGCGAGCGAAGCGAGATCGAAAATTTTACCACCCCACCTTTGACAGGATAGAATTGTTTGAACCCATCATACAAGAATTACTTGGTCGACTTACAGACAAAGCCAAGATGCAAAAGGAAACAAGCTAAAGAGCGAGCGTAGCGAGCTCGAAATTTTTGACACCGTGCCTTGGACAGGTTAGAGTAAAATTGTTTCTTAATTAACCTATCGGAGTTACTTGGGATACTTATAGACAAAATGAAGATTCAAGATAAAGTAGGCTGCAAGAACGAGCGAATCTTGACCGAAAATAATTACATCTTTCCTAGAATAAATTCAGATATGTAAGAGATCAAAATGTCTACAAGCTCTATTTTTGGCAACTTTGTGTATGTATGCCATAATTGCCTACTAAGGCTAGGGCTCCTAATTTATTAAGCCTCTGTCTATACCGGTCGATCAGGTGAAAATCCAATAGTGCCAATCTACAGGCAGAAAAAAGGAGCCTAAAAGTTTTTCGCAGGGTACAAAGAAAGAACTGCGCATTGGTTTTAAGAAAATTTGTAAGTTTATAGCGGTAGTACGAGTACTCAGAGGCTCATTTTTAGCCTTTAAAATATTTTAGTTTGAGAGTGATTCTACTACACGCTACAATTAACTACGTACTTACTAATTCTGTGGTATCATGCAGAATACGTTTTAAAAGCTTTTAAAAATCGTGAGCCGCTCGAAACCCCGCAAGCCATGCCCCTGGGGGCCCGAGCAAGCTGGGGCGCGGCTGGCAATCGCCACCCTGACTACATGGCCAGTCCGACCCTGAACATTCACCTGATTACCACATTTTCATCCAGCTGTCAAGGATTTCTTTCCTTTATTTTATTGACTTGTTTGGACAGGCATAGTATATTTCCGAAACCAATGATTTTGGTATCAATAAAAAGTTATATTACAGACTTATTCCTTAGTCTAGGAATAATCGGCTTAGAACATAACGATGTAATCGGCTTTAAATTTTTAATTATACGATTTCGTGATTTTTCATTCATACACAATAATATTAATGATTAAATCGGTTTTCTGCCTATATTTTTTGTTTTCATCTATTTACAATAGTTAGCTAGATATAAGCGACTCTTTATCCTGGAAGCGTCCGTAGTATTAATCGCTCATGCTGACCTCTGTTGACCTTGAACCCTGAATTGTCAAGTGGAGTGTTTTATTTCGATCAGAGGTTAATAGGTTATTGAAAAAAAATCTGCAGCAGCAAAACACAACTGATTTGTGAAAAATTGGGCTTGTAGAATGTAAAAAGAATTTTTAACGAAACAAGTTTGTTTGGTGCTACGGAACCTTTGGTGCGCGATGCCGAGTCGCGTTTGGCCGATTTTTTATTTAATAACCTAATACTGTGTCATGATATTACACGTTCACTTTATTACACCATATTTGATAAGAATAGAATAGAATATTCTTATGCAATATTTTTAAAATTTCATTGTGTGTGGTTTACGTACATAAAGAATATTATGTACGTAAACCATACTGACGACACAATGGGCGGACTTATCGCTACAAGCGTTCTGTTCAAGTAAACCTTTGGATCGATTACATGAAGAGGGAGAGACATTAGTGCAGTATACTTTCTCTCTTTCTCTTCTCGGTAGTCTGTGACAGTATAGATAGATATAGTTGCGACAATAATCTCTCATAAAATTTGTAAAGTATGGGTGGGAAATACAATGATTACATTAATTTGTATTCACGGAGGAAAATCTAGTTCTCAGATAAACTGTAACTACCAAAACATTATTTAATAATAGAAGATGGAGATTATTATTTTTTATTTTTAAGATTTACACGAAACGGATGCTCACAACCTTATGTCATATAATACTTGTTGAATGAATGTCTCGTCATTATCTTAGGTCCAGTTGAAAACCGGCGTCGGGAACTAGTTGTAGTTTGCTGAACTGTGTTTATTTGGCGCAGCCGTGAGAATACACACTAATTATTATCTTTTTTTGTTGTTTCGATTTTTTTTTTTTTTAAATGTCATATGTTGTATGTGTGTTGTCTTTCTCTATGAATGAGTCTGTCAAGCAACGCTTTAACCAAACATTTTGTTTCAGGGTTGGTATTCCTTCAATACCGGAATGAAACCAAACGGGCGTTACTGCCGAACGAGATAACTTCTATAGATACTGTGAAAGCACTATTTGTAAGAAGTTTTCCCAAACAACTGACCATGCAGTACATGGACAGCCCGCTGGTCAAGATCTACATTCACGACTCTTCGAAAGATATGTTCTACGAACTTGAAGATGACAGGTTAGTGTGCCTGCACTGAAGTTTAATTAAATAACAAGTTGCGTGTTGCGTGTTCACCGAAATGTTCGCGCACGTTTGAATTATTATCATTATTGCATCATCCGACACCACCATGGGAGCAGTCCTGCAGCAGTTAAGGGATTAGGAATGACAACCTCTAGATTTCTTTTCACGTAAGTTAAGCTCAAGCCAGCGAAAGTACTCCTTATGACAGTGAACTGCTCGCGATATATGAAGCCATTAAATATTTCAGACATGGTTGAGGCCAGGTTTGAGAACTGTACAGATCACAGGCCATCTGTGACGCGTTTCATACACGTAAGGAGAATTGCTAACCAAGACAGTTCAAACACTACACTTTATCTCGCAATGTTCTACGGATATCCGGCACATCTCCGGCAAGGACACGCTCAGGCCGTACAGTGCGTTTTCCTGACTACTATTGCCCTTGACGGTCTCAAGAGGGGGGTGCTGTAGCGTCACTTATAAAATCTTAACCTTACCTGTACTTCTTATCGAATAGCTATGGTTTGAAAAAAATATGACAAGTAAGAAAAAGTAAAGATACAACGTTACACGCTAAGAAATATATGCTTTACATCGTAAAGCTAATAAACTTCAAAAGTTCTGGAAGGCTATAAAAAACATTTATGGTATGGCCTTAAAAAAATTCTAATATTTTTGAATTTATTAAAGAGCAATTATGTTTATAAATAATAATAACTATTTCTATGTATAAAAAATTTAAATATTCTTAAAATATTTAGGCTTTAAAGACATAGTTACACCTCTTTGCTGAGATTTAAAAAAACAATCAACGCCGCCTATAGGAATTGAACCACGTTGGACTTTGTTTAAAGCTATCTGTGAAAATAAAACACTAGTAGAAATAAATGAAAAAAAAAACACAAGTGTGAAATACACTACATTCTGATCCTGATTTCCTAATAGTAGTGCGTTAAGAGCAAGTCATCTTTGTCGAACAGCCGCTCAACTTAGCTTGAATTAGGTCAGGCGGAAATTGCTTTTAGCCAATGTTTGTTGTAGGAACAACATGCGGCATCAATTTCGTCGAACCGAATAAGGTGCAAGTGCATAGGCTAAATAATAACAGCCACTCGGATCTATCTTCAGGCTAAGCCGCGCTAGCCTATATTGCAATCGCGAATTGGCCAAAGTAAATTCTTAGCCCAATACACAACTAAATTGGCGATTGATTTTCCACGACTAGACTTGTTTATATCCTTTTGTACTTTTTCATATTTTTTTCATTATAACTGCTATTTTTAGTTACAAATTAAAAGTATTTAATCTGTGGCGAAGATATCTGGACTTTTAATTCGCTGTAAAAAGGGTGGGTGACCACCCATTACATACAGAGTTTCCTCCGTGCCTTTTTTAAACCTTCTGTCTGCGAAATTAATACCACCTTGCTTTAAGAACCGCATTTGCAAGGAAACTGTTGTTGTTTTAAGGAGTTAGTACTGGGTAAAATTAAACCCCTTAGTAAGACTGGTTGTCAGACTTTCGGGCCACTGACTACTGTCAAATGTCTATAAATAACGTGCTATCAAAATCAAAATCAAAGCATTTATTTCAAGTAGGCCAGTTACAGGCACTTTTGAATTGTCGAAACAAAGACAACAATGAAATGTAGCTACAGTCCCAGTCACAAGGCATAAAAACTGTGAAAGTACAGTAGTTGCCCATTCCCTATCCATATAACGTGAAAGCAATATGCAATATCCGTATCCGTGCCGTATGCATATATCTCATAATGTTTCGTTTACAATAAATTGAACTGTCATAAATTTCTTTTGCCATGCATTGTGTATTTGAAAAGATAACAACGTTGTTGTTTAAAAGTGGTCCCACTCATAATAATATACAGCTAAAGAGTTTCGATTGGCATTTCCAAATACTGTTTTCACTTTGTATTCAACATGGTTTTCTGCTTAGCGCAATTCAGTCATGCGGGAAGAGCAATCTGAGTACCACGAAACCTTGGATTATATACGAGTAACTCCTAGATTTCTCTTTCGATTTCTGTAAATATTTTAATCTGATTCATACTCTTTTTAACTCGACTTCAACAGTCATGTCTTTTTCGATGTCTCCTTCTTGCTGGATGTTCATAAATTGATCAACTGAAGATGACAGCTGACATGATCTCTTCATCGATATCACATGAGTCATCGTCTATTGAATTCAATAGAACATTCGAGCAAGACTGGCCCTGGCAATTAGTGCACGCTGGTGAACACAACAACCCTACTCTTCTGCAGTGAGGCTTTAGCACTACAACCTTTTTTGCAATTACAAAAAATAATCAAAAATCAAAATCAAAAATCCGATGAGTTTATATCTACCAATCCATATGAATCCGCGCAACCAGAACGGGTTCACTGGAACTTTGAAGAGATCTAGATTATAATGTTCGCGAAAAAGAAAAGCCGGCAGTGAGTACCACAGAATGCAGTTCTCGCAAAAAACGTGTAAGCATAGCGCTTTGTTCGGGTTAGTGGAACTTCAGCCATGTAACCGCGATTTTAGTCTCTATTGTCAAATAGAGACTTGCTGGCTGAGCTTGATGGCTTCAGTCTTCAGAATTTTTGAAACTACGAATTTTAGGCGCAATAGTGATGGCGTAGTCCTGTACGGTTGTCAGTTGCCATAATGACGAACCATGGACATGACTGTCTTAAATCATTCTTTTAAACTTTATGATACGTTTCATCGGTATTTTAAACTTAGAAGCTCAGTAAGAATCCATTGAAATTAACAGAGTTGGTCCCCGAGAGCACAGCGTAAACATTGTTATTATTCGGTCCAACTGCTCTTCCTTTGTTCTATGATCCGTTTCAATTATTGTCACGTAAATGCGTGCGGTTTAGGGGCGATGAGGGGGGTTCGGGGAATAATCTGGTTTGTCTACTGAGAACCATGCGCACAGGACAGCTTGTTGAATTCAATTTATCCACGTGTCAAAGTGAAGCTACAGCCAGCATATCAAGGCACAATCATAATCATAATCTTTATTTTGCCAAAAGAATAACAACCTTACAAAAAAAAAAAAATACACGAGTACTTATTTTCTATGAAGTTAAAGGATAAGATACCCAATTATATAGTAACTCAGTACACACTAATAAATTCTGGTTGTTCGAAACCGATTCACGCTGACCCCCGTACTAGATATAAACTGTATCGGTGGGACCGGTTTCCTCGTTCTCAGTTAACAATATTATAATAAGCCGTTTTGAGAGAAAACAATTAGATACGAGTATCTCACTTTAAATAATACAAAGCAAATCTGCGGGTAAAATGTATCAAACATTCAAATTGTTGTACACTTAGTTTTTTTTTTAATTTAAATTATACGTAAATTGACATAGTATATGCAAAATAAATGTATTTTTAGATGTTAAGTTTGTTTACAAATGTTTGCATTTTTTTCTTGTTACTTTATATAAGACAAAAAAAAACACTGATTTAAAATAAATATAAACAACAATTATAATATTAAATAAAATCAAAAATATAACTTTTTCTTTTTACAAATTCGCATGCCATACATGCCATACTTTGTGTTTTCTTGTACAAAATACGTGTGTGTGATTTTGTTTGTGTGTGTGAGTGTGTGTGTGCGCATGCGTGCGTGCGTGTGTGAGCGTACGTGTGTGTTACATTATATCATCTCAAAAAATTTTCTACTTCGTAGTAATCAAGTTTTTTAAGAAATTCATCAATAGACTTTTTACGTTCGCGACAGCTTAGATCTCTTATTTTTATTTTTTTGCTTATTTTATTAAAAATGCTGGGGCCAAGATAATTTGGAAACTTTTCAGCAAACTTTGTTTTATATTTGGAAGTATTATAAACTAAACCCTACCTTCGCCTAAAACCGGAGTCAGGTTTAATTTTGTGTTGCGCAATAATTAAAATCCTTATGCCTTGATATGCTGGCTGTAGCTTCTATGTGCATGATTGTGCAAATGAACATGTTAAGTAGGTCTGATATTATGCTTTATTTGAAATACTATGATACTAACTGAATATTCAATCCGCAAGTAAAGCAATCAACAGTCAATCGTACTACTCGGGAAATGTTAGGTAACTTTGAATAATGACTTAAGTGAATGATTGATATAGTTGTGACACGTCAACTTTGTCGTTCAAAAGAAGATTTGTCAAAAATTTAAATGAGTTCTCCATCGCTTCTTTGGCCTTCCTCTACCCATATATCCATCCATAGTCATACTCAAAACTTTCCTCACGTCATTTTCCTCATTCCTCCGCATCACATGCCCATACCACGACACTTGTAAATGCGGAACCATTTTTATTTTTCGAAACAACGTTACAGTTTTCAGTTACACTGCACTCAGAGAATAATTTATGAGGGAACATGTTTTTTTTTCAAAGGTTTACTTTATCGACGACAACAAAGTATGACTACAGCTTAATTCTTGTAATTGTAATTATTACCTCTGTGCCTAGGTATATTTTATGAATTTTCCTAGTTTTTTTATTGCCAAACACAGTTTTTCAATTTCAAGTAGATTATGGTTACGGTTGTTTCACAATCATCCAAATACGGGGTGGAAGGTACACCGACGCGAAAACGGTTACCACGTATTCAGGACATCATTCTGTACTCACCCACATAGAAATTGTTCATCGCTTATTAAAAAAAAAACAGCTTTTTCCTTCAAAAGTGCAATACCTACGCGGTCAAAATTTATGGAACAGCTGTTTTTTTTATAAATACGAGATGAAAAATTTCCATGTGGGACAACACTGATACAGGTCTATAGTTGTTAGTATCTTTACTGTCCCCAGGTTTCTAAAGAGGTATCTAGAAAGTAACGGGGTGAAAATGACGCGAGTGTTAATCGATAACTACTGGCCCAGTCCAAAAAAAATGGCAGCCCGTCGAAATATTCGCGCAGGTTAACATTGTTTTTTTTTTACTGAAATATGACAAAATATATGTGTGCGTTCAATACGCGTGACTAGTTAGAAGTTAAATTGGATACATAGATAAATGACGCCTGATTAAAAAAATGATATACGCGAAATATTCGCGAAAGCTAATGCCAATGCGAATATTATATACGGACAACAACGTAGAGCATTAAATCAGTTTATTTGAGTAGGGCATGATGACAAAGGCGTGCTTTCCGCGCACACGATTTGTTTTTGCAGTGTATTTTCTAGTTTTGCACTCCGGACATTAGCCGTTGGTTCGTTATTTAAAAGTAACACGGGTAGATGTTCAAGCTAGCCGAGGTCGATTTGTTGATGATCACCCCTAACATATCGAGACTTCTCTGTCCCTAAAAAATACGTTAAGTACGGTAGGCCCCGGTCATTTGTAGATCTTTGACAGCCGTTACGGGTAGCCTGACGCCCGAAAATCAGACACCCAGCCTTTTTACACCACTGGGTTGTGTAAATTACCCAACTGGTTTGTGATCACATACTACTGTGTCCCAGCAGTGGGAACACTATAGGCTGCTGCTCTATGCTATGCTATGCTATCCGTATCGATCAAACTAATAAACGATACGAACAGTAAAAAAGATCAACTCGTTTCATTTTCACGACTGACCCACCTTCACACTGAACATTTACACCAGTGTTAACGTGGAGAAATTTCTTTCCCAGTCTTCACACCAGAGTGAAGGCTGGGAACATTACGTTCCCTACCTTCACACCAGTGTTATGGAACGGAAATCACTTTCTCGACCTTCACATTAGTATTTATATAGTATAACACTAGTGTTACGGATGGTAACCCTGTCACATCAATTTGAAGGTCGGGTAATTGAGATACTGGGGGTTTGTAAAGAATCACTGGCCACTTGAAGTATTTATTATCAGTAAGATGAAGTTTCATATTATGCCAGCAGGCGACGTCTTTAATGCCTGTCTTTCTGATACAACCATCTTGTACCCGTGGTAAGGGGATACTAATAATCCTTAAATTACAATGGATTTTTCTCTCATTGAGAGAAATGGGGGAAAAGTACTTTTGTTCGAATGGAATTCCCAAATTAATAAAAGTGTCATCAAAAATTATGTTACTCTCCCAAAATTACTGTCGGCTTTACAAGAAGATACAACAATTAACAAAATAAAATTACAATTAGAACCAAATAAAAGAAAACAAATTGATATAGAAAAGGACCATTTAATGATTAGCACGCAACTGCAGTTGGTACGGGGAGGTATTGAGATTGGGCATTTTTTAGAAATTCATCGTTAATCGCCTTTTCCTCTTTTGCTTTTTCTCTTCTCCTCTTTTTCTCTTTTCCCGTCGCGAAACCCCGTCGTGTACGTGACCCTAGCGGGAAAGTGGCTCCTAGAGTAATATGAGTGGAACGTAAAATTTGTGTATAATCTGCTATGAATGTGAACCACATCAAAAAATGGTGCGCTTTGTCGCTTTGTCGGACCAATTTTTTATGTGGTTCACATTCACAGCAGATTATATACGAATTATACGCATATCACTCTAGGAGCCACTTTTCCGCTAGGGTAACGTACACCACCCCGTCCCATGCCCTCCCCGACCCTTGCTCGAGCCAGCCCGCGTGGCTGAGCTTGTAGTCCAAAATAAGTCCCTAAATAATGACACCACTCAGATCCAGCCTGTCCCTTTGCTGTCCTCCCCCAGCGACGCCCTAAGCCGAGGCTCTTTAAGAGTGTAGTCGCTTAATTTGTAAGTTTTTTTTTGCTCTGGCTGGAGGCCTTATACTCAAGGCACCCACAGGATAGTCCGGTTGAGCAGACCACAACCTCCTAGGTTGAACTGCGAGATGCCATTTCGAAATAAAAAAAATATATAATTGAAGAATGAATAATTTTGGCAGCTGTGTAAAAGCCGAAAATCCTGAACCGTATCAGCTTGCACGGGTGTCTGATAATGAAAGCGGGTGCATTTTTGAACCGCTCTCTCAGCTATTAAATTTACAAAGAGTGAATATATTACTCAGCAAGAACTTGTATATGCCTCTCAGCAGCCGTCTGTGCCATGACCATTTGACACAAAAGTGCTGGAATCAGTTGAAGGAAGGTCAGCTACACCAAGATTTGAACTTGTTTAAAGAGGTTGATTTTTATTAATTTCACTACATACAATATTTTAAATTACATAATTACATAAATGGCTTATTGACAATTGTTTTTATAGTGTAAAATAATTTCTTGAAAAAAAGGAACCGGTAGCGTAGCTGTATATAGATACAAACATCAAACAAAGTATTTTAAGTTGATATATTTTTTTAAAGTTTTCTTTAATTACAAGTCTATTTTAATAGAATAGATACGAAACCTGAATTGTAAATGTTATTCTTATTACCTATACATATTATAATATTAATTTACACTAATTGATGTTGTATTAAAATTTTACGATGTCCTATTATTTGTATGCCATTCTATGGCGAAACATGTAAGATGACAACCCTATTGATAAGACCTTAATGTACCATGTTTATATACAAATAAAATTATTCTATTCTATTCTATTTTACATCAAGTATCATTGAATAAGTATCCTTTCGACGTAAGTGATTTTAATTTTTATTACAGGTAGTTAATAATTTTCGTGTTTTTTTTTATTCCCTTTTTTCTTTTCATTCATACATTCCCAACGTTAACACAGGTGTGGAAAAAAAAGTCCCGTCTGACCCACCTTCACACTGAACTTTGAAAGTGTGACAGTATGAAGGCTGGGAAAGAAATTTCTCCACGTTAACACTGGTGTGAATGTTCAGTGTGAAGGTGGGTCACTCGTGTTCATTTTCATTTTTGTTTTTAAACTCGAACCCAAAGTAACTTTGAAAATGACATAACATCACTGGATGAAGAGACATAAACGCCATCTCTCGAATGTTCACAAACTAAAGTTCTACGTTAAAATTTAAAGCAGCGCCATCTGTTGATTCATTTTGTATACAGATATTCTTCACTTCGCCACTAGGTAGAGCGGCCGCTCTATCCCGAGTTGAATTATTATTGTTTGCATGTGAGAAAGCTATTTGTTAGTCAAAGGAAAAAACAAAACTACGAAACACTTTCAATTTGTGAAGCAAATATTAAAGTTATTCGTTTGTTGTTAGTTTTTTTGATACTATTTTCTAAAACAGGCTACCAAGTGCTAACAAATCTATGTAATAACTAGCTTTTGCCCGCGGCTTCGGTCTCGTTAATTTAGAATTTGACAACCTAGCGGTAAGAAAAATACCTATTCTCATTCCTACCAAATATACATTAAAAAAAAAACATAAAAATCGGTCGAGCCATTTCGGAGTGTGACCACAAACACCGTGACACAAGAATTTTATAAGTATATAGGATAAACACCGAGTCTGTAGTACTCATTATGTTCCTAACTTTTTAATTTAAAATGTTTTCTTATTATCTACCATCTATTGCTCAGATTCATTCAGCAGCTTAACCAGAACCTCAATAATTATTTTCGATGAAGAGTCAGTTTTTTTTCTGTTTTATTATTTATTTATTTAAAATTATGTAAATATCACCTTTACAGCTATAACGCCAATGCGATGTTACACCACCAAGATACGATAACTTACATAAGCTAACAAAAATACAATTAAAACACAATCAGAATACATTTAAAAAAGAAAAAAAAGGACCACCACTAAATATTTTCAATGCACTTCAGTGCTACTCCTGTGAACTTCATCAGACTGCAGTGAAATATATCTACCTCTTCTCAGATAATATTTAACAGTCTTATGGCGCGTGACAAGGGGGCAAACCTGTTAAGGTTAGTCCTAGAGGATGGCTCCAGTAGCGTAAGCGTGGGGCGACGTGCGCCCCCGCAACCGGGCGGCGCGCGCAGCCCCAGCTCCGCTAACAGATCGGGGTGGTGTAGCCAGCCGCGCAGCACCCGAAACACGAAGCTACACAGAGCGAAGTCCCTCCGCACCGCCAGCCTGCTGTACCCTACCATCCCTATTACGAAGAGACTCGGGTACATGAGCGGGAAGAAGGGATAGACGCCGTACTGTTTAAAAAACAAAAAACGAGTGAATTTATTTTGGATTCATTCCACCATGACACTGTATTTAGCCTCATGGGGGTTCCAAACGATCGCACTCGTTTCAAGATGGCTCCATACCAACGAATTGTACAGGATTCTAACCACTGCCGTATTCTGAAAGTCTTTGCACCGTCTGAGTATAAATCCAAGATTTCGGAAGGACTTGCCGCATATGTCTAAGATGTGCTCACGAAACATTAATTCTGGAACCATTTCCACGCTCAGGTCCCGCACATGCGTGACTCGTGACATGCCGCAAACTTAGCCAACAGCACATCGTTGGCGTTGTCGACGGTGTCGAACACCTTCCGAAAGTCGAAGTACGCAGTGTCCACCTGCCCCCCAGCGTCAACAACTGGCGCCAAGTATGTCATGAAAGACAACAAGTTACTTCCCGTACCTCGACCAGTCCGGAAACCGTGTTGAGCTTCGGTCAAGCGAGAAGTTACTTGATCTGAAATACACTTGTACTACACCGACTCAAATACCTTAGCAAACGCCGACAGCACCGCCACCGGTCGGTAGCCACTAACGTCGGTAACCGAGCCTCCCTTCGGGACTGGGATCACTCTAGTGATTTTCCATTGGTAGGGATATTGACCTAACTTTAAAAACAAATTTAAAATGTGCAGTAACGGCTTTAGAATAGAATAGAATAGAATAGAATAATATTTATTTGCTTAAAAACATGGTATAAAAGCTGGTAAAAACAAAAAAGAAAGAGCATACATGTTTTTGCTTAACAGTAATAAGCGTGCAAAAATTTCACGAAAATATTTAACATTTATTGTCAAAGAAGTCTTTGACACTATAAAAACTATGACTACACAACCATTCATGCAATTTATTTTTAAATAATCTCATATTTAAATTCTTGAGATTACTTGGTATCTTATTATAAACACGTACACACATAGATATACAACTTTTATTATATTTAGCTAGTCTTGGAAGGACATCCAATACTAGCCTGTGGGGGTCTCGTCGGTTACGAGGATATAAATCATTTGCATTATTAAACAATTCCTTATCCTTCCTCACAAACATACAATTTTCAAACACCGCGCTACAGTCTTTTTCTCTTTTTTTATAATATTCCAGATCTCAATAAGGCTTTTCGATGAAACCGAGTCGCCAGTTTTTCCATTTCTTTAGGGGAAAATGATGAATAAAAGCTCAGGATAAAATTCCGTACGAGATTCGCTCGTACTGTGTAAAAGGTCAATAGGAAAATGATGGTGGAAGTTTTAGGAAAAAAGATATTTTTTTTTGGATTTCAAAGGGTTGCTCTCCAACAAATCCTATTTTAAGAACTGTACAAAATTCAAGTTTTTATCCGTTTTCGAAAAGTTTCTCTTTCAATTTTCAGTTTGCAGTTTTATCTCTGTACATTGGTTCTGCTCCTCGACAATAGATGACGTTAAATTAAAACATAGTACATTATCGCCGTTGGCAACACTGATAGCGAATGGTTCTGTTACTCGATGATAGAGGTGCTAATTTAACCCCGTCCCTACCCTGTACCAGGGGGTACGGGGTAGGGGCGGGGATTCATCTCTCTCCCTCCTTCCAAAAATATGTAGTGTAGTAAGTACATCGTTGGTTGAGCTGTTAGATGACCTTTACGTTTACCTCCCCGATATGTAAAGTGAGGATGTTTATTTCTCGTCTCTCCCACAGTGTGTGGGGTCATTGTATACGTTTATTTTATTTTTCCATTTTGGAATCCGTTTGCGGTACATTAAGCTTTAAAGTGCACAGCAATTTTACAGTTAATTAAATTAGTTTCCTGTAAAAAATTTAAACAATCATATAAGTATAACTTATTAATACAATTACAAAATAAGTAGGAACTTAGTTGTTATTTTTAAAATGGGCAGGTCACTTGGAATAATATTAATATATATACTTTTATACGCATGGCATAGGACCCGGAGTGACAAATGATTACACTAGAGCTGGGTTGTGCCAGTTCAATCTTATATCTCAATTGACAGGGTTGTGTATGTATGTTGGTTTGGGGAAGAGAAAAAAGCTTGGGTTTTTTGAAAAATTTCAAGTATATTTAGAGAGCAGTGGCGAAGGTTCCATACAACTCGATTCCTACCGGCTTCCCTCTGAAAAATGGCACAGTCAGTATTCTATAGACAAATAATATAATCACATTAAAGATATGTACTCCGGCTTACCTCTTACAAAAATTTACCCTTCGCTACTGTTAGAGAGATGAGAGTGAGCATGGTGTATTAATGCAAATATCACCTGCAAATTTCCGAACCTTCTATGTTTGCAAGGATTCTTATACATTTCTTTTGTAGTAAACTATCTTAATAATCCATCTAAAACAATAATCAGCGCCTCCTAACGATCGGTAACTTCAAACTTATCTTGCCCCTTTTTGTCATAAATCGGTATCCTACCGGAGTTGTGTGATAGTTGATTAAGACTTTCAAGTTCCTGTTTCCTTTAAGAGTCCCCTGTTCGCCGAAACAATTTATATATATATATTTGTATTAATTGAATCTAAAGATTTGTGACATTTAAAATTACACAAAATAAATATTTTTAGTACATCTAGTAGTTGCACATTTAGAGTTGCAGTCACATTTCCTGAAACCAACAGGATTTCTTTAAATACATCTTTATAAAAGTTAAGTCTACTGTTTTGACTATCATATTACCTTATCCTTCGAGATGTCATTTACAGACCGCCCAGCCGGTCGGCCGTAGATTATTTTAATTTGTTATTATTATAACCACGTACGGCCGTACTACGATTTAAATTCAAAGTCACATTACTTGCATTTAAAGCAAAATTCAAATCCCTTTGAACTAAAATATTTTTTTTTTCATGTTTTTAATGAAAATGCACTAGTATTGTATTTTTCCAAAATCGCCATTTAATTAGCTATTTTTAGGGTTCCGTACCCGAAGCGTAACCAACGGGACCCTATTACTAAGCCTCCGCTCTCCGTCCGTCCGTCTGTCGGTCAGCGGGCTATATCTCATGATCCGTAAAGCGCAGGCCACTCCGCCAGCTGGCGGTCGGGCTAGCGGGCGAACGACCCCGCATCGTTTCACCTTTTTTCATACTTTTATTCACACCGCGGACTATAGAAAGAGCCGAACGAAGTACGAAAAGGGCGTCGTTCGAGTCGCCCGCCGCACGCCGCCCGCCAGCTGGCGGTGTGGCCTGTGCATAATAGGTGACAGTTGAAATTTTCATAGAATGTGTTTTTCTGTTGTCGCTCTAACAAAAATTAATAAAAATAAATAAAAAAATAGAGGGAGCTGCCCTACTACGATGGTACGGAACCCTTCATGCGCGAGTCCGACTCGCACTTGGCTTGGATTTTCTAACTTTGTTGTACAAAACTAATACAAACATTTTTGTTTCACCACTGATTAGAAAATCGTTCAGAGAAAAATATTTAAAAAAATGTATTTCTTGAACAGTCTTGTTTTTGATGAGTACTTTGACTTTTCAATGAGTAGGTACGAGTACTATTCACAAATAATTTGATGTTTCAAAAATACTAGTAAAAGATTTTTTCAAAACGAGATGATAAAAATCTGTTTTAAGGTAAAGATTTTACGATATTTTGGAAAATTTTGTATGTAAATCCATAACATTTTGCGGAACAACCCTACCCTTGTATACAGGGTGTAAACGGACCCTTCACGTAGCCGTCAACCAAGCAAACATCAAACTAAATAATACTACGCAAAAATTATTGCTGGGAAACGACATTTTTTTTGGCGTGAAAAATCACGTTTTACGGTAAAACAAAATGTAACACACTCAAAACTTAGTGCTGATGGATTCTTTGAATAGTAAACGGCTCATGGAGGCAATTAAAGTGACGTTAAAACCATATAAATGAGTATTAAAAAAAAAAAATTGAATCTTCGATCTCCAATATCTCCGTAACTAAAAGGTTCCCAGGTATGGTCTACAACAAAAAAAATATCGCAATGACGGGGAGAAGAAGTGCTTTTCGGCTTCGTTAAATGTTTTTCTACCCCCTTTATTTTAGGGCAATATGAAGTCAGATAGTTTTGTTTATGATTTTGACTATTATAATTCGGTAAAACCATCCTTATTCTGTATTGCACACAAAAATAAGAGAAATACATAATTACAACATATAGCTTATGTACCAAGGCGAGCTTAACCCAGAATAGGGTTTTCTTACAGCAACCTTACTTGGATTGCGAGATTTACAGAAGAGGATATACTTATGTGCATTTAAAACCTTAAATTAAAATAATTTTATAACCAAACTTAACTAATACATACAATAAAATATACGTAATGCGCACAATATATATAGATAAACATACATATACAATATTATATACATACTAGTATCACGTTGACAGGAAAACTACTACTACACTACACTATACTTCTCACTACTCCTTTCCTTCCTTTCTACTTCTTTCTTTCTCTTTTCTATACTTCTTACTGTCGCAAGCAAGCCATCATTAACATATAACCTGATACTGACCTGCATATTGCTAACAACGTTAGATATCTATTTTGAGGGATACCTTAGTGCTTTCGCCTTAATTAGTATTACCAAAAAAATACAACGACACAGTCACGTGAGCGAAACCGCGGGTACAGTTAGTTACAAATAAACCAAAAAAAAAACTTAGCATGCTGTTGATTACAAACCAAAAAAAAACCGAGCTGCTTTGACCATGTGTTAAAATTAAATAGCTATTTAATGATTAAAGTGACAAGATATATTAAACAATAAAGCGTGTAAAGCTTCATTAGAGCTCGACTAGACGTACGCAAGTTGTCAACAGTTTTGGCGGGACCGAAGCGGGCCGAGTTTGCGCGGGGAGCGCTCCCCTACTGAGGGAGGCTCGCAATCAGTGTCCCTCCCGACGCTAGACTATATACAGGCGCTTCCGTTTTCGCGCGTCATGATACGGCCGCGGCCGAGTAGAACTTTTGCCCATGTACACGACTACCGCTGCCCGTAAGTACCTTTTATTACGTGGTGTTCATTTTAATTTACACGTTCCCATTGTAGCACGGCACTATTTTTAAACTTTTCCCCTTATTAGTTGTCATGTTGTTGTGTATAATTTTGTTAAAACGGTTTTTCGTTAATTTATACGTTTTATAGAGTGATTGATTAAAAGTGATAATCTATGTGGCATTCGGGCGGATATTATTTTTGATGTCAGCGTATTTAAATTAAATATGAATCAATAAGTACGGTACGGTTATGTTTCATCGTGCATTGTTTAACGATAATTCATGGATCGTTTAAATACAAGCTAAGTACGTAGTATCGGTAAAATAATAATAACATCTTTTCAGTGTTGCTACTTCAATATTAATTCATTTAATAATGTGGATAGCAGGTACAGTCAACTGCGCATCAGTATTAATAATTTTACATTGATCATAGTTCAAGTTTTACTATTGAAGTGCAGTTGACTGTACAATAATATTAAATCAGTGTTGCCAGGTGTCATAATTAATTTAATTAGGACCATATATCGCTAATTGATTTTATAAATAGCAACGATGCTTCACATACATTTAGCCGTTATTACTAAGATTTTTAAATTTTAAATTTTATGTTTTTACAGAAATATGACAATGTTGGCACTCGTGATAATTTTAGTAAATGCGGTCAAATTATTAATAAAATTAGTCGTTATAATTTTTGGGTTTTGTTTTTTTTTAGATACCTAACAGGCACTTGACTTAAGTGATTATTTTTAAATAGTTTTATTGAACTTTTCTTTAGGTCGTCTGGTTTATTTAGGTCTGGTAATTCTGAATTTAGAGGAAAAGTTTTAAAGAAATCTTCGGAAGGCCTTGGTAGAGGTTTTCGTCTGCCATCTTGGATTAAAGATCAGAATTAAAAACAATACATAATATCCAATATTAAAAAACTTGTTGTTGCGATAGGATAATATATGGATTTTATGCGAGTGCTTCCTAACCTTTTATTTTCTTATAAACATAACATCACTCCTGTAATCCCCGAAGGAGTAGCAGGCGTGTTTAGTACTATATATTATTATTGCCATCAACCGGACACAATTCCAGATAGCGGGGTTGCTCCTGAGAAATAATTAAAGGATAGACACCAATTACAGCCTTTCTTTTAAGCTTAACACATGTCTTTAAAAAAAAGCGACTATCGAAAAACACTAAAAATGTCTAAACTTTACTTTCGGAAGCCGGTGTTTTTGTTTGTTTCATTGACTTTTTGCCACCGATTTCTGATATTTTAGTATCACTTTTCTAAAAATAGCTTTGATGTTATTTTTTCAATTGTGACTGTTTGTAAAAATATTAGTACCATGATACAAGCATTTAATTCTAGTTATAAAAACAAACTATGCGTATAAATAAATAAAACAATACTGTTCTATAGTAATCACACTATACTATTGAATAAAATTGAAAATTGAATTTATATATGAACACTATTATTTTTGATTCCACAAAGTGTCACTTACTTGTCTCATTTTTCAAAATCTGTCAAATGTAGAATCTGTCATATGTAGTTGTTATTTTACCCTTTTTAATTGTATACCACACAAATTCTTGTCATGAATAAATTTTTACACACATAACATTTTTTAATAACTAGTAGTTATTAAGAGATCATCAAGTCATCAACATAGCCCAAGAAGATAAAATACGTATTAACATAACACATCCATTGCCAAGCCAAAATACCGAACTTACCTAGAAGGCCAAAATAAAACATTCGTTGAATGTCTTCCCTAGCCACTTAAACAAATACCAGATCCCAATACACTGCAGCCGCCATTTTATGGCTCGTACATAATTGTAAGGCAACGCGACGTCGGCAATTAACGTAATGAAAAACCAAATAACTAAACTGATATTGATGAAATTTCTATGTGACTAATCGAGAAGTATATCCTTTCATATAGAAGAAGAGTTTTTTAAATCGGTTTAGAAATAACGGAGTTATGAGGTAAGAAACATAAAAAAACCGACTTGAGGACGTCCTCCTTTTTGAAGAAAGTCGGTTAAAAATACAGCATCAGAAAGGGGTGTGGTCAGCTGTCCCATAGATTTGGGTTGAGTAGGTATTGGAAGGGGTTGGAATATGTTTGTAAGACATATCCGCAATTTTATTTAATATAGTAGCCACGCATAAAACCTGTGCTAATCAATAGCTGATATTGATACAAACATGCAATGTGGGACAAAATCTTCTAAAACACCACGCTTGTTACTTTGATAAGTTACAATCCCATGAATACAACTTTGAAAACTTATATTTCGCAAAAGTGTCGCAAATTTATTTCATACAATTCTTATTTGTATTGATGTTTTTTATTGATTAATATGTACTGTTTTATGCGTGGCAGCTATTTTGAAAATAAAATGGCGAAAGTTAGGCAGGCCTTATAATTCAAACACTTTTGTACTTTATAGGGAGAGTTATTTGATTGTGATAGTCTTTTAGAGAAAGTGGTTCAGTTTAATGGTCTTTACTGTGGTACATAAGAAAGTACCCTTAAATATGACCATTCTTTTCTGAAACGCACAGAGTATCACGTATAGAGTATAGCTCGGCAATACTAGTGTCCGGTATATTCAAACGTCAGAATCGCCTTAGTATAGCGTATAGCTCGGCAATACTAGTGTCCGGTATGTTCAAACGTCAGATTCGCCTTAGTATAGCGTATAGCTCGGCAATACTAGTGTCCGGTATATTCAAACGTCAGAATCGCCTTAGTATAGCGTATAGCTCGGCAATACTAGTGTCCGGTATATTCAAACGTCAGAATCGCCTTAGTATAGCGTATAGCTCGGCAATACTAGTGTCCGGTATATTCAAACGTCAGAATCGCCTTAGTATAGCGTATAGCTCGGCAATACTAGTGTCCGGTATATTCAAACGTCAGAATCGCCTTAGTATAGCGTATAGCTCGGCAATACTAGTGTCCGGTATATTCAAACGTCAGAATCGCCTTAGTATAGCGTATAGCTCGGCAATACTAGTCTCCGGTATATTCAAACGTCAGAATCCTACATTCCAGTTAATTTTCCAGTACGCTAACTTCCTGGCTTAAAAACAAATTGATCAACCTGAAATGATAACAACGTTTTGGAAATAATAAATAATAATAATATAGTTGACAGGTAATAATATAATTCAGGTAAAATAGGATACAAAATGATTTAGCTGGTGCATAGGCGTGAGATTTGTCGAGCAGATTGGAGTTTATTTTCCACGTAGAATTTATGATGACCTACCAAGCAATACATGTACCTTATCAAGGGAAGCTAAACATAAAACGCAGAAAGATAAAAACTAACACCTGCATTTATAAAAGCTTCTATTTTACTTGCATTGTACTTGCATTACACCAAACATTTGTTTGCGTGAATCACAACGATTTTGAAACTTTAGTCCGTAATACTAGGTAAACTTGCACTTAGTTTTAAAATCTTATTTGAGTGATAGCCGTCATATCCGGTGCTATTCGTGTGTTTTGGTGAATTGATTATTTAAAATATTTTAGTAGGTGCCATAGATATAGATTTTGAATAATGAGTTAGGTTTGAGAAACGATTACAATTTTTATCATTATTACTATTTGTTTGATTTGCTAAATCTACATAATAATTATTAAATGCTGTAGCAATTTTACATACACGAAATATTTTCAGGGAATCATCTAACGGCTATAACAAAGCCATTTCAAGGGATTTTTTTAATCTGAGTATATTTTTTTATAAAAAATAAATAATTTTAAATTACTTGACCCACAAAATAAATACTGGCTCCTTATTTTTAAGCATCTAGTTTATTATGTCGTATTAACCTACAGTCATTTTTAGAATATGGGATTAAAGGTTTTATGAAAAAAGGCTCAAAACATTTTAGAATTATAACAGATAATATTTTTTTTCGTTGCTATGGCGACTTTACGACTTATAGAAGTTACTCTTAAAATATTTCGTGTATGATAAGATAGATCTTATATAACTTTCCTGGTAGCTTTAGTTTTGTTGTCGGCTTTTTTTATAAGATAATTATTTTGAGAGATTTGGGTCAAGTAGATCACTTTTTTGAGTCGTTTTGAGTACTGTTTTAACAATTGTTTGTTATCATTCGTAGGCAATCTTCGAAATTGCCAGAGTATTTCCCGTTTCCGTTTGCTACAAGTTTTAATACCTTAGACATCCATTTGGGAGATAGTACTAAGAGTCTTTGGGCTCAGCTGCGGACATACATACGGACATGGCGAAACTATAAAGGTTCCCTTCCTTGTTGACTACGGAACCCTAAAAATAGACAACGCAACAGGTACTACAGTCTACCGCTGGAATGAAACGAAAACTTTTGGCAAAACATCAGAGTGTTAAACTTCGTTCAATGAAACTGTTGCTGTAGACAAACAACAGCTTAAAGTTGTTCGATTATAATTATTAGAATAACGGCTAATGAGTAGAAAACAAGGTTGTTTTTGTTAAGTATAGGATGTTTTGATTACTCTATATTTCATCATCAGCATCAGTCTCCTGCCTTTATCCCGAATTATTTGGGGTCGGAGCACCATGATTTGTTCTTCAATACTTCTCTATCTCAGCAGTCACCTCCTTTCTAGACATATCATCCTTCACACACTCAATCCGTCGTTTCTTTGGTGTTCCTCTACTCTTATAGCCATCTACATTCATATTCAACATTTTCCTCACTACATTTTCCTCATTCCTCCGCATCACATGTCCATACCACGATAACCGATAACCACACAACTATTCAGTCACCGGCGCCACTTTTAGACTTCCTCTTATGTACTCATTCCTTATTAAAAGTCTGAAGTATGTTTGATTACTCTATATTTATTTCTTATTAATATTTATTAAAAATAGATTGAAACACGTCACTTAGATGATAGATCGATAGATTGCAGGCTAGTAATATACGAGGGCCATGCCAACGATTGTAAGAACATTTCCTCTTATTATTATTATCAGCCATCTCTGTCCCACTGCAGGGTAAAGGCCTCCCTGCCCTCTTTCCTCGTGATTATTATAGTATATTTATTTATGAAAATTTCAAGACGTTGATGTCTTCCCGGGAACTTCCAGACCATAATTTTTCTTAAGTAAAGTGTTTCATCAGATCTTATTTATGTTGAAAAATGCTTTCAGTCACTAAAATAAAAAGCTTTTGATCTTCACTGGTGACATCGTTTGAAGAACGAATTCTGGGTTTATTAGATTTAGATTCTTGAAGAGCCCATGAGTATTCTAAATCGCCTTGTCAGGCTGTCTAAAAAATACTTCAGTAAATACATTTTCCGTACTTTTTTATCATGCTTGCGCCTAAATTGCATTGGCCAGCTTTTTAAACTGCAAGCAAATAACAAAAAAAAATATTATGAAACTGGAAAATACATTGACACACCAAAAAAAAAAAATATTTTGACTAATTTTCTAAACCTTTACTAGAATATTCTGAAAGCCTGTTGGTCTGTTGGTGAGGTCTGAAAATCTAAAGCGAATAGCAACGTTGGATCTGGCCACGGATTTGTCACAGCCTTACTACTACTACTTACTAATACTACTACTATTTACATTTATTTTCTGGTAAAAAAATCGGATGGATCGTTTTACTAAGCATTATCATTTTATACTGTTGGACAATAGTTCCATCCGAACGCAGACAAACAATAATTCTGCCTGAAATCCCCAAAGGGATCCGGTTTTGATCGGAATTTCGAGAATATTCCAGATATTTTATCTAAATTGTTTTTAACAGGGCTCATCTCCGGGACATCCGCGACCGTTCTGTCCTGCGTCTATTTGAGGCTACAGACATAGGAGGAGGTGCCTTCCCCGGCGCTGTTGGCGTGGGATCCCTCGCAATGCCCGCCGCTGCCGCAGCCCCTTGCTCTGGACCACCCAGCTGGGATCAAGTAAGTATCTCCTTGCATATGCCTAAAAGAACGCTAATATTTGTAAGGCCTGAATGCTTAAGTTGGGATACCATAGGAAATAAGACTTAGTAAGTATTTTAGTTCAGAGCCTGCTGTCTGGTCATTGGACTTCATTTCTTTTTTGACTTTTAAAGTCTTGTTTGGTGCGGCTGCCTGATTTTTCTTAATATTTTATTTTTATTCTGCGTAGCCTACTGATGATGCTCTTTTCCTGAAAATTGTGAGGGTAATTTAGCTTTTTACACATTTTTCAGTATCTCGCCACAGCAATAAGAAGGAATGCCTTTGACACAGACCTCATCTGGTTTTAAAACATAATTTAGTTTTGAAGAATTATTTAGAAAACCAATTTAGCGCCACGAACTGAACTGATAAGTCCAATACATCGAGCATGTCTAACATGGTATCAAGCTGCACTAACTTGTAAACAATAACAGTCACAATACATGTAGCTACTGTCCAATGTTTGCCCACATTATGGAGACATGAATCAAATCTAAGAGACATCTGCATTACTATTGTTAGACATGAACTGTCTCTGCAGCTTGTATGTGGTAAAGTGGAGATCATTCGAAATACTCGTGATAGGAGATAATTATCTAATAATAGCATTAGTAGAATTATGAAGACTCATAATAATTAGTAGGAAATGAATGAATTATTATAGGCAAATGAATTAAATCGATCCAAATAATTCTCATTTCGGTTTCCTCAAAATACTAATCGATACGCTGGTCCTGATGTGTCCTAGCCTAGTATTTGCGACCTACGTGCACAAAGCGCTCCCCGGCCGCTCCCGCGACACCGCTCGCTTCACTCGTTCGTCTCGTGAGACAGCTCTTACCTAATCTAACATATTAAACATGTTAACTAATACGTTACGTGAACTAGTTAGAAGATAAACTAAGTATACTGCGTTGCTCAAAGATTAAATCATTTTATTTCTGTCAGGCCATCTATTGTTCAGTTGTAAAACAACTCAATGTTAGTATGATGTGTTTTATTAGTCTACTTATTTGTATCTGTTTACTTTTTCGTAGGACCAGAGTTACTTCAGCGAGCCTGAGATTGATTCGGAGTACCATCACCAGCACGTGCATAAGACCAAGGTAAGTGCAGTTCCGTCGTGAGCGTGGTCATCATGGCAGGTAAGCCTGGTTTGTAACTTTCAAGAAACATAAATACGGTGGCGCCAGTTTCATGTCGTTTTACTGTTCTATTGAAAAGTTCTACAACTGCCAACTTCTCAACTTATTCAGCTGCATCCGCTTAGCCCGGAAACCGAAACGAATATAATTAGGAAAACTAAATATTATGTTGATCTAATATAATTTTATGTCACTAAAAACAAGAATAGAACTGATTTTACTTAAATGGCCGAACGATAATAATTTTATCACTAGTCAGATCACTGAATAATAGCAAAACATTGAATGTGTCTCATGTGGGAAAATAAAACAATAAAATCTACACTTTATTGATTTATTTAAAAAAAATGGTAACAAATTGGTAAGATGTACTTAAAACTAAAGAAAATAATCAAGTAACCTTTTAATGCATTCTTACAACTACAATAAATAATATAAACACTCGTGTGTTTCGATACCAATGACTAATTTACACGTCCCAGACCAAAACCGTCTGGCAGCCTCAATCAATTAATTGTAGTATTTTTGATAAAACTAAATATTTCATATCTTTAACACTTAAAATAAAATAAATGGCGTTTATATAAGAAAGACATTACAAAAACAAAGTTTAGTCGTAGATAAAGCTTGCCTCCTTGCCGTTTAAAAGATTTATAATACAGTTACCCTATATTTATACAAACTTGACATTTATAAACATTTTATAAGCATTCACCATCATTGAATACATAATAATGAGTTAATGAGCCTCACTCTAGCGGTCGCTAACGCTACTGCTGCGCTATAGGTTCTAAGTTCCCTAAATGGAACAAAGTGTCATTGACTTTTTCCTTCAGGAATTTGCCAGTATCAGCCCGGACTCCCGGTGACTGGCTTCTTGTCCGATTGGTGACAATAGACTTGCCTCTATTACATAATACTTAAACGTAACTGCCGAAATACGGATCTATTATAGGGAGTACACTTGACCCTTCCAAAATGTTATGTCATGTCTGCGCCTGAGTTCATTCACGGTACGACTGTTTCTTGCGGCTTTTACATACCGTAATGGTTGATGTCGTGATGGTTATAAAACGTTTATGAATAAGTGTATTAGTCTTTGTACATTAAAGTTAGAATCCAGGGTAGGTTAAAAAGCGCGGCAGATCGGTAAGCCCTTATAGTAGTGTGCGCCGCTGTATAGTTTCTTGGGGGTAGCCCTCCACGAGATCACGAGAGCCTTCTTAAAGGGTTCTGGAGCGCAGCCGCTGCAGACCTGCATCACTGCCCTCACCTCTGCTTCAGCTGGCTCCCTCACGTCAACCTGCAATTTAAAAATTTATAGTATGAGATATTGTTTTTCGTATATCTTCAATTTTGTTACTGGCACCGCGCAGGATGCTGTTCCCGGTGAATTTTGACTGCAATTTTACGGGACAGCTCTTTAAAAATGGAACTTGGAACATGTTTCATTTTACACCGAATGCCAACAAATAACGACTTGTGAAGAAATCTAACCTCGCGTATACACCAGGGTATAAAAATTGTACTCTACAATTTGTGCCTACTAGTTTTGTTTTTAAATCCAAGTTGTACAGACTATACAAAACTCGTAGAAAGCTGCTCGAAAATGTCATAAAAGTTTAGGAAATAGTTAACAATACATGTCTGAAATACATCAAAAAATGCATGATAATAAATGTGTTATGCACGTCATGTTTTAAACAAGTATCACAATTTTATTTCGACACAAAGTGACGCCTAATTAATATTGCCACAGTTGGAACTTAGATCACGTACTGCTAAACTTAACTAGATTGACACGTATTATCAATATTGCGCGTCTAAGCTCACAGAACCAACCAAGTTCGTGGCATAATTAGTTTTCCCCTTTGTGTACGGTAACACCAACAGTTGAATGCAGATATAAGGTATCTGCACAAGATTATGAAATGTTCTTGTTTCACAATTATCACCGGATAGCTTCCTGAAACTGATATCCAACTCTTTACACGACACCGAAAAAAAAACGCTGGAATGAACGTTATTTGGTCATTTCTTTTCGTATTTCGATCTATAGACACAGAGAAAGAATCTGAAAGTCCGACGATGAATGGGTTCATTCATTAAGTTCTATATTTTTGTTTATGATGCATGTTGTTCTTCTACATTTCACTTCGTGTGAACGACAAAAAGTGAAGCGTTTGATATCCACGTCATAGGCCCTTTGCTTGCGTGTTACTTATTTCCTTTGTAGCGGTGATACGTAGCAACAGCTTTGAAACATAAAAGCGCTGTTTAATTAAAATAAAGCGGATGCGTCGAGTTGAATATTTAGTTTATTGGCAAGTTGAATTTAATATTTGCACTGACGATGATATTTACGCATGTTACTGAAGTGAAATAAGTGATTGATTGAATGAATCCAGTCAAGCAGTTGTCAGTTTTGGTTTTATTTAAATTACTCTAATAGCCCAGAGATAAACGAAAGATATGGCGTATTACATATATAAAACTGAAATTATCAACGGAATCGTCATCTCAGTCAGAATTATCATAGATATGGGCTATTTCATGATCACCCCTAAAAGATCAATGTCTAATCGGCTTTCGGGGGGTCATGACGATAGGAGTATCTATGACTGCTAGGAAAGTGTATCTCTATCAAAACTTGTAACAAAAACACGTTTTATTATTTAAAATAGTACACAAAACTTATGCACCGTGACTTTTTAGTCGTCTTACAACGGCAGTCCACTTCATGTATCCAATGAATACTAATCATTCATAAAAAGAAATAGGTATTTATGAGATTTTAATCATTTAAAAATAAAAATATCATTCAGTATTATGACGCATGACGCAGTTAAAACACCCTGTTGCGAGCGATGATCTACTGGACTCGAGTGCTGGGTCGGTAACGTTCTCCCGTTTGACACGTAAACATGATTAACAGGATTTTTCATAATTTTAATCTAATTTTTTATTATTATTTTTAGAGGAGCTCGTGGCTAAGTAATAACAGCCGCCCGGATCGATCTTTAGGTTAAGCCGCGCTTGCCTAGGTTGGTCTGTGGATGGGTGACCACCCTTTACATACCGAGTTTCCTCCGTGCCTCGGAAAGCACGTTAAGCCGTTGGTCCTGGGTGTCATTTGTAGATCTTTGACAGTCGTTATAGGTAGTCAGTGGCCCAAAAACTCTGACAACCAGTTTTTAAACCGCGATTTTTTTTTTATCTTCCATAATAGGTACAGTCAGCAACGAAAGTCCATGAACAGATACTAATTTACAAAACACCTGAACACTAAAACAGACCATAAATCACTTACCAGAATAGAGTACAAAATAAGGTTATCATTTCAATGTTACAAAAACGCTAAGCATTAATATGTTATAAGTCGCTAAACATTATTACAGGATAAGTCGGTAACTATCATTTTACCGTAAGTCGCTAAACATGCGCGAGTTTTTTAACTTGATAATGTATGAGTTATTGAATCACATAATTGAATACAATAATACACCATTACCTTTTTAACATCGCTCTGATTTATGTCACAATTAAACAGTTGTGACCGTGTGATTTTTTAGGTATATGTTGTTATTTTATAGTAAGCCTAGAAATTGGTTATGTTAGTTTGAGTTGATCTTAAACAAATAATAAAACAGTCATCAAATATTTTTTTTCTTTATTTACTAAAAATATACGCCTCATCGTTACTTATGACTTTTTATATGGAAGCAACACGGAAATCACGAAAAAAAATCGGCCATTTCATACATTTACACAAATTTCGGCAGCACTTTCATACAAAAATTTCGACAGAAATTTTGTCTTGTTTGCTAATGAATGGAAGACGATAATGAGAATGTTTGTGGTTCTGTGCGAAAACCGAGAAAAAGGATAACTTCATTTAGTATTAATGGGTTATGCTGTACTAAATATAATAAAAGAGCTGTTTTTTTGCGATTTCATTCATGCTGCTCCCATACAAAAAAAGTTTTTCGTAATGATGAGCCCTACAGACGGTTTTAAGGTTTTGTGTTTTTTCGAGAACGTCATATTTGGCCTGTAACTGAAGGGAAGTATATTTTTATTATTTTGTTCTACCTTCATTTATCATTTTTTCACATGAAACGTTACTCAGTTTCAACGCCGGTTCATTTATTGTTTAGAAAAACAAGATCGCATGTAAACATATCGTAAACTTGTAATTGTTTTTTAAATATTGTAATATTACCGTCTAATATATTTTTATGTTCAGTATTTTATTATGTATGTAGTGCTTATCCATTATTGATATATTTTTTATAAGTACTAGAAATAAATATTTATTGTCCTAGTTTTTAATGTCAATATCTATTAATAATGATTTGATATGGAAAGAAAAATTCGAGTGCGAGCAGGGTTTGAACCTGCGACCTTCCGATTTCTGTACACCGGACGTCTTAACCAATTAGACCATCGCACCCTGCTCACAGCTCTCGAAATTTTTCGTTCCATTAATAACGTCTTACGGTGACGTTGGCGCCATCTATTTAAGAAAGTATCGAACTAACTTAAACCCTGCCCCTGCCCTTTAACCCTGCTCGCACTCGATTTTTTCTTTCCATATCAAATCTGTAAAATTCCCTACGCAGGGTTTGCGTAAAAAACATATTTAAAAATTCTATTAATATTATTATTAAAATTATATTTAATTTATATTCTGAACTAGTAGCTGTGTTTATTCGGCAACGTTTTGATTATGAAAAATGCGGTGCGCTGCGCTTCGCTAGATAGTGCCTTGGAGCAAACGGGTTTAACGAACAAGAAATGTAGGAAATTAGCAATGTTCATCAACTTTTGTATTTATTACAGATCATACAATTTTGTCGTTAGTAATGCATATCAATTAATGGTTTAACTTAGCTCAGCGACTTTTGTAGTTCAATTATGACAAGTTGTTTTGTAATTTACTTTAGTCAATAACTTATGATAAATAATAATGATTAGGAAATATCGGAAACAAATTATGTTCAACGACTTCTGTTGCTGACTGTACAAACAAAAATAATAATATCATCATCTGCCTAGCCTGTTCCCAACTATATCGGGGTCGGCTTCCTGTCTAACCGGATGCAGCTGAATACCAGTATTTTACATGGAGCGACTTTATATCTGACCTCCACAACCCAGTTCGTACTGCATAATACGTTACCCCTTGGAAAGACTGGATCTCAGACTTTCGGGCCACTGATTACCTGTAACGACTGTCAAAGATCTGCAAATGACAGCCGGGACCAACGGTTTAACGTGCTTTCCGAGGCACGGAGGAAACTCGGTATGTAATTGGCGGTCACCCATCCACGGACCAACCTAGGCAAGCGCGGCTTAACCTTAAGACCGACCCGAGCGGCTTAAATTAGCGGATTATTTTGTTTGTATATAAATAAATAAAATTTTAATTTCGTTGGAATGTGAAAATATTTGATCACTACGACCTTGGGGTCCTACAGTACCTCGGACCAAGTACGAGTACACTTGCGCGATACTAGTCAAATTACGCAGGAACTATTCATTAGAGATTAGCTTGAAGGGCACAAGTGAGATCCCATAAATTTTCTAGATATTGGAATTATAATATCGCCTGGGGTATTCTAGTACCCACGGTAGTATTCAAGAATTAAAGAAATGACCGACTGATTGTAACAAGGCATTGGTTGAAATTAAGACGATTGATGTGACAAAATTTAAATTCTAGTTTATCAAGGACAATGTCAGGACAGTCTGACAACCAGGCCAAGGGTTATCGTGTCACCCAATACCTGGGTAGCGGATGCCAGTCGCCTCATGTAAAATACTGTTATTCAGCTGAATCCGGTTAGATTGTAAAACCACCTGATGATATGTTTAGGGCAGTGGCACACGATTTTGTGTAGAACATCCAACATATATTAGCTTACGCTTCGAAAATACGCTTGCTAAATTCACGATGTAAGATCCCAGAGAAAGTCCAAATCAAAACTGAATTGTCCGGCGATCTGCTAGAGCAAGGCAAACGGTAACTAAATCAATAACGATATGAAAATATCACTGCCTTTGAACGGAACGTCACAACGCCGCGCTGCGCCCACACGAGCTGAGGTTCATCTAGTTCAATACTATTTATATTAGTGCTCGTTTCGACGAACACTAGGGAGAAAAGATACTGCCTTAACAAAAGTGTATCGTTGGATTTTCATCACAACGAGAGTAGAAATTCCAGCAACAGATTGATTGGGGCGTGTTAGTGTTAACGAGAACGGGCGTAAAGAGGACGTTTTATTTATTATTAGATTTAGTTGCATGAGACTGTGTTCTACTTACTGTTTCTTTTTGCAAATTCTGCACTGGAAGGTTCCCGACAAAGCCCGCGAGTCCGTTCAGCAGCGACTGTTGGAACAATGCTTCATCCTCCTTATTGTTCTCAAGCAGGTCAGGACTCAGTAGAGCTTCGTCGACAATTGAGCCGTCGGACAAAGCCACTAAACCCCGTTTGTCTTTCTTTCCTGTAAACACAATTGAAAATCGATCATATCGCGAGTTTGATCTAACTTCGTTATCTATATATACATAATCAGCCAAAATTGTTAAAACCATTTTGTTAGCAATTAAGCATTACCTTTTATCTTAATTTGACCGAGATCAATTTTTTTGCAAAGAGATGTATTATCAAGAATATACGCGAGCTCTAAGTCCCCAGATTGCGTGGTTGTCTGCCTTTATTCTTAAGTTTACGAGAATTCAAATGCTACAACTAAATCAAAGCCGCAAAATTTCATAGTAAATTCAATGCTTGCATGTACTCGTAACTCTTGACATCAGTTTTGGACTAACTATCATAATGGGCCCTAATTTATAAAATGTTTTACTTAAACGAGGCGTAATTAAAAGGCACTCTGGGTAACTTCATGTAATATCCACGTACCTGTTGCTGCAAGTTCCTGTTTCAACTCCTTCTCCGGGTTATCTCTCTTGTCACGTTTGGAATTCCGCTTGAACAAATTGTGAGACACTGTATCGTCAATATATTTGACATTAGCTGGGTTCAACAGGGACCCAGATAATACTACAGTTGTGCCCTTTGATGGACCCAGGGGGAAACCTTGACTCTGGCCAATCTGTCCTAGAGGAGCAGGGCCCAAAGATATCTGTTGCCCAAGAACTCCGCCACTTAAGTGGTCAGAAACTGGCTGTACGCTGTTCAACAGTTGTTCGGAAACGAGCCTGTTGGCAAGCTGCCCGTTGATGTATTCTTGTTGGAGTTGTAGACCATTCGGCAGCTGGACGGGGACCATTTGCTGTGCTCCAGCCAAGTTTAGGTTAGGTGCTCTTTGGAGCTGACCACCGATTAAGAAGTTTCCGTTTCCAAGAGGCTGTGGCTGTGGCGCAGGAGGCTCTGTCACGGCCTCAGTGGAAGACTCCGATGGGGTTCCGTCGTGTTTAAAGTGGTGCACGTGGTGATGCTTGTGGTCTTTGTGAGCTTTTCCTGCAGTCAGGGCCACGTGGTACAACTGGAGCATTGTGATCTCGCCCAACAAACCGGATTGTCCTGCAAGACGGTTACGTTATTACAGTTATTACATGTTACTAGATTCTATTTGCGACATTACACCACGTCTCGAGATCCGACACTCACTTGCAACTGGTTCTATGTTATCTTTCTTGTAGAGCAGCGATTGGTCCTGGCCGGATATTGCTAAACCACCTCCCTTTATGATGTGGCCGACGAGCTGGAAAGGATTATATGAATAATATTATTAGTGTCAAAACTGTCATATGTACTGTTATAATACTGTGTTAATGTGGCTTACTCTGTTGTTGAATCCTCTGCCAACACGTTCGCCGTTCACCCAAATCTGCCACTCGCCGGTTTTTCCGTTCCATGATTGGCACGAGTGATACCATCTGCGGAACATACAATTTATGTTTTAGTGCTGTGATCATACCTACACCTTCCCTAGCAGATACATTTGTGATATGCTAATTAGTGCTCGGGTTAGCTACATGCTTAGAATTAAAATTCTTGGAATTACTGTATTTGCATTAAAGTCCGTCGTCTATCTTAAAGTTGTATCAAAAGATCGCGCATTGCACAAGTTTTAGTTAGATTTTTTGTAATCAAATTCACCACCAATAATATGATTGATGTTGTACACATAAAAATAGACAGTAGTTTATTATCTAGGTAACACATAAGCAGGTATAATTATGCACAAGCTGTAATATTCTATTCATAAAATATTTTATATTTGTAGAAATAATTGATATTGCAGAATATTCTATTGATCAAAGATATGATTTAACAACAGTTATGCAAGCTGTAATCTAACCCGTATGCAATCCCGTTCTGTAGCATGTAAATCACAGTTAAAATTTATTAGTTTTTGTCTCGATTACCTAACTATGCTGTAATTAACCGCTGAAGTCGAACTGTTGTAATTGCATTGCATGAGTATCCTGTATTCATTAATCTTACTGGCACTGTTAATTAGTGTTATGTGTTCACTAAGAATATAATGTTGTGTCCTTCGCAGTATTTTCAGGCAGTCAGATAGACATGAAAGTATCACTTTTTGTATTCCGGACCTAAATTCATAGCCAATATTTTTTACAATAACCTTATTGGTAGTTATTTGTTTGAGCCGTTTGGAGTTCTAACACTAGGGCATCACCAAGCTTTTGGTCGACTCTTCTCGTAACCGGAGGGCGTCCTCTTTTTTTACCCAAAGAAACAGCTTGCTATCCAACGCGGCAAAGCTGCCAGCCTTCTGGGCACTTTTCCCTTTGATAGCGATGAGGATGAATTTTGAACACACTTTAATTAATATTCTTTCTGTTTTTTTCTTTTTTATAACTTTAAGTCTGTTATAGTTTGTGAATAATGTTTATATCAGATTTTTGTTACTGTTTTTATATTTCTTAATATAATAAATAGGCTGTGATTTAAAAGGCCATCACACACAGACATACCGACCAAGCGAAATGTGGCCCTAATTTCCTATGGTTACAATGTCCGTTACATCACAAGAACCAGTGCAACTGTCCATTACCTGTCCGTGTTGGTCACATCTAGCACTTGCATAACGTTAGTGGTTTAAGAAACTCATTGAATGACGTGTCAGTTCTGTAATTTGCAATGTAACTGCTTTTTAAGAACATAAGCCGGATGTAGCTATTTAGGTCTGTGTTTTTACGTGTTTTCTACAACATCTCATCTCGCCAATAATCCGTTGAAAGCTAGGCAGATGTGTACTAATAGTACACCCACGTTTCTAGATTAAGATGTTTTAGGAGTCTTGTATAATTATTTACTTCATAATCAAGATTTTAACTGGCAATAACGAAGCCTGAGGTGATATTGAGAGCCGAAGCATCTTCCAACTATTACCTCGATATTTTACTGGATAATATAATAATAATAAAATTGTTTATTTATCCGAGTAATACACACAGACACATAGTTCAAAACAAGGTGGCAGAAATACAGTAAAAATAATAATACAGTTTTTCTGCACCGAAGATTTAATTCTACAAAAAGTCTATGCATCTAAAAATAATAATAAACCCTGTCTTTTAAACTAGGAGCCTGTATCTTAAGAGACAGAGATCGGACAAAAATAATAATTCAGTAAAACTGAACACAAGAGTGAAAGTGTGTCGGTCTACCATTATAATACATATTAATATAAATCATAAAAAATGTGTGAGTGTTGAGGTGTGGTGTGTGTGACATGGGTGTGTGGGTGTGTGGGAAGGAAGTGGGAGTGTGTGCCGATGTATATGTGTGTGTATGTAATTGTGTATATGTGTTTGAGTATTTGTGTTATTTGTAGAGGTTTATGATGTCAAGCGATGTAAGATAGTAAAGATTCTGTTTTGATATAGTCCGAGCCAGTTCGAGGTTTTTGATTTGACATTAAATTTATTTTGGTCTATTATGTTTAGTTCTTTCTGTATTTTTTTTAAAACTTGATGGCTTATGACATAGAATTGACGTCTTGCAAATGAGGTTTTGTATTGTACACCTGGGGGAGCATATGTACGCTTTCTTGGATCAGATAGAGGTAAACGGGCATGTATCCTCAGGACAGATTGGAGAATAAAGAGCTGCCGAACCGTCAGTACTTTGCAATCAGCGTAAAGTTGCGTTGTAGGGTATCTGTAGGGTTTCCTTAGCATAACTTTAACTACAGCCTTTTGCGACCTTTCTGCGCGGAGAAGATGAGTCTTCGCTGCTCCACCCCATACAGTTATACAGTAGCCAATAATCGATTGGCATAATGCACACCATTTTGAGAATGTCAATACTGGCGGATTCTCGGAGAGATTTGAAGATGTGAATAAGACGAAGCGTTCGAGTAGTTAGTGTATCGAGTTGTTTGTCCCATTTTAGTTCATCGTCTATATGCACACCCAAGTATTTAACACTATCAGCTCTAGAAATAGAAGGGCATGAGCACGACATTGACTGATTCTGGCATGAGTGAGGCATTATCGTGAAACTACTTGTAGGTTTGTTGTTGCACCGGATTGCAAAGAAAGTAGTAGGTTTTTTTTAGATTTAATGTTAGTAGGTTTAGGTCAAGCCAGTTCATCATTGAAGACAGTGCAAATTCCGCCTTTCGTTTCACGTCTTCCCAGGAGGACCCATCAACCAGAATCACTGTGTCATCTGCATATGCATAGATCTTACAAGCTGGTATTGACATTCTACAAAGGTCATCTATGTATGTTTGAAAAAGTGTGGGGCCTAGAATGCTTCCTTGGGGGACACCGTATAGCACCTCCTCTTCATCACTGTAGCTAGAACCAATCTTTACCAGCTGGGTGCGATTCCTCAGGTAATCTTTAAAAATTTCCAGAGCTATGCCACGTACACCCTAACACTCTAGCTTGGAAATTAGTTTGGGGACAGAAACTGTGTCGAAGGCTTTTGACAGGTCCAAGAAAATACCAAGGCACTTTGTTCTACTGTCCAGGAACTTAACAATAGATTGCGTTAAATTCAATACTGCGTCTTCAGTGGAGACTCCAGACCGAAAGCCGTACTGATTACCCGCTATAAATCGAATCTTCTCGAGCATTTTAGAGAGCGACGACAGTACTGAAATAGGCCTATAATTATCGACACAGCCTCTGTTCCCGCCCTTAAAAATGTTTGTATACGGTTCACTCTTTAGTTAATGCATTATCAATTGTTTTAATGGTATAACGATGAGATTGAAGTGTAATTCCAAAATTTTACTGCAGTTTATCGTATAATATAGGGTCTAGTGAACGGCAGCAAACCGGTACATTTTGATCAAGGTACGTTTATGCAATTTTTTATCTAATAGCTTCGCTACTTTAGCTTATTCATTTATTATCAAATTTTTAGGGTTCTGTACGCAAGGGGTCCTAAGGGGACCCTATTACTACGGCTCCGCTGTCTGACCGTCCACTAGTTGGCCAAATAGGAAGCTGCCGCGTACCAGCTACCTGAACCCTTTATTTTCGGCTTTGTACAGATATTTGATTTCACCATGCACAAAGTCATGTGTATATATTTTAAGATCGTGGCTTCTGAATACAATTGTTTGTTTACATAGATAAACCTAACAAACATGATTACCTAAGTATCATCCATAATTAAAAAAAAAAACACTAAAAGAATTATGGACGTAATCTAAATAGTTTCTATTGAACAATAAATAGTCAAGGCGATACTCGGTATACACTCGAAGTGCAGTAGCCAATTAGGTATAAAATAGCGATATTATCCAGAATCATGAAGGTATTCTCAGTACAAATTGAACGAGTACAAGGAAAAAATGTTGTTATTGTTTTTTAGTTTAATATTAATTAGTACTGTGAAATTTAATATTCTGGAGAGAAACCATACATACACAAAGGAAAAAGAAAACCTTTCCATTGCTACGAGTATGTATTTCGCTTTTTAAAAGCTACTGTTCCAGGCATCACTTATTTGAGACTACAAATTGCTAAACCAAGTTTTTTCGTAAATCGTCTTTAGTTATTTGTTTCTATTCTGTACTTTACGTATCTTCGTGTATGTCTGAAGAGTTCTTCTAAACTCTTGATCTTGATGCGATTTTCACCTCCTTTTAGAGCATTAACTTTGAATGATTTATGTGTACGTAAGTACATTATTTTAACTTCGATACAGTTTATAGATCGCAATATTTTATTATGTCGTTGTAGGGGAGGGCCCTACATAGGGAGACGTGGAAAGCTACGGGATGACCATTGCTAGCAGTGAGACAATATGGTGTAATAGGTTAAAAAAAAAGTGCGAAGGCGATGCAGGGGTGAATATTAATCGATATTAGAGAAACAATGACAAAGCAATCAATATTTAACAGCGTCTGCTCAAAATACGAGTACCGGAGGTCGATGACTGGTAGAAAGTGTTCTTACGCAAATTGCGTGCACATTGCCGTTACCGCGAGTTTGTACAAAGGAAAAAAAGAAATTGTCGTGCGTGGACGCCATTGTTAATCGCCTTATGTAATACATGGATGTCAATTGAATGGAAACGACGGAATCCGGTAAATCACAGTACGATGGAACATTTCTAATCTTTGTGTTCTTTGTAACAGTAGGATTATGTTATTTTCTTTTTCCTGGATGTTCGATTATTTACAAAGATCTATCAAATCTCATGAGTTGCCCAATTAGATTTTCCATTGGTAATTATATTCGTTTGTAGGTAGAATTAAAAAAAAACTTACTTTAGTGCTCTTTCGTAATAAAAATTACTTACATCTTGTGCCAAATACCAAGCTTCTAGTCTAGACCCAGCGGTTTACTCTGTGGGTAGTCTTGTCAGTATAGATTTTTGTTAAATAGATTGCTAGCATTTAAAAATCGAAGATACGTGTGACATTTACCGATCCAGGTCAGTGATCCAGGAATAGGCCATGCCACCGGGCTAAAACAATTGCAAATGCCAATAAAATACGCCTCGAACTACCCTCTATTCAGTTATGGCAATTTCTTCCAGTCCATCCTTTTGGTAAAGGCTTTTAGCGACAAGACTGCCGCTGGAGCCCTTAAAGTTAAAGTTTTGTGCCGTCACCAATAAGCATCCAGCAACTTTTAATAGTGATTTTTATTCCCTTTCATTTATTTTATGTTGTTACAAACGTAGTACTTTTTAACCCATATTAATGTGAAATAGGCCCTTTGTCGAGATGGCAGTCGTTATTCCTCAAGGAAATCGCTTTTGAGTTTAGCCAAGTCTATACAATTTGGTGTTCGTGATTGATGTAGAAATAACCTTATCTATACAAATAAATAAAATTGAAGTGTCTGTTTGTAATATTAAAGCTATAGCTTTTCACTGAATGCATGTGAAAATATTTACGGCACTTATAACAATAACACAACTTTTTAAAATTTATGCTGTCTGTTTGTTCCGGCTAATGTCCGAAATGGACCTGACGTTATAAGGAGTTAAGGCTAAGGTTAATTTAGAAAAAAATATTAGAGTTCCGTGCAAAAAAATGAAAACCCTTGAAGTTGGTAACAAAATTCGATTCAAAAAGCGAAGTAATCGTTTTTTATAAATATTCACGCGAACGAAGGTCGCGGGCAACATCTAGTAAGTACACAATAAAGACACAAGTGTTCTCTCTATTTTTTTCATCTAAATCTGTTGTTCGGCAAACCCTTCCCACGTTGAAGTTGTTTGGCAGAAATCTTTATTTGTGTTTTCCTTAGAAAAACACATTACCATCTAACCACAAATTAATGTCACCACGGGGATAGGAATCATAATCTTTTCAAATAGTCCCCTTTTCTGAAAGGGTTGTATTCATAACGTACTGTGTTTACCGTCTGGTCCATTGAATTTTCTATACAGAATATTTTTTTTTTGAAAATGGCAATATTTTCTGCTTCCGTGCTTATCGAAAAATTTAGTAGTACCTGCATATTGCTACCTGTGTTGCCTTGACATGTTTCTATTAGCACACCGCGTGGATCTAATTAGATGACAATAAGTATTTATACATTTGTAGAAGGAGTACTAACCTAACTAATAAACTTGTACCGACGCTTACTACCTGTATGTCTTTCTTCGTCTTTTTTTTAGAGTCCATGATAAATTCACATAATATCATAAGTAAGTAAATAATGTTAAGAATCTAGGCCCAGTAGGTAACCACGCCAATCGCTTCCTGAGAAATGCAGGTATTTAGACACCAGCGTAAGGCACATATTTTGACCAATTCTTCAAACTCAAATACTAGTGTACTCGTTTTGGTATACTTCAATGCGCTTGAATTATTCTGACATTCAAATTGTTGAGCTGACGTGTCTATTGCCCCACAAGTTAAAGAGAGCGTGACTGTAAAAATTTTGCTTGCAAGATATAAGTGAAGATTTTAAATACGAGTAGATGTCACAATTTACTTAAACGGTTTGTCGAGCATGCAGTTCATAATACTACACGAAAAATGAACAGTGATATTTTATTTGTTCATGTTTAGACATATCGTCTGTGGAGTTTTGCCACCGAATTTAATTTGATCCTGATATTCGTACTACCCTTGTGGTGATCATAGGATTTGCTACTGATTCTAGGTGCTATAGAAATTAATTTACGGGGTAATTCGGGGGATTTTCCATATGTTGTGTAATTTTTCGTGTCGTGTCTTAAGTTCCCAAAAGTTTATATCACAAAATCATCATTAAAAGATTGTCGCTCTGAAAATAAACAGATTCGGAATTCGAAAGTTATAAGTAAAGTACTGATTCACTGAATAAATAAATATTTTCCACATTGCCTTAACCATGCTCACGTATAAATGCAAATTAAGCGAACACTTGAGAAGATCTATTAGTTTTTAATTTAGCTATTCCATCCTTGAAATAAAAAAGCTATCATTAGCGTCTTTTTTTACAAAAATAGACTTGCTTAATATGCTATTTGAAAGGAAAACCTTACTCATAAAAAATACTATAATTATGATGTATGTACAATAATGTACATATATAACAATGTCTCATGAACAAATCTAGTGCAAGGTTCTCAAAATTATCAGTTCTGCTTAAGCATCTCAAGATTCAGATACGAATAAATTTAGCCATTTCAAACGACGGGTTCTCTATGAATGTCTATTTTTAATTGAAACTGACCTTTGCATATCTAAAAAGTTTGTTCTTGAAAAGGAATGTAGGCAACTATTTCTTCATGATGTAACGTTAAAGTACAGTTCAATCATAGTCAACAATTGAATGAATAGTGTCTGTACGCAAAAACTCATTACCGACCGGTTCGATTTCGATATTGTCTAATACTAATAACTATCCGTTACATAAGTTACGTTGTCTCAAGTATAGTAAAAATGACCCAGTTTGGAACCGGTTTGTATTACTTACACGGAAACGGTGTTCTGGTGATACCAGCGGTGTCTCGTCAAATGAATACATTTCAGTGCACGTTGGTTTATAATGTGACGCACACACTGATAGGATGTGGCAACCAATATTCAAAATTAACGTTTTTATTAAATGACTAGCTTCTGCCCGCGGCTTCGCCCGCGTGGAGTTCGATAATTGTCCCACAGGATCATACTATCGGGATAAAAAGTATCTGATATGTTAATCCACGTTATAAACTATCTGTGTGCTAATTTTCATGCAAATTGTTTTTGTAGTTTTTGCATGAAAGAGTACAGCAACAGACAGACAGACGGACAGGATGAATCGATAAGGGTTCAAATCAACAAAACCCTAAAACGGCCCTGTCACAATATTTTTTTCCTACTAACTCTTACGTCGAAAAAAAAACGTCGTGTTTGGCGTCTGATATCGTCCATAAAAAAGTAAAATAAAATCCCACCTAAACATAGAACTATGTTTTGTTTGGAAATGCATATAATAAATAATAATAGGTCTTTACCTATGTAATTGGAGATTTAATAACCAACATTTTCAGATTTAATTATCTGTGGATTGGCGTGCAATTCGAAATTCAAATAAATTTTATTCGAAAGCTGTGTTCTTTTAATTTCAAATTCAGTCATTTGTTTTTAGATAGTTTTTTGTTTTTGTGAAATTGTGGTAGTTTTTGGCGCCATGGATAAACTGAAAATTCGTACAATTTTTGATTATGAGTTTCTACTTGGACATACCGCTGCGCAAACAACACGAAACATTGACGACGTGTACGGGCCTAACACTGCTTGCATAAAAACGGTCCATTATTGGTTCAATCGTTATAAATCTGGAAATTTTGAGTTGAAGAATGAGCCTCGCGGTCGGCCGGTAACCATTGTCGACAACGACGAATTGAAGGTGGTAGTGGAAACGGACCCAACTCAATCTACGGCTGAGCTTGCTGCGGGCCTTGGAGTTAGTGTCAAAACGACATTGAAGCACTTGCGTCAAATCGGAAAGATAAAAAGCTAGATAAGCTAAAATAAAAAAAAAATACAAAAATTTTTGTTTTTATAATTTTCATACAAATCTCCAATTTCATAGGTAAAGACCTAATATTTAGAAATGGACCTCAAAATTAGACAACTTTTGAGTGAACCATTACCGTCAAGGGTTTAAACTAACGGATAGTTAGCCAATCAGGTAGGTCTGCAGAGAAAACCGGAAGTTGATCGCAACAATTCACTAGTAAACTCCTCTTCTAGTGGTTGCAATATTCTCCATTAGTATTTCATAACCTTTACGGAAATATTATATGGTTACTTCCTTATATGATTATTTTATGCTTATTTATCAAGAAACCTAAGTATGTACTTTAAACTTATAATATATCCATATATGAATAAAATAAAATTCTGAACAACTTTTCTTTCTAAGTGCGAAGTTCGAGACTTTTTCTTGTTGACAACAAAACACGTGAAAGTTCGGTAGTACTATTTAAAGTCGATCTCGTTATTCCCAATGCTTTAAAAGACGGTACGGCACTACATTCACGAATTAGTTTTGCAAACATTCGTTGGGCGAGCTTGTTTGTCGAATTATTTTGGTAAGTACGTGAATCCAAACACGAAGAACAAATCGTTTAAAAGCTGCTCGCGAATGAGTGTTATTTGTTACAAAAGCTCGAGTCACAAATGCCAACTAAGCAAGAAGCGAATGCTAGCAATTAAAGAATTTTCTTAAAGTTTACTCATGAAAATAATTTTGCCAACATAGATTTTTTCTTTCTTATATTTGGTATAATGTCATCTACTCATCAGCTTATGCAGGTCCCACTGCTGGGAGAGCTCAGGCCTCCTCTCCGAGATGAGGTCAGCTTTTATCCCGCCACGCGGTCCCAGTGCGGATTGCTCTATATTTGGTAGTTTATTTTGACAGCTACTTGTGACTTTTGCTGTTGAAATGCGCTGAACTCGCCCGTCTTGTCTCCGACTAGATTTATTCAGTCCTTAAAGCACATCTTACACTTATGTATGTAACAAGATCTTACGCTACAATGTACTGAAAAGCTTTATCTCACAATCACATTCTCCGGGTACAATACCGTACTACAAAAGTGTTAACACGATAAGTGCACAACATATCCTTTACATTGTACCGTATGGTAAATCAAAGTGATGGGCTCGCCTACTTTTTGTAATCATTCAACACGCATACGACTTTGACATGCTAATCACGGCCGTCAATTTGCTACAGGTGCATGTAAGTAGTTAATGAGAGCGCGTTGTTGCAGCCAATCAGAGCGTGGCAATTGACGTGTCAGTGAATATGGCGACACACGGATGCGTAGAAATCACGCGCACCTAATTGCACTATTGTCTCAGTGCTGTGATTTATACATTTTGACAGTAACCTCGGCTAGCATAGAAAGTAGGACTTTCTAAACTTTTTATTGGACATCTTTTGTAGTTTAACGGTTTGATATTTAAAATGGACATAGTTTAAAAGTGAACATGCTGGCGGCTTAAGTTCAAACTGGATAAAAATAACCAAAATATGAAAATTTGCTAAGCGTTTCCGATACTTACGCGTTCAGCTTTAAAGGATAGTTTAGCCTGAAGAAGTTCTGTCCATGCACAGCCATGCTGAAGTAACTAGCCTCCTGGGTGTTTGATATCCAGGCAGAAATCTCTCGTGGGCTTTCTCCAACTGCGAAAAAATATCGTTAAAGTTTAATGTTTTTGATCCATCATCTCAGATAATATACAGTCGACTTTTGTGTTCGTAAACAAAAATTATAATGTATAATTCCTAAACAAGTTTATTGTGGCAGCCTTATAAGTCTAACTGGTTACAAAGGCGTCCCCTTATATCCTTCCATGTACTCTGATCCTGCGCCACCTTAAGCTTTTTATAAAGTATCGTTATTTAAAAAAGAGTCAATGTCCCTCTCTACGTGTGCACTTTGTAGAATACTTTTCGTGCTCTTAAAAGTATGTTTTTATTTTTTGTGCTCTGGATAGAATACCTCATAGAAAAAGAATTACTACTGCCATTTCACAAGCTTAATGGATCCGTAATACGTATCAACGCGTCCTAACGAGATAAACCCGCCCATCTGACACTCGACTTGGTTCTAAACACTCGGCTATTTCAGACTGGTCTTTGCCGACGTAACTGCCTTCTGTTTCTAAAAAGCTTATATTGTCTTACTTTTTAGTGTAACTCCAGATAGGGGGCTTGTGGCTAAATAATAACAGCCACACGGGGCGAACTTTAAGGTTAAGCAACGGTTGCCTATGTCGGCCCGTGGATGGGTAACCAAACCCCGAAAAGCAGTTGGTCTCAGCTGCCATTCGTAGATCTTTGGCAGTCGTTAATTCAATTCAATTAATTTATTGCATCAAATATGATAGGTACATGAAGTTCTTATATAAAATATTTAGTAACACTCATTTGGCCAATATACAGGGTGCAAGGGACAGCCCTCCACAAACTGACAGGGTGCATTCAGCTCCTTATTTTGAATCATATTCCACTGGAATTTTTCTCCGGAACAAAATGTTTTTTTTTTTCAGTTACTATTCCTTTATTTCAACGTAAAATGACATTCCCCGTACGCAGTATTCCATTTATGTAAATAATACGGCTGAAATAAAAAATCCAACAATGTATGTTGAAATACTTTAACGAACGACGCGTGAAATCAGCTATTAACTTCCTGCCTACCCACAGAGTTTATCGAACTCGTCGTCGCGCTTGCCGTTCGCTACGTGCGTTTTGCCGCGGTAACGATACATTGAATATGAGGAAATAAAACAAATCGAATTTATTGGATTCCCATAACATTCCTGAAATAATTTCTTGTTCCGGTCATCTTAGTATGATATATTGAATTCACCCCATCAGTTTGTGGAGGGCTGTCCCTTACTGTCTAGCATGCAATAGTAACTACAAGTTTTTACACTTCAGGTATTAATTAAGTTACGGGTAGTCTTCTACGTAGTACGGTTTCAAGGGCCGAAATTCGGACAACCGGTCTTTAGCTGTGGTGGTACGATAGGCAGTCGCTCTTTGTATAGTAATGGTATTCAGCTGCTCTATGTGAAATACTGTGCAAATGATGATGTTCATGTAAACTAAACTTGGAGTAAAGTCATCTAAAAATACTTTTTGTTGTACTGAAATGTCAAAACAACATTTTAATTTATGTTAGTTTTATGTGAAACGCGTAATTAATGTCCTTCCTTTTAATAATCTAATGTACCGTAAATAATTTACCTTGCTTTGATTTTGTTAATTACCTTGACACACTTTAATAATATTATTATTGAGTTGAATAGAAAATTCCAGAAGAGACCAAATTAAGTGGAGATCAAATTTCAAAGTAATTGTAAACACAATTACGGCGGTAAAAGCTTAAAAGCTTGATTTATTCTCTGGGTCATACATGTTGTTGCCTGTTTGCTAAGAAACATCAACTCGCCTAACAAGACGGTGCAGTGTAGGTTCTTGATTATAACAAATAATTTGGCTTTGTTTATTATTTGTACACAAAATATCAGACCAAACATATAGTTTTATATTAACTTTTTTTTTTGGCTGCCTCATTGGTGTAACGGTCGCCAGCGCAACTGCTGAGCATGAGGTCCTGGGTTGGTATCCCGGGTCGCCGAAGTTTTATTGGGTTTTTCCATCAGGAATTTCGCAGTAACAGCCACGGAGTCTAGATTTGTGCCCAGTTTATGGCAATAGGCTCGCCCGTTATTATATGAGACTTAAACATTACTGGCGAAATGTGGGTGTATTAGGTACACCTCTGCGTAACCCTTCGGGGATTACAGGCGTGATGTTATGTAATGTTAAATATTTTTAAAGAAATATTTGACACGTTGTACATTACTGCATTTAAATAAGTTCCTTTGCGAAACTTACGGTGCAACTATGTGTCGTGACCAGTACTGTGAGTAGTGAGATAAGTGTGTGGTTATTACATAATAGTATCCAATATGGCGACAGGAATCCTAACCGAAAGTGGTCCAGTTCCAGTTTCTCAATTTCTATACATGTAGTAGGTCTCTTCAAAAATCACGTTGTATGTTTTATATTTGTACAAAAAGGCCTATTTGTTATTTATTCGTATACAATTTACATGTTTATGTAAAATCAAAGCGAGTTAAGGCAATGGCGCGTCTTACATGAATGCAAAATCTCTTAGTAAAAGGCTAATCCAATCGCCTTTGATATAAAATTAAGAGTTACCCTATTATTGCCTTACCTTTAAGTTCATTAATAATCAAAACTCATTTAAAACTTTGAAGTAACCAAATTGGAAATCGTGTAGAAATATTTATTGACGTCATAAATGACCTCTTTAATGTTATGTCAACCATTGCACAAGTTAGTTTATATACAAAACTTTATGAGTTGAGAAAGTGGCGAGTTTTTAGTGACGCATGACGTTGTAAAGAAATTCATGCGGAAAATAGTATCATGTGTATAATAATATCGTAAAGGCACTTTGCGTAAAATTATCATGTCATCTAATTAAGCGGACATAAACAACGTGTTACGAATAAAATGCATAAAATGCAACTGACTTGAGGTTTCGTCAGCGACTACAAAGTATAAGGCAGCCGAACGCAATTCAAATTACCGTATAATGTACATAATGAAACATAAACAGAACATGGCAATTAAATAGTTTCCCAATTGTAATTACACCATGTGCAAGTACCACGAAAATTGTGATATTATACTCGGTAAAAGAAAATTTGCGGACGGTAAATGTACCTAGCAACACACTTCTGGTAATACTGCGATCACGCATATCTTTTCGGCTTATCGAACTAAAGTAACAAACGAGCCACCTCAGTTCACGTTCACGTACCAAGTTTATTTAGGACAAATCTTTTGAGGTGTAATCCGAATATTTTTAGTTATTCGGCATTCAAGGGATTCGGTAAATATCGAATGTCGCCCCGTGTATAAAGACCAAATACTTTGGACCTGATACTTTCTAGAGTTTATACGGAGTCAATTTTGCGAAGGATTAGACACGATATTAAAAAAAAACCTTTTGTTTTCGTTCTATAAACCTAAAAGAAGCAAAATTCATTTACCTGTAGGTAACGGATTAGAAAAGATACTTCTTATTTTATAAATGGCTTCAAGTTACGGAGATATCGAGGGCCAAAGTAACAACTTTTTTTTTAAATACATGTTTTTTAAGTTGTTATTTTACTTCAAATATCTATTCAATTCGTCCATCAGCACAATATTTTAAATGCGTTACATTGAGTTCTACCGTAAAACGTGATTTTTCACCAAAATAAAATCATTTCCCAGCAATAAATTTTACGTAGCTTTACTTAATTTGATGTACAGAATGCTTGGTTGCCGGCTTCGTGAAGGGCCCGTTTACACCTTGTAATAATAAATCATTGAAGAAGATTTAGGCAAAATACTTACTAGAATAAGAGAAAAGGGGATGATCACTGGAATGGTTGTGGAACTTAGTCCACATGCAAAGAGTAAACTCCTTCAGGTCTGGAATATCTTTCTCGTACTCCATGTACTGGTAGAACAGCTCCTGGTTCATGGACACTTTGTGGATGCTGCAGGTGTCAGTCATCTGGCTCGTAGGGCTTAACAGGCTAACTTTGTTTCCTGATGCGTATTGCGGGATGGGCCTTCGGTTCAAAATCTTCACCTGTGGACTAGAAAGAAAAATCATGTAAGAAAGGGAGCAAAAAAGGTAACATCGGGTGTCTTCCTGTCGAAGTCTTGAAGTACTGACGTGGGCGCACTTAGTGTGGCTTCAGCATAAAGTTTGTGAGTTGTGAGCAACAAGCTTAACTTGACTGGTTGTGTTGTTTGTTTCAAAAGTGTCTGGTAAAATATCTTTACTTTAAGTTATTTAACCTGTACTACATATATTTGTCTTCTAGGCACCAGAACGAAGCATGGATGAGTAGATTACCTATTCAAAAATAAACGCACTACTTTTAAACGGAGTTTGTATGTGTGCCCGGTCGATGCCAATGGGCATGCCCCCATATTACCTACTAGCTGTTGCCCGCGACTTCGTCCGCGATTACTATACCTCCCTGCCAAATTTCCAGTTTGTTACACAAAAAATTAAGGTCTTTTATACAAACTTGCGAGAGCCCTTAGACCTCCTTAATCCGGCTCTGTCGCAAAATTCGTTCTTAGCAGACGTCTACTAACTATAAAACTACCTCCCTGCCAAATTTCATCTTTATTCGTCAAGCGGTTTTCGATATTTAGTGATGAGGGAGTGAGTGACCTTTTGCTTTTATATATTTAGATATGGGACTTAAACATAACCGGCAAATTGTGGGTGTACTTTTAGTCCCGACTGAGCCATTCAGACGAGTTGTTAGTATTATAAAATATTATGCGAGTCTTTTTTTAAGCGAAGTAGGTACTTACCGGGGATCCAAAGACCTCTCCGAAGTGTGGTAGGTGGAGTACATCACAGTAGATTCTGGCACGATTGGATGCCAGTCACTGTCCCTCGCCATCGCTGCTCCGAAGAGCACAATCACGATGAATGTCCGCATTTTCTGCAACAAAACAACAACTTTATAAATTGGAGTGGTACGTATAAAGACTGGAAGTGGCGCGTTAAGTTGCGAGTTAAAATGTGAATTAATTAAGTTAGTTAAAGCATAGCAAAACCACGGATTTATGCGTTGCATACATTCTATGATTGGGTTTTTTCTGTCCATGTCTGGGCATGACCCTATTCTTCCGTTTTTCTCGATGTTGCGGCTCTTCTCGCCAATTAACGAGAAGGTCACCCAAGGCATCCCGCCATCTTTACCTCGGTCTGCCGCGACCCCGTCTAGCTGTCTTTATGTATCTACCATGGTATATTTTTTTAAACTATACTCCGTGTTTTTTAATAATTTCGTCTTTATTACTAACTACTGAGTATAGTTACCACCTACAGATGGACCAAACAGTTTTCAAGTATTAAGTTTGACATAACTTGACTCAGCTTTTGTAAATGAATGGGTAAAAGCGTGGCGTTTCGTTTAATGTGTAGGCATTTATTAATAATGAATGCTACAGTTTATTGATTAATAAATATAACACATCGACTTTAATAAAAATTAAATCGAAATATTTAAAATCTTCCCCGAAACGGAATAAACCAGTTATTACATAAAAACCGGCAATTTTTTTAGGCTGTGTCCACCAATTATGATATCCGCCATTTAGAAATAGATAGTTGGATGGAAAAGTTGTATCCCATACTGTTTCCGTGATCGTCTGTCATGTTCCTGTTTTACAGGTTACTAAAGACGACAGCACACCAGCAAACATAAATAGTACTTCACAGAACTAAGCGCTATGAAAAAAATATGATTAGTTTTGATAATAACCATAGCTAAGTTACCACTTACAAGCTTGAAATTTATTTTTTTCTGAAGGAAACCTCGTCGCATTATATTTTCTTTCACTCTGATTATTACAACATAGGTAGAATGTAGGGATTCATACAATTATATCAGTTTAAGCCGTATTTCCCAGGTAGCTGGCTTCAGACAACCCTTAACTTGTTTCGGAATCAAGAGTAGATAGGGATAAACAGATAACGTTAAAATCTAATTTGGCCAGCACTTTCGAGTACGCATTACGCAAAGGAAATAATCGGTACATACAGCTACTGATCCGTCAACTGGTACAACTGGTTCTTTTCCGAAATTGAATCCAGTAAAAAATCTTGGTGAACACGAAATATTAGGTTATATCATCACTAGTTACGTGTTTGTTTAACTGCGTGTCATATCATTGCGTTGCCGACTGTCATTCCGTCACTGTCGAAATGCCGACACGCATGTTTAATTATTTAGCACCTTTTATTACACACAGTTCAATATAGATCTATCAGATTTATTACCTTATTTAAATAAATTATCATAGAAGTTTCTTTGGGCACCTAATGATTTTTTTTTTGTATTGCATTTCAAAAATATAAAACAATATAAAATTATGCCAGGGTCAAATAAAATAAGCTAGTGAAACTCCCCTTCATCATGTTAACTACTAACCACAAACGTAAATATTCACGTCTCGTTACATTACTGGCACCAGAGAATCAAAAATTAATGTACTATGTAGCCTTTTCATAGAAAACTAAAACCTTAAATGGTGCAGGAATATATTCGCAGCTGCGCTAACAGATCAGCGATCACTTACTCTTTTATCTCACTAATACATAAATATTCCACGCAGCCGAGGTTTTTTTTATAAAACTGTTAAATGAACATCGTCTCTTTCCGTCATATTATAGTGTTGTGTTCGACTATATTTTACGTACACACTTTTATTTAAAAAAAGACAATTAATCAAAACTCATTGGTTTGCCGTATGGGCTATTAGGTTTTATCGACTGGAGTGTCGCATTTAACAGAAAGTCGTGTGGGAGGATTTAATGTCCAGAGATGATTTTTCTGATATATTCACCCGGGACTTAAACATAACTGGCGAAATGTGAAGTACTAAGGCGTACACCTCTGCCTAACTCTTCGGGGATTACAGGCGTGATGTTATGTTATGATTTATTTACTAAATGTACGGAAGTAAAACTGTGAGCCCGAAATCATCCATCTTTTCTTGTGCTTTCCTCTCCCTCTCTGTACTTCAAGCTTATCAAGCCAGCCCATCACATGGCTATACGATTCCCTTTCGATTTTTATGGACATTTTTGTTAAACTTATAACTCTTCCATACTGACGAATGTTAGTAAGTACTTTGGTATAAGACACAAACTTGTTACAAACATTGTAATATATAGCACAGACCCTGAGGGTCATCCCTGGAGAATCCAACTTTTCCGCTGGTTATTTTGATGACATTACAAAGTTGTGTAACAAAGTACTGATGGATCGACTTTGATTTTCAGTGAACTTTCAGTTTGTTAGTTTTTCCTTAACGTTTTATCTTTGAAACGGTGTATATTATAATTGCCTCACTTATTGTGAGCAGATAGCCTAGTGGTGTAACCGTCGGACTGGCAAGTCATAGGTCTCGAGTTCGAACCCAAGACACGCACCTCTGATTTTTCGGATTCATGTGTATATTGTATAATTATCACTTGCTTCGACGAAGGAAAACATTGTGAGGAAACCAGCATGCCTGAGAGATATTTCTCGACGGCATGTAAAGCCAAGTCAGTGTCCCTTGGGTGGAATAAAAACTTTGACACCAGGTTGGTCACTAACCACACGAGAAAAAAAGAAAGAAAGAAGCCTCACTAATTGAATACAGTTAACCTCAATCTAGGTACTATTTTCATTTTGTAGCAAAAAGGATGTAGCTGTCTTGATTTTTTAAGAGGGACCAGCCCTTGTATTCTCCTTAATATGTTTGGGATTTGCTCGTAAAGGTGAATGACCCCACCTTGCCCGTGCTTCAGGTACTGTTGGTACAGGATGCATACCTGAATCAGTATCGTGTGAAACAAAAGGGGCCTTGTTGCTACGTAACCGAATTCATGAATCAGAATAAGTGTCCGATAATCCAAGTTAAATTTTGAATTAATGCCCTATATCAAAGATAATTCTAAAATGCGACAATGAAACTTTCAGGATAAAATCACTTAGTTCCGAATATTTAATATATTAGTTTCTTGAAGAAAGTTTGAGAGCAACAGCTGTGGCCCAGTGGTGATGGTCCCGACTTACGAGCAGAAAGTCGTGGTCGAGAAAGAAGTGGGTTCCAGAACCGAACCCAGGCAGGCGCATTACTTGGTGTAGTTTATTTCATCACCACTCTCTCAAAAACGGTGAAGGAAAAGTCTCATGAGGCCCTAGAACCAAAAAATTGGAAGACATGGATGGAGGAATGGGATATGTAATATGGGATGGTAGATGTCACCATGTACCATCCCATATTATATATCCCATTCCCTCTCATAGAGAGGAGGGCTGTGCCCCAGCAATGGGAACATTATAGGCTGATTATGCTATGGAGAAAATTGCGTTGACTGCTCGTAGAAAAATATGACTCTCAGCTTTGTGTTGCCGAGATTCTAAAAGAAAATTGAATGTAAATATAGTTACGTTATTGAGTGCAAATATTTGTTTGACTACAGCAAATGCGATATCGTAACCAATAAACGTACGTATTTCCTTCAGGAATTCCTTTCAGCTGTAGTCATTACCGTTCACTCGATACGGCACATATGAATTTGATTTAGTTTGTGACTATGAAAGATCAAAACTGACTTTGTTACGGGATGACTGAGTGCCTAAATATCATGAGAAAAATTTTAAGTATGAACGTCGATGGCTACACGAGTTCGGGAAGACCAAAGAGACGCTGAATGGAATACATGAAAGATGATATGGAAGAGAGAGAAAGAGGGTCGCTAGTGAGTTACTCATATAAGTATTAAAACAAAAGTGTTTAGTACACACGGCGACACATTGTGCTACACATATCCAGTATAATCTGACCTCGCTTTGTATGAGCTTCTCGTACAGTGAGAGATCAGCTTAATTTGGTTTACTTGTTTGGTCTTCGTGCGTACTTTTACAGTGACTTTCAACAGGATTGATATTCAAGCTTGTCACTAACCGATGTCAATCCAATACATCTTTGATATTTCCGTCGTCATTATCAGTTTTTTTTTCTGAAAGCTTCGTTGGTGTAGTGGTCGCAAGCACGACTGCTGAGCATGATTTCCTTGGGTTCGATTCTCGGGTCGGGCAAAGTGTTATTGGGTTTTTCAATCAGGAATTTTCAGTAGTAGACACGCTGGCCCGCTTGTACCGGGTTGATGCCAATAGGCTCGCCCCCTATTACATGGGACTTAAGCCTAACTAGTGTAATGTGGGTGTACTATTAGGTGCACCTCTGTCTAACCCTTCGGGAATTACAGGCGTGTTGTTATGTTATGTAACTGTTATTTTGAGTAGGCCCTTTTGTCAAGGTTTCAATTATCAAGGAATATCTGACTTTATTGTCCTTGTCACCAACTTTTTCGTACGCCATTTAGCAATTTTCACACGCACTGACTAAACGTGTGATACAGGGTCAATCGAAAACAGAGTTATAATATATTGCAACATGCTGAACACTATCTAGTACCATTTCAAATCCCGGTGAATATCCGGATTAACACTGAGTCACTGGTCACCGTTACTATATTAAGTACAAATCTATAACTAGAACCAAATTTTATTATCGAGCTTTATTCATAAAAGACAAGAAAACATTTTACATAGGCTGATACAACGCGCGGTCTTATCGCTACAAGCGTTCTTTTCAAGTCAACCTTTGGATAGATTACAGGAAGAGCGAGAGACAATACTGCAGGTAGCCTGTGGTGTAACATACCGTTTAAGGCTGACCTTACAAGGAGCTCACACTCGACTGTTTTAACCCCAACCACTCAATTTATTAAATTCATCAGATATTAAAAAAGATTTTTAAATATGTATTTCAAATTTGTCAGCGCGAAAATGCTAGAGAACCAATCGCTACATAACAGTTTATTTATCGGAAGCTGCCGTAGGAAATACGAATGAATGAACGTCAATAAGCATGCCTGGTACAAGCTGAGGGACATCGTTTAGAATTCCAACATTTGCCACTCGAGTTTTGCTTTAAAATTTCCAATACTCTCCTTAGTATGCTTCACATCATTCGTTTTTATTTGTTGTTGGTATTTTTTTATCGTAGAACTTGTTATTACAGAAACTAACGAGGACTTTTACAAAGTGAAAAGTATGGTTTTGTTGTAGAAAAAAATGGATCCTGTGTAATGTTCCTACAAACAGAGGACTATGTAATAAAAAATATAAAGATGCTTTATTTCTGAATTTGAAGTTGACAAAGGGTAAAACTCAACTTTTGTGTTTTGATGCTGAAGAAGAGTTTGTCAGGTTCGTAACTTCATATTTTAAATTCAGAAAACAATAAACCATTGTCATACATTTTAATATCTAGTATTATTTTAGAGATCGGCCTACTAGAATAACTCTCGATTATTCCAACGGCATTTAACTTTAAGACTTTCATAAATATTTATATTTCAAAACAGTATAAAATGACTATCTAGCCTGAGACTAAAGCGGCGACTCGATAACTCAACGAAAATCGATTTGCATTTGAGTATTCGGCTGTTACTTGAATGAATGTGTCGCAGAATTATTAATGTATGCAGATTGACTCATGTGTGAAGAAATTCTTAAATACCTTGAATTCATTAAAGATGAATCTGCACTGTATTCAAACATGATTGAATGGTTGTTTTGATTGATTGTTTGAGACATTGATGCAAATCTCACTGTTGATTATTCTGAAATAGCTTTGCCTTACTAAAAAAGAAGATCCTAATTAATATAATATGATTAGTTGCAGCTACAGTGTGTATCCAAATAAGCGACATAAAACAGCTAGAGCTGTATGATTTTTATACTAAAATTATAAATAATAACTTATTACTTCAAACGAATGAAAATGGGTACTCTTAAACGACTAAGTAATCAATCATTTAATTGAGTATGTCTCGTTTCACTGCAATACTATGTTACGTTAAAAATGGGATAAATCACTGAAGGATACCGTACGGCCTGTCGAAACACGGTTGCGAGTTTTCACTGGCTCTATCACATCTAAACAGATGCTTAGATAAACGTGAATAATTTTCTTCTTTCGCCCATGTATTTAATAAATCTAATAGCGTATTTTTATTTAGTCATTCATTAAGGAACCACTATTAGTGATACCTATATGTGTTTAATGTAAAGCCGTGAATTGAGCATGTGATAAAAGTGAGCTTGATCGCAAACCGGTAGCGTAAACACAGAGATAGCATCAATCAACACGCCACGTGATTGATTCTAACTGGGAGAAACACGGAACATTCTCTAATCCTATGTAATTTGTGCGGAAGGGAAATAACTAAAGCTTTTATTAGCCGTTACGAAGTTATGCACTTTATTCAAATTACTTCTATAGTTACGATGATCGAGTTGGCTATGTTATTAATGTAGTTTACTGCAACTGTAATTGAAACAGGACTTTTATCTATATACTTTTACTCTTTTTGCTGTCTGTTTCGTCTAGTGGTCACAACTGAGGTGTTGGGTGTGTTTCTCATGTTATTTACGTAAGACTTAAACATGACTGACAAATTGGGTGTGTACCTACTTTAGGTACACTTCGCCTTACAGGCGAACCCTTCGGATTACAGGCACGATGTTATGGTATACAACCAGGTATAAATAGTTAATAATCCGATGTCGGTCTGAGGCAGAGCGAATCTGCAGAAATTTCCGAAGCAATCCCAAGTGGAGCAACACTTTGATTCCTTGCTTTGGTAAAGGAACGCACGTGAAGCCGTTGTTTTCGACTATCGTTCGTAGATCTTCGACAGTCGTTAACGGTACTCAGAAACATAAAGTCCGAAAATTTGACAGCCAGTGTTATCTTCGGGTCGTTAATAGGTCGTTGAGGAGTTCAGATAGGCAGACACTTCATGTAAAATACTAGTAATCTGCATTTGATTAGACAAGGAGGTTCCCATACGGTTGGGAAAAGTTATTGACAGATTGAATTAGTGAAAATTTTGAGCCAGTCGACATAATATCGGGTAAGTTTTCAAGTTCCACGCTATTAATAAAGTATTTCGTATGGATACCTATCTATTTCATAAAATGAATTGGTAAATTGATATTCACACGGATCGCGTCCTAAATTACTATCTCTACTCTGAATTAATTAAATTGATTTGGAATTATTCGGATTAGCAGGTGTTTTACTTTTAAAAGCGACGATTGAGTGTATTATAAGAATGTTGTCTTATTATTCTGGCTAGATAGATAGGTATACCAATTTCATAACTTGAAAAAAAAAAAACTTTTATTTCCAGGCAAAATCTATGGGAGCGTAAAGCTATCAAATATCTAGGATCGTATATGGAATCTTATGATATCGTTGCCTTTCTGACATAAATAACAATATTTATAATAGTGAAGCTCCCAAACGAATCTTATTTATGTTTATCATAGTCACACTGTCATATACCTTTGTATCAATGACACTAAGATACAGTTATGTACTGGCATTAATTATGTAGTTTTAAAATACTCTGTTGTTGAAGCAAAACTTGCAAAACAGACTCGAGTGTCTTGTCCACTATGTGTTATAGTCTGTCACCTATGGCTCCTGTCCCAACCACTGATTGCTCCACAGCTCACAGCCAGGTAATTCACTCGGTATTTACTGCTGCGGTCTATTTCATACAAAATCTATAATTTACGAGAACTAACCGTCAATATTAGATTGTCATGCTTTCTGACTCGTTGCATAATTCAAGATAATCTTTAAGTAAAGTCATGTCATTATCCAATTTGATCGCGTGTTACTTGTCTTTCTATGCTGTTATTTCTTGTAATCGAATACTTTTTATACAGCATGCATGCACTGTAGTTGTTACGCTTACTTCTTTGTTCATAGGCAAATCTTGGAGATTTGGAGTAAACATTTATTCTATTATTTTAATAATAAACAACGTGGAAGGGAAACCGACGCTAAAACGGTTACCTCCACATATAAATTTTTCATCGATAATTTAAAAAAAATCAGCTGCCACACATTTGACCGTGGTATTGCAGTTTTGTGGGAAACTGCTGTTTTTTTTAATAACCAACGAAACGTTTCTAAGTGGCGGTTCAGAATTATGTACTGTGAATATGGGGTAACCGTTTCAGCGTCGGGGTCCCTTCTACTCTGTATATGCTACATTATGTATATTAAGTACCTAAAAGTTTTTTATATAGCTACCGATATTGTACACACGCAGGATCGTTACTATTTATTATTCACCATTAAATACTATAAACTAATGATCAAGAAATAAATTAAAATTACACTATTTAATTTAACTAGAGTTGCGCGTGCTTAAAATCCGTCATAATAATGTCTACTGTTTTGATGGTCTTGACGCAGAATGTCACTTTCGCAAAATGTCGTCGTGAAAATTTGGTCACTTCGCAAAATGTTATTTTCGCATAATGTCACTTTCGCAAAACGTCATTTTCGCACAACGTCATTTTCTCAAAACGTATTTTCGACTATGTCACTTTCGCAAAACGTTATACCAATTTATCCGGCGTAACTAATCTGTATATCCATGCCAAAATACTACTTTCTAGAACTAACAGTCTTTGAGCTAAGCTGCGGACAGATGGTCGGACCTGGCGAAACTATTACCTAACTACTTGACTACGGAACCCTAAATTGGCTTGAATGACGTTCTGCAAAAATGACGTTTTGCAAAAGTGACATTGTGCGAAAATGAAATTATGCGAAAAAGACCAAATTTTTCACTATGACATTTTGCGAAAGTGAAGTTCTGCGTCAAGACCGTTTTGATTTCATAATAAACAAATAAATCACGTAAGTGAACCAAGCCAACAGACAGACAGACAGACGACACACGAGTAAAGACTTTGTGGAACCTATAAACCCAGCAGCACTTTATGATCGCAGCGCAAAGAGAACAAATAAGAGGTTTCAGCAAAGTCTTTTAATAAAGTAGCTACGAGTACAAAGACTGCACTGTAAACTACCCGAAAAAGCAGAGTATATTATATTCCAAAATATTTGAAAAGGACAGACTCTCGTGGTTTTTTTTAATAATCTATAAATATATACAAATAAATAAAATTGAAGTGTCTGTGTGTGTATTGATTTGACTTTTATTTTAGAAAAATAATTAGGAATCCGTGTAAACAAATTAAAACCTTTGAAATTGTTAACAAAATCCGATTTAAACGGCTAATCTCCGAAATGACTAGACTGACTTTGACGGGACTTTTACTGGCAGATAGCTGATGTTATAAGGAGTAAATAAAGTTACTTTTATTTCAGAATAAGAATTAGGAAACCGTGCAGAAAATTAAATTAAAAAAAAAAATATGGTAACAAAATCCGATTCATAAAGGGAAGTTTTTTTTTTTTTTAATAAAAATTTCACGGTCTCGGGCAACAGCTAGTATACTAATAAATTACAAACAATAATATGTCTTCGTTCAAATTAACTGTATGTATCTTTTACAGTGTGCATTGTTCAAAAACAGTTAACTAGAATTAGTTTATAACTACTTCTGTCTCCTTATTTTCGAACATAATATGTAAGTGTTTAACATCGATAGCTTATGTGATCCAACCACGGATAAAAGTAATCCAGTGTTAAAAGCAACAGCTTTCAGTCTCTAATAATTTTAAATATGTGCAAGTTACTATGATACAAGACGAGTCTCAATTAGATTTCGCATCGGCATAGATGACAAACTTCAATGCAAACATTCGTCTCTTATGAAATGAGATTCTCTTTAGGGAGGGGGCGCGTAATCTGCCAGTGTATGACTTCTGATAGATAGATTGCATAACATCACAACAAGCCGGAACTTATAATAAGAACAAAGAACATTATAATTAACAAAACAACCATCTCTTCGGTTCAAAACAAATAAAAGACCGTTTTACTTTATCGACTAATCTGCTGAAACTTTCTCATGAATACTCAGTTTATTTTTAATGCCTCTTAAATAAAAATGTTACTCACATGCCGCTTTTTATCTTTTACTGTGAAAGTAAGTATGCGCTGTTTTACATTACAATCAGAATAAACGGATCACTTTCTCTTTATCCTTTGTGAATTTAAATACAATCGTGTTGTCGAGCATTGTCGGCCTGCAGGTTGTTTAGGTATACCACATGCGACTAGGATTACTATTTCGAAATTTTCACACTACTTTCTGTTTTTATTTCCTTGAAAAAATGTTTTGTAAAGAACTGGCTACGTCCGGGTTGTTTATTTTTTTTGGGCGGATGAAATGGTCGCAGTGGATATGTGAGCGTTAAAGCCAGAGCTTTTGCCGAAATTATATTTGAGCTTCGGCAAAAGTTTATTAATAGTGAAATTTTCAATTAATATATGTAGACGGTGTATAACATCATGGCACAAACATTTACATAAGATACGGCATAGACCGGGAGGACGTTTCGTTAAAATAAAATGCAAAACCTGCACGAGCAAAATATATGGTACTTACTTAAAGTAGTTTTTTCTTAATACAGACGAAAAACTTCAATGCTTTTGATATAAATATATTCAGTAAAATACCTATAGTAAAAATGAAATGCCGTAAAGTACGTTACTTATCTGTGGCGGGACTAGCATGTTTTGATTCATTTAGAATTGCTGCGTTTGGCTACACAACGGTGGCTAATGTCTCAATGTGGTGGAATCTATCACATATTTGTGGTTGGAAGATAACGTAATATACAGGGTGTGTATACGGACAGCCCTCCACAATGTGATAGGGTGAAATCAGTATATCATACTAAGATGACCGGTACAAGAAATTATTTCAGGAACGTTATAGGAATCCAATAAATTTGATTTGTTGTATTTCCTCAAACGCAATGTATCATTAACGTGGCAAAATGCACGTAGTGAACGGCAAGCGCGACGAGGAGTTCGATGAACTCTGTAGTTAGGCAGGAAGTGAACAGCTGATTTCACGCGTCGTTCGTTAGAGTGTTTCAATGCGTACAGGGAATGTAATTTTACATTGAAATAATGCAATTACAATTACTACGTTAAGTACTGAACTTTGTATTGAAAGCCCCGTAACAATTATATAGTACAAGGCATTTGAAGTTGAGACTTTGTCAAACTCCACTTTATTAGCTCTTTATTAAAGATGATTCTATTAACTTTAAAATAAAATTTTGAAAATGGTCTAAAACTCCATGTCCTTGATTTTATCCATCCTTTGAATTTTCTTGAATTTATTGTAAATTTTCTGAATAAGGTCGAGTGTCAACTTGCTGTTTCTTAAATCCTACGCGATGACCTTTCTGCAATATCCCACACATAATTATTATTTCATTTACACTCTGAAATTAACGTCTCTTCGATACAATCCACATAGATACTACAAACTCCAATGTTTTTAATTAACATTTTCTTATGGTGGTCTTTTTATGGTGACAATTTAACTAGTATGCTAGAATTTCAAAATAATTCAGAGCAAATATCATGAATTACAGAGGCACGCAAGCATTGAAAACATTGACACGCGGGGTTGCGATAGTCGTGGATAGGATCCGGCAATTGGGTCTCGAGGTGGCATTGCACAAGTCCGAGGCCATGTGTTTTCATGGGCCTCGGAATGCGCCACCGTCGGGATCCCTACTGACGGCAGGAGGGGTTTCCATCGGCGTCGGGTCGACGTTGAAGTACCTAGGACTCGTTCTCGACAGCCGGTGGAAATTCGTGGAGCACTTCCGACGTTTGGCTCCCAAACTGGAACGGACAGGGGCTGCCTTCAAGCGGCTCTTGCCCAACCTGAGGGGTCCAAACGCCTCCTGCCGGAGGCTATACGCGGGGGTCGTGCGGTCCATGGCCCTTTACGGGGCCCCGGTGTGGGCGCGTTCTTTGAGGCGGCAAGCCGCCCACTACCTGAACGCGCCCCAAAAGGTGATAGCCATAAGGCTAATCCGGGGGTACCGCACGATCTCCGGCGAGGCGGCTAGCCTCCTTGCCGGATTGCCGCCATGGGATCTGGAGGCGATAGTCCTCGCGCGCCTGCATGAATGGCGCGCGGAGGCACTACGTCGGGGGGAGACTCCGCTGCCGCGGCAAATTGCCGCTCAGCGGACAGACCTCCGGCGTGATCTCATGGCGACATGGAGAGAGCGACTAATGCAACCCCGTGCAGGGCACGCTACCATTGTGGCGATAAGTCCCCTCTTTGAGGAGTGGTTAGAGAGGCGCCACGGCGCCCTCACCTACCGCCTGACGCAGATCCTCACCGGACACGGTTGTTTCGGGAGGTTCCTGCACCGAATCGGGCGGGAGGAAACGCCCGGGTGTTTCCACTGCGAGGATCGTCCGGAGGACACGGTGGAGCACACCGTAGAGGTCTGCCCCGCTTGGGCGGAGCACCGCCGTGTCCTTGTAGCGGCGATTGGCGGTGGCAATCTCTCGCGTCCGACCCTGGTTCAAGCCATGGTCCGGAGCGAGAGGGAATGGGAAGCCGTCACCACCTTCTGTGAAGCAGTCATGCTAGTGAAGGAGGTGGCGGGACGTGAGAGGGAAAGAACCTCACGTCCCAGCCGCCGCGGGAGACGCCCTGGGCGTCGGGGGTCACGTGGTGGCTCCCGGCCACCGTAGGCGCGGGCCTGTGGACGGCGAGTTATGGGCTAGCTCGCCGTCCGGCCGTCTTATGACGACAGGCCGTGTCGACGGCGCGTTCGTGTTCCACGCGCGCCTCAAAGAGAGGTCAGCAACCGAGTAGGGGTCCGCATGGGCCGATGCCTGCCAGAGCTGCGGGACTGTTCGAAAGAGACACCGTGGCCCTGGAACACAAAGGGCAAGGAAGGAACATGGATGGGTTTTAGTCAGTACAAGTCTGACACTCCCTTCCGCTCCGCCCAGAGTGGGGGGGGGTCATTTGATGATTTCCCATCCAAAAAAAAAAAAAAAACATAAATAAAGCAGCTCATTCAGAGCTTAGTGTTTTAAGAGAAATATTAGTGTGAAAACAACCACTTTTATCTTTATAAGAGATTATTACAAATCACAAAAAAAAAATACTAGTTTTATTCTTAAACCTGTATGCAGGCAGGGCTGGGGGTATTTTAATACCTCTCGATACTTGTTTCTTTACAATGGTATACAATTACACCATAAGAACAAGTTTTAGAACGGAATAAAACTTATATTCTTTAGGCAGCTATAAAGCAGCTTTAGTCTTTAGTATTGACAGACTCGATTGATTACAATATATATTTTCATTGTGAACAATAAGCGAAGTATTGAAAGGGAATATTTGATATTACAAATTACCAACCAAATCAGGACACTAAGGGCCTAAAGTGACATGAAATCAGCGAGATTGATAAAAGAAAATCAAAAATGTATCGGACTTACATAACTACGCTAACGAGAACTTGCATTGTTTCTGCATTGTATCTAGGTTCTCCTACACGTACTTGCATCCCTTAACAGATCGCCCTAACAGACTAAGACTAATTAAACTGGAGAGTGAAGTTAGCAACCTGTTAAATTAGAACCTATCGCCTCTTCTTCCTGCACTTGATGCCTGAACACATTAGACTCAGTAACTTGGAACGTGTCTCGTGACGCGTCATGTATGTTAGAAACTTGAGTGAATAGGAATGAATAAAGTCTCCTGAGGTTCGAGCACTGTAATCTCATTTATTTGTAAATTGGCAAGTGATTCCCTAAGCTTTTAATTCTTGCCCAATCGTTTGCAACACAATGATTGTTTAAAATAATGCATCGTTTCCTGTGATTCTATTCACATCCCAGTTTTGGGTACACGCTCCAAGTATCACCGGTGTCGAAGGCGCAAAACGAATTAACCGGGCCGCTGGCTACTTGCTGATGCTTTAAATTATCTTATAAATAAACTTAACGGGGATAAAAAATGACCACGATCGATTTTTAGGACTTGAGTGCCTAAGCAGTGTAGCCATTGTATAGATTATAGCTGGTTACGTGTGCCTTATAGTTTGCAGTCTACCAGTTCTTATAAGCTACACAAGAAATGTTTCGTTGAGCCTCTGTTGATCACACAATTGTTAGAACTGTGTGAAGACAAAAAAATGCAAACGCAAAATAGATGGAGAAAATATTTCGGCCTAATTTTCACTTTTTACTGAATATAGTATGTTCTTTTCATAATTATTCAACGACTTCTTTATTGTTATTTTTATGTTATCTAGCAATAGCAGTGTGCAGTAAGAGTAAAACAATGAAGACCGCAAGGACTCTCATGATTATGTTTTTGGTCCTTTGTCCGCAACTTGAATACAGCAACACGTTTATTTATTCTCCACTTTCCCCTTTAGAATATTTTATTTTTATTTTGCTGTTTCACTAATAAAGTGTTAATATCGTCTCGTCTTCCTGCTCTTGTCCCATATTACTAGAACCTACCGCCAGCCGACCACCTCTGTCAACCGTCACGCTATCATTTACTCCTTTTTCTTTCATATCACTCCTCACACAATCCATCCATCGTTTCCTAGGTCTTCCTCTGCCTCTACATCCATCAGCATCTATATTTAAATAAAGTATTAATATATTGAATATAAATATTCATATATTAAATATATTTTGTATTATTTTTCGTGGAGATTGGCACAAGAAAAGAGAGGCCTATACTCAGTAGTGGGCGAGTTCGGGATGTGGATGATGGAAAATATATATTGAATATATTTAATTCAATATATATTTTCCATCATACACAGCTTTTGTAAAAACAAAAAAAAAATTAAAAATTAAAAAAATTCTCCTAAGAGTTGCATCAGTTACAATAGAAATTCAATTAACGAATTTGCTGTGGGTCTGTCTAGTAGTTGTGTTTTTGCATAGCAATAGCGGTCATTGCCCTTTCCCTGATATCTCTTTACACGAACTGAAACCATAAACCGTGTACTTATCGTTTGTTCTGTTAATGTACAGGACCACAATCAATGTCAATTCAGGGGCTATAAACAGGTTTGAATACGTTTTTTAAAAGAAGAGATTCAGTAAATGTTTGTGGTTCAATGACCGCTATTGCCATGCTAAAACACTACTACTGTAGCTGTAATATTTTATCGCAAAAATCTATAGATGGACTTCTGTCCGCTGCATGGAGGTATTCAAGTTGTTGTTGTGGTCTTGTTCCAAATACTGTTTTATTTTGGCCTAAGTGGCTTCTAATTTTTATAGAAGATTCTTACCTTTTATTATCAGAATACCTTTGAAAAGGAACATATAAATAGCCAATCGCAAAAACATTTTCTTATGAGGATATCTTTCGGTCGTAAATACTCCTTTGTCGGATTACGGTACTTAGAAAAATAATGAGATAGAAAAGACTTTGGAATTTAATGTAACTAATAGGGATTCTATTCAGCTTCAATCTGTGCTCAGTCTAGGACAAAATCGAGGCTATAACGTAATATCTTGGCAGTGTAAATATCTTGGAGCCATTTATGTTGGAAAATTCCTGTACCTTTATTAAAGGTATTCTAGGTAAACTGGTTCATATTAAACAAGCGAGTATGATGTTCGATATGATGTTTATTAACATCTAGAAATTATGAAACGACTTTTAGCACTAATTAATGATATTGGAACTGGTACTTGGTAAACATAGCCTCAATCTTTAAGATTTGTATTAAATTTAGGGATATAAATAACAGGGTGTAAAGTTTTGTCATCCCCCATAGAAACGGGGGCATCCTCTCACCAGACGGGTGTTGTGTCTAGTCTTAAGTCGAGGATAACATTAACAGCTCGATTCAGATTTTTGATGTTAGTTCTGCCATTGTGGCATAGATGGCGCTGTAATACTTTTTATAATATACTAGCTTATGCCCGCGGCTTCGCCCGCGGATAGCCTTCGTTTAATCGTCTATAATGCTGGCTCAGCCCCTGATACCTAATCACTATTCATGCTCACTAGACAGATACAAGTGTTTTAACTTTAATGGAAATCCGTGTCATATGTAGTGCAATTGCTTTTAAGAGTTACCGATACGTGTTTAATTGTTGCCCTCGCTTTCTACATTTTTATCACATCGACTGAACAATTTTCGGATGATAAAAATCTTTTAGAAATGTGCATGTTATAATTAATGTAAATTTTTGCATGTAACTTTAATGTGATGAATACGTGACGTCACGTGACAGCACACAAGGGATGTTCTTAAAGCATCGTAGCATATATACAAAGTTACATAGTTAATCCAAAGTTAAAGACAACATTGAGCAGCCATCAGCAATAACAATGACGGAGAACTCAATAATCTATTTGACTGACAAATAAACTACATGTCTTGCTATTTAAAAGTTTAATTAAAAATTTAAAACTCTCTCAGAATTATCTAGCACGCCAGGAAGAAAATAACTTTTGCCGTATGTGGACGTAAAGTCGTGATGTTAATATTCATCATATTATGTCCTTTATTCTACGTCTACTACATTTAAAATATTTAAAAAAAACAAAAGTAAACAAATCATTAAAAAAATATAAAAATACGGCCCATCGGCATCAGGAACAAGGTCCAGGGTGACTTCAGAGAGAGCAACCTTCTAACAATACGAGCAATATTATTATTATTTCCTGTATTTATCTCTTTTTTTTTTTTTTTTTTTTTTTTTTCCGGATGGGAAATCATCAAATGACCCCCCCCACTCTGGGCGGAGCGGAAGGGAGTGTCAGACTTGTACTGACTAAAACCCATCCATGTTCCTTCTTTGCCCTTTGTATTCCAGGGCCACGGTATCTCTTTCGAACAGTCCCGCAGCCCTGGCAGGCATCGGTCCTTGCGGACCCCTACTTATTTGCTGACATCTCTTTGAGGCGCACGTAGAACACGAACGCGCCGTCGACACGGCCTGTCGTCATAAGACGGCCGGACGGCGAGCTAGCCCATAACTCGCCGTCCACAGGCCCGCGCCTACGGTGGCCGGGAGCCACCACGTGACCCCCAACGCCCAGGGCGTCTCCCGCGGCGACTGGGACGTGAGGTTCTTTCCCTCTCACGTCCCGCCACCTCCTTCACTAGCATGACTGCTTCGCAGAAGGAGGTGACGGCTTCCCATTCCCTCTCGCTCCGGACCATGGCTTGAACCAAGGCCGGACGCGAGAGATCGCCGCCGCCAATCGCCGCTACGAGGACACGGCGGTGCTCCGCCCAAGCGGGGCAAACCTCCACGGTGTGCTCCACCGTGTCCTCCGGACGATCCTCGCAGTGGAAACACCCGGGCGTTTCCTCCCGCCCGATTCGGTGCAGGAACCTCCCGAAACAACCGTGTCCGGTGAGGACCTGCGTCAGGCGGTAGGTGAGGGCGCCGTGGCGCCTTTCTAGCCACTCCTCAAAGAGGGGACTTATCGCCACTATGGTGGCGTGCCCTGCACGGGGTTGCGACAGTCGCTCTCTCCATGTCGCCATGAGATCACGCCGGAGGTCTGTCCGCTGAGCGGCAATTTGCCGCGGCAGCGGAGTTTCCTCCCGACGTAGTGCCTCCGCGCGCCATTCGTGCAGGCGTGCGAGGACTATCGCCTCCAGATCCCATGGCGGCAATCCGGCAAGGAGGCTAGCCGCTTCGCCGGAGATCGTGCGGTACCCCCGGATTAGCCTTATGGCTATTACCTTTTGGGGCGCGTTCAGGTAGTGGGCGGCTTGCCGCCTCAAAGAACGCGCCCACACCGGGGCCCCGTAAAGAGCCATGGACCGCACGACCCCCGCGTATAGCCTCCGGCAGGAGGCGTTTGGACCCCTCAGGTTGGGCAAGAGCCGCTTGAAGGCAGCCCCTGTCCGTTCCAGTTTGGGAGCCAAACGTCGGAAGTGCTCCACGAAGTTCCACCGGCTGTCGAGGACGAGTCCTAGGTACTTCAACGTCGACCCGACGCCGATGGAAACCCCTCCCGCCGTCAGTAGGGATCCCGACGGTGGCGCATTCCGAGGCCCATGAAAACACATGGCCTCGGACTTGTGCAGTGCCACCTCGAGACCCAATTGCCGGATCCTCTCCACGACTATCGCTACCCCGCAAATGTATTTATCTCTTGTAAACATTTTTAAATATTTCATAAAATATTATAAAAAAATCAATTAATAATATAAAAATATAGTGGTCTACCAGTGTCGGCAGCAGGGTCCAAGCTACCGGTGGTGAAGGCTCCAGAGACAGGGCCTGCTCACAGTACGGGCCGTATCGGGGAGAACTACCTTTTGAATCAATCCCTTGATCTAACCACCTAAGGAGAGTCTCGACAGTCGTTCGTCGAGGCTTTTGGCCATCAGGCCATTGGTCGTTACGACAATCTTATATATCAATATTATGATTATTATTATAGGCCTATTTTGTCCCTCTGCAGGCCAAAGGCCTTCCTACCCTCCTTACACTTTTCGCGATCTAATGTGATTGTAGGCGATCTAATGCGATCGCTTTTTCCTTAAATTTTATGCATCAAGGAGAACGCTTGATAACATTTTTAAATCTATTACATTCCCCGCTGCTCACGTTTAACAAGTTAAAATAAATTTAAGCTCTTCGGTGGTAAATGTCTTCGGTCCGGTGTTTTTAATAAAATTGGAAAAAATTTAAGTGAAATTATCCGGAAGTTACGTCAAGGTTGAATTTTTCACTAATTCAGTAAAAATAAGAAAATAGCTGAGGAGTATTGCCCGTTGGTCACTTTCAGCTCAATCTTAATCAAAGAGCTGCTTTGCGGAGGTAAATGTCGTCGGTCGGTCCCGCGTTCTTGATAATAAGTGAAATTATCCGACTCTCGAGGCTCACATACATTGCGTAACACAAGTCTTCCGGACTGGCGGAGTTACTGCGAACCTTAAACTCGATTCACTCTCATAAAACCAAGTTGTAAACTAGCTTAGCACTGATTTATTGATAGTTTAAGCATCTAAGCTTTACGAATAAACCAATCACACTGTTATGAAATCATTTTGATTTATTATAGAATCGGAATGCGCACGTTTCGTTAATTCGCGACCTACGTAACACGTTGTTTGTTTTTGTAACGTAAAATTATGAATGATTCTGTAATAATATCTACATAATTAAGCATTTTTTATTGGTTGCTGATAACGTAGTTTCCTAATAATAAATATGGAGTACGACTCATTAAGTAGGCTTGATTTCCAATTCTGTTGAGCCATTAAAGCCTATGGAAATGAATATTTAAACTGATTATAATTAATGACTGTTTACTAATAATTATACGAAAATTGGATTTCATTCACCGAATTATTATTAAGTAGTGATTTAGTGTGTGTTTTATTAGTTTCTTATTGATATCTTAAGCAACCGATAAAAGAAATAAGCTAAGAAATATGGCTGAAATTAAGCAATAAAGTTGAATATTTTGCATGATCTTTTATGCAAATCTATCAATCCATCTTGCGTCATCTTCTATGAAACATACACCTAACCAAGTAAACAAACTGCATTCCCGATGTGCAAGGGGCAAGGTAACACTTTTTTTTAAAAGGTCGGGATTAGTGGTTGACAACAGGCGGTGCATCTCAAGTGGACCTGGGCAGGATATCTGGCTGGACGCGGAGATGGGAGGAAATCCCTCATTAGGAGAGGTTCCGGTAGCTCCTTTATCCCCTTATCGAGAAACTTATTCAAATTAGAATAGAAAATAGACGGTATTTATATCAGCGTCAGCTAAGCTTACTTTGTTTATCTATCCTCATTGGAACATTGGTCTTTCAATTATAAGGTGGATGTATCCAATAACATTTTCACGAAATGACTCCTCAGTCATAAAAAAACTTAAACCTCCTTATTAAAAGGTTTGTAGAACATAAACTAAAAAAAATTACAGTTAATTGAAAAAGGCCGCACAAGTCAAACAAATGGCCCATTGTGTTTCTCACAGATTGCCATATTATTGCTGAAAATTAGAAGAGAAATAAGCTTATAGTAAACAGCTAACCCTTTTAATTGATACCCATATCATGGGGGTGCATAAAAAACGAGTCCGCCATCTTCGTTTTACGTCACTTAGCTAACCATGAACTGTCATCTATACTAAAAGTGTAAGCAAATTTTCAGCTCAATCGGCCGGTGAAAACTTTTTTTGAATTCAGTTGCAAGATTTGACCTAAACAAACAAACAAATATTGCAAGTTAAATAAAAGCTTGTAAAAACCTAATTCTGAAAGCTACACTGGGCAAGTGGGCAAAGCTATATTATACCTAAGTACCTTCAAGAATTTATAAGATCAGGTAGTCAAAGGTGGGCTACAGTAGCCTGCATTCTGCGGGTTGCCGGCCTGTTCGTAATTACCAACACACAGAGGAACGGCAACAAAACAGTATTGTTAAGCTTCGTTTTGTACCGGTTATCTTGGCAAGTTAATGCACTGATTGCCCCAACGGTTTTTTAAGTAATTTCTGTTTATCTCACTGTTCATTCAGAGAGATGATTGATAGAGGAAATCAGTTGTTAAAGCGGGCGAGCGCATGAGATTTATTTTGATTATTAAACGCAATCAATTCATTAATAAATACAGTTTTCATTTTGAAGGCGAAGCTGCAGGTATTCACACATAGTTATCTGCCTAGCGTTTTGCCAACTATACTCGAGTCTGCTGCAATTCCAACCGGATGCAGTTGAATACCCTTATTTGCTTAAAACTACTTGGACTTAGAAAGATTGGGTGTCAGACATTTGAGGTTCTAACTACCCATAACGACTGTCAAAGGTGATGACCTTCACCTGCTGCTACGTATTATATTTTGTAACCAGGGTAGGTCTCCACGAGTGTCGTCATTTTCTGCCCTAGGCCACTTAACAACAAACAATCAGTGCGTGGCCAGAACTGTTTGCATGTTTACCGTGTGGGTATTGCACTTTTGTAAAAAACAGCTGATTTTTTTTTATTACCGTTGAAATATTTATAAAATATTTGTGTGGTACCCGTTTGTGCATCGGTGTCCCCGCCACGCTGCCATGACGTGCTGTATCCTTACTATTGTTATAGCTTGACTAGCCTATAACCATCCTACACGGGCATTCTCTCTGTGAAAGGGTGCTACTCGTATTTTATGGTTTTTAGAAATACAAGCCGTGCGCCGGATTCGGTATCGGCGAAAAGGACAAAATTTCCCATATTTTATTTTTATTCTTTGAGGGTTGAATTTTCAAAAATCCTTTTATTTTTTGTTCGTTTTTGCCAACCAGTGTTGTGTATGTATCTAGTCCTAATTGTTTAGGCTATGCGTTATCCGTCAGTGAATGAATGAATTTATGATTGTTATTATGTAGATTACTATAGTGTTTAATCAATGTTAAAGATAATTAACCACTAAAATCATGGTTACTACTTATAGAATGATTATAAATAAATATTTACATAAAAAAACTGCCTCATTGGTCCAGTGGTCGTAAGCGCGACTGCTGAGCATGAGGTCCTGGGTTCGATTCCCGGGTCGGGCAAAGTGTGATTGGGTTTTTCCATCAGGAATTTCTCAGTAGCAGCCTCGGAGTCCGGATATGCGCCGGTTGACGGCAATAGGCTCGCCCCCTATTACATGGGTCTTGAACATAACTGGCGAAATGTAGGTGTACTATTAGGAAGGTAAACCTCTGCCTAACCCTTCGGGGATTACAATTTGATGTTATATTATTTGCAAAAAAGGACTAATTTACATAAAATAAAGCAACTAACTACATATAAACTGACTAAATAAACAACATGGCGCTTAGGCATCTAAGCCAGCCCTCTGGCCACGCGAAGTAGATTTCTTAAATATTGTAACTTCTAGAAATATTTTTTCATAAATAGCCAATGTAAAGTTCCATCAAATATTTATAGTTGTAGTATACATACCACACAAATTCTTGTTAATTTGTGCGAAATGTTAAACAAACCAAATCGACAGTTATACCATATAACAGCCATAAACATTTGAAAAATAGCAGAGACGTTTATACCATTCACTCATTTGTTTCCGTTACATAACTCAGATTAAGAAAACAAAGCAGTTTTTTATCAGTTTTATAAAATATCCCAAAATCTAAACATTTGACCTTTAACTTGACCCCGTAACAATAATTGCGCTCATGGAAATTCATTGACCCAATAACCCCGTGAATGTCACTGTCATTGATCCGAACTTCTCCGATTCCATAAAAAACTCAATTGATGGCTTTGTTTAAAAAGTGTTAGATCACACTTTTAAGTTGCGATTGTTGTTTTGTTTTTATTTTTTTTATAAAGAAATATAATTTGCTGGTGGGATCTTTCATCGGCATTTATTAACTTCTATGCAAACTTTCATCTTCTATTGTACAGGTAAGTAATCCTTGAACAGATGCCTTGCTGTAAAGTGAAAATAAAAACTTGTTACATAAGAATGCGACAAAAAAAAAACAGCAAATAAGTAAACTGAATAAACAGAGAGGTAATAAATATTTATACATAATTAGACTACGTAGATGCAAATTATATACTGTCATGTTTCTTTACATATGAATTAGTGCTAAATCAATTAAAATACGTGATTGCCTCCAATTAAGATAGTAGTCAGAGTCACCACAGTCTAAAATATGCTGTGGTAAGTATGTCACTTTTAATATTAGCAGTCGTTAAAAAAAAACACCTTCTTTATACATTGGTCAAATATAACGAACAAATTGTGATGCAGCTCTGCAAACCGGATTAGCTAAAATATATGCCAGTGTCTGATGGCCGCCGTTCACAACTGACCGAACCTTAACAACAACTTCATCTTTCTGCGCTTGTCCCATTCTACTTGGGGTCGGCGCAATACATTTTCTTCTTCCATTCTCCCCTGTCAGACGTCACGGCATCATTTCTTCTTTGTCTTTCATATTATTTCTCACACAATCCATCACTAGTTTCTTTGGCCTTCCTCTCCATCTCTATCCATCAACATTCTAGCCGAAGCCAGTTAAAAAAGTCGTTTCCACGCAATAATTTTTAGGCACTGATTCATCGTTAGAAGCACAGAATGCTTGGTTGACGTCTCCGTGGAGGGTCCTTTTGCCACTTGTACACACGTGGTAACATCTATCTTATATGGAATGAAAACATGCAAGTTTCAATTAAATAGAGATTTGTAGCGCCAATAAATATTTATTCTCCGTTATATGGAAAACACGCGAGACCTGTCTTTTTGGTCAATAAATCTTCGCTTTAACCAGTTGTATGGTGTTAAAACTAGCTTAGTCTGTGGTATTAAAGTGCAGTCGTGCTGCGCCCGTCAGTCTCACTCTTAACCGGTCTACCCACCAATGAATTGCAAACGAAATGCCACTTGTCCAGGATATAACTAAGTGAGAAACAAGTACCTACGAGTATTATTCTCAGCTTTTTCTCGTCTATGCTTTTTTGTATTTATGACTCAATAGGCTGTATAAAGACATAAACGGATATACTCTTAGACTATAGTCACAGAATTTCGTAATGAGAGTCTCACGCCGTATTGTTAAATTGTATTCTTGATAATTATATGATTACAATTCAAGATGGTTTCCGTGTATTCCGCATATTTTGTGAAAGCTTTGTGAAAATAACATTAAGTTGTTATTGGTAATTTGATCTCATATGATGTTTTCCAGGGAACATTTAGTTTATAAAATGTAAATAAATATTATGCGGACATTGTACGTGTGTTCTACGTATTGTTTTTAATGTTCAATGGTCGTTAATTTGACTTCGAAATTGATGAGATGACTGCTGATTATCGAACAGTAAATAGCTAATCCATTGTGTATAGTGTTTTGGAAATAGCATTAAGGAATCGTTTTATGCTTCAGGTTAACATCGAACTTTCTCCCGACACCTTCCCTAGTTACTGATTAGGATGGGATCGAAGTAACACTGAATTCTTTATTTTTAACCGATTATTTGTAGTAGAAACCGTGAATTTAAAACATGTATCTTATTATCTACGCCTATAGAAATCGTCGTACCTGTAACTATGGATAGCTACAATATAAATAATTCTTGAAAATATATTAATTATTTTGTATGTATAAAAACAATCAATAAAAAAACTAGTAAAAAGTGATACAAACTGTAACAAATGAAACCTTATTAAAAACCTAAATCATTTTCCAATTATTTATAAGTTAAACGCTTAAACAAAAAAAAATCGCAAAAGCAATAAAAAAATTAAACAACAATAATCGCAATGCAAAAAAAAAACATTACCCTTATCACGCAACGGTAAACACTTAAAATCGCACCAAATTTATGAACACTTACGATTTAGCTGTCTCGAAATGGAATCTTGAAACGCGGGCGCACGCGATCGCCGTCTACGCACACACTGACCACAGTCGCACGCGCACACCGTACCCCTCCTTAAACTTAAAGGCTTTCTTCCGAATACAGTCCACTTTTTGAGATCACCGATTGTGCGACAGTGACGTTGCGTCACAATGCGCTGTTGTAACTGCTGTGTTAAAATAGCACGTGAGCTCGTATTAAAAAAATAGGTACTTTAGTGCCCACATATTAGGCATTCTTTGTCTTACTTATTGTTCTCCATGACAAAGCGAAATAAGCTTCTTCGGGTAGCAAGTACACACTTCAAATATTGTTGGCCCAAACATCGCAACTTCCATAGCAGTGAAATTAGACTCTAGTGGGTAGGCTAAGTCTAATTCTAAGGCTAATATTTGGTGCTATCAAGTCTAATTGAAGCGATATCTTAAAGATAAAATACACGATATCTAAGAGAAGTAAAATTTATTTATTAAAATTTATTTTATTTATTTATTTATTTATTACTATTTTTTTTTTTAATTTAGGAGTGCCACAGTTTAAATAGTCCTTGTCTTGTACATCATTCTCAATGACGAAGTGAAATTAACGGACCAAACATGACAAGACCTAGGAACTTACCTCAATTCTTGGTCGCATCGTGTCTAATCGAAGATATAATAAGCATAGCACAGCATAATCAGCCTATTAATGTTCCCACTGCTGGAACGCAGGCCTCCTCTCTATGAGAGGGAATGGGCTATAATCCAACACACGGGCCCAGTGCGGGTTGGTAGATGTCACATGTCTTCGATTTTTTGGTTCTAGGACATGCCGGTTTCCTCGCGATGTTTTCCTTCACCGTTTTGAGAGCAGTGGTGATGAAATAACTTACACAAAGTAATGCGCCTGGCTGGGTTCGAACCCACGACTTACTGCTCGTAAGTCGGGGTCTCCACCACTGGGCCACCGCTGCTCTCGATATATCTTATTTCAATTGTCAAAAGACGTAAAGTTCAAGAGCTACCAAAGCACCGTTTTTTCCCCAACATCGTTCTTAAGGATGAAGTGTTTTTTTTTTCCTAGCCTGCTGTCTACATCTCCTCAAAGTTGGTTGTTATAATGTTGTATAAACTCTATAAGTTAGAATGAGCCTCAAATATCATTAATTATTCATTCAATAAAGCAATTTGAACTTCTCTAAGTTCAAATTTAATTGAAATTCTCAACTCTCTAGTTGATAACTTACATCCTTAAAGCCAGTTACTGCTAATTCTTAGAATTTCGTGAGCCTTAGTCACACTCCCCTTAAGCGTCCAAGTATCGAGGACTCTCTGAGACTTCAAGACACTTGAATATGCGACAAGTTGCCTGAAGGTTTTCGAGTTATAACCGAATAGCCGAACACCTGTGCCTTCGACGTATGTCACCCTAGTGATTAATTGCTCTAATTGGACTATTTCTCAAACAGACCGTTTTGAAACTTTAAACCACTTTTTATTCTAAATACATTTAACGAGAAAATGTTCTTGTGCGAGATTTAAGCCCAGTTGCACCATTAATACGATTTAGCGCTAATCGTTCTATTTCTGCCAATCGTTTGAAGATGCCAGAGACAGAATATTTTAAATCTGTTTAGTGTCGATTTGTAGCACAAGCGGCCTAATGATTTATCGAACGAAACTCCTCTAAAGGAAAGCGAAATGTCTCTCATGGAACCGAACTTTGAAACATTTTAAGTGAAAATAAACCTTTTAAACTGGGGTAGTGGTAATGACCTACTCGACAAACTCAGAGCAAGCACTTAACTTCATGCAAAATGTTTAAACACCGACGCTCTCGAAACGGTGAAGGAAAATATCTTGAGGAAACACGCAAATCCGGAAGAAAGCCGTTCGAAGACGTCCACTAAGATGCACTGGACCGCCTGGTGGATGGCAATGTCTCTCACAGAGGGAAGGTTTGTGTCCCAGTAGTGAGCACATTATATGCCGATTATCCTTAGGTTTGCTTTTAAGCGAAGATACCCCTTTCAGGTACTTAGAACAAGCGACATTCCCAAAACATTTTATAACTAACTCATTTCCTCAACAAATTGTAAATATACTGCCACTAGAGACATCACTCACATCAACACTTGGAAAAGGAAACTACTGCCTTTTATAGTTTCAAGTGCACTTTAACTCTTTTCTGTGTAATTGAAGAAAAGGCTTCTTTCCAACAATATAGAAAAGGTATTAGTTACCGGAAGGTCAAGTTGATAGCGAAAAGTAAAAGTTACAAAGAATGCTTTATGGTTGTTTACTTTAAAAGCTTTTAAGGTATATTTTAATTTGAATCAAGTCGAGCTTTCTTGACCTTTAAGAATTAAGTTAACGATTTCAACTTATCAGGTTCTCAGTTTTATTGAAAGGTGCCCTGTTTTTAAAAGATGTTGAAAACCAGGTTCTAATGTTTTGTTCTTTTGCTTTATCTTTTTAACGCCAACTCATAACTAAAATGCCTGATAAGTAAACCGCAAGATTCACGATAATCGTATTATCATAGTTTGTAATCGTTACAATTACGGCACTTCCATACATTTTGTTTGCCACGGGCTAATGCAATAATTTCTTCTTACATCACTGATTGATCGCTTGCACGCTCCATAATAATTTACTTGTAAATTCTCGACTTCTCGTCTAGAATTACGCATTGTTTTAGTTCCTCCTATCCCTCCTAGTATACGGATTCCGTTGCGTTCGTTGAATGACTCGGGGTATCTGTAACATTTACAAGTCCGCTCTCAAATATTGCGGTACTGATGCGCATCTTTGTAAATGAGCTTTGTGAAATATGATTTATTCCTGACGGAATTACTCATAGATCATTAGGGCAATAACAACCAATTGAAATGGCAGCGAAGCATATTCAAGGATAGTGCGAACTTCTAAGGACGAGTTGCGGACGCGATTGCGGACATGGACACACCTCAATACCTTCCAAAATCATGTATATGTCCGTGCCAGTTTGACTGATCATCTACTTCCTTCAAATCTCTACAAATTCTACGATTGATGCGAAATCCGGTTATAAAATATCGGTTTTTAGCGTATTCTGTCGAAATACAACACCATGAAAAAAAAATCTAACTTTGAAACAATCTCTACAGTGCGGTCCATCAGGTATAAAACGTACTGTTATGTGTATCTCTCGAATCGTAAAACTAAACTTCAAAGTTCATGGTCAATACCAACATGATGGACTAATTGAAGATCCCCATTAACAAACATAATGAAACCGGATATTTCAAGGCATTAACCAGTAAAGGTTAGTAACTTCTAGAAGAGCTCACATTATCGGCAAATGCGTCATTGTTAGACGGTGTTAAATCACGACAGTAGGCTGTTAGTGATTGTCTTGTTTAATTATTTACGAAATCTGATAAATTACATTCATCATTCTCTTGCCCTTATTCTAATTTATTTGGAGTTGCAGAGTGTCTTCTTTCATATTTCTCTATTACTCGTCATCTCATCAAACACCTCTTTTCTAGCCATATCATCCTTCACACAAAGTCCATCCATCTTTTTTTTGGTCTTCCTCTACTCTTATAGCCAAACATATACATACACACTCGAAACTTTCCTCACGACTTTTTCCTCATTTTTCCGTATCACATGCCCATATAAAACAACAGACTACCACACCACTTTTCAACCATCAGCGCCACTTTCAGACTTCTCGTCTCCTACGTACTTAGTTCATCCATTTGCGTAACACCACACATCGTGAATTCTATTTGTAGAGCAGATGGTATTTCATAATTGGATACAAGAATAAGTATTCCATTGTTATGTAAACTTTGTGATTGAACCGGCCGTTTATCGGTAGTTAGCAGTATATTTTGTTTTGCTAAAACATTTAGTTCATTACCGTCATTAATTTTACTACTAATACACTTTATTTTATACTTGTTGCTAATGCTAACCTATTTAATAGTTACTATTAGTAACTAATCACTACCACAAGGAATTAGTTTTTGTTCGATTTTTATTCCATCCATAAATACAGATTTGATTTTATATAATTTCTGTGACTGAGTGATATGATATAAGTTGGTTCTACAGACAGCTCTCGACACTGACCTTTTAAAAATGATTCATTGTTCTTCTTTTAAAGTTCAGATAGATCCATCAATTATATAGAGCAATATTTATTTTAAAGTTTTGTTCATGGTCCTGCAAACATTTGCCTAGTTAAAAATTGTGGCCTGGTATAGTGGTCCAAAGTATTAATTAATCTGCTAACAAGAGCGATGGGTCATTTGCTAAAGGTTAAACTGTGGTGTATGTAAGTATATAACAGTAAGAGTATGTGTGTTTATATTGTCATTGAATGGATCAAATATAGCCAGTGTCTAACCCGCATTCGAGATGTTTCATTGTCTTTAAATCCCGTCCTTATATGGCGACCGTGCCATTCGAGCGGGGTATCGAAGCATGTTCGTCTATTTGCTCACTATTTGCAAAAATATCATCTTGTGTCAATCAAAGGTATAGAACGAAGAAGTCTTTGTTAACCAGAATAGTGCCGATGGAGGCCACAGTGAGGGAATTCAAGTATCACTTATCTGCAATAAGCATTGTGCTGATGTGTGATTTATCATTATTTCAACTTCACTCTAGTGTCAAAGCTGGACTTTAATACATCTACGCGCTGCGGGACTGTTCGAAAGAGACACCGTGGCCCTGGAACACAAAGGGCAAAGAAGGAACATGGATGGGTTTTAGTCAGTACAAGTCTGACACTCCCTTCCGCTCCGCCCAGAGTGGGGGGGTCATTTGATGATTTCCCATCCGAAAAAAAAAAAAAAAACGTCTACGTTCTGAAATTCCAGCTTTGAAACTGGGATAAAGTTTCAAACATCACTCATCACTCTTGTTATGACTTTTATATTCATTAAAAACCCCTTGTGAAAATATTGAGGGTTTCCATTTATATGATTGTTCCGAATAATAGCTATTACTGGAATCTATAATTTAATCGCAATCCAATTAAGTTAATGATTATTGCAGAAATCAACCGTCTTTGCATCTGGTCACATTGTCTGAAACCTAGCGAACGCACATAATTATTCATCCTCGCTGTGATTGCTTAGAATAACATTAGGTATACCTATGTATCTAGATATTAATATTGATCCTAGGTATTTTCGAGATACTAAGGAATCATAGACCAAGGAAACGACGGATGGATTGTGACCTTTCACAATCCATCCATGATATGAAGGAAAAGGGAGTATATGACAGTGTGACGGTTGACAGAGGAGAATGGAAGAATAAAACGTGTTGCGCCGACCCTAAGCAACATGGGACAAGGCAAGAAGATGATGAAAGGGATCATAGCTTCAGGCTTGAATTGAACTAAACTTCTAGCATACTTTACGGAAAATATGCAATACTCGCGAAATTGTGTCAATTGTGACACTAACAAATATTTTTCAGTGTTAGTTATTATTTTATTGGCATAATACGAAGCAGAATCGTGAAATCATTAATGCTTTATAATACGGTGCCTGCAGTCAGTTGCGAACCTCGTTAAGACGCAGACGACGCAATTAAGAGGGTCTGATAGACATGCTTGACTGCTTCTATACATGCAGGAGGGATCTCGTGACTCGCATTTATTGTGGATTCAGTGTTTGGAACTACCATATTATTATGTAGTTGGTATTTTTATAGGCTAGGCATATAAAAATCAGCTGCCTCTCATAAATTTTGACTGTGGAATTGCACTTTTTTTTCATGGTTTTCTTAATAATCGACGAAAAACAAAGAATAATTCTGTTGTAATCTGTGGTAAATGTTACCAGAGATACCTTTTAAGTTCTGTCGTTTACATATTTGCCACCAATTTTGAATTTAGAACTGTATTCAAATTTGTTGGAATTTAGAATATCACAACAATTGAAGGAATTAGGATTAATGCAATTGTTTAGTCGCAGCGTTGTTTTGAATATGTCAGGTCACGTACGAAAATGAATCTGACTAAGGAAAATGTCCGTGCAATAATTTTCTTCAACTTCCGAAGAGGCCTAACACGACTTCAGTGTTTCGAAGAGCTAACATCTGTGTTCCGTGATGAAGCCCCATGTCTGAGGACTGTCGAACGCTGGTATTTAGAATTCCAGCGTGGACACACCAGTCTTAGTGACAAATCTCGTGAAGCACGTCCAATATCCGCCTTCACTGAAGATAACATCGTTGCTCTGAGACAACTAATCCTCGAAGATCGTCATGTGACATATCGGGAGATACAGGCATTATTAGGCATCACAGACACAACCATTCAGAAGATTTTGCATGAAGCGCTTGGTGTGAGAAAGCTAGTTTCCCGTTGGATCCCGCATTTGCTTTCTGACGATCGTAAAGCGGCCCGCGTCAGTTGGTGTAAGAAAACTCTTCAAAGGTTCAACCGAGGAGAGTTAAATCACGTCTACGACATCATCAATGGTGACAATTCTTATGCCTACGATCCTGATTTCAAACAACAGTCCACAATCTGGGTCGTACAAAACGAGCGCAAACCGACTAAAGTTGTTCGCTCTCGATGCGCTTCAAAGAAGATGGTAGCTAAGTTCGTGGCAAAAACCGGTCATGTTATTTATTTATTTATTATTAACTTACACACACTATCTTTACAGGATGACCCCAATACAATAGTGGTTACCAAATAAAATCAACTTACGGCTAATACTTAAAAATCTAACAAAAAAATCTTAACACAGAATATTAATATCTAAATATAACTAACACAATTCAACAACACTCTTGCGAATTCACTCAAATTGCACGAAAATATGTCAATTCTCTCATGAACTTCGTTTAATACACATATTGTGCGGGTGAGGGGTGTTTTTGACAGCAGATTGGTTCTGGCAGCAGGCACGGCCAGCAGTGGCGGTCGCCGCCGCCTCCATGCATACCGGTCTGGCACGCACTGCTTCAGGTGACGCAGCACACCCGGGTTATGAGCTGCTCCACGCAAGAGCTTTAGAGCATAAGCCGCAAGCGTAAATTCCCGGCGCACTCTGAGTTCGTTGTACCCCACCATACTCAGAACAAACAGTGTAGGATACATCAGCGGGTAAAATGGGGTACACCCCATGAAGTTTAAAATACAAGTGTCTTGTAAATTTGTTCTGTACTCGCTCCAGCATGACATTGTATTTCGCTTCATGAGGAGCCCAAATCACCGCACTGTGTTCCAAGTGACTCCTTACCAAAGCGTCATACAGCACCCTAAGCGTGTTTAAGTTTGTGAATCCCTGCGACTGTCTCAGCACGAAACCCAGATTTCTGTACGCCTTTTTGCAAATCTTAACTATATGATCCCGGAAAGTTAGATCCGGGGTAAGCAGTACTCCTAGATCTCGTACCTGAGACACTCGCTGCACCCGCGCTTCCTCTACTTTGTATTCGTAAGCTAAGGCAGTCTTCGCGCGCGTAAATGTCATCACTGAGCATATTGCAATGATTGTACTTGAAGATCGTAGAACGGTTAATGCAGAGTGGTATACCACAGTTTGTTTACCACAAGCCATCGCCGAACTTCGGAAATCTAACCCCAAGCGACGCATTGTCCTACTCCATAACAACGCAAGCTCACACAGCGCTCGTCAAACGATTGAGTATTTAAAACAGGAAAACTTAGAAATCCTTGACCGACCTCCATACAGTCCTGACCTAATCCCTAACGATTTGTATACATTTCCTAAAATTAAGAAAACTTCGTGGTCTAAGGTTCCAGTCCGGTGAAAAAGCAATCGACGCTTTCAAATCAGCCATATTGAACACCCCTACTTTGGAGTGGAATAAATGTTTTAATAACTGGTTCAAGCGAATGGAAGAGTGTATTAAAATACGTGGTGAATACTTTGAAAAACAATAAAAAGTACTATAAGGTTCTAGTTGATTTTTTTTTTGTTCTAACGATAAAACTTAAAAGGCACACCAAGGAAAATCTTGAATTTCATAATACAAGACATAGCGCCATCTATTAGCCTTTATTAGTAAGTTTTTTTTCGTCAGATAAATAGATTCGATATTCGATAGATTTCGGCTTGCTTTTGCTTCGTGACACGTTTAGGATATTAAACTTTGTTACAGTTATTTAATAACTAATAAACATACTTAATATTACGCACATAACATATTTAATTTAGCATGCAACATAGTCAATTTACTGGCCTAATTTATTAACATTCCACCACTTTAACACATTCTATGGTCAATGCTCTTGTCAAGATGTCCCTTCCACCATTAATAATATCTTGATCTTCTCTTAGTTTTGTAATGATTGCACAGAGTTAGATTAACTTTAACTAATCAAATGACCTTCGTAGGATGTTGCAAACATAGAAAAGAGGCTAAATTTTCACATTTTTGTTACATAACATTCTATTTACGTTACAAGCTCTAAATATTTATGAGTTATTATTATTCATATGTCTGCCAGTTAAGCTAGCAAGTTAAAATAAGCAACATTAAATGCAGGACCATTAATTGGTTAACTTTGTGATTGTTGAACTCATTAACATGTGGCAGGAACACATGGTTCGATTCCTAGGTCGGGCCAAGTGTTTATCGGTTTTTCATCAGAAATTTCTGTGAATTCTTCTGAAGTCATAACTATTTGTACCCGGTTAGACTGGAAGTCGACTCCGACATAGTTGGGAAACGGCTAGGCAGATAATGATGACGGCAATCAGCTCGGCCATTCTGTAGGATTATAGATATGTCGGATTTATTCCATTGGCTCGTACATCATGTGGGCAGACGATGGGTTTCGTGCAAAGAAAATACACTGGGTGCGATACACTGTTTCTATTACACTAACAAAATAGTTGAAATTACAACTTAACACAATAACACGGGGCACAATGAATCGGGTACAGTTCCAAGATGTCTCAACTCCGCTGCGATCAGATATTCCATGTCCTCCTCGCCTCGAGCTGTAACATCAGGGCTCTGTAAAAGCCACGCTGTGGTGGGGGTAGACTTGTAAGTAGGTCGCGTGACGTCACCACCAGCGGACTTGCGATTCATTTTATGTCTGTACTAATGACCGGTTCCGACATATACTTCGTTAAATATTTTAAACAATATTAAAAAAAAATAAAAAAAATAGTAGCCCACCCGGAACAGGGTTCAAACTAGGGCTCCAGAGAGAGGAACCTCCTAATAATGCGAGCCGTGTCCAAGAGTACCGCTGGAAACCCAATGTTATGTTATTATTAGTCTGTAGGTCTAGCCAGCCGATGAATTTACAGCTGCGCTTCGTCAAGTGTGCATCGGAATTGATTGCCAATTAACTATGCATTGTTATAGTTTATAGGATTCTTGCACCAATGTACTGTAACGTTTGGCGCCATGAAGAAGCGTTACACAATGAACCTCTATATCTAATATTGGGTTCGATGGAGGCCTATCGAGCCGGTCCGACTATTATTTATCAATAATGATGCAGGTTGTTTTTATAAAAAATATTTTCCCACAAATTGCTAGGCCATTGAAGTAGTAGTACAAAAATCAATTGAATAGTCATTGTCTTCAATTTTTTACCAAGACCAATCAAGGTCCTAGGAGGCGTAACTTCTTAAATAACCCCTACAAATAACAGTACCTGCTATTATTATATTATTTTCAGGACACCAAGTTATTATACTATGTTTCTGGAAAGAGCCAACTTGAAAGTAAGCGTAAGTTTATTTTTACGTTCAATTTCTAAAATAATCTGTAGGAAGACGTTTGTGCAAGATATATCGATGGTTATAAGTTTTGTAACACTGTCATATTTTCCCTTTACATTTAGGTCACCATAAAGCCCCACCGTCTAATGCTTGCAAATTTATTTCGAGTTCTTACTCAAGAACGGCTCTAGACTTACTAATCGTCTGGAGAGAGATGCTAATTCATCTTAGGAAACCGTAGGACAACAGAGCAACACCTTCATTAAGGCCGTGCATTCTGAAAATTGACAGCTTTGGAAATGGTTGTCAAATATTACGCTGTTTTCATTTATATCAATGTTAGTAAATTATACTATGAAACATCGCTCTGTGATGCTTTGACATAAATTAATAAAATCCTCTTACATGAATCAGCTTATTCGACTTGGAAAAATATTGCAAGTGATTGGAAATGCTCTATTTTCGCTATTATATTCTAGCTTTGTAAATTCTACACGTTATGTGCATGTTATGTGCGCAGAAAATACTTTACCTGCTCTGAACTAAAAACCATATAACACGAGTCGTAGTTCCCCCCACGCCAATTTAATAATGGGCTACAACAGTGGTTGCATACCATGGTCTAGTCGCGTCCATTTTAAGATATGGAATAAACTTTTTCGAAGCACAAAAACACGTTAAACAACGTTAAATGTAACATGAACCTTTTCACTTCAGTGTCTGACATTAGAAACAGACCTATAAGAAGTCAGTATAAACACTTATTGAGAGATGTAATACTGCTTTGCTCAAAAAAAGTGTTATTAGTGTTCTCCCAATAATTTTAAATAAAGTGTTATAACAATTCCAAATTTTAAAAAGGGACTGAGATCACTCTTAATTTATTGTAAAATGCTATTATTCAGTGAATAACTTTCTAAATGACACTGACTTATGTATTGAATAACTTAATTAATATTGACATACCTAATGATGTCATTCTCTCAAATTCCAATTGTATTAAGTAGGTTTTATTTTTTATATTATGAAATCTTCTTCGATTACGAATGTACTATTATTTTAAAACAATAGCACATTCATAATATAAAATGCATAATGTAAACCATTATTTAATTTAATTTTCAATTTAGTTATAATTTCGTTCATGTTTGCATACCTAATATAAGGTAGATTGTACAAGGCTCACCCATTTTAATATTACATCTTATTTTATGTGCGTGCAATCTATGCAAATAAATTTTACTCTACTTTACTTACTTTACTTAGTGACCGTATTACAAAATTCTCACTACTGCAACTTAACTCAATAGCTGAAATATTTGTACGTTAGAAATCGCACATAATTTACACAGTATGCTTATTCAAACTGTATAATTGCAACGTAACTAACTAGTATAGTAACTTCATTATTATAGTATCTAAAGTCCGTCATTATTACACAACACACAGTTATTTAATAATAAAATGATACAATTATATCATACTTTTGCGAGTACATATATGCAAAGTTAAAAAGAAGAAAAATCTATAGGTACCTACTTTCTCTTCCGTTGCGTTGAATGAACGCATTAATTTTTTTTTCTTACACACGCTGCAGACCGTAGATTCAATACACTGATTGTGTACTTGCACTAACCCATAATTGCTTGTACATCGAATCGCGAGTCGTTATGTAAGTAGTCGCATGAGAGTTCCAATGACCTAATTTTCCATAACATAAATTTTTTGCCCAACTTAGTGAAATTAAAATCATTCGTCTGAAAAATTCAGACTACTTGAAGATGATAATGTTTGAATCGCATGAAAAACATTGAATTTCATCCCGAAAGTTTTGAAAGACTTTTCATTTAAGTAATGCCCTGTGACTGGTAATCCCGGAGTTGTATTGGCAACACCGGGATTCTGACGAAGACTCGCATTACGTATTGTGATTCTCCAGTTAAAGTGATCTCTTAGCTTTGAACGTAAGGGAATGCCAGGAGACGCTCCGAGCGAAATTAATCTTTTGAAGACGAGTTGCTTAGTTATTCAAGGAAACGTACTTACTTGAATTCAAATAATAAAGAAATGTCATAATACGGACTTAGCAAGTTCTATGAACTTGCTAAGTCCGTATTATGTCATTTATTTTCCGTGAAATTGAACGCAGATTGAAGACCTGTAACTGCATGATTTATGATTTTCGTCATAGAAATATTCTTGCGAACAAAAAAGCATGACAACAACATTGAAACATTCTGATTTATCGTCTGATTCGCGATGATTTCCACACGGATGTGTTTCTTGCTTGTAACTGGATGCATATTCAGTAAGTCTTTAGTTAGCATGGATTTTGTTACTATAAAGTTACGCCATTAGTACCGCGCAACGAATATCAATCCAAAAATTGGAGTGCGTCCCGTCTAGCAATACAGCGCTGGTTCATACAAAAGTGACGTCAGAGGCTTTTTACGGTGCGGTGCGGGAGCTTTTTTTTTGCGGTGCGGTTCCCTTAACCTTTATAGTGCTTTTATAGGACTTTTGTTCAATCGAAACACTGCAGGCAAAGGCGAGAAATTTAAATGCTAAAGTGGAAAGGTTTCTAGGAAGTGCCAGGAAGAATCCGTACAATGGAAAATTAGGTTGTTGTGTTATCATTGAGACATACCGCAGGACACAAGATAATCATAATGCATTTTAACACATTACGTAATAAGTTGTGACATACGGTACCCTCACGTCAGTGGTAACTAAACCAGTACAAGCTACCCTCTTAGGCTACTGTAACCGATGGTAATACTCTGACATTACCTACTCTCTGTAGGAGAGAGAGGTGTGTAGAGGCCAGCTTGTACTGGTATTGTTACCTTCTCCTACCTATCTACTCTCTGTATGTCATCAACGTGCTGTTGACTATACTATAACTTTTTCAACCTGGCGGTAAATGATCATGCAACTGAAAGCATGAAGGAAATACCAAAATAAAAAAAAACTCTTTCGGTGTTTTCTGCCCTTTGGAAACAAATTACGCCGCAGTTTACATCGCCGCGCTCACAGCACTCAAGCTGGAAAGAGCTGGGTATAGAAAGACCCACTATCAAAGAGCAAGCATTAAACGTCCTGACAGTGACGGGCGTAGTTTTGTATGTAAGCCACGAAGTTAATATATTAATATTTACTTTGTTGTAGCCCACTGTGGTCGGCTACTCAAACTGCGGGAGAACGGGACCAGACTGATGTAATTTAGGCTTTCACGATGTGGTTTGCACTTTGGTGCGGTTAGTAGTGTGTGTTCACTGCCATATAATAATTAGGTATACTGCATAACTTGCGAGCGTCTAAACTAATGCGGGCTTGTGAAATATTGGACCACAATTGCTACTTGACTTCTTCTTGTGTTACAGCCATGGCTCGGAAAATTCACTAGCGTAGGGCGAACGGCGAAGCGTCACAAAAATAAAGAAATGTACTCATCAAGCCACGACCGCCGATCGCCGCTTAGTGTGGCGTTTTTAATCCTGCCGCTAATTCTACCCTCAAAATCCTTGTTTATGATCCTATAATGCATGTTGCGTTAACCTGTAAGAAATTGTTGCACTTATAAACGTACTATTAAGAAACTTTAATGTTAAATGTTTTGTGTAAACAATTGTTGGTTAACCTAAATAAATAAATACATAAATAAATAATAATACCATTTTTTTTAAAACATCTTCATTATAAACAAAAAAAAAAACCCACCTACCTACCTTCCCCAACACCCCACTTACCTACCTACCCCACCTACCTAGCCTACTTATTATTTATGTTTCTCACCGTTTAAACCAACCCCGAACGTCCACAAATATTTCAAGATCAAAATTAGCCAAATCGGTCTAGCCATTCTCGAGTTTTAGCGAGACAAACGAACAGCAAATCATTTATATATATATATAGATAGATAGATAATGCATTTTGTTCCAAATGAAGTAGATTGTGATTGAGTCACGCCTTGGGAGTGCAGTATGAATTTGCAAGGGAAACGTCCCCAGACATTTCGCAGAAATCAATTCGATGTAAGACAAAGAGTATCTGCCCGACTGGTTCCTAGTCTAGTGCCGCAAGGCGTTTATGTCGTCCTGTTACAGAGTAGGAAATTATAGACATTCAGCGGCAAGGGAAGGAGGAAGTGGAGACATCGTCAGTACGTGTATCGATCGGTCGTATATTGGATATATCGTCATTTAGACAGCTAAGCCCTACGCACAATATCAAAGCACAATATTGTTAAGGAAGGACCATAGATACAACAATAAGGCAAGTAGAGTTTCATGAAAGGAAAAATAACTTTGTGTTGCACACGCTGTTTCTAGAAAATATAGTCAACGTTGAATTTGTCACGCTTATCATAAAAGAGCAGGGAGCAAAATAAGAACATCATCAAATTGTCTGTCTGTACTCGTTTAGTGTTCGCAGACATTGTGAAATCGTTTTGTGTTGCATTCAAATTCTTTTCCATATTCCTAGTTTCCGTAGTACTGTTTCGATTTTGTAGGAACCTAAAGCTGTGTGATGTCTCTGTGATCAATTCGGTGAAAACCGGGAGCGATAACCGCATGGTAAAAAACAAATTGAACATCAATATCAAATTTGAGAGGTTTAGACTGATCAAGTCTACGCTCCGTCCAACACAGATCCTAATCCAAAACCCCGACACCTTTCAGGTTGAACTCCAGAATCGTTTCGTAATGCCTAGGCAGCTCAGAGGACGAATAGAATGATGCGTTCGTGGTAACTGTCGTATCTTGAAGAACTTAGACCCGTTCTTCAAGATACGTCATGCACATAAGAACAAAAAACTCTCTCAACATACACTCAAGCTCACGAAGGAGCGGCGTGAGATGATCCTGCAGTCTACAGACGAGGTGTAGAAATACCGGCAGCTCAATAGACGGATCTCTAAATCCTTGAAAAGCGACCTCCGTCGCTGTAATAGCGAGCGTATTAAAGTCGCAATTGAGCGAAATAAAGGCTCCGAGGTATTTGCAAAAGATCTGGCTATTGGGCAGAGCCAGTTCACGAAACTGGAGACCGACGATGCGAGGATCGTATCCGCCAAACCGGAGCTACTGGGAAATCAAGAGATTGCTGGGTAATTTCTGTGGTCAAGAACCCACCCGGACTCTAAGGCTGATTGAAACTGGCATGAAAGCGAACGTGCGATCTCTGAAACCATTTGAACCTGAAGTTGCGCAGTCCATCCGACCCTGGAGATTTCCAGTTAAGCAACGGACGGACTGCACGAGCTCCGTCTTGGGGGCTGATGATGATTGCCCGCATTTCTGGTATGGATCACACGCTCGTTCAACCTCCCGGGTACAATAACCCTCAATGTGACTGACAGGCACCGAACAGATGCTGCGCCAGAACGAACACATAGCGTTATCATCCGGCAGACGCGTGTCAGTCACACTTTGGTCCGGTCGTTCCCAAGCCCTATATATCCACCTTTCATCGCTTTGGAATGTGCAATTCTGAGTGTATAGCTCGTAAGTCGACACGCTCTGTGACGCGGGCCAAGTAGTCTCAAAAACTAAGATCAGTTCCCGAGAACGCCCGCCTCACAAAGCGCGTCACACTATTTCGAGTATTGCCCTCCCTGAAGCAGATTAACATGCCGATGAGTGCTCTAGCCTCACCGATATGCCGCTCAATCCTGCACTGTCAAACTGGAATAGCTAATTTTGGTCGTGTAGCTCTGTTTTTGTTGGAAAATTTAACGTGAGGTACACGACATGCCGCTACAGCTGCACAGTACAATATTCAGTAGGTATCGGCGAGGTCTTTGCTGCTGTCAAAACAGCTTGACAGCTGCGAATCTAGAGCACACACCAGCGCCTTGTTTTTCTTGTGCATAAGCAAACGAGGTAGACGTGGCCTAAGTTCAGGCGGTGTGGAACGGTACTCCCGAAATGCACCCTCCAGAGCGCTCCTCAACTGTGCGTTACACTGGGTACTCACGGATATAACTTCATCATCATCCCCTTTACCACCGCGGTCGGACCGCAGCGAAGCATTGGTAACACTTTGCAGCTGCACCGCGATCATTGGTGAAGCAGGTGTAACTAGGTTACTCCGTGATTCGGAGCGTAGTCGATCAAGTACGGTGTCATCCAACATATGGTTACGCTGGATGACCCGCACCTGATTCGACAGTCGTGCCAACACGCTTACACCTGGCTTAAGCACCTGAAACAGAGAGAGCATTCGACCACGGTAGGCATTCAAGTTGCTTCCCCTCTCAGTAGCCCCATAATATGCTCGCATGACATGTTCATTAATGGACTCAGTCCATGGCATGCGCGACACATTTCCACTAGCAGCGGGGACCCTGTTCGGGGCCGAGGGAGGTCCCTAGCCCGCTGGTGTCCGTCCTCTTCCTCATCGTCGTGGTGGTGGTGGAGTCGACGGCGGGCAGAAAAACTCGTCGCTCGAGTTCGACGCAACTGCAGCCACCGGCGACACGGTGCTCACGGATGTGGCGCGTCCCGGTGGCTACAAGGCGTAGCTGAGCGACGAGCCCGGAGCCAAACTACAACAAGAGGCACACCCACCATGGGTGTGCCTCTTGTTGTAGTTTGGCTCAGTATCTTATAAGCATCGGTGAAATATTTAAAAAAATATTTTTCACTTGATTATTATTTTCTGTAGTTTCCATTTTCATTATTGTTGAGTCCATTTCAGTTTTATGTTATTCGGTTACAGTTTTTTTTATTTTTCATTATTTATGCTTGTAAATTAGTTTTTGTGAGGTAAAGAGTAATTTGGTAAAAATATTAAATTAAAATCGTATACAAAAAATTGACACTTCTATTTTTTATGTGTCCAGGAGTACCGCTTTCTGAATCAGGCCCTTGATCCACCTGCCTAACGAGAGCCTCCTCAGGTATTGGTCGAGGCTGTTGGCAGTTAAGCCATGGGCTGATACAACTATCGGCACAATGATCGCAGAGTCCACATCCAAGATGTCGACAACCTCGCGAGCCAAGATAATTTGCTTATCTTTCTCATCATGCGGGACCGTTATGTCAACAATCATTGCGCGACGCTCTGATCGATCCACCACTACTATATCAGGCTTATTGGCTACAATAGTCCTGTCAGTGATGATGGGTTGATCCTAGTACAATGTGATACTGCCATTTTCGAGAACTGGGTCGGGCACATACTTCCACAAGGTTGTATTTTAGAGCAAGTTGCTGATGGATAATCCTGGCTACAAGGTTATGTCTATGCAAGTACTCTCCGTTAGCCAGACGAGAACACCCGGAGATAATGTGACGGATTGATTCGCCTGGACGGTGGCGTGCCCGACATATGTCAACCGTACCGTCCTTCACAATAAATCTCCGGTAGTTATTCGTCATCATAATTGCACAGACAAAACCTTCGGTTTCTCCGAAGAGGTCCCCGGAACGTAGCCAGGCTACGGACGCTGATAGGTCTACATCGGGTCCATGCAGGGCCCGTAAAAAACGTCCGTGAAGCTCCTTATTCTGCCATACCTTCATGCGGTCGTTAGTGTCCACGATTATTATTATTATGTTTTATTATTCTAAGGTGTGTTTACAATAACAGGAGAATATACATAAACTTGTTGTCCGTTTGAAATATGGTAGTAGTACAAAAAAAAAATCAATATGGCTACAAAAAGCCTGTTCTCCAAAAGTGTGTTTCAAAAGACAGTTGATTATGGTGTTTTTATAATCAATCACGTTTTATTGCCAACTTGGATCGTCGTCCTTGCAAGTCCTTGCAGTATAAACGATAGCGCGTGTGGGTGTGGCGAATAATGAGTGGTAGCTCGATACGGTCGGCAACGTCACGCCAGTGGGTGCCGTGCAACGTGTAAGGGCTTATAAAATGTGCAAGCAATTCAGTATTCTGCTAATTGGAGGAAATATCAAAACACCTTGGCTTTTTTGTACCTAATGGCTGATTTTACTAAAGTCCAACTTGTTTTTTTTTTTCTTTTAAACGATTTAGATTTGCGTTTGACCGCAACTCGCCTAATGTGTTGCGATTATGCGGTATGGGGTGGACCACGCTTGCCTACAATAAACACCGATTCACTCAAAATTTGTACAGATCCAGATTATAATGTGGTGCAAACTGTCTTCTAAACTGTTTGTGACACAAAACAGTCAAGATCTTATTTGATTACTCTCGTCCATTGCGTGACGATAACTTCAGTCTCTGGAATTTCTGATAGAAGTCCCGGATTTCTCGCGATGCTTTCCCATTAGTAGTATTATATTATCTGAGCCATTAGTGATATTTTTAGGACTAGCCGGCCACACTATTGCTGAACACTGCGTGGTACCCATGATACGCTTACATTTTGAAATAGTCACATTGTTACTTTCTAGATTGCAATTTGCATTAAACTCTAAGCCATCCCGCTATTTCCATATTATTACGTGCACCTCTTTTTTTGTACCTATCCACAGATGTGTTTTCGCCCCTGTTTTATTTTCGGTTTTCGGTCTCACCGGAACGTCCAGTGGACTATTTCAAAATAAGTCAAGATCTGAAGTTTAGGACGCTAAGTTTAGTAAAGTCTATAAATATTATTCACATTTTTTTATAACTTTTGAATAAGAAGCATTAAAAATATAAAGAGAGAAATATAAAGAAGGACCTCCATTCAGTCATGATTTATGACACGAACGCATACAGTCTAATAGAGAACCTTCTCTTACGTGTATTCGGGTAATATAATTGAAAAGACGAATATAAATTATAATTGACGTGTGAAAGTGAAACATGTATTTAGACCAAGACGTCAGTCACTCGACGTTTAAAATGTCTGTAATAAAATTAAACTTCTCCAATGCTTTCCGGTCAATTATGCCTTCCTCCTGGGTTTGGTATTGCGTTCAAAAGCAGCCTTGTCTGGCATCCTTACGTGACATATCTGTTACAACCAAATGGAACTGCAGTGGTTCTCAATCTTAAGGCAAGTTATAAAAAGGCAGTATATTGTAGAAGGACTTAGCTGACATAAACAGCGCCGACTTACGACTGACAGCTTAGGGGTGTCCATTTCCAATGTACAGATATATATATATACAGGTTGGTGCATAAGTCATGTAGGGGATGCAAATTGGTTAAATCTTTGTTTTATTTTATTTATTGATGATTATAGCTGTTATGTAATGAAATAAAACTCATTGTGACTTGTGAGAGCTAGTTTTATAATTAATATTTATAAAATTACATTACGTCAATGACTGCCTTGTGCAGCGTCACAAAGACTCTTTCGAGAGCATTTCTTTGTAATTCAAAATACTTTTCTCAAAATAGATTTTTCATGATGCTCAACGTGCTCGTGGAAACCAGCCCAACATTGTTGTATTCAATTCTCATAATGAATTAAAGACGATAATTTTAGAATAATTGTGGATCTATGAGAAGACAGAAAGACTAATTTAATTTATTATTAATGGCTTATGCTGGACTTAATGTAATAAATAAATTATTCATACTTAGCAGTCGTCAAACCGCATTTTTTTTGGTCGGATTAAAGTTACCTGAAATAGAAAACTCATCCCTAAGCCCATTAAAGTGAGCGTTATATAACTGTTTTAATTGATATAGCCACACGACTCGAAGTGATAGCCTGATTTTGGCAACAAAGCAATGCAGCTCATCTAACACAGTTCCAGACCAAAACAAAATGTAACGTCAAATACGAAATACAGAAGTGAGTTGTAATTCGATGTGGAAACGAAATAAAACTGTCAGAGCGCAAACTAAGCAAAAATCTTGTGGAATTATGGGTTTGTCGTCTGTGGGTTTTATTAAATAAGCCCCTGAGGGTCTAGGCAACAGGAAATCACTTTAAAGATTTCTTTTTCCACCACGACTTTCAACAGGATTTGCCATTACTTTTTTACCCGACTGACTTAGTAGTAAGTGGGGTAATGTTTTTCGCGCGCATGTATGTCCGTTCCACTTAACATTAACTTCTAAACTAATGAACCGATTTGGATAAATTATGCGTCGTTACATTTTTCTAGGTGGCTCCATTGTCACTGGCTACATACAAATTACAAAACAAAGAAAAATGTTGCATTTTGAGCACCTTTTTGTGGAGTTCGAATTTTAATTCTTCCAAACCCATCGAGGGGGTACAAAAATAAAGGGTTAATACAAATATATACATAACTTTTATGTTTAAGAGTAATTCTAAACGAAAAATCATAGAATAAGAAATGTTAAATCGTCTGTACATTCACATTACTAAACTACAAAACTGGAAATGTGCTCACTGCCCAGATTGATTCGCAGGACGTTCGAAACTAAAATGACGACCTAAATAACTTGAGAACTGTTAAATTACAGAAACAGTCAAAGGTCCTAGCACGAACGCACGACGAATGGTTTTTGACTCAAAAATGATTATCATTATCTTTCTGCGTAGTGTATCTAAATGGGTGGTACGACTACTCCAACGTCACTCCACTCACTCCTACGTCATGTCTGTGCGACAAATAAATATTCTTTCTTTCGTTCTTTTTCTTTCTCCCGGTAACATAAGTGCTACTTAGTCGGCGCAACGACAAGCGCAACTAGCGTCATCCATGAATATGAATTAAGTCAAGGAACTTTCAACTGAGCTAATATTCCGTTGCCTCGTTGGTCTAGTGGTCGCAAGCGCGACTGCTGAGCAAGAGGTCCTGCGTTCGATTCCCAGGTCGGGAAAAATGTTATTAGGTTTTTCCATCAGAAATTTCTCAGTAGCAGCCACGGAGTCTGGATTTGTGCCCGGTTGTTGGCAATAGGCTCGCCCCCTATTACATGGGACCTAAACATAACTGGCGAAATGTGGGTGTACTAATGGGTACACCCCAGCCCTGCCTAACCCTTCGGGGATTACAGGCGTGACGTTATGTTATGTATTTTCAATTTTAAAATCTTTCGTATTTACGTTACTTTTCCTTCGCGTGTCCGTGCTAGGTCCACATTGTGCAAACAGAGCACACCTCGTGATTTAGTCGAGTACAAGATTGCTAACGACGTCAATCATACTGAGGAGTTGCAATTGTTTTGTAAGGAGAACCTAGATCGTTAAATATACTTTAAGATTGAGTTGTTACTGTTGTTTGATCTCTTGATTCGTTGTTGAGTAATATCGTTTTATCCTTGTACAAACTGCAGTCAATTGTTTGAATGATTTCGCCCTATTCTTGAGGAATTCATTGATGGAAAGGTTTCTTGCTCATTGTTGAAATAAGCATTAGGTAATAGGCGCGCCCCCTGTTACATGGGACTTAACCATAATTGGGGAGTTGTTGATGTACTAACAGGAACACCAGTCCCTAATCCTTAGCGGATTCCAAGCGTGATGTAGAGTTATAATTATGAGTACATTAGTTGCTTCAGTTATTTCCGCTGACTTTTAAATTAATCGCGTCAGGCTTAATGTACTCAACGAGAAAATCACAATTCTACGTTGTTGTTTCGAAACTTGCCAACAATTTGCAAGTTTGCAAACAACAACATTCATCGTCAACGTTTTCGTAGCATGGCATCTTTGTAACACTGTTACTCGTGAACCATCTTTAGCTGTAAGCATACCAAACATTTTAACAGTATAAACTGCAAATGTGGTCGGGTTAAAAGAAACTAATTCCTATTACATGATGAGCTTTCATGCAAGAAATACTTGTTAAACTTCGACAGTAATAAGTTACGGAAGACGACAAACTAAGTTAAGATTGAGAGCTATTAAAACTTTATTCATGTTTGCAAGCCAAATTAGTGGAAGTTCAATCAGAGACTGCGTCTACATTTAACGGCACGGCTCTGCGCGCAAAACTTTGACAGCTCTGACCACTCAATGCAAAATTCACAGAACGGACTTTAATTTGACTTTACTTCGCTAATTAAGCAATTTATACGAGAAATATTTATTGTTCATTATCCAATGAGCGAATATGAACGTTTTATTACTTTACGAGTAATGTTGATATACATCCAAGTCCGGTCTGTGTGATCAAACCGCATTCTGCGTATTTGAGAGACGGTTGTATCCTCACCGACTACCTTTCATTGTAAAGTTCGGTCTCTGTACAATTATTTACTCTTTGTCCGTTATTCCCAACTGGTTTGACTCGTTCCGTCAATGAAACAGAGTTACATCTCACTATTTAATTTCTGTAATGGCTAGGCCTTGAACTAATTTTGTAGAATTTTACATGTAACTTCAAGTTCCATATGTTTGTCTCTAAAATCATCCGCTGCTTGCTCTAAAGGAAGCAATTAAGTATTATAATTTGTACCAATTTAATTGCCTTAATTATTTTTAAGTTTTCTTAGTTAAATAAAAACATGTTCTTTCCTTAAGGCAGCTCTTTAAAGCTTACTCTTACATAATTTACGTTTGTCTAGATTTCGATCGACTCTAATTGGTAATATTTCGAGGCATGGCGGATATCTACGCACAACTATCGTAATTGATAAACTTGTTGATCATGTTGTAATAATAAATTAAAATAACTGTGGGAATTCAAGCGATATAATTAGTGACACAAGCAAGGCACATGTTCATAATTTAATACCTACATTATTACCACCTGTCCATTTACTTTCATAACTGGATGCGAGATGATAAAACTTATGCGATTGTTACACAGACTATTGGAGTTGATTCGAATAAATATACCTTCCTATTACTTCATGTACGTACTCTATTTATCATAGTTATTTATATTTGATCAAAATAAAAACAACATTTCTACCACTTATGTCCTAATTTTACTATCGTTTAAAAAATCCACACAAATCAGTCGTTGTTTTAGGATAGGAGCCACCAAATAGTCTAACTGGTGTTCTGCTCCAATCTATGTATAGCATCGGGTTGTCTTGTAATTCAGATTCCGCCAGGGAACACTTCTTATAATTCTGTAAAATGAACTCTATTCCAGCATTCTTCAGTTTCACTGGCGAAACGATGTGTGTCATGTCGATGCTCCCGTCCGGCTGCACATATAACATAGGATCCAAAAGATTAATGTTTTCACAAACTCTTGGACCTAAAGACCCCGGTACCGATGAGTGAACGTTTTCCAAATCAGATCTGTATTTATTTATATCGGGAATGTTCTCGTTACCGCCAACAAAACTTTGTTTATTTTGTTCTGCGTTAACGCCGATAACATGACGTTCGTTTAGTGCATTCCCTATTTTTATTTGTTTGTTGAAATTGTTTTTTTGATTACTATGGGTTTTCTTTTTCATTGCCACAAGGTTATCATGCATTCTGATTTTCTTGTTATGTCCTGGTAAAAATCCATGATTATATTTTAAAATCGACACAGAATCTCTATTGTAATCGGATTGATTAGACACCTCCATAGCTAACGCCCGACTTTTTGCTAGATTTATATCCTCTCTGTACGGTATGAGGTTACGATCTGCATGTTTATAGTTAAATCGAATCGATGGGTGTCTTTTGTTCACCTCGGCAATTGTTTGTTCTATAGCACTTTGTCCGTTTTCAGGGTCAATTTTGACCTGGCGCGGTGTATAATCGTTGTTATACGATTTAATATTATGCCATTTGTTACCATTGGACAAACTCTTTGTATACATATCATTATTTAATTGTTCCTTAGGTTGCGTTTCAGCAAATTGCCAGTTTTCTACAAAATATTCTAAAGACTTCAAAAAAGGAAGTATAGACAACAAATTATTGTTTTTCAAATTTAAGTCCGCTGTATGTTTCGACTTTGGCATTTTATAAACTGGTGAAAAAGGTTGTGCATTGAGACCCGTTTCGGAGCTTTCATAGCTACCCTGATTATCAACGTTTCTATAAAATCTGTGTTCTTTTTTTCGTTTTCTAAATCCTCTATTTGTTACTTCAACCTGTAAAGGTTGAGTTTGTGCATGAGCTTTTATTATGTTATTTCTTAAACCGTCTTCTAATACTTGAACATTAATTTGAGGACTTCGGTTACTAGTTTCAAACTGCTTTTGTACTAAATTCCTTCGTTGAAACTGAAATGGTGGTCGAACTTTAGTAATTTTAAAATCGGATGCATAAGGGAAACTGTCTGATATTTTAGTTAATGGAATAGTTTGTGGAACTTTTTTTTGTTCTCTGGAACGTAACTGCATATTTTTCAGGTAATTCAAGACACTACCTGCAAATCTGGAGCTGGTCCATTGGCCATAAACTTTGTGATTCTTCTGCACCGGAGGAGGTGTTTCGATTTCAGATAATTCTTCCGAAAACTTGTTACTCAATAATGAGTTCGCAGGTTCTTTAGCAACCTTCAATTTTAACGGCCCCGTTGTAAAAGTTTTCCCAGTATCCAAAGTATTGTCAAATAGTGACGTGATTATAGGTAGAGGTGGTGGCGTTTCAAACTCTGATATTGTGAAAGAGTCTTTGGTAGGTGGACTACTACTTGAGCTCGTAGTTTTGTCAGGAATTTTATACCTACCAGAATGTTCATTATTATTTAAGTTCCAAAAGCTAAGACTTTCTGATTGATCAGGTATATCAGTAACCGTTAATCCCATAAACTCTTTATTAAAATCGTTAGGTAAATCCATTAAAGACGGTTTTCTTGAAGAAAATTCTAAACCAACAGCATGGTCGATAAAGCTGTGAGGTGTCCTAAACTTTATGAAACTCTTTGATGCGTTTGTTGTTGTTGTTTCGGGAAGCTCAGTTGTCTCAAAAGTATTTTTTAGTTCTCCAGTTTGTAAATCGTTTAGTATAATATATTTCGCGTTGGTGGTTTCAGTTTTCATTTTGTTTTTGTGAAATCTTTTTTGTTCGTAATAAGGATCACTTCGAATCGTATAATTTCTTTCGATAGTTGATGCTAATATCATATTTGTGCCAAATATTTCGCCTTCTAAGCCATTTGAAGCACCTGCAAGGATGAATAAGTAACTGTCAGTATCCTGATAGTTATTTGAATTAGGTGTTATGGTTTTCTTTAAAAAATGTCCTACCTCCAACCGCTGTCCCGTACCCGATAATGACACTGCCTCCACCTGGCAGCACAAATCCTTGGAGCTGAAACATAAAAATATCGTAACTTTATAAGTACACAGACAATAAAACTTTAAAGTGGGTGTACCGGCTGATTAACCAACACATGTAGGTATCCTTGCCATAAAATTCGCTCATGTTGCTCAACACAATACCAACGTATTGATTAGCCGCAGATAAATGTGATATTTTATGATGGAACTGTCTCTTTATGGATACTCGCGACAGCCTTGCCCGAAGATCTAGTTTGGTAATAACTGTCTATGTCGATTTATCACATGTTTATCTGTGTGCTAAGTCGTGGCCGGAGGGACGTCAGCGATCCGGATAAAGTTATGCGGCCATTTGTCTTTTGACTGAGTAACTTGTTCGTGCATTTTCGTGGTTGCACACTGATCTTGTTGTGACCCCTATATAATAAATAATATGTTTATTTCTCACAAACGTTAAAGTGAACAGTAATTATTGTATCTAATGTATAAGTTATTTTAGTACTTCCTTTATTCAACTTGCATACTATACACAATTACACATTTCTAAAGATTTCTTAAAACATGTGTTAGTTATTATTAAGAGTCAGTTGTTATAGTGATCGTTAACGGACATAATTTGCTTACGGTTTGTAAATGCGAGCAGGAGACGAGTCGGGAGTCGACGTATAGTGCCCATGCGCCGAAGTCAGATTGGTAGGATAAACAGATGTGCCTCCAAACATCCTTGGTGATGTCCACGGCCGAGCTTGTCGTCACCTTCCCATTAATGGACACGTTGATGTTCTTCCCTCCCGAATCCAACCACAGTCTTACCACACGGTTGTTTCCATTCGCTAAACAAAAATAATAAAAAAATACAGTAAATCAAGTGCTTGCATTAATACGTTGTTTAAAAAATGTTTTATTGGACCGTGAAGTCGCGTATCGAGTGCACATAAATTATGCATGCCTCCATATTAGCCCTAACCATGCGCTCTTACGAAATTGTTTGGCTATCATGAACGTTTTAGAATGTTTTTTTTTGCCTATTAACACCACTATACTAGATCAGTAAAAATAATAACGTTAACGGCCTGCTGAATGGATAAGGGAAAAGATACTTCGGAGCAAAACTATCGAAAATTGCACTATTTAATTCGATTATTCCAATAACAGTAAGCAACATTATCTTGAATTGTAGGTACTCAAGTCCTAGTAACTAAAATACATAATCGAAAAACGATGATTATCTTACCTTCTTACCTAGGTATAAAAATACAAAACAATAATCATAGTTCTTAATAGCTTTTGTTGTCCATTATTTACATGTAATCTCTTAAATAATAAATAATATCTTTTGTTAGAGATCTTAAATGGATCATTGTTAAGTAACCGTTCTAAACATACAATAGTGCACCATTGTCACCATAGCCTGCATTTTAATGAGCTTATTCATAAAATTCAACATACATACTTGAATTAGCAGACTACTGTAGCAGTTCTAGTTTGAAATGGGTTTGTATATCTAAAATGGTATCGACACCCTACTTAAGTTAAGATTAAGCAAATTAATATTATGTGCATTGCCTTTTTCTGGCAATTTACTTGATCAAGAAAATGATTATATTTCTAGCCTAAATAACTTGATGCATATATTATCATGTCGTCATAGTGACCGATTATTGTTTTTTGATACTAACAATTTTGTTAGAGATTTTGTTTTGATTCGGGAACATATTTAACTACATTGTTAGCTTTTAATATACACGCAGTTAATGATAATTTAACTGAGACTAGGTTAAGTGATGAAACAGTATTATCTAGTATCTCCGATAATACTGTAGTAGATTCTTTAAACTTTTAGAGCCGACAAAAGAGAAGACGAATAGTAATATTTAACTTTATCACCAGAATATAAATCGGTTCTCCGGCAAAATTTTAGACGTGGAAATGTTAGTAGATAAATACCACATGGATATTCCATGTTTTAGTGAAACTTGGTTAAAACCAGATAGGATGTTGTTTAATGTAAATATTTTTTCTGTTGCCAGCGCGTACAACAGATCCACAGTAGGTGGTGGTACCCTGATACTTTGTGATAGCTGTCTCAGATATAAAGAAAGAAAGGATATCACTGCTTACTCTGTGGATCTCTTATGTGAGATACTTTCTAATGTGTCTACCAACCAGCATCTAACTTGTCATTGTTCTTAATCACAATGGAAGATATATTAAGTAGACTTTTATAGAGATAATAAATTGTGTTTTTGATTGTGGTGACTTAAATATTGATCTGATAGTCAATTCATCCGAAAAATATAGACTCTTCTCATTGTTTAAATTATTCAATTTAAAATATTTATTTAATGAAGCGACTAGAATAACAGCTACTTCAGCATCTTGCATAGAGAATGTATTTACTAATTGTAACGTAAAAAAATCATTTTTAATTAGTGGCGTTATGTCAGACCATACTGGTCAAATTGTATCTTTTGAGTTGGACGAATAGTTACACTTAGCTAAAACTATTCTATTAAGACCTCTTACTAAAAATAAATTAAAATCTTTTAATAATAATGTTCTTAGCAGCCCCCGATATAAACTACGGCACATTATTTTCTACAGTTTGCCAAGAATTCAATAAAACGTGTCCTTTAAAAACAGTTAAAAGTCAATTCTAAATATAAATGTAGTGAATGGGCCATTGCGGGAATAAGAAAAAGCAGAGATACTGTATATAATTTATATCACGAAAAATCTTTGACTTCAGATCAAGTTTTTCATACTTATGTTAGAAACTATTCAAAAATATTCAAAAGTGTCTGCGCTCAAGCAAAATCACAAATAATAATTAACAAAATTGGTATTTCTAATAATAAAATAAAAACTCTGTGGCAGGTAATTAACAGAGAAACTGGAAAGGCACAACAACGAGATCAGAATCAATTGTCTTTGAAAATAGATAATCAGACCATTTCTGATACGCTAGAAGTCACTGAGACTCTAGAAACTTTTTTTACCAACATTCTGTTAGAGGTTACGAAATCTCTTCCCTCTTCTCCTAAATTAGCTGAAGCTCTTCTTAAAGAAAACTCTACTGTATTGCTACTAAAATACTGAAGACTTATGGAGGATATCCGTCAAGGTTCTTGGAGATATTATTGACTCAATCGCTCCTGTCCTAGCAGGCATATTCAATCAATGTTTGGACAGCAGCAAGTTTCCTGATCTAATGAAACATAGTAAAGTAGTACCAATTTTCGATTCAGGTTGTAAGAGTGATCCTTCTAATTATAGACCTGTGCTTCCAGCATTGAGTAAAGTCTATGGGAAATCATGCTGGACCAGATGTTGTCTCACTTCAACTCAAATGAGCGCAGGCGCAGTGGTTGATGTTCGCCTGGAGAAGGCGTAATGGGCAAAATAAACTACTTCTTTGTTCTTTAAATATATTATCTATACATATAAAATTCAAAGTCCTGACTGACTGATATATCACTTCTACAATACGGGATTTATGTTTGGGGTTTAGCCGGGATAAGCACTTTTAAAGAAGTAGAAAGAGCTCAAAGGGGCGATATAAAAGTAGCTTTAAGAAAACAAAACCTTATCGCTAACCAACAGACCTAATTGATAAGGAGTTCGCTGTCGTAAGAGTACGGCAATTATTCATCTTAAACGCAACATTGCATGTTCACAAAACCCTAAAAATAGATCTGATTATAAAAAAATGTCTCTAAACGCGTCCTCAACATTCCCCTTCCCGAAAATAGCCTCTTAACCAGACGATGCCCGTTTTACTCGCATATCCATATTTATAATAGAATCAGCAAAAGCTGCGACATTAAGACATGAACAAATTTTCATGCAAGAAAACCATAATAAAATGGTTTACCAAACTATCCTATGAAGAGACGGAAGAAATTTAAGTTAATTAAACTATCAAAGATTAAATAACTGCAAATAACACACACATCTACACACACACGTCACACACACACCAACACACTCACTCGACATTTAATAAACATTAGAATACTTTTTTTCATTATTGTCATATCTTTCGTTATTATTTTATATTGTAAAAAGGAAATCCACAATTACCAAAACGCCTTGTTAACAGAACTATCACATCAAGAATATGTTAACGCAACTCTGGCCCCCAAGATACAGGCGCAGCCTAGTTTGGGGACCTCTGTTTACTAATTACCATGTTAAAATTCAACTTGTTACGATTATACCATAGTAGCTCTAAGTTAGATTAAGAAAATGTTTGTAACAATGGCTTAATAAATTTATTCTTATTCTTAGTTGTAATTGTTGTTTTAAACAAATTAGCTTGCTCCGACAGTAGCCACGCCGGGCACACGAAGCCGGTGCTCTAGCGTTGTCTATATTTATTTCTGTGGTAGACAATCATGCATCCCTCCTACGCCTACTGTCCTACTGCCTATTATTATAATTTTATTTTAACTTTTGTCATCCTAGCATCGTCCAAAGCCTGAATTCAACTACTGGTGGATATAGGCCTTTCTTTTCTTGTGCCAATCGTCACGTTCCTGTGCCAGCATCATCCTGACTTTTCCCCCGATGACAACTATGTCGTCTGCCCATCTTGTCATCGAACTACAGGGCAAATGCCTCTTTTCCCTGTTTTCACATACCACGATCTAATGCGAAAGTAGGCCAATCCTTTCAAATGTGTCGAACTCCAATATCCCCTCAAAATATTGAGTCAAATTAAGTTAGCTAGCGAAACCACACAAACGAAATAGATAGAATTCTTTTCCTGATTTTATAGAAGAAAAAATTCAATACTCAATACTCAATACTCAATACTTTATTGCATTCCATAATGTTAAATAAAACAGTTGGTATGTTAAAACATTGAATCAATTATGGACCCTGTCGGGCACAGCAAAGTTAAATTGATTGGTAATAGGAGAGAGGATGAAGGCGCTTTTTAAAAAGTCAAGTGTGTTATTCAAGATTTCAATGATGTTTCGGAAAGGTTACTCCAAATTAACATGTATTCGGCCATCACCATAATTCGATACTGCTGTTTCGACCCTAAATTAATATATTTCTTTCGTGCTTCCCCTTTATGAAAGCTCACTTTTCTTTCAATCATCGACGAACTGGATCAAATTATCAGACTTACTTTATCATTAATTTTAAATGTGGTTTTGGACGACATAGCTTGTGCCCAAGCTACTCTTCCCATTCGCAAGGGAGGACTCGGCGACCACAAAATTTACTACTGCACAGAGTAAGCTTACATTTAGCCGTACCTCGCCTGATGTGAAGCGATGATGCGGCCTAGGGTGGATTACGGTTACCTAGAAGTAACCTATTCGATCGATGATAAAACGTCACATAAAAAAGTTTTGGAATCTCGGATTATACCATTCATATTGAGACATTTATATAAGAATTGTTTGCAGACTGTATTTAAATGTGGTTTTTGGTTGACGTAGCCAAACATAAAGAATGATACAAATAATGCAAACCATATAGGTACTCAGTAATGCTAAAATTACGAAACACTGTACCTGTAAACAAGTTCAGGTTTAAGGAGGTCAATTTAATTATAATCACGCAATATTATTTGCTCATTACTTTGATTTTGTGGTTTCTCCAGTGGCTTACTTTCACGGCACGACAACTTATATACCGACCTTAATAAATACAAAACTACAGTTGAGACAGTTTACTCGTTTTAAGTTTCTGTCAAAATGGTATAGACAAATTGCGGACGCGGATCAAGACACCGGTCTCTGATACATACTTTATTGAATTATCTGTCCGCAGCCGGTACTTACCGACATAGGTGAATATGCTCTGGTCTCCGGTCAGGTCGTAAATACGAATCCAAGTGCAGATTGTGAACTCTCTCAGCGGCGGCGTCTCCAGGTCATATTGCAAGAACTGGAAATTCATTCAAACGTCAAATATCACGCATGAATCTACTAAAACAAACCATTCCTAAGTTTTGTTGCCACATAATTTGCCTATTGTATGCCGATGTTATTGGTTGGCGTAAAAATAACTCGTTAACTTAGTTGGCTTTTCAGTTTCAGGCTTCGTTGTGTTGACACTCAACTTAGGTAATTAATTGATGCTTCATACAAACCTGTGCATATCCTTTTTGTTTCAATACAATTTTGTAAACTGGTCTATTGATCGATAAGGCAGTTGACGCGACACTTAAAAGCACTATTAGATTGAACCACGACATTGTGAGAATAACAACTGCTATGATGAAATGTACGAGGAAATAAATGTAAAACTGCAGCAATAACTGATCATAATCCGAACGTTGAGCGGCTGATAACACAACTAAACGATCATCTGATTATTCAATCGAGCTATCTATTACAAAGCCGACGAGTGCTTTCTATTCAAAAACGAACTGCAGACTGAGGATTCCTTCCCGTTGCACGGGTGTCACTACACAACCAGCCTCATATTGTTTGTAAACCGCGATGTTATTTCTTACATTGTTGTTTTGATTGCGCTTCAGTAAATAATCTGTTATATTCTGATAATAACATACCGCTCTCTCATCGAGCTGATGATTAGCCTTTGACTAATAACCGTACACATACACATTGTTTGTGTACCTGAGCATGTTCGAGATTCCTATCATAATTTTCATCACAAAGTGACTGAATATTAATTTAATATTTCGCTTTGTTTACTCTAAGTAATGATGAAAGTGAATGTGTTTAATGTGAACCTAAAACCAAGCACAATACTTCGTTAGATCGTTGCATGAACCGTGACTCATTGATGTTTTAGATCAATTGGAAACAATGACTTACTAATAAACTATTCAACTATCTTAGGTGGGTTAGGAATGTTGTGATAAACAAAACGGTTTATTTTATTTGTTTCCTCTTTGTGCAGCAGATGAAGGCGCCTGCTTATTACATCGGAGGGCAGCAGCCGAGCACCCTACCGCGAGGGGGCTCCATGTTGCGTGCCTACTCACCCGCCGCGCCGCCCGTGCCCGCTGACCGTGTCAAGACCCACTCCACTTCAGGTGAGAACCCTAAAACCTTTCAAATCTAATAAACCTTAACAAAAGATCCAACTAAGAGCGGCAGGGACTGACACTTTTTTAACACACAAGTTGAATCAGGAAGCGAGCAAATTGTAACCATTGCCCTTTCAATTTGATTTGAAAGATGTCTTCCAATGCCCTGTTATCCTCAGTCAAAATTCGTCTCTAAAAATATGTTAAGAAGGCTTTTTTTTGGTAAACTGAATTTCGGGATCCAGTCAGTATATGGGACAGTTCCGGGGTTATTAAGTTAGGTGAAAGCGGTGTTTGTAGGTCCTACAGCGCCGGCCAAGCCGTTGCGCGCGTACATCCCTGGCAGTGGGTCGGAACGCTGTTTCCCGTTCGCTGCGGCGGATTGCGCTCGGGGGGCCGAACAACTGTACACGATCCCCGGTAACAGGCCCTCGTCCTACAAACACGTTACTTTCGCTTCTAAAACTTAATTTGCTAATGCTTTACCTTAATAAACTTTTAATATTGCGCTAACGAACGCACTTTTGATTAATTTGTTTGATATTACATTTTTAATCAACTGTCTGTTTGCCTAATTGGATTCTATACTTATTTAAAAAACTAACTAATCCTTGATAACTACCCCAAAGTAAGTAACATTACAAATTGCCTGCATCGTCCTCACACCCTCTACGGTGCTTCGTCGCTGTTGATTACTGTAACAATGTATTTCCACAAATATTCTGTGGATACAACATCTATTATGGAGTCCGAATCAGATGGCATTGTTTGAGCTACTCGTTTTATATTTACAATGGTATTATACTCACATTTTGTAATACTTAATACATTTTTGTATAATCGCATGCTTTGATGATAATTGTATTCTAGTTTCGATTACTCCATATTTATGAGAGATTGATAATGTCAAGAGTTTTTAAATAATATTAGCACTACTTACTGCCGGTGAATCGATCATTCACCGGCAGTTGATGGAATGATTGTTAATGTAGTAGGTATATGTGCAGGCCATGCGGAAGGGTACATGTCGTCTCCGGAGCGTGGCAGGACCCCGTACGAAGATCCTTACTACACGCAGTACTTGGGCCCGGCCGCCTCCAGACCTAACATCGCTCCCATCATCGACGAGGAAGTCAGGTGAGCCATCACTTATACAAAATCCAGATTAGATCTTACTTTTACAACAAATTGTTCTAAGAATTTGAATTAATTTCAAAAATTATGATAAAGTAACAATAAACCTCGGCAACAGGGAAGATGTTTATTAGATATTAGTATTTCTCTTACATTATGTAGAATTTGAAAGCGTTTTCACAGCGATACTGGGCTCATAGATGATGCGTACGAGATGTACGGCAACCCTATCACGACTGCTCCGCGCCCCATGCCTCGCCCGCCGTACGACGCCAGGTAACTTCAAGAAACAAAACTTCAGATATCTCAATAACTTTCAATAAAATTTCTAACAAATTATTTGTATTTTTTTTTACTCAGACATCGCTGCTGAGTAAATAATGGGTTCCAGTAAAGATTCTTTTGCTGAGCATATTGTGGCCACAATATCAGTATTCAAAATCATTTTTCTAGTTTCTACCCCCTTTCAGAAAGCAATGCGATTTTGGCCAAAAGCGACTTTACTGCGTATTACAAGAACACTAGATGCATCGTACAATGTATAAGCATAGATAGGATTTCTAATCATGATTTTGTAGGCCGGTATTGGATGACATGCAACGCCTGCGCGTTGAGAAGATGGAACGGCAGCTGGCCAACTTGACGGGGCTCGTGCAGAAAGCTTTGCAGGTTCCGAACCAGCCTGCCACACCAGCAGCGCCCGCTCCGCGCCAGGAGTACCAAGCTTACAATGTGCGACCAGCGAACCAAGGTAAGAGCTCGAAATGTTACACACAACACACCATTTAAAACTAATCTTTTTGTGGCTGACCCACAAAACGTCTTAATTAAATGTTTTAAGACTGAAGTACCTACTAGTATTTGGTACAAAAATCCAATTGATGCCAAAAGAAAATAATTTTCCTTTGACACAGTCTAACGCAGTTTCAGCTAATTGGTCAACTTCTGACGTAGAATCTAGAAAAACCTAGAATTGAACCAATTCAATCCTAACAGTTGTAATCTACTGTGGCTCTGCCAAACGGCTTAGTTGCTTTTAACTTAAAGCTTCATCCGTTAATGTAGCTTGCGTTTTCCTGCACTCAGATGCGGCACGATTTACCAGCAACGAGAGACCTCCTAAATTAGGCAGAGATAAATTTCGTAAGTGTGATCGGAGGCGGTTAAAAAGTTTACGCTGATGCATTGCTAGTGTCAGGTGGAAACAATGCCATTATGACAACTTCCAAGACCTGAGAATATTAAGACAATTATTCTCCGCTACGAGGAAACGAGTCATTTAAGTAAAAGTTCATCATTTAAAAGGTTACGACGCTTAACTGTGGTTTCTCCACAATTTCCAATGTAAGCGTTGTTTAACGTCACACTTGATGACAGTTGTAGGCAGTGGAGAAAAACAAAACCGCAAATTATGGGTTCTACCACATTCCATTACCAGCCGAGTAGATGCGAAGATGCTTCCGCACATCTTGGCACGTTGGACTGGGAAAGCGTTACTTTCACGCCATCAGTGTGTTTGGCTCGTAATTCGCCAAATGCCCTATACACACATGACATTCGCAATGCATTTAGCGAACTAAAATCATTCTCACGCCGAACGCTTGCTTGCTAAGTCGAGTGGTATTGTTCTTATTTCAGCTTTCTAAAAACAATTGTATTGGGCTCGAGTGCATCTGTTTTGTATTAATCCTTCGTTTTGAAATTATCGTCATCTCATCTACCGAATATAATCGTTGAATTCATTGTACATTGTGAATTTTGACCAAAAAATAAAGTTACTGCTACTCTTATCATAAAAATGATGAGGTTTAGGAGTAATGAGGTAGTAAAGGCTTGGTTTCGTAGAAAATATAATCATTGCTGACTTGGTCATAACGTGCGCCAATTTTTTACGTAGTGTAGCCATCGTCTCGTGGTACATGCGGAAATATCAACTATACTCACTGATCACATCTCGTTTTGTTCATTTTGTAGAAGTTGCAAGTTTTACTCAGTTGTATTGTTATATTGTTTGTCTTTAGTAAGTAATGTATGGATATTGATTATTGTACAGTGCTATGATTTAATCCTTTTTTGCCCCCGATTGGATATTATCGAATGACCAAATCATTATAACTTTTTTAAATTACGATTTATTGATACGTTCTTCCCACACATACATGATCCCTTTCAGGGTCGGACTGGGCCGGAAGGGCCCGGGTGGCTCTCCAAAGCCCGGGGCCCGAGACTGGATAATGGTAGATGGGATAAAAACCAAAAATAATGAAATATAGAAATTAAAAATTACAAACGATATAAATTATTAGGTACCTAAATGCAGTTCCAATTATATTCCAATAATAAAACAAATATGAAGCCAGCAAATCAATTTTTTTACAAGAGGAGAACTTTTAGCTAACCTTTCTTTTTTAAACATTGTCAAATGTATTATAGATTAAGAACTAAAATAATTAGGCTCTCCACTCCACAAGTTGGCTTTTATTTAGTTCTTTTATTGAAAAATAGATGTTATTTAGTCGACATAGGGACACAATGTTTAGAAAAAAACCTGCAAGAGCGAGCGAAGCGAGCTCGAAAATTTTGACGCTACCTTTGACAGGCTAGAATTATTTGATCCCTTCATACAGGAAGCTAGTTGCAAACGGAAATAAGCTAAAGAGCGAGCGAAGCGAACTCGAAATTTTTGACACCTTGCCTTGGACAGGTTAGAATTGTTTCGATCGTTCGTACAGAAGTTAATTAGTCGATTTTTAGGCAAAGCCAAGATTTAAGAGAAAGTAGCGAAGTGACATTATGATCACCCTACCTACCTTGGACCTACCGGAGTTACATGGCGACTTACAGACGAAATGAAGATTCAAGACAAAGTAGGCTGCAAGAGCGAGCGAAGCGAGATCGGAAATTTTTACATCTCACCTAATTTTTTTTTTGCCTTCAGGAAATGCAAAAATGTAATTTGAGATTAAAATGTCCACAAGCTCTATTTTTTGCAACCTTGTATATGTATGCCATAATTGCCTATTAAGGTCTCGGAGCAAGGGCTCCTAATTTATTAAGCCTCTGTCTATACCGGTCGTTCACGTGAAAATCCAATAGGAGTGCCAATCCACAGGCAGAAAAAAGGAACCTATAAGATAAAAGTTTTTCGCAGGGTTCAAAGAAAGAAGCGCGCGTTGGTATTAAGAAAATTTGTAACTTTGTAGCGGTATTACGAGTACTCAGAGGCTCATTTTTAGCCTTAAAATATTTTAGTTTAAGAGTGATTCTACTATACCCTACAATTAATTAAAAATCCTGTGCCGCGGGCCCCCTATGCTACCTACCGCCTTGCTTCCGGTAAACCTAGCCCCGTGGGGGGCCTGCGCACTGGCCTGGGGCCCGGCTGGCAAACGCCACACCTCTATATGGCCAGTCCGACCCTGATCCCTTTTTAATGTAGAATAAATATTGCACTTTGCATTTTTTTTTCTTATTCACACTCAACACCACTCAAAACTACTCAACTGACCACTACCTTCTTAATTCCACCAAATTAAAATCAATTTAATGCACTCTGCCACAGATTGGGTCTTTTTATTAATTTTTTGTACAGAATGTCTCTGTACTTTTATTGTTAAACAGGATTTAAAATTTCGATGCATCGAAATCAGAGGTTCAATAACTCTGACGTTAACTGATTATTGACTGACCAAATAAATATTTGTTATTTCAGAAAAGTCTGTCTCTTTTGAGAAATCCGTATCATTTAGCGATGATCCTCCCGATATGAGCTCGCCAAAGCAGCATTCTCCTCAGCACACAGGTACGCATACAACCATTGTTTATTAAAGTATAACGTCCTTGTTGCAAGTTGACTGCATTCGTAGTCTATTAAGTAGTAACGTAAGGAAATGGTGCAGAGAGTATGGTAATCGAGTCGCATAAACCCTCGGTGGTGGTTGTTTAATATAATAGAAGTACCTGGTATTTGTAAGGACATGACGCTCGCGTATCTCTCCTGTCTGACCAAGTCCGTCATCACGAGGATACAGAGCTTCGTATTTAAGAACGTGTGTTGCCTGTATTGTATGGTTTTAATCTATTTTAACGTTTATATTGACAACCCTTTTGATATTAGCCTCTACACACAAGTCAACTCCTCATATTTTATTTTATTTAATAACAGTACCAGCAGTCAATCAAGTCCCCTGTGTGATATGAAATGATTCCCCACATTATACATTTATATTAACGACGGCTATTAATTATTTTTGTTTATTTACCAGTTAGCATCATTATAATCATCGACAATAGAATGGCTCTCCTCCTAATCCTCGGAATCACATTGAGATTCTTTGTTCTAACTTCTGAGAATGAAGTGAAAGTGTATGCAATTGTTTCCTTTGCCGACGTGATCAATGTGGTCACACCATTCTCAAAGTCGATAGAATCCTCTGCTGGTTATTTTTTTCTAATCACTGTCGTAGTTAATATCATAACCATGTTCATAATTCTTGTATTTGATTTCTTTCCGCTTACTTCTTTGCCATAACAAGCTGATTCCAAACCCACCAAACCGGCTATCAAATCTTCGACCTTGCCGAGGACGTCATCTCAAGGTAACTCTTTGATATCCATTGATATTTGAATAACCGTAATTTGTAAAGTACAAAGGTTTATCTACTAATGCCATTAGCTTTGGATCATGCCGGTATTAATAATTACTTAACAGTAATAAAAGTGATGGTGGATGTAGACAGTGTACCGTGAGAGGAGGATCTACGGAAGCAGGGCGACGGACGAGCTCAATGTCCATCCATAAATTTGTTCATATGCAAATTGCTGCTTCCGTGTATATTTCTCTCGTGGTGTAAACATTAACAAGTGCGGCATCGTTCGATAGAAGCTTAGCAACAGCTTTGAATGATGTCATCTTCTGAATGAAAACCACTTTGCTGGAGTAAAGCTAATGCAATCTAAAAAATCACGCTTTTATATCTAGCTTTCTCCAAAGGGTTCAACTTGGTAATTGTTTGATATATTGGAAAATACATCGGTGTATTACAGAGCGCGATCGCCTGAAGCCAGCACCTCCGCCGAAGCCTGCTGGGCTGGCAAGCCAGCAACTGGCTCTGATCCCACAGAAGACTTATACTATCAACGTTACGCCTGATTTCCAAGGCCAGCTGCGCTTGCTGCAGAAGCAAGGCCACGATCTGAGGATTGAGGTATGTTAAGCTGTGTATTGATTAATACTAATTGGAAAATAAATGCTCTGGCGGGGGATCTAATGCGAAAATTAAGATAGTTCTGAGCGATTTTTTTTTATGCAATGGCGATGTCTAACTTTAATTTTGTTAACGGTGTTAAGAATTAGGTGATCATTTGATTCGCAGACCCGCAATATGCGTCGCTCGACTCTGACTCACGCCATGCAGATGAGGCAGCTCATGGGAGATGCTATCGTCAAGATTGGAGCTATCGCTGAGAGTTTCTGCGAGCTTGATCCCAACTCTGTGCGTATACAACTCCTTTATTGTGATAGGAATTGAAAATCCTTCCGTGTCCAATGCCATGATTCCTCTTGTCCCGATTAAAGTATATCTTACTCAGACGTTACCTCAACGATCACTTCCTTATTCATATCTTCTTTTATACAATCTTTCTCTCTTAATTAGAATAGGCATTCATATTCATACATCTATTCTTGTAACATAATCCCATGTCTGCACTGGTTCTTTTATGATGGTTAATTAATAGCATTGTCATGGTGATTTCAGCAACTGTGCCGTGAGGAAGAGATCTATCGTCAGGACATGCTGCTGCTCGAGAATGATCTGTACGAGCTCGAGGCCACGGTCGAGCGCCTGCGTGGGCAGGCAGCTAACAGGTATAGGTAATCTCTTAACTAACGTCTTGCGGTAACGGTGGAAAATATTTTAAGGTATTCGTATTTTATAATTATCGACTTCTTAAAGTATTTTAGCTTTTATTTTTAGACGTTATAAACCTAGGATTATATTTTTAATTTTTTTTTAACGCGTATTGCGCGAGCCCGACCATGATTCCTGATAACAATATTATTTAAATTCGTGCGAAAAATGTTCAGGAACAGTGTATTGTGCCGAAAGGCACTTGTTCTCCTCGTCATTGCAATAATTTTTTTGTAGTGGACCGTACCTGGGAGCCATCTAGTTACGGAGATATTTTAGGTCAAAGTTCCAAAATTTCATAAGTGTTTTTATAATTTTACTTAAATTCACCGCAATGTTTTGAGTGTACTACATTGAGTTTTACTGTAATTTTTCACCCCAAAAAATAGTCGTTTCCTAGCATTAATTTCTGCGTAGTTTGATGTACATATTGTTTTGTTGTCGGCTTGGTGAGGGGTTCGTTTACACCCTGTATAAGAATAAAGCTTATCTCTAAAATATCTTATGAGGGCCCTTCCCGGTTCGTCTGTCGTCAACGCGAGCATGGTCGAAAAGCTTGTTGTTTCATCCAAAGTCACAGCGGCGATTTTTTTTCAACTCCCAGTCTCAGGGGGCCCCGACCCCGTACGAATCGTCTCCCGCGCACCTCATACCGCCTAACGCGATAACATTGAACGAAAAATAGTGTTCGAAAATTTCATAAAATTGTTCCAGGAAATACGTGTTTTTGGATAAGGTTTGTGAAATAAATATTTGTCTTTTAGAATCTCCATTACATGTGCAAGGTTTCTATCACGATGTTTTCTTTACTTTATGAGTAAACTTTTATAATTTATGATTACATTATGAACGGCCAAAGTTTAGGTAAAATATGTGCAAAACAGCAATTTTTGGAGGCTTATACTGAATTTGTTTCTGCAAATTTTTATTTTTTGCTTTAATAGAAACCTAGACATAGTGCACAAGATACCTACCAGTTAAAAAAGATCTAAGATAGATGTGTTACAACGGCATAATCACGTACGAGCGTTTGTATGAAAACTATGAGGGGTTGACCACTCTTAAGCCATTTATTCGCTAGAATCCATACTCACGAAGCAACAAAGTAATGTCCTGCTACACATGTCCTCAGAGAAATAGCGCAAAGGTACGCGTCGTCGTGATATTTGTCCCCTAGTGAAGGGGATAAATATCACGAGATTTGGCTTAAGTCTGTATCAAATACTTTGATAACGGCGTAGGAACCGACGATTTCAGATGCACCTTCTTGAAGATAGAAGTAGATGGAAGGCCTAAAAAAATGGACTGCCTCATAGTAGCGTATTGGCCCCTCTACTGTTCAACATTTGCACTGACGACCAATCTGTTAGTCTAAATACAACCCTTGTCTTATTTTCGTAAAGTAATTTTATTAAAAATATGGTTCCAGGGAGACTCGCGTGAACATGGCTGACATAGAGCGCATTGCCATGGTGCTGTCGAAGAGCAGCAAGACCGTGGCTGATTGGAAGCTGAAGTTCCCGATTCTGCAGGAGACCATGAAGACCAAGCTGGCTGCTGAGATGGAGAAGGTGAGAAAACAGTTACTTTACGCTTTGAAACAAACATGGTGCCATCCCAGGGGCGTATTCTAAACAAATAAAATATAGAAAAACTGTTTGTAAGTAGCCAAAAGCCGCAATTGGCAATATTCATCCTACACCGCGATATCAAAGTAGTCCGTACAATTAACTAATATACAGACAGCCAAGGCCTGTATAATTCTTCTTTGTGTATACAATGTAAAATTCAAAAGCATAATGAATAATAATATATTTACAACCAGGCAAGAAATTTGTTAAAAATAACAAGTTAAAAGATACTACAACTATTTGTATTCAAATTTTGCTGCTGAAATATCGAAAAGGGCAAAATGGTAAATAATATAACTGGGCATAAATTATTTGAATTATGAAAATAAAATGAAAAAATAACTATTTATTTAAATAAACCGGGACTTTTCCGTACTGACGCGCGCTCCAAACTAGTCAACACTAAAACTTTAGGTAAATATGCATCCGAATATCCGATCTCTAATTGACCACCCCTGTAGTCCTTAGAGAATGTTTTTAATAATATTACACCCACAATTCTCCAATTATGTTTTGAAACCCCATTTTATAGTGGCTAAACCTTGCAATTAGCCGGGCACAAATCAAGATTCCGGGCAAAAATTGTAAGTGAAATATGAAATTCAATGAAATTCATTTCCTTTTTTTTATTGAGGTTGTTCGCTGATAGCTTCGAGGCGACAGAGCGCCTAGTGTTTGTCACTTTTCAAAGTCATTTTGAATGAAAAAAGAAACACTTTTACTGCCGTCTCCCAGCTAGTTTTAGCAAGGAACTCCATGGTAGCAAAATAAACGTTTAGTGCAGCGTGGTTCTCATGGCACTTGAATTACATTGTTAGGAGAGATACACATTTTTTTAAATTATCCATGGAATATCTATTAAAAAATAAAATATCGTGATAGTTCCGCTCAAGCTAACACGCCAGACGAACTTTGCTGCATTATAACAAACAATTTAGCGCCGCAGAACTAGCAAGACTGTTTTCGTTGACTTTTTATAACATTTTCATCCAATTATTTTATGTTGATGTTTGTACATTATTTTGTGGATGTCGTCGTTTCCAGGTGGTGCGCAAGGAAAAGATGTTGGAGGAAGAGCCAGAGCGTCTGGAGCTCGCCTTGCGTCGTTGCAAGAAGCTGACTGGAACTCTAGTCACGCTTAAGCGGTATGAACATTATTTGTAGCTTTTATAGTCCGGGTGAACATAATTATATTAATACTAGCTGTTGCCCGCGACCTTCGTCCGCGTGAAATTTTATAGCCTCCAACCTTCCTCGATAAATGGGATATACAACACTAAAAGATTTTTTTAAATCGAACCAGTATTTCCTGAGATTATTAGTATAGATTATTCAGGGTGATATGTACAGGGGTGTATGTCAATTGATGTAAAAAAAAACAATAAATCCGAATGAAATCGGAAAGTGCCTTGGCAACGTGACTTTATATCTACGATAACGATGGTGACAATATTCTTAAATGTATTGGACTGCCTTATCGCTAACAAAACACAAAACGTTTTGAAAGCGGTCCATCGTAATGGAAGTGGTTGTAGACATATATAACACTTTGAAAACGTTTGCCTTTGGGACTCAATAAAAAAATTAAGAACTATAGTTGAGAGCTATCACCTATATTTGAAGTTCCTATAACACCAACATATTACATGGTATAATGATCTGCACTGTCTGCATCCTCCTGCAGCCTGGCTTGCGTCCAGGAGCAACGCCTGCCGATGGCCGACGGGCGCGTGTCGCCGGTGTCGTCGCAGAGCTCCAGCTTCACTGCTGGTCCCTCCTCGGAGGAGTGCGTCTCTGACAGCACCTGCCCCAACGCTATGGCTCACAACAAGGTATAGAAAGACATTCACTTCTGAAACCTAAACAACAAAATCAATAGGTCTGTTAAAGAGAATCAAATGTTTGGAGTCGGTTTCCTATTTAGTTAAGTAATAATGTTATGGCCCCTTGTACTAACTAATGCATTATAATATTATCTCTTCTTGAAATCCCCAAGTAACACGAAGTATTAAAACTTCTTATTTACAGATAGATTAAGCAGAATATCTCTGTACTAAGATAATTCCAGTTCCTGATGCTCATACTTATTAATGTATACCATGCGCTTAACAATTGCAGGTTTGCCAAGAGTTATAAAATTTGCATTTTTTTCCAACACTTCGATTTATTTGCGAAGTGTTAGTTTTCGTTTATTTGCTGTTCATGTCACCCCTAGGCATCATACCCGAACTACATTAGATATTCCAACGATTGCTTCGTTTGTACTTGCATGTGCCCCTTTTATTTTCTGACACAAGGAGTTAGCATGTTTTGTGCACCTGTTCTTTAGCGTATCCTAAGATCATCTCTTACGAGCTGACTATATTCGCTTATTTTTATTTTATTTATAGTAAAATCGTTTCCTATAACTTTAGTCCATTACGCATTTTGGACATCCAAAAAGTTTATTATCAAAATTGGCCTCAAAATTTATCCTCACGCAAGTGTTGTTCATCAAAATTCAACTAAAAACAAAATTGGCATACAAAATTGAAATTCGCAACCAAAAATATTACGACACACTCTGGTTTATACAGTAATATCGGTTTAATCGCTTGATTTAAATTCTTGTCAAGATTCAATAACCGAACGTGTTCGAAAAAAAGGAAATAATAATGAATTGAGACGTTTTATCGGTGTAATGAATAAACTTAATATATTTTAAAAAATTATGCTAAATATTTGAGTAGTGGGAATTCATAAACTGAAACCTTACGCCTTGTCAACGGAAAATCACAAGCTTTAACATTGTCTGCAGATGGTTAAAGTCGATAAGTCAACAAGCATCAGGGAACTATTGTGTTTTTGACACATCAAATCTTTAAATAATAATATTTCGAGTCTGATACATTGCGATAGTTCAGTCGTGCCAAGCCTTTGGCTCCAAACTACGCTTCGGACAGTGATACCGTGAGGGTCATACCTACCTGTTGTAAATTGAATCCGACACACAAGTCAGTATTTATAACTGGTCTTCAACCCTTCCAAGATTCGTTTACAAAGGCACTACTCATGTACTGTCCCACCACGCAAAATTATTCATGGTTTTAAAGTAAGACACCTTCATTTTCAAAATCAATTTCAAAATTACTTTTCGCCTATCATTACCATTAATTTCGAACTTTGGTGAAGCTGTATTAATAAATATCTGAAAAATAAATTCGAAAAACACGAGTTTGTAGTCGAAGTACAAAATGTATTATAGATATAGAAAGGTATGAGTACTTGAAACAAACGATACTGAATCAAATATTTTATAGTATCTGTTCAATAATAAATTTTACTAGTTTAGTATTCTCGGTTTATAAGGTTCACAGGTACGCAGTGTCATCACCAGATGCAGGAGGCTGGCTCTGCGGTTTCCGACCTGTTTGCCCAGCCTGGTGCTTGTATTAGAATGTGAGGTTTGATTCAAGTATATTCAAAGATACAAATACAATGGTATTTGTTAGTAATAATAGTACCTATCTAAATATAAAAGCGGTAATAAACCAATATCCATGCTGATTTTGTAAGACAACATTAGTAAAAATCCCTGCACTGAAGCACGACCTGCTTTATAAACCTGAATACTAATACTTTCAAGTACAACAACAACACTATCACTGATGCGGATAACCAAAACTCTTTACAAAAAGAGTCCAAGGATATGTGTCAGAAGGTTAAATCTTTTTTCAAAGGTGTATGTTAATGTAAATTCAATGCCACGTAATAAAAGTTGTTTACAACGATGACGCAACGTATTCTAGACGCTGTTTATACTAATTATGGGACAGAAGTGATAACGAATGGGTGTAATCTATCAATTTATATTGGTAAGTATCATACATAAGACATAGTGTGACGTAATATTGCAGAATACAACGAATCTTGACATTCTTTTGCACATATCCCTGCAACCAATGCACTATCCGTAAACGTTGCATTTTATAATCCTTGCTTTCGGAAAATAATGCCAATTTTAACAATATGTCAAACATATCCAACATATTTAGAAGGACCTGCCACTCACTGCCACGCCCAAAAGTGTCATCCAAATTTGATTGTACACTCCAACTAGATGTAAAAGTATCCGATGAAATAGGCAGCTATGTTCCCATAGTAAGTTTCCAATATAATTATGATCATGTGGTTTGGCCAGGTTTTTTGACTCGCATACTCGTTTGCAACATTTGTACTTCATTACATAAATAATAATTTATAATTTAAAAGTTTTGTCGATAAGTTGTGTCGATGTGTGACAAAATACCAACCCTTGCGGAACGCTTGTTAATAATATGTTGAGTAAGGTACATAAACGGTTAGGATAACGAAAAAACTATGAAATTGTAAAAAAAGACAAATGCTTGAAATAAAATAATGCTTAAATGATATTTCTATTGATATTTTTCATCATAATAATTGAAAAAGTCTGTTGCTTGACCTAGTCAAAAGCCGTCTATGAATAAAATACTTTAAATATAAAAGTTGGCAACGATTTCTTTATATTATGTACCTTGTACCTTTAGTTGACTTAATTTTTTTATTACTATGGTGTCTTGAATTTAAATAGTTTTTCTAGAAGTACTTTAGTTCGTTAAATTGCGCCATAATAATAAATACATATTCAGTAGTACAACTGCAGAGTTATATTAGTAGAATCGAATCAAGATACGAGTCAAAGAGAACCTTGTTGAACCACCTCATTGTAGATGTTTTGCATCACACGTATCTATGCATCTATCAAGGAGTCTCCACAGGCAGAGTCCTACAATGTAGGCACCAGGAACAGGACAGGCAGCAGACTTGTCGCAGCAGACATTACCTACGCCACACATCTCCACCTAACTCTTATACATTATGATATTTTTATGTTGTGTCATTATTATCAAATTGTTTTAACAATGGATTTCATGGTCTTTTTTCCGTGATGGTTCCCGGCAGTTCGCTTGGAGAGAGAGTCTTAACTTCAAGGAAGCTATTGTTGTTAACGAGTAATAAAATCTCTTCATAATACTATAATTATCCATTATTATTCATAAATACGTTTGAATTATTTATTTCTATATTTTTATTCTACATCCGTATTTTTACTTTATTATATTTTACTTTCAATATATTTATATGTAATTTTGTCACAAACTTTTGCTATACTCTGTAGGCATGGTGGTGCACTGAATTTTGTAAACTACGCTTTAGAAATAAAGTTTGTCCAAATTCTCTTGACTGACAGATTATATTGGAAAGACTTATAGACATTTTGCATATCTTTTCCAGTTCGTACGGTATTGAAAGAATCGGTACGCATGCTTACATTTATTAAAAGAATCGTAAATTGAACTAATAGTATCATTAACTAATGTGTATAATAAAAACCAATCTTGTTATCTTATATTTTAAAATTCAACGGTATCTTTGGAGCGGTGAGTAGTGTACGATGTCTTTAACGAGTTGATTTACAATTTGAAGACAACACTGCTTCAATAGATATTAGTTGAATTTTACCTTGCGCTAATTTTACCTTGCGCTAATTTTACCTTGCGCTAATTACATGCAACTTTCAACTGATTTATCATTATCTAAATATCTATCTGTGTGTTTACTTAGTTTGGAAGATGATCTGATGAAAGTTGATTGTACGCAAAGTCTTTCAATATTACCTACAACTCTAATTATTGTCAAAATCATTGATTAAGTAATAAAATATAAACTTTTAAATTGGGCCTACTTTAATATGAAATGTAAGGGAGATCTGGGATAGTTAGAAACTTAAAAAGGTGTTCTGTTCTGCTTCATCTTAATTTTGTTTTAACTCATAAATTGGTGCATTGCAATCAACTTGAGAGCAGTGGTGGCCCAGTGGTAGCAGCCCCGATATATGTGCAGTAAGTCGTGGGTTCGAACCCAGGCAGGCGCATTACTTTGTGTAATTTATTTAATCACCTCTGCTCTCAAAACGGTGAAGGAAAACATCGTAAGGAAACCGGCATGTCCTAGAACCAAAAAATCGTAGACATGTGACATCTACACTGGGCCCGCGTGGTGGATTATAGCCCATTCCCTCTCATAGAGAGGTGGCCTGTGTCCCATTATAGGCTGATTATGCTTATGCTATGCTTAAACAACTTGAATAAAAATATTATTGATTGACAGAAAAACTTATTTGATTCACAAATCCTCTGAGCTATGAACATTCATCTTCCTGACTTATGGAAAATCGGTGATTATTTGATAAATAGAAACTCTGTCAGTGGCTTAAATTACAAACTTATTTAGGTAGCTATATTGTGACAAACTGTCCTGAGATTATTCGCTAAATTCCCGATGTTTCGAGCCCATTGCAAGCACTATATCGTAATCGGCTCAAAAGGTTCCCACTGCTGGGTATAGGAGACAAATTGAGACGTAGTCCAGCTCACTGCTAGTTCGTCGCATGACAACAACACAAGCATCATGATCGGGTATTTGAAAATCTTCCCATTACTAAACGAGATTATTAAAACAAGTTATCCCGGAACTCCCCTACATGGATTTAGTCTGAATCGAAGGTTACATCGTGTCGCACGTTGCATGCGATTAAGCTGTGTGTATTTTATAGTCTCCGATACACGGACAGAACGGCTCACAGACTTGTTTGTAGAACCTCAGATATTGTACTAGCATGGAATAATGGCTCTGATGCCGCGATAAACATGGCCAGTCACTGGTCCCAAACATTATAATATTATGGATGTTATGTATAAATGAAATGAGGAAGCATCGAATATTTTTAAACAGTTGTTTGGATCCGACGAATTACCCATTTTCGACAAACGAAACCTAAATGTTTTCAATATCTGATGTTGTGCTTACATCCAAGTTTAAAGTCAACAAGTTAATATCACCCTTTCTAATTCACGATTGAAGAGTGGTTCTAAAGCACATAGTTATTCAGACGTGTGTTCATATTTCTTTCATATTCAGTTCTTTATTATTATTTCAATGATTTCCTTTGTTTTCTGTTTTAATCATTAAATTTTAATCATTTATGTGTGTGAAATATGAAAACAACGTCATAATCAATTGATTGAATAACAAGCATGTTGTAATTTCTTGTAGTGGCTTTTAAAACAATAGTTTGTGCATCTTGCTGTTTTCTATTCTGTTGCAGCGCATTGTCGATATCAGGAGCCGCTCTCAGCCCAACACTTCCGGAAATTAATGAACTGCCTTAACAAACTCCTTCACACTCCTTCTTCCCTAATACTATTAGATTCTATCACCCTTGACGTGACTCCATTTACTATCATTTACTTGTTTCTATCGGACATAGTCCTATGTCTATATTCTTCATTATTTCTAATTATTGAAGATACATTGTGCTCCTTTCAACCTCCTTCGATCTCTTTCCTTATTAATAATAAAAGCTAAATTATAAATAAACTAACACACACCGACGGAGCACAGGTAATTACATTAAAAATTGTATTTGCTTTGAAGTAAGTACTGTCGTTATGTAAAAGTATAATAACACCTTGCACATTGACGATAATGTTTTAACCATAGTAGCGATCGCAGTATTCCACTTTGAGCTTTTATTAGACTAGTTTTTGATTCAAATGTCAATTTGACATTAGCTTCCTTTAGTAGTATACTGTTCAAATAAATAAGTATCTAACATTTTTATATCCACTTTATAATTTTTTTTGACTAATGGCAAAATCATCACAATTGTTAAGAGTGAATACGTTTACAAAATCTAATCACATATTATTCTATTCTCTATTAAGTCACTAAGTTAAATCATTGCGCTATGTATCCAAAACCACGAAACCCAATATGTTTATGTAACTATGTATCTCTAATAATTATCAAATCTTCTTCTTCACCTGTTACATTACGTTATTCCAACGTTATCCACCACGTTTTCTTCCCACTAGACATAGGCCGCTCGACTACACTTCCTTTTCATTTTTTGTCGTTGAATAACTCACCGAGATATGGATCCATACTATATATATACGTATAACTAACATTTTCTTATATTGTGTAAGATCCGAATTAATCTGGTATTTTTTATTTCCAAATATTCAACCACAAAAAAGAGAGGCATTCGCCTTTTTCGTTTCTATTTTATTCTTTGTGAATGATTGTGGTCGCATTCAGACATAGTCTTGTCCAACTCTATGTGTCTTCAATGGACTGAATGCGGTGTTAAATGTTTCAAATAAGTGTTTATATATACCTATATATGTATTAAAAGCGCGGTTGCAATAACGCTTTCAAGTTTTAGTTACTAGCTGTAAAAAAAAAAAACAATAAAAAATATAAAGTATTAGGGGCTTACTTGCAACCGCTCTTTTATAATGTCTGTTGGAGATCGGCGAGCACAGCTAGAAGTGCGTGGAATGGTGCGCAGGGCACCGGTGACGTGTGCGCCGGGCGAGGCGCTGCGCCCCGGGGAGCGGACGTGCGGCCAGAAAACGCCCTCGATGCGCTACTAGACGAGCTGCAGACGTTCGCGAAGCCGGCGGAGCGCGGCGGGCGCGGGGAGGGGCCGCTGCGGCGCCTGCACTCGTACCCCAGCGGCAGCGACACGGACGCGTCGCCGCCGGTGCGCGCGCGCGGCCAGCATCCGCCCAAGCCGCCCGTGCCCGAGCGCCACCCCGAGTTGCTGGCCATGGCGGCGCGCCGCGCGCCCCCTCCGCCCCCGCCCCGCACCACCTCGCGCTCGCCGCTCGCCTCGCCGACTTCGCCCGCCTCGCCGCCCCGATGCCATCTCGACCCCGCTCTCCTGCCTCACCCCTCCGATCCCTCCTCCGACGACGACAAGGCCACCAGCCGACACACGCCGCTCGAACAACGACACCAAGAGCTGCTGAAAAAACAGAAGGCGCTGCAGGAACAGTATGCGCGCCTGCAGATGATCCAACGAAGCGGCCCCACGCTGCCACCCACCGCGCAGCCAGACCTCAAGAAGACTGGCAGCGAGTCCAACTTACTAACCAAGATGAACTTGAACCTAGCGCCAGCTGCCATATCCGGCAGCATGACGCACCTGGCCGCCGAAAACCACATCGACGGATCACTGACGAACGAAAAAGGCAAGCTGCCTGAAGCTGTGGCCACTACTAATAAGGTTTACGAGACTGACATACTGTGACCTTGTAGTCGAAGCTTCATATCTGTCTAAGAGTTCCCACGCATCAGGCGCAAGCGGCGCACGCACACTATTAATTGGGAAACAGGCGCACTTACCAACGTGCGACCAATGGCTTTAATCCAACCGGTCGCGAGCTCGCAATGCGTTGGCGACCGAGACAGTCGCACAATGCTAGCTGCCTAATGCGCGGGGGCTCCTATTTAAACATAATTGTTAGAATTTAATTGAATTAGTATTATTGCCTATTGTTACGTTACTAGATAATTCGCTAATTATATTAGGTTTGTTATCTCGTTTTGATACCTACTTCGATATTAAGTCAGAACCCCGCATGTTTTTTCCCTAAATAACGACCTCCAAGCAAGTTCTACGGTAAATGAAATAATTATATCTTAAAAGTACTGGTATTTCTAATTGCTATCTCCGATCGCTTGCGTTTTAGCAATGTAGAAACGCCGTCGATTCAGGCTACCTGGCTAAAATACCCAAAAAAAAACGATCAGTTGAGTGAGGTTGGTTAAATTAGAGTGTTAAACCATAAAACCACCCCAGAATCCCACATAATCAGACAAGGGATCGTGGGGAGCGCCACCCTAAGCAAGTTACACGCGAGCGGATAAAACAAAAAGAACTACCTATACTTGTTAACTTATAGTCAAACAATGTAACCACTATAATGAATGTGTAGCCACTAATAATATTCCAACATAGATATTTCAACTGAACACTTTTCTACCTTGCATGTCATTCTGTGCTATGAGTTGTTGATTGGTACCACAATCAGAGCTCGTAGAAATTTGTCTTTATCAATGTACATAATGAATCAGTTTTAGGTGTAACTGTAGGTACCCTGTAACTTAGATCCTAACATTTCTTATTCTGTAACGACTAATACTTAGGATACCTTTCCATTCCGAGTGCCAAAATTCTTTCCCATCCTTGTCTATTCGCTATATTTTCGGAAGTAAGCAACGATGTTTAAAAATCGTAGAAACGTACGAGGTCCGTGTTAATGATTCGCTCTTATTTAAGTTCTCAATGAACTGACAAAAAGGCACGGTATTGGAAATTCATTAGGTGTACATCTGACAACCATGTTAGTCACTACCACTGTTAGTCTACGTTATCCCACTGTTGGGATTCTTCTCATAACATTCAAATCTTCCAATGCTATATGCTATACAAAGTGTAGACATTCCCTTCTCGAAGCCGTCAACCAACATTCTGTGCATCAAACTAAGTAACTCTACGCAAAAATTATTGCTGGGAAACGCCTATTTTTGGGGTAAAAAATCACGGTTTATAGTCGGGCTCAACGCTACACCTTCAAAAAATTGTGCTGATGGATGCATTGAATAGTAGTAAAGTTAGAACATTCAAAACTTGTACTTAAAAAAACACTTGTGAAAAAGTTGGAACTTTGACCTTCATTACGTCCGGAACTACTTGGAAGGTATGGGCCAGAACAGCAAAATATCAAAATGAAGCGGAAAACAAATGCCTTTCAGTTTCGCTAAGAGTCTTTTACACCCAGTATGTAATGTTTCGTTGGTTTTTTCGAGTTCGTCCCATCTTCTACGAGGTCTGCCTGGACGCCTCCTAACGGTGTTAGAGCTCCACACGGTGACTATTTGTGACCGCAGCTCATTGGGCATACGGTAGACGTGGCCAGCTTAGACCCACTTCACCAAGTATTATGAGTATTGTACTCACTAGCAGCATCTATAGTAAAAGAACTACAAGAACAAAAGAGTACTTCATTGAGATTGATTCGTTAAGACGGGCCTCATAACTCAAGGTTCCTTGAAACGCCATCAGATACAACGAACAGTAAGTTGTATTACTAACAAATGTTACAAAATTACCTGCTACTAAATTATAGGAACTATTTAATATTCTTGACGGCTCGTTATACAAAGTAATAATTATATTTATATTCGAAATATATAAATCGTCTGTGATAAGAAAAAGTTACCTAATTTAATGCATAAGAATTGATCAAAATAAAACCTACTCGCTACTTTCCTATCTTGATTATATTTATTTATAATAATTATTATGTCCGTATGTTACCGTCTTCGCTCAGACTTTTTGATAAAATTACTCATTTAATCACAACCGTCAACAATATTAGATAATTACAGGCCTTCACTCATACTCTCATCACGAAGTCTATCAATATGTGCGTATTAGAAAACAAATAATATTTAAAATAAACTTATAAAATATTGTTGTATTAAATAACCTTATTTTTAGACTCGAAATATATTATCTACATTAGAAAGATGGAATAGATCTAGACATTAGTCATAGAAATGTATAATTATGTTATTCAAACTAAATGTTTGCGCTTTTTAAATGTTCGTTGCAAATCACAAATAAAATTACAAAACATGCACTTGGAAGTTCATTCTTACGAAAATCAATAGTAGAAATATTTAATTTTATTGGTTTGAATAATTTTGCATTAAGCTTGGCCTGCCTAACTTCCGTCACTTTATTGTATTCAAAATAACAGCCACGCATAAAACCAATACAAATCAATAGCTGGTATCAATACAAACAAGTATTGTATGCTAAATATTCCGTTCCTGGTGTTGATGATAATGTTAGTGACCATGGTAGCTTATAACTTATAACGTTCAAATCCGTTCAGTAGTTTTTGCGTGAATAATTAACAATTATCTCCATCCATCCTCACAAACTTTCGCATTTATAATAGCAGTAAGATTAAATAGGCAGTCGCTCCATTTCAAATACTGGTATTTATCTGATTCAGGTTAAAAACTGGAAGCAGCTGATGACGAATGGTAGTAAGAATCACTGATCTTATTTTATTAGCAACTTATTGAAACCTCTATATTATCAATAGCTGGTTGGCATCAATACAGACAAGTATTTCATCAAAGGTGCGCTCATGGCGAAGATTGTAAATGTTAATTTAAGAGTAGTATTGCGATACTTAGGCAGGTCAAAATATTCAAACCCCCTGTATTTTATTAGCCTAAATCGCTGTACTTTGGGCATTGAAATAGAAAATGTGACTGTGTAGAAAAAATATATTTTCAAAAATAAGCTTAGCCATCGTAAACGTAAATCACTAATCTTACATTAAGGAATTGTCTTTTATTTTCTTGTTTTTAACAATCATTAGGTAACTTAATGAATTTATTTTTATTTTTACCATGTTCATTCCTCTTGTTTTCTTTTTGTTATAGTTATTTATATAATTATCTAACGTGCCAAATCAATGCTTCTTTTATATGAGTATTTTTCTAGTATTTTTACTTAGTTGATTTACCCATTTTTGAAGATGTTTAAAGCAAAAACTTAAATAATGTTTTATAGAGCTGTTTATTATTAATTTCGATGTTTTATCGATTTTAAATGATTAGGTATATTATCTGCAAATGATTTTTAGCTTAAAGCAACCTTATTATAATCTATTGTTAATATTAATTATATTATGATTAGTTAGTACTATTTGTTTAGTTTTAACAAAAGATCATATTAATTGTATAATAGTTAAATCAAGATAGCTTGAAAATGTTTTAATGTGAAATAAATAAATAAAGAAAGTTTATTGATGTTTTATTTTCAACTGCCGTTGTTTCGTACACTACCTGTCATCACTAAGAATATAATTTTTTTTATCAGTAAGTATGATGTCTGTGAATTATGTTCGCAAAAGTAGATTTTCTTGATATGACACTAGCATTGATCACCGTGTCACCTGGGCTGCTGAAAACCAAGAGGCAACAGTTACAAGGGGTCATCTTTAGAACTCCTGCTTCGTAGCTACTTGACGTAGTATTTACTTGATGATAATAACCGTCAAGGAGGATCGCTCCCTAGAATTTATTTGCTGTACCGCAGAGTAGTAGTCTCGATCCGATGTTTGCATTGGTCTTGCAAGGCGTAGAAAAGATAAATCAGCTCCTTTCAAGCTTCGTAGTAGGTCCCTAACATAAACCAACACTATTTAGGGCACATGTATGCACGCGCTCGTTTACAATGACCACTAAGTTACTTATATACATGTTCACGCCAGCCAATACCTCGCCTGACGTAAAGCGCAAGTACTCTAGAACCCCATCCGAAGGTTGCTGAAGAACACCGTGTTGTTTTAGACAGTAAAAATCAGACAGACCCCTTCGCTCACCCCAGGGTGGAGTAAATTCGTGGTGATATCTTCACTCGTTGTGTTCATTGGTACGGATACAGCAGCGGTAGAGGTGCTCGCGGGTTTGGCGTCGTTCACCAAGTGTCAAAAACCAAAGCCACTTCGCTCACTTGGCGCCGGATATTTTAGTACCTATGCATGGCCCAAGGCTTCCTCTTTCCAACTATAGGGGTGATTTATATTTTCGACGAGCACTTGTACGTGCTGAGGCCGAGCCTCTCTCTCTATTCTATTCTAATAATTATATAAGATTAACATGTTATTTTTACTTATTAAAATATTGTCCAAATTACACAAATTTTCAACACACACGCACAAATCACCGCACTATCACCACTGAATCGTGAGCTACGCTGAATATAAAGCAGCAAGAACGCCGGTTTCAGTCATTCTGAGCAAAATTTAAAAGGTAAATGGAAGGTTCGGTTAAGCAAATATGACATTAAGTTATATTTATGCCCACATTGCCCACGTTACCTACAGCCTCTGGGCTAGACGAGCCCCTTACTATGAAGGAATTTTATTTGTTTTTTTCCTTAACAAAAATTGGTTAGTTGCCCTGTAATGTCATCAATACCAATTGATGACATCACAGGGGAACTACTTAAGTACCTACGAAGGTGTGAGATTTCATGAAATTATCGGGATCTCTTCGGAAACATGTTAAATGAAGAGCCCCGAAATCTCGCATAAGCGCACTATAGTAATTAATAAGAATAAAGGCGACCGATCAGACTGCAACTCTTATCGTTACCCCCAAAAAGTACTTGCGAAAACCCATCTCAGCCCATTCACATATCAGAATCAATCGTTCCAGAGATCCAATTTTCGTCCTAAAAGCGAAACTTTTGAAGCTACATAATATATTATTATTCTTTGTTCGCCAGCTTCAAGTGAAAAGTAAACAACAATTGTCTCTCCTACACCTCTGATTTGTCGGCCGCGAAAAGACATTTGATAGTGTTTCTCGAAAAGCGGTTGATAAAACTAGGAAGTAGGATGTGTTCTGAATAATCTGTACTGATGAAACAACTCTTACAGGAAGATGTATTGTCTTAAGATGCCTGCAATCAATTTTTTTTTATGTTATCATGGTATAAAGTAAGGACGTGTACTTGTGCTTACAATCCTGGCTGTCGTCATTCAGGAAAACTTGTAACGTACCTATGTACTTCAGAAGCCTTTCGAATTAGTTTATTTTTTGATATTGGCCAGACTAATTGATATTGACAAAACCCGCATAAAGTGTCTTATACCACCATTACGATTATGTGGGTGCGCTGATGACTGCCGCACACTGTGCAGTGTGCTTCCTGGCGAACAGTGCGCATAGGTGGCCTCAATGACGTTTGTCGTAAGTTTGACCATTTATTAGACGCCCTGCCTCTAACTTCTTAACCATCACCAGTAAACTGCAAGAGGAGAGCTTAAAGAACCTGCTCAGTAATGTCACATTCAAATGGGATCTCGACGAAGTTAAACAGAGCTGTGTTTCAGCAGCAGCATTTGACAACCTGCAGCCGAAAGTTTTCGAACGATCTCAAGTTAAGTTACCAAGATCTCTGTATACATAACAATAGTTCCCCCAAAACTTTTGTACTCATGGGAAACTTGGTGCCTCTATCGTAGACATATCCGGACTTTGGTTAAATTCAATGTCGAATGCCTCCGAAACATGACGGCCGGTAACTTTCAAGGATGTTCAGAATTACTGAGGTTAGTCTTTTGAGAGGTAGAACAGCTCAACAGCACTCCTAATTTCCGTCCATTGGAAAATGTTTCTCGGCCAAGATTTTTTCTCCGACCAACAACACGTTTCATCAGAAGGCTTAAAGTCACCCAAAGGCAATGGAGAGGGCTATGCTCGGAGTTTCCTTGCGTGATCAAATCAGAAATGAGGAAATTCGTAAGAGAACCAAGGTTACCGACGTAGCCCGAAGAATAGCAAACTTAAGTGGCAGTGGGCAGGGCACCGGTCAATGTGGCGACACTTGGGGGAGGCCTATGTCCAGCAGTGGACGTCTTTCGGCTGAAATGATGATTATGATGATAAGGGCTCGTTCAGAACGAACTTATTTATTTATTTTAATATTATTTATTCATCACAGCTTGCAAGATAAATAAAAATATAAAGATTAATTAGTAATATTATATTCGCCAGTTAGAGGTATTTCCAAATCAAATCGAAATAATGGTACCCTGCTCGAACATTGTATGAGATAACATAATTTTTCAAAATTACACGCGTTGAAAACTGTTCTGAGGGTAAAACGATATGTCATTCTAATGATTTTAATATGCCGAATAAATGGATGTTCACACCGAAAATCTAGCAATTATTGAATATGAGATATCAGCGTACAAAGTAACGTTTCGATCGCGCGGCCACGTACTTTTTGTTTTGGACTGATTTCGTCTGTTTAACTAAACTTTAGTAGTATTTAATGCTTTCGTTAGTTTTGACAAGTTAAGACCTCTTCTTGTAATAGTTTTACTGTATGAAGTTTAAAGAAATAATCAACAATAAACAAATAACAAGTGGAGGATTGCGCGGCCTTAACTTCCAAGGTGAATATTTCGTAAAATATTATATAGCTTGTAATTCTTATTTCGACAATTTTTGCAAAAAATAAATTCAGTCTTCAATTGACAAAAAGAATTAGATCTCTAACCCCAGCAGTTGCTGACATCTCCATGGCCGCGCAATCCTCCACGTTACGTTCGCGCGGCCAATCTAAAACCCTTATAACTTCTTTATTTCTACTTTGACAAATTTTTGGGGTGTATCCTTCGATTTTGACAAACTTCGATAAATTTTTTGGCGAAGAATTTTTCTATTTTGATAACTTGGCGGGCAATCGTAACGCACACAACTTTGTCCTGTTGCAGTTAAGTTATTACTTAACTGCAACTGATAATGAAGAGAGGTATTCCTCTCGTGCCAGAGGTAAGCAACCTTTCTTTAGTTGACGGTCTGCATGAGCTTGTGGTCTTGGCCCATGCGTCTTAAGACTTCGTCATTTTGTGACTTGTTGAGTCCAGCTCAGTTTCAAAGTTAAATATAGATACTTGAAAAGATGCGAAATTTCCATCACAGTGTGGGCACAAAATCGACCTAACGAGACCACCTAGGTCTCGTCAGGTCGATTTTGTGTAACTATAACTTACAATGTCGTCAATGGTGTTCTGACATGTCCGCTTTGTACTCGAAGTTTTTCGTCCAAAGTTGGTTGGCTAGTAACTTGAGAGTACATGAAAGAGCAGCACACCAAAACTCGTCCAAAAACAGCAAACGTTGTCGCTGTGGACGAAATCGGCTAGATGGCATCATTGCCTTTAATATGTATTTGAAAATCTTTGAGTTTCATGTTTGTGACTTACCTAGGGTGTTCATTCATCCATCACACCTCAAAGTCTGATCAGATATAATAGAAATTTGTCACATTGGTAGACCTGCAATAAGACGTACAATAACCCGTAGTGATCGAACTAGCTAGAATTAGCTGCTTTGTAGCTATGCATTTTTTTCCACCGTTTTATTTTTTTAGTTTTTATTTGGTTAACCAACAATTGTTTGCACAATACATGTACAAAACAATATTTACTGGTACATTTATAAGTGCAACAATTAATTATAGGCTAACACCACAAGCACTATTTGTGGTTATATATGTCACCGTAAAATTGTAAAAACCGTTAGATTATAATCTATCTAGCGAGATTTGTAAACTGTCGAAAGATTGCGAACCGTAGCATACTGATTCCAATTTAACGCTTTATTTTTTGGTAGATTATAATCTATTGAAGTGAAACCGTCAAATTGTGAAATGGCAGGCGACGGATCGCACCTCGCGCGCTGATAGGTTAAACGTTATGTGCCCCGCGCCGCCATATTTGTTTGTAAAAATGTTTTGGTGATTACAAAGTGATAACCACAGATATGTGATAACCGCACATTTAATGAAGAAGTGTGAGATAGACGCTTTAGAGTTATGGAATAATCATAAAATCGGTTACTTTTAGGTTTGCAAGGTTTTCATATTTCTGGAACTATTCATTTTGTAAAAATGTTTCTTAGGCAGAAATATAGAGAATTTTGAACTCTATCACTTTGTATGAAAAAGTAAAAATTGATAAAAATGGGTGTAAAAGTACCCTTAAAGAAGCTGTAAGGTACTTGTTCTCCCCGTCATTGCGATATTGTTTTGTTCTAGATCTAAAACCATACCTGGAAATAGTTACGGAGATATTGTGGGTCAAAATTCCAGCTTTTTCACAACTTTTTCAACCTTTAAACTTTTCAGCACAGATTTTCTTATTAGGCCTAAAATGGTTACATCCATCGTTTTTAATTTTCGACTGAAACGATGTAAAACTTTGTTTGGTGTCGAAGTGTGAGGATCTATTATTATTTTGGAATTGAAAACAAATAAAGAAATATAAATGAAACGCCTTTTTTCTTACAGCTAAGAATGAAATATATTGTTCAAGTGAATACATAAATGATGATACATGAATTTTATGATATTGATTGCATAATACAAATTAATCGCATATTGTTGTTCAAAAATGAACTCTATCTGTCAAATGTAAAAATATTTTATGGAAGAACATTGTTTTTGGGTCAATCTAGGTAAGAAGAAGCTCATTCTACAGGGATCTTGTGTGTATGTAGGTATCTACTTAGTTTCCTAATATGTGTTGGAAAAATTGAAAGAAATAACTATATTTTTTAAGGTTTTGAACAAAATGATTTGACAGATAAAATTATCTTTATATTATACTGGTGCTATTGTTTTTTTTTATGTCGAATTAACGAATAACCATGAGGAATAAAATCGTGATGTATTTTTAAAAATGATTATTATACATGAATATGAAAAGGTGTTCTTAAATGATATGTTATGTTTTGATGTTATTTGAAATTCAAATGCTTGATCTGAATTTTCAGAGATGGTTATCATCTAGTGATAATGGTAGTGGTCCGTCAGCACCGCACAGGACACACAGATCCTTCTTTATTAGCCATTTAAAGTGGAGATGTGTCCAATGCCTATAGATGTCGTGTAGGTATTGTTTAAGTTTGGTAAGATGGGTTTACTTTATGTATTACAATCATTATTCTATTGAATATAATCAAGTTTTTATAACACAACAGACAGATGTGTTGCTGGGGAGTTTCTGTCATCTCAAATACAAGGAAGTGGTGAAGGGTGGGCCTTTTGGATACTTTTAATCCCGGTAGTACGATCCCGAGTGATAATAACCGAATTCAACGTGGGCGAAGCCGCGGGCATCGCAGTATATTTAAATTCAAAATAGAGTTCTGTTTGAATAGTCTTAAAAAAAAATAATTTGGCTTTAGGTGGGAGATGGATCAAGGTCATCAAGGGTGTTGAAATGTATCCCTCACCACCATAGAGAGATGGGACAACGATAAACCTACTCTATTAGATATTATATAGAGTAGAGGTATGTATGTTACTTGAGTTTGGTTGAATGAATACAATTTATGTATGTTCGGTTGAATTTGGTTCTATTTCTGTGATAAAAAAAAATATTTGGTGGTTATTTGGATTTCAAATGTGTTTTTTTTGCATGATTAAAGGTGAACCTATTTTTTATGATTACATATGATTCCATTTTTATGATTAAACATGATTATATTGTTACGATTACATTTGTTTATATTAATTTGTATGATGATATCAGGTTCTAATTATATGGTTAATAAATGTTTTTTTGTTGCAGCTAAGATCAGATATGTTTTAAGTTTGTGTCTGCAATGGATTATTTTTGACAAGTTTTTTTTTGATATTACTATAACTAAGGTTGTACATCGTAGTATTTTTTGCGTCTTTTTAGTTTCTTTTTGCGTATTTTTTGTTTTTTTTTGGTTCTATTTTAAGGTTATATGTATGTGAATTATTTCTATAGTTAAGTACGATGTTACAGCTACTTCGGTTATATATTGTTGTGCACGTAGATTAACGAATATTCGATTCCAAAATATTCTCGCTATGATAATAGATTAATACTTTGTTTTACTAGCTTTTTTCTTTTTTTGTTGTTAAACTAAATGGCTACCATATTGATATCTGACGGTTATATAGATAAGGTTAACTATTCTTTTTTGGTTATAGTTATATTTTTTATTCCTGCAGTATTAGACGGTTAATAATAATTGATTAAATATGATTCATTACATAGCTATGTTATATTATTACGATTTTTTTTTTGCTTCATCATGATATCAGCAGAAAATGGTGCCGTCTTAATATGTGATGGGATTATGGGATAGGTGATTATGAATTGTAAAAGTTGAATTTAAATGATATTGCAGAAGAGGCAGTGAAAATATATTTTCCAGTGTTTTAATAAGTTCGAGAGCAGTAATACAGCTTTTCATGTCATACATATGAGTGGCTTCTTGATTGTACGAAAAATGGTTTGGGAAATGTTAAATTAAATTGAAACTGTTTTTTTACAGAATATGTGTGCGAAATAAAGATTAATTAATAGAAAAAGGTCAGGTAAGGTAAAGGTAGAAAATCTTGTTAAAAGTATATTTTAGGGTAAGATATGTGTGAGAAGTCTTATATTTATCTTTAAACCTACATTCACTTTTAAATATAACTTCATGATTATATACTGTGTTTACATAATGTTCTTTGGATTAAAATATTTTTTTTTTGTGGATTTTTTGTTTTTTTGTGTGATATGTTAATAGACATCGAACGTAATCTAGTTAAATTGAACATATATTATCAGCTGTTGCTGTAGTTTAAGCTCCCAACAGTTTCTTGACCGTGTATCCTGGTACTGCGTATACGAGCAGAAGAATCATGACAGCCAGGATGATGATGATCGCGGCCTTCAAGATGGTCCATTTGTAGTTGTGCCACACGATGTAGCGAATAGACTTCAACGGGTTTAGGAACCACATGAACGATGCGTCCGGGCGGCTGAAAATAGAGATGAGATTTTTTAACACTCGTACTCATAGACGCGTAACCAAACGAAAACCGATTTAGTTTTGCTTCACCTAGAGATCAAAACGATGAACGGAAACATCTTGAGTAAGCGCACATCTTCTAGTACCTACCAGAAAATGGAAGACGTGTGACTTCCATGAACCCGTGCTAGGCCCGAATTTAGGATTATAGCTCACTCTTACTCACAGAGAAGTTATTAAAAAACACACGTGCGGGCATCTACACCCACGCGTGTCTTAGCGGACGCCCAAGCTTTCTATGTGCTTTGTGTGTATTTCACAATTCGAATACTCACTTGGGTTTATCCAAGGGATCCGGTTCACTCCTGCCAAGTCCCGCCGGCACCTTATCAGCCTCCTCTCGGGTCAGGAGATGTATCTCCGCCTCCACTTTGCCAGTCAGCTCCATCTCTTCAGTATCGCGCTTGATGTAGAATGGCCACCAGCCCTTGACGCGCTTTTGTTTGAATATGTTGACCATAGGCACTGAGCCGTCATACTTTAGCATGTCTAAAGTGCAGAGTTTTGAAGACTTGGCTCCGCGCGGGAATCGGCTCAAGTCCAGTGTTATAGCTCCTACAATGATAAACAAGGCACAATCGTGTAATAAATAACAGTAACCTAACATCACGTGTGTGATCCCCAAAGGATTCCCTTTCGGGACATCAGGCGTTATAGGTATAGTTACAGTAAAATCAAATTCAAAAGTTTCTAGTAAGATATTATGATACATCAATATTTTGCACAGTAAATGAAGGATGTGCTGGAAACCATAGCAATTTAGAGTAATGTTGGCGGAAAAGAACATACTCTACATGAATGGCGTAGGTCTTTAACAACGTTGTAAGTTGTGGTGCCAGATAAAACTAGCGTTTCATATTTATAAAACAAATTTCACCAGAATTGGCAAAAGCCAGCACGAGCAATACATTTTTGGCTGTTCCATCCCACTAATTTTGTCTAGGCGTCATGTTGGTAGCGTAGGATCAAGTGGCATTTTGTCTTTTCAACCAACCTCAGTTAGAAAAAAGTCGTGCAGTAAGTGAGTATCGTACCCAAGAAATCATCAGCCGAGAAGTGATCAGCATCCCACACTTGTAGCTCAAGCCGTGCTGGTATCTTGCACTCGGTCTCATCCCAGGAGAACACAGACTCCTTGCGGGATATCACTATGCGTTCCTCTGCCTCCAAGTAGTCGAATGGATATATGAAACGCCAGTTGAAGTTGCCCTCTCCGGTCAAAGAGCGGTAATGTATGTCTGTGGATTGGCAGTCGTCCGGACCTTTCACCCATCTGCAAAGAAACAATATTTTTTTGTTACGCAAATAGTGGTAGAACGACGAAATGTGATTTCTGTGAAGCGATTCTATTTAGTTGGAATTTTCTAGAACTTGCCTGACAGTAAATCGTTAATATCAGTGGTCATCAGTCTGCCTAGTTTTTTTCCCAATTATGTTGGGGTCGGCTTCCAGTCTTACCAGGTGTAGCTGAATACATTTGTATAGAGTGACTACTATCTGACCTCCATAAGCAAATTACTGGCTAACCCTTCTTCTTAAAAGATTACACTGAACTTGATCGAATATCTAGTACTCATAAATAAGAAAGAAATATTCAAAGTGAAAAGTATATTTACCCCTTGACGTAGATGTCTGACATCTTCTCGCCTGTGAAGAACGCGTCGTCTTCCAGTACTACATCGTCAGTATTCCAGATGATAACCCTCATTTCGTAAGACTTGGGCTTGCGCGCAGATATGTCCATCGGAGGCCCCGGTAGAGGCATGTCCATGGGAAACATGTCCACCCACATCTGAAGCCGGCCTTGTTCAATACCTGTAGTTGAAAATTAAGTTAAATCTATAATGGACTCAATACTTTAAGAAGAAATTATTTGCCTTCAGTCTTGTTGCGTCGCCGTTTTGTCAATGTTATACTGACTGCTAATATAAACAATCTGCACATCATATTTTAAGGGAGTGTAGTCTTTGCCAGAATGAACGCAATATTATGTTTGATAGTGTATACGTTACATCAGGGGAGGCTATTTGCTATACGGACCATGAAGGAACTAATAGAGTTCTATTAGTTCCTTCATGGTCACTTTCCGTGATTTCAAGCGTCGTTGCCATACCTATTATTTGAATCAAATATTATAACAGCTCACAATTTAGGACACATTAATACGAATGATAATATTTATCCGTAGCGCACTTTATTTACATGTATGGAGGTCCACCCCTATTTGTTTATTCGTAATTTAGTGCAGCGGTTCATAAAAAAAAACACCTGCTCTCCTGCTGCTGTGTGGTGCCAACACTCTCGGATTAAAATGGCTGTGACATAAGAACGGACAGACAGACAGACAGACAGGGCGAATCTATAAGGGTTCCCTGTTTGCCACTTGGCAACGGAACCATAATAACGGGCTCAAATATGAACACAAAGCAAACAAAAATTATGACCAAAGTAAAAACATCAACAACGCTTAGTGGTTCAATTAAAATCAAGTTAAATTGTGAAATTTCAAGCATTATAATATGCATTTGTAGCAGTCACCCAAAATGTGTAGACCACAGAGAAAAGTGTAGATGTAATCAGATTAGTTTTTTTTTTAATTGCTCGATTTAATCGTAGAAATCTAAGAATAATTCTCCTTACCAGGTTTACTGGGATTATACAGTGGCCTGGTCTCAACATGTTCAGTCACCAGTCGGGTGCCGACGCGGGGCACCTCCTGCCAGCGGCGCAGCACTACCAGTGCCATCTGCTCCTCTATGGTCTCAGGGTTCCCGAACAGCTCCATGTCGTGCATCGGCATGTTAAATATCGTACGGCCGACCTTCACACGGCCATGCTCGTAAATCGGGGGATCCAGCTTACCATCCTTGCAAAGCTTCGCCAGAATCTGCGTCGGCTTCATAGCGTCCCTCCAGCGGTTATAGCCCTGCCTAAAGATTATAGAGTATTAATAAAGGGTATATTATGTTGATAAAAGATCGAGGTTTAAGAATACTTACTCTTCATATTTCATAGGCAGTCCACAAGTAGCCCGATGTCGGCTATAAAAACGATTTTCAAGGTCAATTTTTGTTTCACCAATAAGATCATCAGCTCCGAGTAAATCCCAATCCAAAACTTGTATCGTTAGTAAGGAATCTTGAGGGAATGTTGCTTCTATTTCGAAACACTTTCCAAATACAGGATTTAGTTGCTTTGAAACATAATGGTCTTTATCGCTGATCCTTTTTGATCCTAAATGCAGCACGATGTAGGGATCCGCTTTTCCATTCAGGTCCATAGGATGCAAATCAGTGGCTTTTACAATGTAAACACGCACCAGCACGTGAATGGGTTCATTATTCGGAACTCCTTGGAAGAATCCAAAGTTTGGATCAAATCCCATAACGGTGTGGTCATCAATGCCTTTGGGAAGAGGCCATTTATATACTTTGACAGCACCCTGGAAGAAGAAGTCAGAAGATGAACGAGACCATCTTTGATTTTTAGATTCAATACAACTAAACAGTGTATGCAGAATTGTCAGTTTTGTATAACACGTACCTTAAACACTCCCACGACTCGGTTCTCGTTATCAGAGTCGTCTCCTGTTTTCTTTCCCCGGTAAAGCTCAAAGGAATGCAGCCATTCTTTAAAACCATCGTATTCGGGCACTGCCTCTAGCTCATGTGGGTATATCTGCAAAAATCAATTTAGTTTTAATAGTAGCCAATCAAAACTCATCATAATTTCATTGGGCAACCGCTTACTTTTGCCAGAGCCGAACGCGGTATTTCATTTTTTTTAGTCATTGTTGGACTGATTATAATCTTCGGTGACGAAGTGTGTCGTTTTCTTCGCTCCCTATCACGTTCCCTATCATGGTCCCTATCTCGGTCCCTCTCTCGGTCCCTTTCTCTTTCTCTGTCACGTTCTCTATCGCGATCTGATCTGGGCGAGTGAATTTCCTCTACTCGGGGTGATCGAACTTCAGAACAAGAAGCGTAAGCCCCTTGGGAAGGCTGCATGTACCCTTGCCTCTCCCTCTTCGCCTCCTTTTCTTCTTCTATCATAGATTCCACTGAAGCAAAGTATTTAGTCCACCAATCTTTACTTCGCTCATCGTCATCTAGCACTGAATCTGTGCTAGCCTTACGCTTCTTCATGGAATCGCGTTTGGTAATTTTTTTTCGGGCACCTTGACTCGGTTTGCTACCTGACCCATAAGAAATAGCTCCCTTACTGTCCCTCATCAGTAATGGACAACTTTCTTTTTCAGTTTCGACAGCAAAATTGTCGTCGGGTATGATGCAATTTGCTCGTAAATCAATATTTTGGAAAGGAATCACAGATTTTTTTCTTTCCTCGATGTCTCTTTCACGCTTACTCATCGGAGTATATATGTATTTGTGAATAGAATTTATAGTATGAGTTCCGACTAGAGTGATCCTTCCAAAACTGCGACAATCCACCACACGGATAGTAAGAGGTGGTCTGTACAAATCTTGGTCTGGGAGCTCTACATCAACAAACTTCATAGGATTTGTAAAGTTCGGATTGCGTTTTGCATTCTGTATGACAGTCGAGTAGAGTATGTTGCCCGCGCATTCGATATCAACTCGCGGTCGGTCCACCGTCAGAAGGTGGATTCGTTTCAAATCACGCAAGCCCCAGAACAATACTTCAATGCGATACTTTGATAGTGTTGGACGAATCCCTTTTGGTACGGGGAGTATAGGGCCTTTGTTGACATCTATTGGTGGCTTTCCATTGCCATCTCTGGGTGATGGTAGACTCGGAAGAATTGAGGCATTTTGCTTGGGAGGTATTTCAAGCATTTCAAATGTTGCTAGTAATTCTCCAGCAGCATCGTCACCGCGAGTGATTTCATACCACTCTAAAGAGGGCAAATGTTGTGAGCCTCTTTGGACATCTTCGTAAGCTCTTATGCGTGGTTTAGCTAAAGTCCGACCAATGAATTCCGACTTGCCGACTTTGTCCTGATCAAATATTTCTATGACGATTGTGGGTGGGTCAGCCCTTATCCGTTCAATGGTGCTGTAGAGTAGCACGTCATCAAAGACAAGAAGTTCATCCCAAGTGGGACTGAGTGTCTCGTCAATAACTTGTGTGGTTGCGGTGCTATCGCCGACAAGGATACGGGCAAATGGATCAGACAGACCAGACGAATCAGACCCGATCAATGATCTGGCTTGGTAGATGTAGGCCCGCATTTGGAAGTTCTGAAACATAAATCATTATCATGAATCAATGATGATGAACGATCATTAATTTTTTCTGCTTTATTAAAGTTGAGCTGTTTAAAGTTTTTTAGTTATACTTACATGTTTCTCGGCGTAAAATATTGCAGACGGGGCGTTAGACCGAAGTTTGTCTGCATTCTTCAATTCCGAGCTTACTTCGTAGCCCTGAGGCAGTCCATCGATGTAATGTGGCTTGTCTTGCAGGATGCCGAGCCACAAGTAAACACTGATCTTAGCCGGGATCGACCAACCACTTGGAGTAGTCGATTTTTTGCCAGGCCACTGTAATTAAAATTAGAACAATATAATAGGTATATTTAATTTTATATCTGTCATCCTCTCTTGCTTGCCCAGAGGCCCTAGAGAACTGGCAATTGCTTTCAAAGCGCATCGTTTTCCTATTACACTTATAGACACTTCCAGCAAGATAGATTTTAAAACTAGATGGAAAACTGAATGGATTTATGTAAAAAACTAGATGGCGATAGCCACGCGCCAAAGTATTCTTGTACTCCCCTTTCACAAAGCAGTTATACAATTTACCTTAAGAAACAGTGTCTGCATCTTGGCGCAATATTTGCCGGACTCGTCCGCGTAATCAGAGTAGATAATATCCCTGGCAGGGATGCGTTGGTACGCTAACCGCTTTCCATTGCTTATCATCCAGATGAATATGTCTGGCAAAGCGTGCTGAGCCTGGAACGAAAACGAAATTAGGTTAAAGAAAATAATTTCTTTTATATTATTTTCTTTTATTCAAAGTATGATAAGAATAAGCAATTTTAGAATGTCAACATTATATAAAACTGCTCCTAAAAAATCCGGTTTTCATCACTTCCTTGTGTTTTAGCTGGAAAGAAGAAGCAGTAAAACGAAACTAAAACTTTCCTATCATGTGTCTGCTCTACAGCTGTCGAATAGGCTCTGTCTACCAGATGAGTAAAGCAATAGAAGGGAAGGTTTCAGGCAAATACCTCCATTTCTTCTGACCCCTTCTAATAAAAAAACTATAAAGCTTGTACTTACATCTTCGCACAGATGTTTCAGTTTGTCCAAGTAATCGTAAGCGGTGCGCAGACGCTCCTTTATCGAGTGTTTGGTGATCAAGGCCCGCAGACTTTTCGACATTGAGGCGATTTGTTCCTGTAGAATTAAAAGTAGGGTATATAGAGCAAGGGAAGACCAAATACGATGTATGGACAGTCTGTGTTAAGGATGACATGGCTAGAGGAGACTGCTGAGATGATGACTAATAGAGTTCTTTATATATACTGGAATAAAATGCAAAAAGTACATAAATGTCAATTGATAGGTAGCCACCTACCCTATTGGACTCAAATGCTTACAATCTCAAAGACACAGAGTTTCTGTCGTTCCTTGTCGAGCTTGGTGTTGCCCAGAGGCGGCGCGTTGGTCATGTGGCGCACGTAGCCGCTGCACGCGCTGCTCACAGCTTCAAGCGTATTCTTGAGCAGAAGCACGCTGCTGCTATCCGGGAGGAGCTCTGCGTCCAGCGCTGCTTGACAGTCGGTGAGGCCTTCCTCCTGGAATTTGTGGGATTGTGATGTGTAAATTTTATTGTGGCATGCGGGTTTTTACAGAAATTATCGTTATACGGCCCTTTTTGGTATAACACTCAATAGATAGTAATATTTTTCTATTCATTTATTTATGAAATTTTTAGTGTCTTTATAAGGTTTAACGGATTGAGCTGCGATTTCAGCCTTTGCAAGTTATAATTTCATCTGGAATTTTGAACTTTAGTGAAACGAGTTAATTTAATTTTTTATTAGTTTTGGCCAATTTAATTACTTTTAAGATATTTTTAAACGTATTCTATCAAAGTTTGAATTCGTCTGGTGTATAGTGTTTATTCCAAGGTCTAGATAAGTGGCCATCGTTTGAAATTGTTTCGTAAACGATTACGTAATAATTTCAAACCCATTCCCACCCACTTCTGAACCCTGTTGGAATTCCTCGAGAGGACTTCCAGCAGGATTGGTAACATTATCTTTTTACTTCATTATCTGTTCGGTAGCTAATGTCCATCCAATACAATTTTGACTTTTCCATTATCAATACAAGGTAGTGTTCAAAGTTGTTGTAACAATGCAAAACGCTATTTTTCTTTTTTTTTGCCCCACACTAGGAATTTCTTCTGTATCATGGGTGCGTTTAAAAACATTTAAACTCACGTACACAAATAGCCAGACCCGAAATAAGTACTTCTAGATCATACAAATATTTGTATCGAAGGGAATTGAGCCCGTGACACGCGGCGTAGCAGCCAATAGCTTGGCCACTCCGCCAACCGTGCCGTCAAAGCTTTGAAAGGATAGCCATTTTTCTTAGGATTTCCTTTAACATAGATATTTAGATAAACTCACTCCTTTTTCCAATGAGGGTAGGCAGAAACTACAAAACGCCACCTCCTACGATCCTTACATACTAATGTCGCCTCGTCCAATTGCATACATCTACTTTACTCTAAGTTCATATAAAGCTGGCACTTCACTTGGCATATTTGTCAAAATTTTCGCTATATTGGATCAAAAAAAAAAAGATTTTTTACGCCTATTGCGATATAGTTCACTTTGTTTTAATGATAGAAGGTAAATATTTGCCCAATCTGACAAGTGCAATGCCACCTTTAAATGTACTAACGTATTTCTCAATGATGTTAGCAATAAGGTTGGAGTTGTACATGCGCCGGCGGTGGTCGGGCCAGATACTGCGCACATGCATGCACTGCTTGTGGTCCCAGTACGGCAGATAAAAGTATGTTTTGTCGGTGGACGCCGCCTTCGAAGGCTGAGTCGTGCTCTGCCAATAACCAGTATCGGCACACATCTCATCTGTTGATAGAAATGGAAGTTAAAAAAATAAATAAGTACTATATCGATACAGGGATGTCTTGGCGCTAGAAAGACAGGCAACTTGTCATGCATTTGTACTGAAAAAACGTGTTGTTTTCTTTAATATTTTGAGCCTTATTAGATTATCTTATTATTATCTCTGTGCCAAAATATTTTTGTAAATCTTTAGTGAGATTTAGGTAGTGTTAAAAGATGACAGCACTGATTAAATTTGTTATTTGTGACTTAATTTGTCCGCACTACTTTGGTGCATCCGTGATAATGTAAAAGTTTTTCCTAATTATGAAATGCACAACAGATCTCTAAATCTCACTGGATCTCTAGCTCAAATTTTCATGAACTCTTTTAATAAATACATACCTAGATCAACTTCTAAGTCGTGGGGTCTCTTGACCGACTCGTTGTGTCCATCCAACGAGTTCCCTGAGTTACCAATGCTAAGTTCAAATATCAAGGGTTTGTCTGCAAGTCGTTTGTCTATCAGGTTAGCTTCAAAGACGCTTGAGAACAAGAAGAATTCTTCGTGCTTCTCAAAGCTTGTCTCGTTGATCGGTGGAATGGGCTCCACTTCCACATCCGATAGAGGGCATTCGATTCCTTCGATTATTTCCGTGCGAATCGAGATGAGTACTCTGTAATAAAAAAATAATAATGAAAATTTTGGTAAATTTTTTATGCAGGGTGCCGTAGGCAGATACAACTATAACAAAAACAAGTGTGAAGATTAGTTACTAAGTTGTTTGTTAATTCACATTTCTACAATTTCACTAGACGTTTTAGGTCTTGGTCAGCAACAGATGTGGATAAACGAATGTTACCTTTACATGTCATCATAATCTTCCAGCCCCTTGCGCTATGTTATTTGGGGTCGGCGCAACACGTTTTTTCTTCCGTTCTCCTCTGTTAATCGTCACATACGCTTCGATTTTTACCAATTATGTTGGGATCGTCTTCCAGTCTTACCGGATGCAGATGGATATTCGAATTTTACAAGGAGTGACAGCCTATCTAACCTCCATAACTCATTCACTGGGTAATAAGATAAGCAGTATCTTATTAGCTTTTACAAGTATTGTGATCTAAGTAGATACGTCAATATTTGATTTAATGCTTTTCAGCATTTCATGTAATAGCTAAAGATTGTGTATTGGATAAAATAATACTATAGTAATTTCTCAATTGTTCGACAGGCCTGTCCAACCCCGCGGTCGTCAGTTTTTTTTGCTCCGTGTCCCTCCCGGAGTAACTTTTAAGTCGTCTTCCCATCTTTTAATGGTCTTAACATGAATAGTTCCCAAATGCATGATAATTACCTTCCCCTGTATGATACTCCTTCTCCCAGGCCGGTGTTGAGGCCTGCGTGCTGATCCAGCATGCTGTAGTCACGGGTAGACCCGTATAAATAGATGTAGGCAGGCCCGAAGGTCGGCAGGAAACCTGAAACACGTCGTCAGTCCGGTTGAGTGGTATGACGGTGCATTTCGTGTGGGAACGATTCTGACTCCGAAATTTTTTGACGATGCTTGAATTGAAAATGATTGTGAGGTTCTAATTGACGTATTCATGCCAAAAAAAAAAAATAATTACAAAAGTTATTTTGAATTAAAATTCATTGATTATAGTCTTAGGACACGCGGTACAAGATTAAAGATGAAAAAGAATAAACGTTCACAGTGAAGACGAACTTAATAGTGATAAAATTAAAAATGAAATGCAATTGGAAATACATGACCTAAGGGCGTTTCGTATTTGTAACGACTTTTTAGGCAGGTGAAACTTAAAACCCGATTGTGTCTAAAATGTCATGTAAGTAATAAATGTATTGGATTGATTTCGATCTACCTATATTACGATCAAAGTTATTGCTGATTTTTTTTTTTTTTTTAACTCTTCCATGTTCGTTTAATCCCATTGAATGACTTTTTCGTGAAATTGTATTTTCTAATTTGAATAAACTAACTAAATACATTATTAATTAAAAACTATTAAATAACCTAAAATAATTTTTAATATTTGTATACGCAAACCCTGCGTAGGGAACTACAGCTGTTTTGACATGGAAAGAAAAATTCGGAAGGTCGCAGGTTCAAACCTTGCTCGCACTAGAATTTTTCTTTCCATGTCAAAACAACCTAAAATAAATAAACTAACAACAAACTACAAAAGGGCATCAAAAAACTCCTCCTCAACGCTGTCAGCTGGTAATGTGCCCAAGAGACTGTTGGCGTTGCCACGTTGTATGGCAACACTTAGCCTCTGGCCAAAGTAAAAGCCAGCCCTTGGGTCACGGGAAGTGTCAACTAGGCGTTTCGAAATTTCCTTAAACAGGCTATGAGCACTTGGACCCCACGACCCCAGAGTTTCAACCCCAAACGGCTCGAAAATATAGTTATCACAAAGGTTTCTATATTTACGCCGCTTGAGGTTTTTGTTGAAAATATGTTACCGTGCCCAGGCCCTATAACCGGACTTTCTTATGTCGCAATACTTTTAAAGTCAGTTTTTCACTTTCATGCCGCATGAAGATGACCCAGTCTGTTCGCCTAATCTAACGACCTCCTGTCCTGCTCCTTGTGCAACTCCACCTGAACCTTCAGGATCCTGTTTGACGTCACTACTACCGCTATTGAGGTGGCAGAGTTCTGGCCAAAACGTATTTAACACTAAAGGAATCATCGAGTCGACGTAGAAGGAGCACCTCATCTTAACGGACTCCTAAAAGATAGGAGACGAAAGACTAAACTTGTAGCAGGGACACACTAGTGCTCTATAATATTTCCTGCATTATTGGCTACTCCGTGCTGAGATTGGCGCCATGAGTCCGTGACTAAAAACGGGTTATAATAATGCCTATTCAAAAGTTACAAAAAAAAAACAAAAAAAACATTTTATGCTTACCTCTATCTCCATCATTAGAAATAGTCTTGAGATCGATGTAGTGCGTGCCAATTATGTTGGGATGCACGGGGTCATTGTCCCTCAGCTGCAGCTTGATCCGCTGGCACAGCGGCGGGAACATCTCCGTGAACACAATCTGCTCGTTCCAGACCGGAGTGTACGAGTACTTGCGCACGCACGTATTGCCCTGGAAATGGTTGAATAAAATTTTATAAGATTTCTGCACTGTTGGTGATTGAGTTCATTCGTCATTATCAGTCTAAATGTGCCCACAACTGGGACACAGGCCTTCTCTTTATGAAAGAGAATGGACCATAAACCACCACGCGGGTCATGTACCTGTTGGCAGATGTCTTCAAATTTTTAGTTCTAGGACATGCCGGTTTCCTCACGAAGTTTTACTTCACCGTTTTGGGAGCAGTGGTGATAAAATTACACGAAAAAATGCGCCTGTCTGGGTTCGAACCCACGACCTAATCATAACTCGGGGCCGATGCCACTGGGCCACCACTACTCACGATTGAGTCGGGTGGCTGAAAATCTGACTACTGGTGTTGCCCAGGGGTGTCCCAAAAGTAGTTAGGGATAAGCTAGGCAGATGATGATACAGTAAGAGGGTCATAAAACAATTAAATTAAATTATAAAATAGATCATTTGAGACTCACGGTCATTCCAGCGAAGGAAACTTGAACGTAAGCATTCACGAGATCCTGGCTCTCCCCAGTGAAGGCTCGCTTCATATTGGCCAGGATTGAGTAGTTCATCTTTGGTAGACCGTCAGCTTTGTGGACCTTCACAATGAATCTGCAACGCTGGCGCTCCATTGGAATCCCATCAGGGAGAAGCAGGTTTCTATAAAAATTGTTAATAATAAAAGGAGTTTATATTATACTGATCTGAATGAATGCGATTAAAAGATTGTGTGTATAGTGGTGGTGTGTGAGGTGTGTGTAGTGGTGGTGTGTAAGGTGCGTGTAGTGTTAATAAGGCCTATAATTCTCTGATCTATAGACAATACGCAGCTCAATAAATTGCTGAGTTTAATTTGTAATAATAAGCTGCATGCGTCAGTAGCGAAGGGCCAATTTTTGTAAGAGGTAAGCCGGAGTACATATCTTTACTGTATAGAATATTATTTTCTATAGAATACGGACTGTGCCATTTTTCAAAGAGAAGCCGGTAGGAATCGGGTTGTAATCGCCACTGGCATGCGTACAATATTACTAATTCATCCAATCAAGGAAGATATAAAATATTTACGACCTGCGCCTGTATTTATCGGCCAGAAAGTTTGGTGATATTTCATTAAAGAACTAATTTCATTTTCATTTTGTAATTTTCAGTCGGTTGGGGACCACATTCGCGAATAATTTACAGCTTCATCAAAAACTAGGTCAGTAAACAAACGTAATGACATGCCGTATAGGTAATATAGCTTGTTAGTGAAATAGGCACTGATTGCTTCATACGAAATATTCGAACCAAAATCCATACTAAATATTATGAATGCGGAAGTAAGAGTTACTTCCGCATTCGTTTACCTGTTCACGAATTAATGACGGAACAGTTTTTGATTAAATTTAATACACAGAAGCCATAAGATATCTACTTTTTATCCAGGTAGTGAATATCATAACTTGAACGTGGGCGTGTCCTCGGGATAATGATAATATTTATTAAGGACCGCTTTTTAAGCTAACACATTATTAAGCTAACACATTATTAAGCTAACACATTATTAAGCTAACACATTATTAAGCTAACACATTATTAAGCTAACACATTATTAAGCTAACACATTATTAAGCTAACACATTATTTTCACATTTTTATGGTAGACACAGACCAAAATGTCTACGATAATGTTTTACCGTTTGCAATGTTGCCACATATAGTTAATATATGTACTGTGGCAACTCTAACTTGAAAGTTACGTTACGGCTTTTAACGTGAAATATTAAGTTACCGAAAAGGCCGAACCAATAGCTACATTCTTTTGTCTTCCATGAAAGTAGGCACCCCTAACCTGTTAACTTCTTTGGAAGTAAAGTTAGTTTACCTGTTTATCTTCAAACTCGGATAGGTACGTAATAAGCCATAGGATTTTGATATTATTAAATTATAAGTATATATTAAATGGTGTGTATTATATTTTTGGGCAGTAACTAGGTTGTAGAGGTCCGATGCATCCAGTTAGATTGGCTATGCAGAAGAAGATGAAAAATGTCATTTACACATTCAGTATACAGGTATAATACATAGACCCGTCTCACCCTTACACTGATCGAATAGGCCGCTGTGTGCCATACCAGCCAGGCGGTACGACGTCGAATCAACTTTACTTTTACCTAATCAAGTTTAAAACTTCAGCTTTCATATAAATAATAAATGTATAATACAAAACAGCAGGCGAAATATGGGGTGAAATGAGAATGAAAATTGTTTTTCTCGACCCCCCCCGGGAGCGGCACGGCTTTATACACATGCGTAAACCCGCGAATATCTTTGAGCTGTGCTACCTACTGTTTTACTGGGTTATAAACACACAGTAACTGTAACTCACTATAGACAGGTAAGTACAGGCTTTTTATGATATTCATCACATCTACGGCTATTTACTGTGACTGCCTTGATAGTTTAGTGGTAGCAAGTTTTATTTCTGAGGATGAGATCTGATGGTGGTAATTCCTGACATAAAAACTAATTAACACTTTTCCCAATTTGGGAATCAAACCCTGGTTTGTGTCCGAACGAGACGGTGGGGAATTTAGAATCCGTGGCAAAGTATTACCGAGTAATGAGTTATACATTCAGGGTGGACCAAATAACAATATACAACTAATTATCTCATATTTTTACAGTTATATTCAACAGGCTTGGCAATTCTGTGAGGCAAATTTTATTTGCCACACAAAATTGCCAAGTCTGAAAATCGTCACATTATTGCTGATTCAAAATACGGTCGCTTTTTGTCGTATTTTTCATCAAACTCATTCTCATATTTTAGGAAGTATTCCACTTATAGAGACACAAATAGCGATGGTGTTTCGTGCTGCGTCTTCTTCTCATCTTTTTTGCAACCACGAGATTTATAAACCTAACTGATTAATTTGATGAAATACCAAATATTATTCGGGTAGCGCTAGCCAGCCACAGTAACAGCAGCATCTGTATTGTAATCTCCTCAAGAGAGAACGGTGCAATTACTCCATCTAATCAGTTACTCAAAGTGGATTAAGGGGCCATGCATGGCTCGACAAAGGTTGCTCTTCCGTCTCCCCAAAAACGTAGGGGTCAGAGTTCGAAATAAAATGTTGAAACAATTTTTGGTCATTTTTTATCAGTTTAGAGACATTTAGAATATGATTACTAAAAAAATGTGGTAGTCATGACCTTTAAAACTATTTAAAACGAATTTGCCGCATTTCAACTAAAAAGTTAATATAAAAAAACAGCAAAATTTGACCTCAAATCGAACTGGTGGCAAAAAAGTTTATTGTTTCATTTAAATTATTACCAAAACTTTCTCAAATTTATCCAAGTAATAAGCAAACACATATTATAAGAACACGGCAACAAGAATACGGTGTCATGTTACACCAAGTTTTCAAATACAAAGCAATATCCCAGTGGAAATGCTGTCAATTGTTAATTTTGGCGTGGAGACGACATTGTGCTTATTGACGTTTTGAACAACGGGCAGAAAGACTTGACAAACTTAGGCCCTTCTCGATTCAAAAGCGAGAAGACGTACAAAGTTTCCGCGCTGTACGAGTGATATTTTTTATTCACGATAGCCCTTGTTAAGTTAGAAAGTTAGAAACATCATAAAAATCTCGGAAACCGCACTAGAAAAGATTTTCAGTTAATCCTGTGGTGCGACACCATTCTGTAGACTCACGAGATGAACGTAGACCAGACCAGGCCACCTTGTCACCCTGATGAATTCTACAGAGTCCAGTATATTCGTGAAGTGGACTAAGAGGCACTTATTTTACGATACGTTAAAGTATGTATGTGCTTATCAATTCAATCACAGCAGGTGATGATAAGGTCATACCGTAACTGGGAAAACCGTAGTGCATTCTAATATTCAACTGGAGCGACATAATATGCAATTAGAGCGTTACACGATAATATATTTTGAACCAAGTTAATTATAGGGTTAGTAAGTAGGTTTTGGCTTAGATAGGTACGATATAGTCCCAAAACACTTCGATGGACGGTACCTGGGTTTGAATGTGGAGTTGTGTCGCAACATATTTGAAATAATGTCGTGCGAGCGACACGAATGAAAAGAATAAGGACCTGAAAGCCAGCCTCAGTACATCTATTCATAGCATCAATTACTAATATTCACTGGCCTTTTATAATCTTAAGAAAATGCTACAAATCAGCGTTTGTTGGCCAATAAATATTTGTTCAATCCATTACCTACGGACAATATGCGGACATTGACAGATAATTCAGTACCTATATTTCTATCAGAATCCGGTGTCGAGTACTATGTCCACAGATTGTCCGTACCGGTTTCACCGCATCTTTAGTTAACTAAGCACAAGTTACTTACGCTTCGATATCATCTTCATCCTTCTCACTCTTTGGAGGAACCTTGATGCTGTCACCTTTGCCGATGACGCTGATGTCGCACTTCAGGTATCCCTTGGCTCCAGCGCCCACATCTTCAGGGTCTGTTAGCAGGGCCCACTTGTGGAAAAACTGGCGATCTGTGGGCAAAGCAATCATAATTTCAGCATATTTATTATAAACAGTGTGGAGCTGTGCTAAACCTAATTGCACTATTATTAATTTGCGGTCTAAAACTCACGAAATACCAATATGAATGCACCGTTGAAAATGAGGATAATATAATCTTATGATGTCTACTTTACTACTTAAAATACAACCTGAAAAGCATTTGCTCATCTATTTGTCAACAAAAATGCTAGGCTTTCAAGATCTAATTACCGACTTAAATAGTTGGATACATCGCACGTCCTCTAAAAACTGTCATAAGGGGTCGTCCATTAATCACGTGAGGCTGGAAAGGGGGGAGGGGGGTTCGGAAAAAATCACGAAATATCACTAGGGGGAGGGGCAGGTGTATTTATTTTTTCTTTGAACGCGCGATTTCTAAACCGAAAAGCGGCGCGTGACCTTGACATTTTTACCACGGTGCTTATTTTTCCAGAATTAAATTAGATTATACCTGTTAACCTGTATTTAAAGATAATATTCTGATTTTTTTTAAGATACTTTGTACCAAAAAAAATACACGTGATTTTGGGTGGGAGGAGGGAGGGGTAGTCTAAAACTTCACCGCGAATCACCATGGGGAGGGTGGGGGTTAAAAATTTGCTAAAAACATCACGTGATTAATGGACGACCCCTAACACAATATATGTCGATTTTTAGATAATACCCTACTCGACTTCAATTGTCCTTGCTCTATAATTGAAAAATAAAGCCACCATAAGTACAGTAAAATAAGTCGCCTAATGGCACAAGCGAAAGTTTTTGGCGCAAAGCATAGTTAAGAACACAAAAAACTTTAAATGCGTCTATCTCAAAACTGCTATTTTTGTGTTATGCCAGTTTTTTAGAGGATGTGCGACCTGTGTGTCGGTTGGTTGATACTACATTCCATAACTTGACCCATTGAATGACCTGAGCGTGCTGTTTGTATTGTTGGCATCAACGAGGGATTTTTAGTTGGTGGAGGTTCCGACCGTAGCTAAGTCTAGCGAGAGCAAAACAAACTGCACATTCTAGGCACTAATTAGAAGATTGTTTGCTGTCCAGGTAATAAGTGAGCAGACTAACTGGTTAGGTACACAAGTTGAGACGCCATAACTGGCTAAAAATATGATCTACTTTCAGCTGGTTTACAAAGATGTTAGCACTAAATTAATTGACGGCACGGTTGGCGCAGTGGCTGAATGATTGACTGCTGCGCTGCGTGTCGCGGGTTCGATTCCCGCACGGAACAAATATTTACAAGTAGTTCCGGGTCTGGCTGTTTGTGGCTGTTGTGTATGGGAGGGAAATAAAACAGGAGAAATTCCTAGTGTGGGGAAACGTTTAAAAAAAAAATGGAAAAAAATATTTTTTTAGCTATGGGATTGTTTTTGGTCAGATACAACCGCAAACACACATTTATTTTCCAGTTTATTTGAGGAAATCTATCGAATACAAACTTATTTTGGCTCGTCCGACACGCACTGCTGATTTATTTTATTTGGGACAGTCAGTTAATTGATTGAATAATGGAAATCAACTTTACAAGTGGTTTTCCATCGAAAACTCTGTCACAAACCGAGGCTTACACGCATCTTATTTTCTTACAAGCACGCTTCATATTTACTTACAAGATATTTTCCAGAAAACTTATGGAATGTATTGTAAGCAGCATATTTCTATACGGTGAAGCTTGAATGACTAAGTTATAAGCGTTTGATTCTAAACGTAGCGAAAACCGGTGAAGTTAACTCTCGATTTCCATTTCATCCTTTTAAAGAATTCCAAGTTAGAGTACAGACGAGAAAATTATCACTCCAGTGAATACTAAAGGCCCACAGAAACAGGGTCGATGCTTCATGGAAAACATAGTATCTGTGAGAGCATTGAATACCTCTACATGTATTAATCTTCATAAAAAGGTTATCAAGTTCTTATTAATTTAATTCTTCAACTTTTAGTTTTTATTATATTCAGTAAAGGAAAATTACATGAACTGCCTTATGCTAAGAGGTATCATCATCTGCCTAGCCTTTTCCCAACTATGTTGGGGCGGCTTCCTGTCTAACCGGATGCAGCTGAATACCAGTATTTTACATGGCGCGACTGCCTATCTGACCTCCACAACCCAGTTAGTACTGGGTAGTACGATACCCCTTGGTGAGACTGGTTGGATTTTTTGGGCTACTGACTACCTGTAACGACTTTCAAAGGTCTACAAATGACTCTTTTTAGGAACAACGGTTTAACGTGTTTTCTGAGGCACGGAGGAAACTCGGTATGTAATGGGTGCTCACCCATCCATAGACCAACCTAGGCAAGCACGGCTTAACCTAAAGATCGACCCGAGCGACGCTTATTATTTAGCCACGAGCTCCTCATGCTTATGCTAAGACGTAATTCGTTAATACATATTTATAGACAGTTGAAATAGCTCGTAATACAATATTTAATTCATGAATTCGTTTCGCAATTTCAGTGGCTACATTAATAATGTACAATAAGGTGGTGCCCTACTTACGATGAGATAGTGAGCTACGCAGTTTCGTCTCCTGGTTATCTCGATTTGTCTTAGACTTGGTACATGTTAGATATATAAAGCATCAGCTTTAAAAAGCTTTTAATCTTCGAATGTAAATTGCCACTGTCTGGTGTTTTCAAAAACTATTTCATTTTTAGAATGTCTCGCAGTAATCACAGTTTAGTAGAATATTTACACTGTCAGCTCTTGAACGTTCTCTAGATGTTGATCTAACTATCTAGGACACCCCAAAATGTGTTAGAAAAAGTTCTTCTCCATAGGTAATGACCAATCTGAAACGTGCGCTTTTTCTCGGCTTTTATAAGGGTCCAAATGGGCTTATGAGAAAAAATAAAACAAAAAAACTACATCTAATGCGATCGCAGTTACTATTGAGCTAGGGCTTTGTGAGCACTGATCCACATGTTATTGTGAAAACGGCACTTTCTTATATAGTTCCGTCTTGTTCTGAGCGTGTCGATGACTATCTATATTGAGTCAGTTCAAAATTTGGCGATGAGTTTGACACTTTCATTGCAACACCAATGTTCCACTCCAGGGCAGTCATCTATAAATCTCCACTTGAATCGGTTTCCCTTGCTTCAGCCAACCTGCGTCCAGAATCTATTTAAATACTTCCAGGTTAGCCATGGCAACTCGTGTCTTGGTGCGCGAAGTGGAACAAATGTGATGAGTAGGGAAACAAGTTCTCGCCATAGCTAGAGTATTTTCTTAGAGCACACTTAAAAAAACTGTTACCTACGGCTTTTCAGCTTTTGCATCACAAATATGTTATTGTGTAAACTGTATAGGGTGTGTGAAGTCAGATACCATTTTGGCTCCTTCAATAGAGCTTACCACCACTCTGCGAACTTCTGTAATAGTTCCAATAATTTAATGTTTAAATGACTGTCTATCAAGTCCTACTCCATTAAAGGTTAAATAAACATTTATAAAATGCGAATTTCTCATAATATTCTCTCTAACTATTAGGCTATGAGCATAATATCACAAAAGAGAAAAGTGGGTGTCTAATCATTGGTATTTCTTTAGTAAATAAATGTATGTAAAACAATATTTTCTTGGAAAAACATTTATCCTAAAAGAGTAAGAGAGAAAAACGAAGTTGTTTTTATTCAATAAAAATAATGATTCGTGTCTAGAAATGAAACGGGCTCGAATATAATTTGTTATTGTCATAAGACGGGGGAAAAGGTTTTGCAGAGTGGTAAGCCACCTTTCCCTATGGTGTCAGCTAGGGGTATAATGTTTTGTCTTTATAACCTAATATAAAGGAAAAAATCGTAAGTCTTGGGTCACGGGAACTGTCAAATAAACGTTTAGAAATTTCCTTGTCGAGTCTGACAGCACTCGGACCCGACGGTCCTAGATTTACAACCCCAAACGGCTCGAAAATATAGTTACCAATAAGGTAACTATATTTAAGCCGCTTGAAGATCTCTGTAGCGTCAGCGGCAGCACCAGCACAGCACGATGAGCTAGGAAGATGGCGCAAGAGTATTGAAACATGTTGCGTCCCACACTCAAGGCCATCTTCCATGGATACAAAGACATACCGTCCGGTCTCGCCAACATCGATTACGAAGCCATTGGGTTCTATTACAGCTGGAACGCCGACGGTGACAAGAGCGTGTCGGATGATGTCGTTTATAATCGCGTGCCGCGCAAAGCGTCGTACGCTTCGGCTGCATGTCTGGCCGTGGTGTCCGAGGCTGTTGACGACTTCACCACAGTGAGAGTGACAGTAGTAGCGGTATTAAGTAGCAATTCAGTCTTACCAAGGGGTGTCGTATTACCCAGGACTAATTGGATTGTGGAGGCCATGTAAAAGACTGGTATTCAGCTACATCCGTTAAGACTGAAGAGCCTTGGCAGATGATTAAGTAGATGCAAAGATGTGTATTAATAAAAAAAGGGGCAAAGAACTCATTAAGTATAAAAAATATATTTGAATAAAAATATTGATATATTTAAATGCTGATATTGCTAAATAAAACCCATCTAATTATGTAACATTCGGGCATTTGAGGATTCTGCCTAGCCATCGGTTCTAATGTCTCATTCAAATAGCTTGTAACTTCTCTAAAAGTCATCCAAAACTTAGGCTTTTCCCATATCACGCAACTACAAGCCATTACACCCCATCGTTTGGCAGCATTAAACCGGTGTTTGAACCCTACTTGTTCACAGTAAGTTTTACAATGTTGGTCAGAAACATGTTACTTTGGTATTTGATCCGGGCTTAGGGTGTAAAGATGGACAAGCTGGTACGGATCGGTGCGAGTAAAATAATCACGAGTTCTGTTGAGCTGTTCCGCCTCGCAAAAAACAAGGAGAAATATACAGAGCTGATATCCAACCTTCATCATTTGGAGAGGCGCCAAAAGAAGAATACTTTTTGGGTGTGCCCGCATATTAAGAAAAACATGCGTAAACACATTAGAACAGTAAAATAGTTCTTTTTCAAGTTCCCGACAAAATCGTGACAGGATTTTTTTCCAAACCCCGGCTTGTTGCAAAGCGAAACTCATGGCCGTTTAACAACAACGCAACGTGACAGTTTTAAAACCAATATTAAATGTTAGTATATGGAAAACAGAGGCGTTGAAGGTACACGAGGTGTGCTCAACTGTGCAGACTATTGGAACCAGTACCTACAGCGGATATTGAGATTTTTCCGAAAAAGATCAACACAAAGTTTTGAAATCGGCTAGTACAACAGAACAGGTAGTTTGTGAAATAAAGATGATCTAAATTAAAAAGAAATTATCTCTGTAAATGGTGTACACAACATAAGACGTACAGGCACGAAATTAACCTTTTGTACAAGTAAGTATTCACTTTGGCATTTAAAACATAAACCAGAAAGATAAAACATAGTCACACTCACTCTTGGAAATTCGGTAAAAAGTTTGCTATTTATTGAAATAGGTAAACTACGGAATTTTCATTTATACAGCCTCGTTTTACGAGCTAACACCTCATAAAATGGTAAAGTAACTACCTAAGCGTAAATCGTGGGAGGCTGGGAGAATTTTGTCTGTAATCAAGTGGAATTATCGTTTTGTATTAGATGATAGAATCTTCTTTTCGGTTAGTTACTTTCTCACTGAGAAGGATTTATGACAATGTGAAAATATGAAGATTTGTTGAAGTCAATACGTAAGCCCTATTTTTGTCTGCTTATTAGACCATGTTATCTGCTTTATCTGACTCACAATTAAATACTGTGTACTGTGTCGTTATCACTAAACGACAGAATGACATTCCGCCATCTTCTTCACATGACAGACCGAATTATAATGTGACATTGACATACAGACTGATAACAATTCAAAAAAGAAATGATCGACATTGGTCAAAGGTATGTAAGTTTATCATTTTGATCTTTAATAACAAGAAATTAAATAAAGTTTTTACGCAACAGTCTGGTCAGTTCCCGTAGCCAAACCAAACCAGCATTCCTGAGAAATTTATCTCGACGGCATGTAAAGCGAAGTCAGAGGCCCATGGGCGGCATAAAAACTCTGACACTAGGTTAGGCACTAACCACACGAAACAGAAAGAAAAAAGTGCCCGCTAGCTTGAAAAGGAAAATTGAAAACTGACGAAGCATAAAATACAACCTGAACAACTCTAAATAAACAATTTAAACAAACTAAGTCCTGAAGCTTATTTTTTAATTAAATGCTCCTTTCATTATTCTTCCATTTCAGATCATTAATCCAAAACCCAAGTGCGCTTCATATTCTTCCACTGCACTGAGGTTCTATTGTAAGCCATTTCTATTATCTTGGGAAAAGCATTCTATAATACATTTAATCAGCTAAATAAACTTGGTATTTTCTCTTTGAGAAAACTTAATTAATACGAAGTCAGAGGTAGATATAGGTTTTCTATACTAGATTTAAAAAAAACATCACGGAAAATAATGGAAGCTTGAACGAGCACAATTATTCTTTGACGACAAAAACATCCCTTTTAAAATAAACACAAATAGATTTATCATTGATTTTGCTTTATCTAGCTACGGCTAAGATAAGAAAAATAAGAGTTTGATCCAGAGAAATAAAACAAGCGCGATACTCGGGCAAGTCAGGCGCCCGACCTTATGGTGCCATTATCTGTGCCAAAGGAGGAATTAATTATGTACAAGTTTAGGAAGCAAAATTAGTGCAAACCTAGATTAACTGCGTGTTTCACAGAATATAAGCACAAAAGACCAAGAAGACTTACATAAACATAAGTAACTTATAATAAGGGTCTAAAAATCTTTGTCTTTTAGTCATACAATTACTACTTCAAGGGCTGTAGCGTTCATACAAGACAATAAGTCTCCTGAAGTAAAACCCGTTTCCCTGACAGCTAAGTCCCTGCTGAGAACCCTAACAAATACAGATTGAATGTCAAATGAATAAAACAAGACGTAAACCGCATGCAGTGGGAATCAAACCACTGCGCAAAATATCGTTCAACCAACAAACCACAACGTCGAACTAGGTACTTAGTTAGAATCTGGTAGTTGTTAGCTGGAACTAAAATAATATAAACTGTGAGGTGAACATTGTGAACATTATGGCAAAAATTGTTTAAATCTTATCCCTGGGCAAACCAACATTCTATCAACTAAAGCGGAAATGGAAAAGCAAATTGTATAGAACTGAGATACCTAAGCTATTAAAAAGCTTTTGTATTTTTTTTTAAAACATGTTGTACATAAAAAAAATACCACTTGTGTAGGCTCTGTACTTTAGTTATAAAAGCAACATAATTGAATGAATTTATTTAGTTACGCATATCTCTTATTTTACAAAACAAAATGATAATCATTATCATATTAAAATAATAACAAGAAAATTATTAAGTATCATCACTGAATTCCATTTTCAGTTAATGCTACATCCATTTTAATTCGCATATATCATTTCCACTGAAAATTTGTCAACAGATCGCATCGCAAGCATCACATATATAGCTACACGCCAGCGATAACAATGAATAAATTAAATTACTGTCATGCGTCTTATTTGTATTAATAATAACATAAATATTAACATTTACTTTTACAGTTATTACACAAACGAACTTTCTGGAACAATAAAAAATCTTACTTTACACTGGTTGTATAAGGTCAAAGACATTTAAGATATACATAACATCACGCCTGTAACCCCCGAAGAGTTAGGCAGAGGTGTACCTAATAGTACACACACATTTCGCCAGTTATGATAGCTGAGATATACGATATCATATAATCTGCTTGCAAGTGACAAATTGTCCATTGCACACTCATCTCGTTCTAGTGTAACGTATCAATCTTGGCAATACTGTTATTTTCCTTATAGGTATCAGACGTAGGATCACATTTTTCTATGACATATATACTTCTGTTCGTTTTAAAACTCTGTTAAATTCGCTTTTTTTCAGGTGACGGTGGCGGATGTCTTTCTTAAATGGGAAAGTTGTAAATCGTTGCTCAGTTCTTAAACTTTAATTTAAACAAAATTTGAATTGTAGTTCATTGCTGAGCATCGTTTATTACAAAAAACCCAGTCACTATTATCACTATAGGTTTTTCACAATCTAAAACACAGCTAAAACTGTCTTGACTGCGTTAACAACCGATTTACATATTACTAGAATATTTGTTTGTGTGTTGGCGTTTGACTGCGTTGGATTAACCGTGAAGCTCATACATTAATTACATGGAGCTCTTAGTCAAGCCAGTCTTACCTTGTACTCAGACAAAGTTAGGTATGTTCAGCTTGACGTGAACTCAGACTCAGTTCTCAAGACCAAGTTGCGGCAAACACGATTACAAAGTCAGATAATGTTCAGTGATAAATTGACAAAATATTCAAATCAACTTTAAAAGATACGGAGATATTATACGGATACGGATACGGGTCGGAGTGTGTTACGAGTCTGACATCTTTAGGTTTTTGTTTTTTCAGAAGCTACATTTTTAATCTAGTTTTGGAGTAATTTTGCACAATAAGGCCGAAGAATAACTCCACCTCATCGTTCAGAAAATATGACACCAAATGTTGAAATACAGGGCTCTCTACAAGATGGAGTGACCATCCACCACGAGGGCCCAAAGCGGGTAGGTAGATGTCACATATCTTATGAATTTTGGTTTTAGGACATGTCGGTTTCCTCATGATGTTTTTTTTCCTTCACCGTTTTGAGAGCAGTGGTTCAATTAAAAGTAATGCGCTTGCTTGGGTTTACAGCTCCAATACGTAAGTTGAGACCATTATTCTTCCTGGACACCATTACTCCTTTCAGTTCAGATGTTCGTAAAGCGGTAATGTTGAGCGCCAATTCATGTTGGAAAGCTGTATGATTGATTGCAAACTAGGATTTCAAAGCGTGTATATAGAAAATATATCGTACCTTGTCACCTACCCACACTAAGTAAATATCTAAGTATTCTTACCATTTCGCAGTATGTTTGGAGTTGAAAGTCGTGTTCTGAATTTAATCTGATTAATTATGTAAAAAGCTTAAAGCAAATTATGCTGCTAAGTGCTCTAGTGTTTGCGGAACTATTATCTCAGTCTAATGTACCTACGTATTATAAAATCATACATAATGGATCATACCTTTCGTTTGCACAAGCAAGTATTTGTTTTATCTACTAAAGCTCCGAAGTTGACTTAATGGTATAACTTACTTATGATCTTGTTAAACTAAAATTACCTAATGCATATAATTAAAGTAGGTATATAAACTAAACATGGAACGAACTTACCTAGTAAGTTGGTACTACCGACTCTATAAAGCTTTACTTTTAATTGTATTTCTTATCTAACTTATTTATTTATTTAACTTGACTCTAATTAATCTTTGATAATTAAAGCACTGACTATTTAGATAATTCCTCGTAAATTGTGTTCGTAAATCGTTGAAACTGATGTGTTAATAAAATACCTATATATTGTGGTGGTATTTTATTCAAGGTGCCAATACCTATCCGACATAATATTTTTTTCATATTCAGACATCAGTTAGTAGGTAGGTGGTTCAATTTAAATAAAAATTTTGATTTCAAACGAGCTAAAAATATTGATTTTTTTTGCCGAATATCGATCGATATAGAGTTTGGAATTTAATATCGAATATTGCATGCTTAATATTCCACTTTTTTCACGTTATTTGATACTTTCATAAGAAGAATAAATATGGTTTTAACTTTACATTTTGTAAACAGAGTTGAAGGTTGAAACATCGGTTCTAAAAATGTAACTACAGTGGAGTTAATACATAAACGCTGCATAGTTAAGATTAGCGCCGGTTAAAGAATGCTTTTTTGGAGTTTAATCAGCGTTTATGTGTGAACCCCAAATCTACAGCAAAAATGACATCTAAAGTTGGCGTAAGTCACATGACAGGAAGCTTTTCAGAAAGTATATACTCATCACAATAGCGAAGACAGGCCCAGTCCGTTCCGGGCAGGTTCTGAAAGCGTGAAGTAGTACATAATAGGTGCACCGAAGTGGAACACAAATTAGAATCACATGCAAAAGTATTAAAAAGAAAACACAATCACAATATAGATAGACAATACAGTAAGAAGAAAATATTTCGAAAAATATGAAAAAGTGTTGAATTAGCTTATCGTTTTGTTAAAGTAGATACTTGGTCAGGTGTTAAACCTAATTTTAAACAAAAAAGATAAAGAATACTTTTAATTTATGTTTATATCTAACAAAGAGATTTAAAAGACTTACAGAGCGGACATTGACAATATTATCAAAATAAAAAAATTGACCCCGAACGTTTTTGATTTTGTCACACTAATGCTACTGACAAGCGGGCGTTTGATAGTAGACAGACAGATATTTTACTAAGTAGTAACAAGTATTGGATTACGATTATCTTCGTCTTGTCCCGTCTATCACTCGTAGATATTTAAATGTCTTTGATACCTAAGAAACATAATGAAAACTGAAGAAATGCGACGTTTCATTCCACTTACCGAAAACTGAGTTTTAAAATCCTATTCTATTGTTTAAATAAACTGTGAGCTTTGTGCCCAGTTAGACAAATTGGCTATTGATCGCGGTACCTTGTTGACGTTACGAACCAACACGCCATTTTATTTTCATTTGAAAAATCTTTTGTTAACAATTAAATTAGTTGTAACAATTTACATGCGACTGCGTTATTGGTCTAGTGCAGAGTGGCGAACCAATCGCACGCGTCACAATGTTGAGGGCACGCCACCGATTTTAACCGTATTTCAGACGTTATGTTTGTGTTTACTGCCTGTCTAGATTTCCCAGTCAAACTTTGACTGACTTACCAACAACAAGCAGAATTAACAAAAATGTGTGTCAGTAATTACACATTCACACAGTGCTCTAGTGCACACAACAGCACCTAATTGCATGTTTAGTGAACATATATTTTCTGTTCATTTTTGTAGGCAAGTACCAACAAGGCACGCACGGTTCGAAGCGGACGAGTGCAGTTTCAAATAATAGGCTTACAATACTAAGCAAATTTTTTAAAATTAATGGGGGCAATCCATATCCGACGTATGTTTTAGGTTTTTTATGAGCATACAACACCTGTTTTTTTAATTGAGTGGTATGGATTGAGGATTGTTTACGGAATAGAGTGGCACGGGTAGGCTTTTTCATCTCCCGTTATATTTTAGGTACAATTTCAAAACTCTTTTTTTTTAGTTTATTCGCGGGGGATATTATGATAATATTTATTTATAAATACTTATACGTACTTACGTATAAATAAGAATTTTAGTTCGCATTTATAAATAGATAAATATTGCGTTCTGATGATATTCGGATACAATGTGAAGTAACATTAATAACATTAGCGATCGTTATATTATTTTTCTCTTTATTTTTTTTTTTCACATTATACTTAAATTTTTACACAAAAGTATCTATACATTTAAAAATATAACGTTTATTATTCTTTATCAATGATAAATATAATTTCGAACCCAGAGTGGCGATGCCGAGTAATTGTAATGGGCAGACCACAATGACACGCCAGTTTCCTATGTTTCTAGGTACATAGTTTTCTATGTTTCTAGGTACATAGTTTTCTATGTTTCTAGGTACATAGTTTTCTATGTTTCTAGGTACATAGTTTTCTATGTTTCTAGGTACATAGTTTTCTATGTTTCTAGGTACATAGTTTTCTATGTTTCTAGGTACATAGTTTTCTATGTTTCTAGGTACATAGTTTTCTAAAACGGCTGCAGAAGGCAGTGACCCTATTTACGGAAGCGTTTTCATAAAAGTGGATAAAAAGTAACCAATCGCGCAGCTACATTTTGTCACTGCGTTTTTGCTGTTGAAGTTGCTTGCGGATTTGTAACCGTCTGGCTGTACTACACGCATAAGATATGTTTAATATTATAATATCATATGCTCTTAACTTCTTTTTATTGCGTGGTTAATGCCTAAACTGATGCCAAAGTTTTTTTGCCGCCCATGACTTGGTTTTACGTGCCGTCGAGAAATATCTCACAGGCCAGTGTGCTGGTTTCCATACGATGTTTTCCTTCACCGAAGCAAATGATAATTAAACAATACGCACATGAATACGAAAAATCATAGGTGCGTGTGTTGGTTACGAAATTGAGACTTTCTGGTCCGACAGCCACACCACTTTATAATCTTAAATTGAATTGAATGCACTATTTTTCACCAAAACATTATAAAACTCCGAAAGGTCAATAAGCCGGCCATATACGATAGCATGAACTTGTGTAGGAGACAACTGTTCAGTTATCAGGTACTCGTTTCAGCATAAAGGTATAAACCTAACGTGTTTTTCAGCCATAAAAAATTGTAAACCTATACCAAAGCGAACGATTGTTTTTTCCGCCGTTTGTACAAACACACAACCGATCGTGCTGACAGAATACGCCTCTCGATTTCCCGAACAAATAACTGACATATGAGCCCGTATTTAAATCATATAAATTATTATATACTGTTCGCTCAACTCAATATTATTTACCAACACATATTCATAAAAACCGACATGTGATTTAAATTTTTTGTATTTACCTACATAAAGAGAGATGAAATTATATTACCATTGTCAAAACACAAAATGGGGGCTGAAAATGTCAGTAGGTTATAAAAAGTGTCTTTATTTTAAAACACGTTCAGGCAGAATTATGTAACACCCCACCTCCCTGTGTCCCACCTCCCTGTTGGTTAATGGATATGCATATAAATAGTTTTCATTAAAACCAGTGTCCATTAAAGGCTTTAAAGAAAACATTGTGGTGAAAATCCATCCATACTTAATGATATAAATATATCAAAGTAATTCTGAATGTCTGTCATCTTTTCACGCCGGAATGGATTTGGATGAACTATGCCAGACGGATAGATCCTGACCTAGGTTAGGAGACAGGATATCTTTTTATTCCAGTGATACATCCCCATGGGATAATTTTCGACCTCCAACGAACCACGAAACTGTGAGCAAAAGTACCAAGTACGAAGGAAATGAAAATTACTTGCAAGTGGATGAGATATGAAAATTCGGCAGACTAAGTACGAGTAGATATTAGTAAGATTGCTTTGAAAGACGTTGTTGAGAGACCAGTTAGGTATGAGAGACTTACATAAATATGTTATACGTTGAACACCAATTAAATCCGGAACACTATCATTGGTAGTGTTAATGTACCCCACACGATATTAAAATTCAAATATTTCGATAATTATTGCGACCATAAGCTGTGCCAATTAAACTTATCTGTTTCCGCGTAAGTTAATAAAGCGTGAGCTTGTGGTAGTATGTCATCTTTGTAACAAACATTAAGATATCTGATTGCATTTTCACGTTTTTGTAAGCTCTATTAACGGTCAATTAAAATAAATAAAACTTTTTGATTTATAATTGACTAGTTTTAATTTTACGACATAAAATGTCTTTGGGGTACTCGGGTACCCACGGTAGTGTTAATATCTATAAAATTGAGGATAGCGTTCTAGAGTAGAGTCATATAATTCATATTCTTTACATTTATTTATGCAGATAATAAGTCTGTCTCATCTCATCAAGCGTATGTTGTTGTGGTTATGTTGGTAGATTTTAACTAACGTTAAAGGCAATAGGCGTGTATTGCCTTTAACGTTAGTTAAAATCTACCAACTGTTCGAATTGCAAAAAAGTAAGAAATGACTAAGGAAATCTAATTTATGAGAATGTAAAGAAGAATATGACCGCAATATGGAAATCACCCTCTGGGAGTGTTTTTAAAAAAAATGCAAGGTAAACAGGATTCTCGACGTTAGACAAAGTTATATAGAAGAAACTTATTACATTAACATAATGCATGAGTAGTTTGTCGGTATAATATTATGAGTACAAATATGAGTAAAAAAAACAAAAGTGCCAACACAACAAAAGAGCCTACGTTCAAATGTATACAGTGGGTATACATCTGTAATTTTTTTTAAGAATTACAAAAGTAATGCTACGTTATTTTTATTTCAAAACATGTACCCAAGTGTCATATTGGCAATAACATACATCCTTGTTCAGAAATTGCAGCCGATAGTGTCCGATATTATGTATTCATAGAACGACTAGACGAAGAAATACCCACTGCGACGAGGAAAATATTTCAATATGGAGCGTAGGGCAAATAGTAACCATCGCAGAAACTCCTCATGACTTTATGTAAACATTTTTCCCCAGTCAAGTGATATTTTTTCTTCAAAAGGTCGAATATACTAATAATATGTAGCCTCTATGAATAGATCATTGTACGTGACGAATCAAAATATTTATACAATTCTATGCAATTTTTATGCTTTCAGTTAAGTCTAGACTTGAGAATTCACCTATCTACGTAATACCCAATTATTATCAATGGTAAAAAGTTTATACCTCCACTAAAAAAAATCTGTCTAACTGGTTACTTCCCACTTGAATTATAAAAATACACAGGAGGCTAGATTATACAAAAAATTTTAGATTTCAAAATCGTGACTTCGAGGTCCGGGATTTTACAGAAGGCCACGGTTTTACGGGCACGTGGAAGGCGAAACCAGCGGGGCAAAGTAAGATGACCAGAAAACCAGATTACCGTGTGCTGTACATCCAGGATGACAATCATTAAGAGAGTAATGGTCGCCATCAGGCTTGGGCAACCTAGGAACAGCAAGGCACCTGGTGATGACAGAATTGTGACAGAGCTCCCCAAAGTGGGCGGAGCTCCAGCTCTGAAAGGTAGCAAGTCTATTCAATTCCATCACCCATGAAGTTACAACGCCCGAGGCTTGGAGCATAGGTACGGTAATTCTGTTCTTCAATACCCATGACAAAACCTTTCAGTTACCGACATAGCTGGAGAGTTTTTGTTTGAAAAGTGAGCAAGGCTACTACATTTTGTTTTTGTTATGTGTGACCTAGTAACTTGGATCAACTTGAAAGTAGCATTCGTCGACCACTACCGCGACACCGCTCCCTTTTCATTCCGCTCGCATGTCCACGGCTGGTTAGTCACAGTTTGAAACCAAAGCCATTTGGTCATCGCCTTTTTCGATGTGCCTCCCAACTGCAACCAATTTGGATGTAGTATTTTAAATCATGGACAGTCATCATAATTCGCTCGTAATGAAGATAGTGGAGTATAACCAAGTCATTGCAGTCTGCCAGAAACTATAATGATTTTATTAAACTATGTCTATATTCGGAGACTGAATTCTCTGAACAGTCAGTGTATACGACGCCACGCCTGCTTTTATTAGATATGTGAATAAGAGTATTATAATTATATTGCTTATAATAATAAGCAATATTCTCGGTACTAGATACTACACCTGCAATATGTCCTGCTTTGGCATGTACGACTGACGTCCTCTATAAAGTATTGCATCGTACCGGGAATATCACCCTTTGAACTGGAACTTGCAAAGCAATATAAAGTCGACTGGTGCAATATTATCTGAATTCAGTCTTTAATAAAGTCGAGGGAACTCATTCGCATGTTCAGTCAGTAGATAACTAATTACTTCAAAAATGCTCACAGTTAATTGAGCTACATTTAATCCTGACAATCTTGCCCGAGAGCTTGTGAGAATAAAACCGTTCCTGATTTTATTATCATGTAAATGCAATCTTATTATCTTCAAGAGAATGCAGCATTTTCTACTTGTTGCCTGTTGGCTACAAAATAAGTCGGATATACCTCCACTATCGTTGCTTGTTTTTCGAACACAACTATGTGGGAAAGTTAAATTAAGTTAAGTGTTAAGTTTAACCACCACTTCTAATACTTTGCTTTGTTCACAAATAACAAAAACATCACATCGGGTTTGACAGAGGTATAATAATAGGAAGTAATCTTGTTCAGGGGCGAGTCTATTGCCATTAACCGGGAACATGCCAAACGAGCTGCTACTGAGAAATTATTGATGGAAAAACCCGACAACATTTTTGGCCGTCCCAGGACTTCATTCTAACAGTAGGGCTTGCGTCCAGTAGACCAAAACAGCTGCAACGTGCTACATAATGTTTATAGATCTCCGCCTAAGACTCATATTGATAAACATATGCTCCTTGAATGGAAAAAGTGCGAATGTAATACATTTGTCACTCACAATATGAATTATTCTCTATATGAGAACATAAAACATGTAAGAGCTCCCAAATGTGCCCTAGTAGAAGAGTTGTACGTGTGCTTACTTTTCTGAAATTACTTTTAGGCTTGAATATAGGTTTGGTAGGGTATCGTATTACCCAGTAACTACGTTACGGTTGCGGAAATCAGAAAAGCAGCGGTTTCATCTCAAATACTGGGTATCAGGACACTAGCGCGAAAGACATTTGCGCGAAGGACACTTGCGCGAATCCACATGCGCGAAAAGACATATGCACGCATGGACTTTTGGGCGATTAGACTTTTGCGCGAATGGACCTTTGGGCGCATAGACAGTTGCGCGCATAGACACTTGAGCGAATGGACTTATGCTCGAACGGACATTTACGCACAAAGACACATGCGCGAAAGGACTTATGCGCGAATGGTTAGGTTAGGTTAGCTGTAGAGTAAACATAACACAGAGGTTCTTCTAAATCGGAATCGATTGATTAATCTTTTTTGTTCAAAGTAACAAGAATGTTCTATACATCAATATACATTTATCATAATAGACATTAAAACAACTGAATGACCTTAAAAATCGACATTAATGAAACCCAAAAGCTTGAACAGAGAGTAAAATTATTTTAAAACATACGTTCAAAATCGATATTGTAAATCGATTAAACAATAATTATATCTGGCAACACTATTCATGGTAGATACGAAAAAATAATTTGACATGTCACTCGGGCAGTGTTGCCACTTCTCTCGCTCTATCTCATTGAAAATAAGAAATAATATGATGTTATGTTTACTCTACAGATTAACCGTAGCCAGTCGCGAGTAAATCTAGTCGCGGAAGTATCCTTTTGCGCAAAAGTTTATTCGCGCAAATGTCCATTCGCGCAAGTGTCTCTGCACGCATGTGTCTATGAGTGTAAGTGTTTATGGGCGCAAAAGTCCATTCGCGCAAAAGTCTAATCGCCCAAAAGTCCATGCGCGCATATGTCTTTTCGCGCAAGTGGGTTCGCGGAAGTGTCCTTCGCGCATATGTCTTTCGTGCAAATGTCCCAGATCCCAAATACTGTACTAAGTATGAGATGAAAACACATAAAATAGAATAATCAAACAACGTAGCTACTATACAGTAAATCCTACTTATAGTACGACTTGGTAGCTCATAAATAATAAAGGTGCGTTGCGTTGGTCATAATTCATAAATATTTAAATGTTGGCCCAAGCCCGGCTTAGTGCCAACTTGCGGGGTTTAATTATCTGGCTTGTGTAATGTGTGCCAACCTGTAATAATACTTCTACCTGTTGGTCAAGTGTAGCAATGAAACCGAGATTGTTTGTTTATATCTAGTTTAATTTGTTAATTGTTTGTAAGTCGTGGTTTATGAATGTTATCCGAATAGGATTTTTACAATTTACTGCCCGGATTCAGTTATTTATTACAGTGCCAGAGTTATGCAAACGACAGTTAGTAGACGATGTGATAAGAGATTCTTGAATGGCCTTCAGCTCATTAATTCGTTTTCACCGTCAATTTTCTTGTATTCTGTTTTTCTAGGTGTTTAGTGCTAGCAGCATTGGTTATTTTCAGATTATATTTTGTGAAAACCCTCAGTGGCCAAACCCCTGGGTTTGTGCTCGTTTGATGTCAATACGTATATCCGCTACCTATTTCATGAAACGTAACTGGTGTCTCTGCCAAACCCGTTTTGAGAAACGACCGCGACGTTATGTTATGTTGTTTTGAGAATATTACCGGAACATAGCACTTTCCCTTTGTGTCCCATGGCGTGGACCAAGGGACAGTGCTATATTCCGGTTGGTGATGAGAGTTTTTCAATTTATCTCAGAATGACGGGCGCAAAATAAGGACACGCATGGTAGGTTAGCGAATGTCACCGGTTATCGTCAGGGCTCTTTGACAGTTCAGTCACAGTTTTTCCACCTGCTTGCTTTCTCCTCATTTAGGTATAGACTCAAACAGCAGGTAATATGTAAAACAGTAGGTAAGCTCCAAAAGAAAGCTAAGGAAGTTAATTAAAGGAACGTTACCATTTTTCTCTTTTTAACCGACTTTAAAAAAGGAGGTGGTTCTCAATTCGGTTGTATTTTTTGTTAATGTCCTCATTAATCCGTCATTTATGAATCGATTTAAGAAAAAATCTTTTTTACGTGAAAGGATATACTTTCCGATTGGTCCCATAGAAATTTCATCAAAATCGGTTCAAATTAAAGGTAATTTTTTTTCCCCCTTTAGTACGTATTTTTTCTTCTTGGGCTATGTTGATGACATGAATTAAATTCATGACTAGAATTTGTATATATACTACAACTAAAAAGGGTAAAATAAAAAATAAACTTTTTGCAAAATAAAACCGACTTCCAAAAACACAAAAACGTTGTTTCATTGAGTTTTTAACCTTCTTGTTAGATTTTTACAACATTTTTAAATTGGACTAACTACAGTGTTTAGATTAGGTGCTAATTGGAATCTAGCTATGCCTAGAGGCTACCTAGAACGCGCGACATCTAATCAAAATGCGTCAATTCGATGATTGGTCGAATTAACGTCGAGCGTTTGCGTTCTCCTAGGGCTTCGGTAAGCAGATTATTTTAGGATACGATTGAAACTGTGAGCAGACTGGTGTTCCTTTAGCTTCCAGCTAGAGCCAGACTTATCTATACCTAGATAATATTACTATAATAAAAATGTTACTAACATTGATCTACGGGCTACCTACGGTTGGATAATCCTCAAAAAATATGTTGTAGACTTTGATAGAGCTGCAAAACCTTTAAAACGGAGGTAATAAAATCAAATGGTTTATTTAAATTATTTTGGTGTAAGTTTTAATGGAGGGTAGTAAAAGTTTAGGAAACCCTTAAACCGTTTTTCTGTTATATAGACCGTAGGTAAAAGAAAGAAGAAAGAAAGAAAAAATATTTATTAATATTTTTTTTTATTCTTTTTTTTTAATTCTTTTTTGTGTTTTTTTTTACGTAAACGTAGAAATCCAGGGATGTTCTTTTCCCAGTGAGTTTTATATAGGCTAAGTATATTTTTTACGGTTAAACTTAGCGTTTGTAATGGAATCTCCAGGCGTTGGCTGAAAACCTTCATTTACACTCGTAATGAGTCGGATTACTTTCCAGACCATTATGTAATCGTTTAAGTTCCACTTCTCAGACATTTACAGGTACCTTTTAGATTTATAAAGATTACGAAACGTTAGGGTACGGAACTTAAATCTGTCTTCCCTCCACTGACGGTGCCCATTAAAATTTAATCCTATAATAATCACAGATTTCAAATAATTACTCAAACACAACTTCAATTTAATAACTTCTACCTAAGTAAAACTATCATTCGTACAAAACCAATTCAGGCTTCGTTTCAGACCTTTTTCAATTTACCGCATAATGGACAATACACAAAATGGACAACACACGTTTTTTTTTTCTTTTTTTCTTACGACATAACTTCTATATTTCAGTCAGACATGATCTCAGATCATTCGGTTATTTACACCCCCGAGGGGCTAACTGAACATGTAATGTATAGGGTGGCGGTCAATTTATACCTGCGTCCAACAAAAGGGTGATTCCACCCATACCCCACAATTCAATATTAAATGCATTCAAAGTCTGTCTACTGTTGTATAGTGATTTCTTCATGGATCGGACATGAATCATAGCGAAAGTTATATGACGGATAAAATCAACAACTTGACGGATAGAGGTGACAAAATCGTCACCTTGTATGTAGTAACCATACCAACAGGGTGATTCATAAAAGGGGTGATGCTATTGCTAATTTGTACAATATTTGATCCCGAAAACCTGGATTCGAAAAGAGATTGTTTTTTGAATTGTTTTTTGGTTCTTTACTAAAATCTGGTCCGGAATTAATTACTCTAAATGATTGTTTGAAAGCCTTGTGACCGTCGGCATCGTAGTAATAGTGTCTTTCTGAAGCTTTAATGTGACTCCTGGGCTGATTATTTTACAGTAGGTACCTAGATGTAAAAATAATAAAAAATCTGCCTACTGGAACGTAACGTCTTCCTTTACATTTCAACATTAAATAGAAAACAATAAGCTTATCCGTAGGTTTATGGAGCCACCGGGGCCGCCCGTGAACGTGAAATGTTGGTCGTAAAACTTAGTTTTATAGGATGTAACAGAACAAGATGTATGAAAACAAAATGGTTGAAAACACACATATCGCCACCATTTTGATAACATATTGTATTGTTCTCAGGGGACAGAAAGACCGGACAGAAGAACGGTTGAGAAATACCTATTTATTAAAAATTAAAAATTTAATTACTATAGCTATCTTAAATAGCTATATTTTTTTGGAACAGAACATTGACAAAACTGCCTGTTACTGAATGTCACAAATCGGTCAATAAATATTGTGGTCGATAAGTGTATTCGAACCTAAAACTTAAGAAGGTACATACCCGGTTGGCTCCACACCGTAGCAACGTCCAGTTTGAAGCTGCCCAGGAGTTTGTTGGCTCGCAGTATGTTGCGAGACTGCAGCACCTGTAACAAATCTCACATTGCATGGCATTCGCAAACAAACACGAATTAGCTTCTGACTAAAGTGGGACTAAGCTGGCCACGTCGCCGTATGCTCAATTAGCAGTGGGCCATAATGGTCACGATGCCGAGCCCAGACATGAGCAAAAGGCGTCGTGGCAAACCGCGGAGAATATAGCAGGACGAGCTGGTATCCCGGGCCAATGTGGACGACGACGGGTCAATGCAAAACTATTGACCTGTGGGCCACATTGGCCCAGGATAGGAATGAGGTGGGGAGAGGACCTAGAAGTGCGGTGACGCAGGCTAACTGTAACAACATTAAGAAAAACCATTCTTACCAACATTATGACATAACTTGAGTTTATAGCGCAATATAAGGATAAGAATATGAATTATTTTAATGTTGGCACTTCTGGAATTGTGAATGCTATGCAGTCGACATTCGCTTTTGATATACTGTACCGTAAACATTTTAGTGGAGAAATAACAGTGTGGTTAATAACATTACATTGTAAAAACGTATTTGATGTAAATAAGGCTTTATTGTGTAGGTAGGTACTGGCTAGTTATAATTGTGGTGGTCATAGAGTTGACCACAGAACCTAATGCATGTTATGCGGTTTTTACACAATGTTAACTTGCGACGGAGTTCTCCTGATTTATCACCTAACACTAAACTAGTTAGTCTTAATACCCTTTACTGCGTACCCAACTCTCGTAAAATAATGTAAAATATTTCAGTTTATGTGAGTTGTGTTCTAAAGTCTCACGTTTAGCTGGTAAAACAAAGCAACTTCAAGGAGTAAATTAAATTTTATATGAAATACCTGTAATTTGTCTTCTAGCTTGTTTAATTCTGACTTTTCTTTTATTAAGACTTTTTCTTCAAATATAAGTTTTAACGGTTGAATTTAGCAACACGCTCCAACTCAACATCCTTCTTCTTGATGGCATAAGAGTTTGATGAGCCCTTCGCAGCCTTTATGAGCTCATCAGCAACACACAGCGATTGTCTTAATGTTTCTGAATGCAGCCTCACGTATACCAGTGCACAGTAACCAGATGGCCTGGTTCAAACGTCGCAGAGGAGAAACGTCCACAGCACTACATTAAGCGCCATATTGTAACATGATTTTATTAAAACAAAACCTAGCGCCCAAAGATCGACGAAAAATACAACACAAATAGCCAGTATTTTTTTCACACAAAATAATATGTTTAAAATGTTCATAAGTTTAATTTGGTCGAAGGAAAGCGATTTTAATTTACCAATCCTACTTTGAGATAACAGTAAAGAATAATATTATACAATAGAAGAGAATCAGAAAATAAATATCTTATTTTGTCATAATGATTCTGGACTGATTTTTCAATGGTCAGCTTTAATTTGATGTTGGGGAGTTTGTTCTACCACTTCTTCTTCTCAGCTAAAATACTTGGAAATGGCAAACAGCTGGCGTTTTAGAAGACTTTATCATGTAATATTGACGTTCAAAAAGAGCGGATATATCAGCCTAATTTGAATAAATGAATTGGTTTATATTTTCTGATATATATTATTCTTTACAAAAGAAACTTTCTTTAGAAAGACGATAATATATGACATATACATACATAAACTCACGCCGTTTTCTCATGGCGGTAGGCAGAAACCACAGGGCACCACCTGCCACGATCCTTACATACTCCTTTTGCCTCCTCCATGTCCACATCTGGTCATACACGCACATCGGTTGCGAGTACTACGCACCTGACCTTTCTGAAGACCCTCACCAATAAGGTCAGTGAGTGTCCTTTATGTAAGTAGGAAATAATAATGGTATTTAATGTAGGTACCTAAAGTCCCTCGCCGCGCATTCGGTATGTAGATGAGCACTCTGTTCTGAAAATTGGAGCATGAACCATTTTAGGGATCAATCAAATAACTGAGGAATTGGAAATTGAGACTCGTCAGTGCAGTAATATTTTATTAGATGCCATTAGATTAGGTATGCTTACATTTAAACTCTTTTAAGGTATTTATTTTTATTTTTTTTAATTCAAAATATTCACTTAATACCTACTCCTCCTACCTAAAATGACTAAAAATAAAATTTAAAGGTATTTTTATGTAATGCGTATCTATAATCCAACTGGTTGGCTAACAAATAATAAAAAAAAACAATATGGGCACCAACTGTTTAGGTTTCCACGGAATGTTCCTACTTTTTAGAGCGTCTGGGGATCTAGAGGTATTTGTAAAGGATTTGAATCCGAATTTAACCTACTCTGTACTTTAGGGTGAAGGAGACTTCGTTACGAAAGGGGTCTGGACGAGATGCTTATTTGGCCAATAACAGTAAATAGGACGTTAGATAAATACGGCATGTTTTTATATAAATATATAGGTGCTCATTAAAAACGAATAACGAAGTGACGAGTCTATAAATCTTAGTTAAGCCTAACATCATATATATCTAAACCTATTTTCAAAAAAAACGATAAAACTGACCCGAACAATTACCGTCCCATTGCTCTACTACCAACAGCCTCAAAAATTTTCGAAAAAGTCATGTGTAACCGCGTTTACGCGTTCTGTGAAAAATATAGCATTTTCAATGATAGCCAAAATGGATTTCGTAAGAACCGATCCACTGTTTTGGCCGTCTACAAGTACATACAAGAAGCACTCAAAATTATTGATAATAAAAAATACGCTATTGGACTGTTATTGGACATGACCAAAGCGTATGATAAAGTACAATTCGATATACTATTGAATAAACTTTACAACATAGGTATCCGAGGAAAAAGTCATGACTGGTTTACATCTTATTTAGGAAACAGAGAGCAAGTCGTAGAAATAGAACACTACAATACACAAACACAACACATTGAACTAATTAGATCACAAAACATACCTGTAAACGCCTCCATACCACAGGGAAGTGTCATAGGATGCCTATTGTTCTTAGTCTACATAAATGATCTCCCTAACCACATAAATGAAACGTGCGTATTGTTTGCCGATGACGTCTCTATTTTAACATCATGTAAAAATAACCAAAACCTGAACCAAACACTAACATCTATACTTGATACCACAACATACTGGATGAACGAACATAACCTAGAAATTAACTTTAGTAAGACAAAAATAGTCACTTTCCACCCGCGACAAAAAACCCCAATAAATATAAATTTTAAATACAAAGGATCCAAGTTAGAAATAGTTAATAAATTCACCCTTTTAGGCCTGGACATAGATACACACATAGACTGGAAACCACACATACAGAAAGTAAAAACAAAGCTATCTAAATTTGCATATGCCCTCAGAGAAATAAAGAAAACTACAGATCTCAAAACAGCAATAGTAACATACTATGCGTACGCGTTCGCTTGGCTTAAATACGGAATAATATTATGGGGTAACAGTACAGACGCACCTTCGCTATTTACAATACAGAAGAAACTTATAAGAACATTGGTTAATATAGAAGACACCGACTCATGTAAACCACACTTCAAAGAACTAAACATCCTAACACTACCCTGTCTCTATATATTTGAAATTTGCAAATTTGTAAGGAAGTACCCACAATTCTACAGCAAAAGAAAAGACATACAAACAGAAATCAAACTTAGACATGGAAATAGACTCAACCTGCCAACTTCACGATTAAAAATGCACTCCTCTAGTGCGTTTGTCACGTCAATAAAAATCTACAATAAATTACCTGAACACATAAAAAACACAGAAACAAACAATATATTTATAAATAAACTAAAACGATTTCTCTTAGATAAAACCTACTACACAATTGACGAATACTTCAAAGATAAATTCCACCTAGAGAAACGAAGATAATTAGAATAACCAAGTAGTACCTAATACATCTATTTACCTTATCTACCGTGCAATATCTTTAATTACTTACTATTTAGTTAATAATAAATTACAGCTAATATATAAATAAATATATAAAATAATTACCTAATTTATAATTTAGAAAATATCTATTAATAATAAATAAATAAATATATAAATAAATAAATAAATATAGAAATATTAATAATAAACAAAATTAATATAAATCTACTCATAAATAATATCTACTTAAATATCTAAATATAAGATTTACTCCTTAATTTCAATATTATAATTTCAATGTTATTATGTTTTTAAACAAAAAGCGCTTCATCCTCTCCTCTAAAAACTAACTTGCTGTGCCCGACAGGGTCCATAATTGTTTCTCTATAATTTACCTACCAGCCTTGTATACATTATGGAATGCAATAAAGTATTGAGTATTGAGTATTGAGTATCTACCTACTTGATGGCATTCTGCGAAGTGTAAGACAGATAAACTTCAGCATGCCGTCATGAAGCGAAGTTTAGAGTAGCGATAAAACTTGCATGAGTTGATTTTAGCAAGCAATTATTACCGAGTCAACAATCGCGGCTTCTGGAAGCTTCTTCTGCAAGTTTTCTAAGTGAGTCTTCTTTATGCATGATGTGCACAAGTAATTAAAAAAAGTAAGTTTTCATTTTCAAGTGACCGTTTCGCTAGTTGACTGTCTCGCTGGACTAGGTCTCATTCACATCACCACAGTCTCACCGGATGCAGCTGAATACCAGTATTTTACATGGAGCGACTGCCTATCTGACCTCCACAACCCAGAGTCGTAATACGATACCCCTTGGTAAGATTTGTTGTCAGACTTTCGGGTCACTGACTACCTGTAACGTCTGTCAAAGATCAGAACAGCCGGGACCAACGGCTTAACGTGCTTTCCGAGCCACGGAACAAACTCAGCATGTAATGGGTGGTCACCAATCCACGGACCAACCTAGACAAGCATGGCTTAACCTATAGATCGACCCGAGCGGCTGTTATTATTTAGCCACGAGCTCCACAAGTTCACACAATATAAAACAAAAAAAGAACCTGATATCGAGAACCTGTCAGAGGTTATACAAAAATGCATTATCTAGGACATAGTAACAAACAGCACACCTGCATGCTAGATCGTATTGTGTCTCGCGAGTGGCTGGGTATCAAATACCAAGTCGAACGTTGGTAACGTACACTTATATAAGAGGTTTGCTCGAAACTGGAGAAAATGCCATTGAAGTTATTGGAAAACCATCCGGGTCAGCCATCCAACTAGTTCTGCCTTGTACGGAAACTGGATTCATTGTTTGTAACGTGGGTCTATGAGAGACTGCCTTTTTTCCGTGGTTTCACCCGTGTGGGACTTAAACTATCCCACGGAAAAGTACAACCAAGATTTTTGGTAATATAGATTCTATGTAACTTAACTCAGGCTACCTGTCAGGTCTACCTGTATGCATTTCATCAAAAACGTTCAAAACGCGACAGGGTATTTAGTACAATGTAAATTATTATGTATCCAAGAAAATGAGTGTGTACTCTGTGGCTGTCACTCGTTTCCCGCGGTTCTTTGACATGCATAAGCATGTTTGCGTTATAATAAATAAAGGGTGTTCAAAAATGTACGCAAGATTTGAATTAAATGCCAAACAGTTTTTTTTTTCAGAGCAAGTATTGGAATACTTGATTTGATAAAAAAAACTGTTTTGCAGGTGGACCTGGACACGAGTTGCATGGGTGACCTGGAAGTCCCGGACACAAGTTGGCCGAATCAAGGAAAACATGTTCAGGTGGAGATTCATGGATGACTATGACCTGGAATGTAAATGTGGTGTTGCCCCGCATACGATGGGACACGTGATATTGTGTCCTGCCTGTCTTGTTGTTTGTACATCACAGGAGCTGATGGACGCTGCTGAAAGCATCAAATACGTCGCCCAATTTTGAGTTGACTCAAATTAAATTGTAATCGACACGCTAAGAAGGACATTTTAGTTATTGAATTTTATCGTACACAGAATGTGTTGAATAGCACATGAGGCAAATGCATCCAGGACTTTGCTAGCACACACACACTTTATTGTCGTTTTTCATGACCATTTTGCATTAATGAGGCTGAATTTCTTTGATGCAGTATTGAATCTCTTCCTTCAAAGCACGGGTGCTTGTGAGCTTGTTAGAATAAACCTTTGATTTCAAATAACCACGTAAAAATAAATCTAGTGGGGGCAATAATAAATCACCGGAACGAGAGAATCGCTATCAAGAAAATGTCTCATGCAGTAACTGAATTGTGTTACGGGCTGTATGGTATTCTTATGTGCTCCATTTTTACTAACCCTAAACTGTCAGCGGTTGATCTGTATTTTTTTGGATCTTGGGTATATTTTGGAACACCCTATATTTTTAAGTGCCAACAACTTTCTAAAAACATAACTAGGATGAACCACGCTCGACAAAATTTTGTCGTCCCATTATCTCGCACCGAAAGGCGAGATAAGGCATGTTGGCTTCTCTTCGTCGCGAGTGCACGTTACTCCGGGCTAAGTTTGTTTGTAAATGAAAATAAAAGTTTAAAACGGTTGCTTATAAGCTTCCAAGTCAAGTTAGAGTTTGTCACTGTTGCACAATATGATACTGTAGACCGCACTTTAGACAGCAGCGGTACAGCATCAGTATAAACTGGCCTTATCTTCTATTGACACTCCGTAGGTACTAACTATGAAAGGCCGAAATATTCGATGTTTGTTTCTCGTATATTGTCCCCAGGTATAAGGTCCCATAACCTTCCACTCTTCCAATCTACATTCGCGGTAGCGTCTCAAGCCAAGTTCAAGATAACAGAACTGGCGAGCAGCACCGTGTGTAAACGAACCATTTGGAGCATATGAATTTTATTATAGCCTTCGCAAGTTCTAAAGTAAGTTCTTATTTTATTCTTCCGAAAATTTGGCTTGCTAGTAGAAACTAGCCATCGAACATAGGGCTTTTCCATGATTGTTTTAGTAGGTACTTAATAATAATTCGTATATAAGAACTAGCCAAGTCAGACCTTAGGCTTCAATATATTATCCTAAGTTCTAAGAAGAAATTAAATTTTAAGTTATTATAAAATATGTTATGTTGTTATAAATAAATTTCAGGACTGACCATTGAACTTGGCACCCATTTAAATCTCACTTCTTTTGTCGTTGAAGTCAACAACCAAGGCATATATCATAATATTGAACTTGGCTCTCATTTCACACTTATGTTTTTGATAGGATATTCCATTAGGCCGATCTTCAATTGTTTTAAGGCTGCCAGAGTATTCCACACTGCGCACCTACGATTGCAGTGGTGGTTTGAGAAGGGGTCATTGAAACTAGGACGTCGCACGAAATCTGTTTTGATTGCAGGAACGCCAAAAACGTGTTTTAGTTAACACCCAACTAAAATTAAATTCAAGGTTCCAACAATACGCTCAGAGAAGCGTCTGCACCAATCATACAAAAATGATCAAAGTACTGTCAAGGTTTGAACATTACTATGTTTGTTTAGATTGTACCTACTACGAAATAAGGAAGTGGTTTTTAATACGTCAGGTCTCTTAAATCCGTAGTAAGAAATAAACATCCAAAAATAATTCCTGGCATAAAGATACCTAGCGTTGTAACAATAAAGTAAAGTAACAAAATAAAACTTTCAAACAAGCCCGATTAATTTCTATAGTTGAACAACTTTTATTAAGTGTATTCGTTCTTCGAAAGTAATTTGCGTCACTAAAAGACCGCCATTTATATAAAAATTTTATTTATTTTCTCTCAAAATTTTTTATTCAAGTTATGCATAATAGAAGAAATATGTCAGAAATAAACGTTCCGAATAGAATTGAAAAATATTTGGTATTGATAAAACATTTCATTTGACGAGTCTGTCAAATGAAATGTTTTATCAATAGTTTAGTTGGTACGCATGACGCCCTGGGTTCAACTATTTATTTATTTAACACTTCAAGCACAAAGTACAGAGGCGGACTTAATGCCATAGGCATTTTCTACCAGTCAACCACAGGGTCCACAGTTACTAGTTTGTTTGTGTGTTTGTTTGTTAGTCAAATCATCATCATCAGCCTACAGCAGTCCACTGCTGGACATAGGCCTCCTCAATCGCACGCCACTAAACTCGATTCTCGGCTACTCTCATCCATTTGCTACCGGCCACCCTGCGGAGATCGTCGCTCCACCGAGCCTGAGGGCGTTTTACCTAACGCTTGCCGGTTCGCGGTCTCCACTCAGAACACGTCTACCCCGACGGTCATCGGTTCAACGGCTCATATGGCCTGCCCATTTGAACTTCCGCTTACCTACTTATAATGTGAGCTATGTCGACAACTCTGGACTCTCTCTGTCATACTCTGGTGGATCCCCACGAGGAAAGTAAGGTTATTTAGATCAAATATTGCAACGGAATTTTTAATATAGTAATCCCGAACCGATTGAGGTTGAAATTTTGCACACGTTTAGTTTGGATTGCCTGGTCGGCTAAGTGACGTCATTCTAAATCCAATATGAGGGACTCCCAAATATAGCGGAATAGTTATTTTTTTATGCACCCCCATGGTATAGGTATCAATTAAAAAGGTTTGTTGAAAAGAATACGGAAAAAAACGACGTCACACCTATATTTATATATTTTTTTTTTATTATTGTAATCTTTACATGATAACCTCAATCTTTTTATCAGCACAAGCAGCCTTCACGTTTTTTGATTTTTTGGTCTAGGACAGGTCACAAGACAAAGACAAAAAATGTACCGGCTTGGATTCGAATTCACTAATAACTAGTACGAGTAGTGATAGTGAATTAATTTAAAAGAAGGCTGGCGCGCAGTGCCCCGCTTGCCTTCAATTGAATTAATTAAAATGAAATGTTCTACCAACACTAATTTAGTTACAGAATGCCTGAAGGTGTTGTCTCACGACTCTATTTATATCTGCACTCAATTATACAGATATCACGAAAACGGCGTAGGTAATCTACATTGTTTTTGTAAAAGAAGTAGTTGGAGGTAGCACTGTAATTAGGCAACGAGAAGCTTTAAATAGGTTTCTACTTATTTCCCGCCACCATTAATAAGCATTATGGCAATAGGATCGCCCTATTAAATGGTACTTAAACATAACTGGCAAAATGTGAATGTACTTTAGGTACCTCTGCCTTACCTGCTGAGTTTACAGGCATGATAAAAATAATCAAAAGGATTTTATGCCTCTCCTTAAGATGCCCAGCTAGTAAAAAATAGCTTCTGTGTTATGGGGCTTGTATGGCTATTTACTGAGTTTTACTAGGTTTTCTTAAATAATCTGATGATAATCTTTGGCACAGACCAGGGAAGCATAGCACATAAGGAAGAAGAATTGTACGTAGCAATGCGTGGATCATTGCTGACAATGGTAACGTTGACAATCATGGTTTTACGTTAACTAAAAATCATCCAGAGAAGTTTGCTGGTTTGAGGATTTTGGCCTTGATTTTGCTCTAGTGACCTGAGGCATTTTTCTTTGAGGTAAGTAGGTCAACGACTTTCGGCCACAAGCTATTGAAGTATCCAGTCTCTTTTGAAGCGGGAACCAATAAATCCTCTAACTTATTCCAACACAATTCTGCAGGGAACTAAAAAAGAAAAGATTCTGGAGATCGGACGATCCCATAGGAATATGCAAGTGCATAAATAATGAAAAAATTCCAGGAATTTCTCAGTAACTGCACGGAGTCTGGATTTGTGCTCCGTTGATGGCCATAGGCTCGCCCTCAAGTGTGGGTGTACTAATGGGTACAACTCTGCCTAAACCTTCGGGGATTACAGGCGTGATGTTGTGTTATGTTAAATTCCAGGGTCACTTATTTTATTCGTTGTTGAAACACATTTTTTCATATGAAATGTCATACAAAGTTTACAAGAAGTCTGGAACCAAGACCTCTGCAAATCGTGTGTGTGAAGTTTAGCTGCGTAACAATGTCATAGTCTGAAAAAGACCACGACCAAGCGTATCGTTCACCTAAAGAAACTGTAGATGCATCATGACTATGAGCACTGTGTAATATTGTAAGTAAACCTATTTATTACTTAATAGGTTTTGAAAGAAAATACCTTTGTGTTGTAAGTATGTAAAGCAAATGCAAGTCGCTCAGAAAATTTCAATAATCATAATAATCATTCATTTTAGTTTTATACGGAAGTGCGATCACTAAGTATATGTGTTTTACATCCTGAAGATTTAATTTTGTAAATCTCAAGTAGGAAAACAAGAAGGCTCTGCGGGAGGTTACCGATTACTTGGATAGATCGAATTAATTTCACAATTTTTGAGAGAAATCATGAGGTAGGCACGACTACACCTGCGACTGGACACAGTTCAACCTCGTGAAGATCGTGTTAACGTGATCACAACACGTTCTAAAGCCAGAAAAAGACCTTGTAGGTAGTACGGAGGTTTAATGAAACTATTAAACTAATAGATGCACCAACATTTTGTATGCATTGTCATAGGAGCTCGTGGCTAAATAATAACAGCCGCTCGGATCGATCTTTAGGTTAAGCCGTGCTTGCCTAGGTTGTTCTGTGGATGGGTGACCACCCATTACATACCGAGTTTCCTCCGTGCCTCGGAAAGCACGTTAAGCCGTTGGTCCTGGGTGTCATTTGTAGATCTTTGACAGTCGTTAGGTAGTCAGTGGCCCAAAAACTCTGACAACCAGTCTTACTAAGGGGTATCGTATTACCCAGTACTAACTGGGTTGTGGAGGTCAGATAGGCAGTCGCTCCATGTAAAATACTGGTATTCAGCTGCATCCGGTTAGACTGAAACGACCCCAACATAGTTGGGAAAAGGCTAGGCAGATGTTGATGATGTCATAGAAGATTTAGAACAATTTTATAAATAGTCGCACCGGGACCGGGAGCGGGGATTACAGACCACTCAACTGGCCAATATTTGTATAAAATCGAGACGAGCTTCAAAAGGTGTTAGTGTAGTAATGGGGATGGGAAAATGGTCCACATTTAAACAAACACATTCAACTTTCTTTTTCACTTTGTTTCTTGATCGATGGATGATTTCATGTGTTTTCCTACATAAAGATTCAAGCAAATATTTGACCAAAACACGTTATATTATATTTATCGTTACATTATATGTTTTTTTTAAATTAAAATGACGCCTTTTTCTCATTAATTGGTTGGCAGAAACTATAGAACCTGCTGCTATACGTAAATAACATGACTGTTATGTCGACTGTCGGATTACTGACAACTGTAATATCAGAAGAGTAAGGCAGAGGTGTACCTAATGGTACACTCGTAGTGCATAATATTGTCATAACCCAGATAATATTATCGTGGCCATTAGATTCTATGCGCAAGGGGCAAAGGGTTTCAAGAGTCCCTGTGCAGGGTAAATACAGCCTCAGCCTCCCAATCTCAGTGGCAATTGTGATGTAACAATAATCTATTGTGTATCTTCTATGACACCAGCCTTGTCTTTTTCTGACTTTTTTGGAGCTTCTCGTCTTACCAGATACGTCTGATTACCAGTATTTTACATGGAGCGACTGCCAATCTGACCTCCACAACCTAGTTAGTGCGTAACAGAATACCCCATAGCAAGACTGGCTGTCAGAATTTCGGGTTTTTGACTACTCATAACGACTAAGATCTATAAAAAATCAAATGAAGATATCTCTATTAGTTGCCCATACTAACATAACATGACTGAGAGCCCATGATGAATTATGTACAACAAGACAAAGGACATTTCGAATGCCCATGTATCACCCGATCCCATTTAGATCGGAAACTCTATTACGCGACGTTATTGTTGCGATTAGGGGACAGGACAGTGCATAAAAAGTCTGCTTTACAAGTGGGCAAGGCCGCGGGCAAACCGCTTGTCTTCAAAGATAAAGCATTTTTCCGAAGAATATATCCACATAATTAGGTCTGCCAATCATCCCGGGGTACGATCACTATTACGATGATATTTAATTTGCTTATAATATTTACATAAATATGAAAAGTATTTTTTTAAATAAATATTTACATCGCCCGTAGCCAGTATCTCTCTACTGAATAATAAAACAGAGGCAACTTAATGTCATGTCGCAGAGGCATTGTGTTCGAGGTAATGTGATATTTATTATATAAATTATTAATTTGTTAGATATGGAAAGCTGTACCTGCTGTCCCGTCTCCCATCTATTTCAAAGTAAAACATTATTATCTATCACATAACATAAAAGTAAAACAAAACATCATCAAATCAATACATCCACCTAAACCAAAACCGACAAACAATTTTCCAATAGACCGTATCGTACGACGCGACCTCTTATAAGCAACCTTTGGATGGTCAAAAAAAACGCAAATACATTTTGGGCTATCAAAACATTTCTCCGAAAGGGGCTTCGATGAATATTGTGAGATTAGGATGTAGATGTGAGAAAAAAGATACTTAGGTAGTCGTTGAAAGATCAATATCACTAGGAAAGACACCACCAAGGTGCAGCATCAAGAAGAGAAAGATCAAGAGCTAAATAGGTAACAATAAAACAAGTCAGTTTCCGATACAGACACAAATCAAAATAGCAATAAACACCAAGCGAAACGAAGTCTATTGCGGTTTTGCCCTACTATGTTGGGGTCGTCGTCCTTTGCGGCTGAATCTTAGTATTGTTCATGGAGCCACTGCCTATCTGACCTCCATAACTCAATTATCGAGGAACTCGGTCTTCCGACTGCCCGTAGTGGCCGGGGTTGCTGCGCAACTTGCTTTCTGAAGCACTTTTTCGGAATGTCACCCACCCAAACACCACCGACCTCGGCAATTGTTACTCAACCTTGAAGATCGGCCCGGACAGCAGTTCGGCAGCCACGAGCGCCTCCTTAAATTTAACGGCATTGTGTTTAGATATATCATCAACAATATTTTAAATACAAGTAACACAACATAACATCAGGCCTGTAATCCCTGAGGGGTTAGGCAGAGGTGTACCCATTAGTACACCCACATTTCGCCAGTTATGTTCAAGTCCGTTGGGCACAAATTCAGACTCCGTGGCTGCTACTGAGAAATTCCTGATGGAAAACCCCAATAACAATTGGTCCGACCCGCGAATCGAACCCAGGACAGGTTGAGCATAAGTTAGCAGACGCGATTGCGATCACTAGCCCAAAGAGCCAGTCGTAAGTCGGGTAGAAATCTGGTCCTTAGAGTCAGATTTCATTTTAACAAGAAGTGCTCGTTGTTTTGTTCCTATAATAAATAAAACTGTGATTCTGAAACCTCTGAGAATGGGTAAAACGAAGCGTATGCCGGCGCTGTTAGGTAGAGTACTCATGGAATTTTAATGATCATATGGCCAGAGCGCTCGAGGCAGTCTGACCCACTTTTGTCAGAACTACCCTACATTTCCTGTCCTCTGCATTTGTTAGCAATGTTTATACTGGTACCTATATTTTGGTTTCCCACTGGACACATAATATTTGTTTTCCAACAATAAATCCGGAACTGGCACCGGTAACATAACTGAAAAGTGGTGCGATATCCACCTGTTCGTCTGGGCAAAATATTGGAGCTAACTGTACAGTTTAAGTACCGAAACACTTTCATTTTTCGGTCTCATCCTATTTTGTAATTTGGGTCTATCATTGGTACATTTACCGATGCCTTTGGGTTTAAAGGCGTGATGTGATGCGATTTCTTTTGATAAAAAAAAAATACGCTTCTTTTAATGTGGCAAATACGAGTAAACTAAACTCAAGTGCGCTTTATCGAGGTACGCTAATTAGGAAAGAGTAGGACTTGAACAGAAATTGCTGGATTTTGAGAGTTATGCACTTTGACGCTTTGAACTCAAGATTGCCATTCCAAAGCAAGTTGCAGACATTTCTAAACTGTGCATTCTCTTCTAAGTGTACTATGTGCTCCACCAGTTTATCTAGAATACTAAGAGCATATCACATATTTTAGAGCGAGCGGGAACATAAATTACGTCGGCATTATCTCTCTTGGTTTTGAGAATCTCAACAATTTAGGTGCTGCACAACTAAAAATATCTGGTCTTAAGGTGCGTGCAAAATAGTAGCCCACACAATTCATATTTTCTTTAGTTTTCTTGCAATTTTGAAGTGTACAACGTATTTGTTGATTTTTGTTAAGCTGATTCTGTGGCCTTTCTTTATTGTACACTTCTGCATGAGATGATGGTTCGTTTTTAAATTTAGTCATAAAAGTAATAAAAGTTTTATTTATTTGGAACAACTTAAGTTATACAGATTACACAGGAAAAACGAAGATAGCTACAAAAGTAAAATAGTGTGGCGCAGCTATCAACGCCCAATTCAAAATACATAGAATAGACATTGTTCCAGATTAACCTAAAAGAAGTTAAATTATAAACTAACAAAACAAAGGGAATGAAAATATTACAAAAAATATGATAATTTACACTGTTTACGTGGTTACTGTGTTGTGTATATGTAGAGTGGAGGTGGGGATGAGGTGTGTGATGGTGTGTGTGAGTGTGTACCGCGTTTATGACACCATAAGTTGCTCTGTCTCATCATAGGACAGGCACTTAAGCCAGATGGTCAATTTTCTCTTCAGTACATTCCTAGTCATAGGGTATATTTTAATACTTTTATTTAAGATATTATCAAGTTTAGAGCTGGTGTAAATGAAATGGCGACTGACCAATGCTAACCTACAGCGTTCAGTCTGACAGACTCTGTCGGCACGACGGTTCTTTGTAAGGGACTGAGGGTCGTAAGGGAGAAGTAGATGTGTCCTAAGAACTGTTTGCAGCACGAACAACTGTCTCACTGAGAGGACCTCGATAAATTGAGCAGAATAGCCCAGAAGTGCGAAATCTAATCGGTTTTTTAGCGAGTACTTCAAAACTGCTCTCTGTGCCCTCTCTAGCAGCAGCATGGAACTCTTGTGCGTCCCCCCCCACGTGGTAATGCAGTAACTGAGGACTGATTGAACAAGGGCAAAGTAGACCATTCTAAGGCACCGGAAATCAGCAGCCGCTTGAAGTTTTTTGAATATGTAAATCAATCTTCTGACTCGAATCACAACTGAGTTAATCTGTTTTTTCCATGTCAAAAGATTGTCCAATATTATCCCAAGGTATTTTGTGTTATCGGACCGTTCTATTAGAGCACATCTACAGGTGTTGGCTGGGCTAGCACACACATGGCTCCTGATTTCAAACGACGAAGGTGGGTGTGTGGTAAGGACACTCGGGGTGAAGGAGATGAACTTAGTCTTGGAGATGTTGAGCGTGAGCAGATTCGAAGTTAACCACATCATTACCATCCTCAGTGCCAATTCTGCCCTTTCACGAGTCTCAGACCAGTCCTTGCCATGAGTTATGAGAGCTGTGTCATCCGCATATGTAATAATTTTTGTGTTCGGAAGAGATAACTGACACAGCTCATTGATATATATGAGGAAGAGGGTTGATCCTAGGACACTACCCTGGGGAACCCCATAAAACAAATGTTCTTCATCAATTACAAATGATCCAACCTTCACAACCTGTTTACGAACCGATATGTAGCTACGAAAGACTTCGAGGGCAATGCCACGTATGCGAATCTGTTCCAGCTTATCAATCAATTTGGGGACAGAAACGGTGTCGAACGCACCTTCGAGAGGTCTAGGAAAACACCAAGACACTTCTGCTTATTGTTAAGGTGTGCGACTATTGTACTAGTAAGCTCCAGGGTAGCGTCCTCTGTTGATTTTCCCGCTCTGAACCCATATTGATTTTCGGCCAGGATGTTGAATTTAGCTAAGAATTTTACAAGCCTCACGTTGATAACTTTCTCGAAGATTGAAAGGAGATGGTTGAAAGGACGGATATAGGCCTGCAATTAGAAACAAGATTCTTGTCTCCTCCCTTGTATATAGGGTGAACTATGGCAGTTTTGAAAACATCCGGAAAAATACCAGTGGAGAGAGAAAGATTAAAAATGTGGACAAGAAGAAGGATAATTGTATCTTTTGTGGCCTTGATTATTGTGGATGGGATTCTATCATAACCAACAGCACATTCATCTTTGAGGGTTAAAACAATGCTTTCAATTTCGGTGTCATCAACGTCGTACATGACCATCGATTCCAACGGGGCTGTCATGGAAAGCTAGCCACCTGGGTCAAAACGTGCTACTTTGGGATGAAGAATTTGAGAACTTGGATACGAGGGTACTGCCCACATTCGCAAAGTAACGGTTTACCAGATTAACAGAGCGAAGAGGGTCGTTCTCACATTTCAGTAACTCTGTAGAAAAAGATTTACCCTTGTCCAAATGGGATATTTCTTTAATAACTTTCCAGGTTGCCTTTGGGTTCCTGCCAGCCTTCTGAAATTCTGACTTTTCATATTCGCGTTTGAGCTTCTTCAGTAAATTATTGCAGAAAGTTCGATAGCGAAGATAGACAGTTTTATGAATGTCGTTTTCTGGGTGTTTCTTGAAGGTTTTGTGTAATTTGTCTCTTTGTCGAATACATCTGAGGAGGCCAGGAGTGATCCAAGGCTTGATGATTCGCCTTCTACTAGGAATGACCGAGGAAATTGTATGGATATTTACTGAAGAGGATAGTAGAGATACTATATTTTCGGCAGCAAAATTTGGGTTTGTTGAATTTAGTATTTTAGTAAAGTCTGCCTTTTCGATGTCCGATTTTACTTTTGCAATATCAATTTTCGTTTTTACTGTAAGTTTTTTTTGTATTTATTGCGATATTAGGATTGCAAAACAGTACAACTGGAGAATGGTCAGTTATATCACATTCTAGTACTAATATTGTGGCAGTATGAGTTGACTACAGTAATACATGGTCTAGACAATTAGCAAGCCTGGTGGGGAAAGAATGTGCAGGAAGCATAGCGTGCGATGCAGTAATGTTTAAATATTCATCACAATTTAGATCCACGCTTGTAGGTGCAATGTTAATATTTATATCACCGATAAGTGAGACAGTTTTGAGTTTTCTTAAGTGGTGGAGCAACATATCTAGACTGCTGAGAAAGGGATTGAGGTCTTTAATCGAGGGTGATCTGTATGCTGCGACAATAGCGAGCTTGACAGAGAATTTCAGTACCAGAAAATTTGCATCATTAACCAAGGGAATTTCAAAAGAGTATTGTAAATCCTTTCTGACGTAGGCAACTACTCCATCATTTTGGTTTTTAAAAGAAGTGGTATAAGTATTGTAGCCTGATAGAGGGGGAATATTTGGACATTTGCTCAGCCAACATTCAGACAACAAAATAACATCCAGTGTATAACTCAATCTGCCTAATAACAACGTTAGATTGTCAAAGTTACACTTGATACTTCGAATATTAACATGCAAAATTTTAAGTGTACATTCTGGTTTATTCAGATATTTAACACTTGCCTCCGGAGAGCAGACAAAACATTCTGAGACAGAAAGTTTTTCGATCTCGATATTAATTGTGTTTAGATCATCCATAATGATTATATGAACATAAAAAGGTAATTCTTTGTAGGGACAGCTCTAGGCTGATGTCTGTGCAGAGTATGGATTTAAATTTATCACGAATAACTAAGTTATGTATGAAATTGCTTCAGGATTAGGTAATTTTTTATAACAGAAACGATCGAAATTATGTGACGTGAAATTGTAAAGCGGTATATGAAATGTAGTGTTAATTTCAGAGTGTAGTAAAGGAGTTGTGTGTCGCGTAATAAAATTGTGTAAAATTGGTTTTTAATTAAAATGATGGAATTAAATAATATTAAAATTAGGAGAAACAGGTAATAAACATAACAGAAAAACATATGGAACAGAAACCAATAGTAAACAGAAAACGGCAAAGCGGGTAGTTTAGTTAGATAATACGAAATCGGGTATAGTCATGTGGACTTCGAAATAGTAGAAAGGTCAGCATCAGTATTAACTTCGAAGTAACCCTGTAACTTTAACCCTCTCTCTCGCGGACGAAGATCTTGCCGTGTTCAATCCAGCAGAATTTATAGTCGTTGCTTCTAGCCGCCTCACGTGCCAAGAAGTATAGTCTCTTTTTTCTTGGTATTAGATTTTCAGAGACAAAGATTGGTTTGGAAGGGCCACTAATTTTAAGATGCTCCGTTGTCAATTTGAAAGAGTTCCTGTTGTGTTTACGGAAGTTTTCCAAAAATTCGTTCCTGCGTAGGACTGATGTAAAATCGACTACGATGGTTTTGTTAGCTGGATCTTTTGTTTGGACACGGAAAACATCTTTAATTTGCAAGTTGATGAGATTGCCCGTATCCGTCACAGTTTTCAATAAAGACGTCTTTGTTGCTTGAGTAAAGAATGGTCACAGCTTCAGATTTTTTAAAGAGACTGATACCCGAAAAGAAGTGTAATAAGGAAGCTCTGTGCAATTAAACGAATTTCACCCTTATGAAATAACAATGTCATGCCGCAGCTAGCAGACGCCCGCTAATAAGCTTCCGTGTTTGGTTAATAACATTACCTTTAGGGCAGATTTCTGTAGGTACTCATGTTACATTTATATATCTATAAGTATTCTATACATATCCTCTATACGGCTTTCGTGTGTATGTGTGATCACTTAGATCTTCGAAACAACAATGGGTGAGATGTTGTTTTCACCATTATTTTGAGCGAATTATATTCCGGTAGATTCATGTACAGTACGTACTATTTAACTTAGATATAGCACGGAAATCTCGATGTTTTGACAAGTTAAAATATCAGTAGGTTACACAGGTTATGACGCGGTGATGGCCGCTGCAGGTATCAAACTAATGGTGGCCTAGGTGAGTCCATCCATGCGTCCTGCGACCTGCCTCCAAAGAACGTCACTTTTCTCTATGTAACGTAGACCGGCAAAGTCATACTCCCATCTTTTATCTTTCTTAGAATTTAATTTGAGTTTACTTTTAAATAAGTAAACATCTGTCTATGCCTGGTATGTTGGGGTAGACTTCCAGTCTAACCGGATGAGGCTGAATACCAGTATTTTACGTGGAGCGACTGCCTATCTGACCGCTACAATTCAGTTGGTAATACGATACCCCTAGGTAAGGCTGATTGTCAGACTTTTTGGGCCACTGACTACCTGTAACGACTGTTATTCAAGTAAGTACCTAAAAAGAAATAGCACAGAAAAGAAATACTGCTTTAATAAATAAAATACGATTGCCGTCGGACGAAATCAATAATATTTTATTCAAAAAGGATAGAAAGCGAATCAAAGCTGCGCGCAGTTGAAAAGCTAGCCTCCCACGGGAGCGCGAACAAACCACTTCAAAACAGAGTGGGTACCTAACAGAAAAGGAAATTTTGGTGTTGACTTATAATATTCTATTATATTAAATAAAATTGAATTGTCTATTTGTAATTTCAAAAACAATAGTTTTTTACTGAATGCATATGAAAGTATTTAAAAACTTTTAACAAAAAAAAAATATTTTTGTCTGTTTGTTCCGGCTAATCTCTTGTGTAAAATTTTTTGTTAATGTTTTGTTTCAAAATGATTTTATAGCTTAGTTGTCATATTAACATTATGATTAAAAAGTGGATTCTTACAAGTATCAACAAGTTCCTTGTTTGAGCATTTGAGGGCAGCAGTTATGTGTTTATGTGTTGTAATTCTAACACCACTTTTAAATAACACATATTGTACAACATTGCATTGCAATATTATATAACACAAGATACAATATACTATCTTCGAAATTATCTCCTCACCTGGAAACTACATTTATGAAGAAGGTGTAAATTACAAACTAATATAAAACTTTAAAGGAATAAGATGACAACTCTTAAGGAGTTTTTGATCTAAATGAAACTGCGTACCCTTTGCTACGAGATCTCGTAGCGTTCTTCGTAGCCCAAGCCATGTAGCTCGAGCGTAGCACCATAAATACTAAGTTGCAGGAAAGTTATTATAATAGTCGTAGCTTGATAAATCGCCATTGTAGAACATTCCACTTCTTAAGTGTAACAAACATACCTCGTGACCCTAAACTAATAAGTATTTTGTGTTAATAAAATAAATGTATATAATTTTGCAAGTCGTTAAATATAAACTTATTGGCTTAAGCCCGTGGCTTCGCCCTCGAGGAGGTCGAAAATTTTCCGACGAGAATGTAACATGTGACAATTTTTCCAAACATTTTAACAAATAATCAGAGTGTGAGTTACGTTACAGTATGTATTTCTAAATAGTAAATTATATAACTACATTCACAACTAGTTTGTTTTTGTTTAGGCTCTAGATTATAGGTACTATGAAGCAGGACCAGCAAGTTTCCAAGCATTCTTATCTTGATATAATCCTGTAATATAATCCTCTAATTTCTATTATCCTTGTTCGAAAAGTATATTTTTAACAATATCCAACCGCATCCAGCCGAATACTGATATTTCACGCGGAACCACAAACTATTGTTAATTTAACGTAATTCGTTAATTACGGGCCTCTCATAAATAAGATTTTGGAAATGGAGATAATTATTTTTCTCGGATTGTATTCAGCGGCCCCTGTAGCCCTGGGGGGCTTGTAATATAGCTGATACGGCAGTTGCTACGCCCCTGTGTAGATACTCCACAATTTACTAATCCTTGCTTCACGGTATAACAAAAGCCTTTGTTTATTCGGGGTTTCTCGCTAAGCTATTCTAGTGGTGGCTACACATTTACGAACATTTTAAGGCCTGGGATCAAGGTTCGTCAAAGTGTTCTTTATTTACAGTTTTAAAACGTGTCCTGCATAATATATGACTCTAATGCCGTGCCTTCTTAGCTAAAGCTATTAGTAACGAAAGTGACTGATGTTATATTTGTCACGGGAGTATCTCATCACCGCCTATAGGTATAGTTGACAGTTTGACAACGTTATATCAGCCAGAAGACGTTCACAGCTGAACGAAGGCATCCCCCAAGGGTCGCCACGATCACGTCCACCGATCCATCACTGTGTTTTGACAAAAATTCCCAGTTATTGAAACTCCTTGTTCAAACTTCAAAAAACGACTCTCTAACTACCAGTTACAAGGTCGACAACATCTACCATACCTATCCCAACTATTGCTCCCACCGCACATTAGGTTTACAGAAGACCTAGATAGGTGGCAATCACTTTCATAGTGTTTCCTATTTCTGCAGCGACTTTAGACAGCACCTTTGACCTTAAATTTTTGTTAGCTTACGTCAATCCAGTACATTTTTGACACTTCCACCGTATACCGTCCCCGTCACCGTCTAGGCCCTCAAGTCGATTCATCCACACAAATTGTCATTCAACAAGTCAACAACTTCAAGAGTAGACCGATTTAATATTAAAAAAAAAACGATTCCCTTAATTTAATACTTAGTGTAGTTATGTAAAAGTTTAATATGATAATGATATTATACATTCTGGGGCAAAATGAATATCAAAATGATCAAATCAGTCCGCCTAGATGCACACGCATCTGCATTTCCAATTTGTTTTGACATTCGGAAGGGTTTCATGGGTAAAATACTGATTTTATTTTGCTGGACCTTCAAAATAGTGTGACCCAATCTTTACACATCCAACCCTGCAAAATTGAAATGAGGATTTTGAAAAGGGTATTTATTTAAATGAAAACCAGTTACGTTATTTTCCTCATTCACAAAAATGTGATGTTTGCACATCTGGCCTCAAATATAACGGAATGTGATTTGTAAGAAAAATAATGTTGAAAAGCTGACATTTCGTTTATAAAACAGTAATTAACTATAGGCGGTTACAGGACCTACATTAGGTCCTGTAACCGCCTACGTTTCAGTACTTACTTTAACTGCGACTGCTAAGCGTGGGGGTTCTGGGTTCGATTCTCAGGTCGGGCAAAAAGGTGTTGATTGGTTATTCCGTTACGAATTTCTCGTAGCAGCCCGTAGTTTATAAGTTGGCGGTGTGATACTCCCGTACCTCGGAAAGCACGTTAAGCCATTGGTCTCCGGTGTCAGATCTTTGACAGTCGTTACAGGTCAGTGGCTCAAACAGTCTGACAAACTGTCTAGTAATAAGCTGCATCCGGTTAGATTGGAAGCCGACCCCAACATACTTGGGAAAAGGCTGAATGCCATTGTAAGGATCGTGCTGTTGGTAAACATTTGTGAATTATTCCGTGAAAATGGTAGCAGCATTAGTTCCGTTTCCCCCTCACGTCAAAATAACCATCCAGGACTTTACCAAACGGTACCTACGATAATATTGAAACTTGTGCGTTCGTAGTCCACTTTATGTTGTTCTTTTATGAATTGCTTGGAGTTACTATTATAGAGATAAATTATCAGGAACCCCGTAATGAGGTCTTAAGTTTGATCTTAGGCTCAATAAATAGACGTTTGTTGCATGAATTAAGTTTCTTTAGGAATAATTTAGTTAATTTGTTTAGTAATTTAGCTATTTAAGTCTTATTTATATTTTCATTTGTAAGTATACCTACTGTGATTTAATGTAGAAAAATTACTATCTAGCGGTGCTTGTTTTGCATAACATGATATAACACATTCTTGAATATTTTTAATATAAATGTTGTTGTGCAATTTTCGTGAATGTGTCAAGTTTGTTGATTACATTTTTTGTAAGCTACCTGCCTAACATGATGGAACGAAGTTGAGTTAAGCAAACTTTTTACATTTTTACTTTATTAGTGCTCCAAAAGTGACAAAGTTGAAAGAAATCCTCATCACACTCGGACGCTATCGCTAAACACAACATGACTTTCTCATTTAGTCGTTCATTCAACAAGAGCAGCGATAAGACGGTTTACATTGTATTTTTCTCTTATTGAATGTTTGATATTTGTATAGAATAAAATGAATCGAGATATTAACCCGTTATATGTGTGAACCGATGATAGTACAAGTAAGAAAAGAGTACTCGACCCGACGATAAAGACAAGTAATCGAGTTGAAATAGATTTTAACAAATTCAATTTTTTTATTTCAGACCAATGGATCTATTTAACGAGGAGGCGGTTGTTGGAAATCACCTGACAAGTTACAGGATAGTGCGCATACCGCTTATCATGATTAGATAATCCCTTTTATAAAGTTTAAGTTTACAGTATAAACAAAACTAGGAATAGTTGACTTCCAATTTTGCTTGCTGTTCTTAATTAGAAAACTTACGAAGTTAGCTAGCCGCGATTGTTTGCATGGTAAGAATTGTTTTATGAAATCACCTTCTAGAAGTTTTCTTGCTTTTCATTTACAAAACACAGTCTACCGTCAAATTGTCAGATGCTGTGGGTTGACTTAATTATCAATAGTCAAATGGAGCGCTTGACTTGTGTTTGATTTTGTCATGTTGTTGGTAAATTTAGATGCCTAAGTGTTTGGTTCGAATTTCAACGGAAAAGAGCATTTTCTTGACCTTGCACTTTAAATCTTAATAAGTACTGTTGTAAAAGCCGGTAATAGCCAAGCATTACCGATATTCTAGGAATACACATAAATCTAGATAGAATTACAGTAGCTGGACCAACTACAATCAAAACAGTTTGACAAAGCGAACATGACTTAGTTTAGTGTCCTCGTGTTTCTAACCACTAAATGTAGGTAAGCTGTGGTTATCAGAAACAGGAATATCTGGGCACTTGAAAGGTCAAACGGGACGCTTACCCTTTAGTTACACTGTAAAACTGGTTCAGTAGCCACAAACCAAAAATAGTGGAGGTAATAGTAATCTATTATTAGAATCTTTACTTGGGTAACTCGACATACCCCTGGGATAAGCGTGAGTTATTCAGGAGGTAGTCGGCTGCCCAGGGTACTTAATATTGTAAGGAAATATGCCTGCCTAGTTGGTTCAGTGGTTGGAAATGGCACTGCGAGGCTGTCCTGGATAAGTTTTCATATTAGGAAATCCTTAGAACTCGCCTGTGCGGCTCCTTGGGGGAATACATTCTAAGACATTACTGTACTAGGAAAAGGCCTTGAAGGAAGTTTTGAGTTTGTATGTGTACTATAAAAGTAGGGAAACTACAGAGAAACAATGAATGGAATTGTAAAATATGGAAGCTGCTCTGGCGCCAAATATATTGAGAGAAGGGGACAGGAACGATAATGACTCTAATAAACGCGAAATGCTTTAGCAACAACAATTTTATCAAATCTTTGGAAGCATTAGGTATATTCTTGCATCAAAGCGAAAAGCCAGGTGGTAAAATTGGTACGGCGGTTGGCTACCTAGGGAGCGCCAGAGGTAAATACCAATCATCATCTGCCTAGCCTTTTCCCAACTATGTCAGGGTTGTCAGTCAGTCTAACCGGATGCAGCTGAATACCACTATTTTACATGGAGGGACTACGTAATAGTAGTAATAGGGAGTTAGTACTAGGTAATACGATAGGACTGGTTGCTAGGACTGGTTCTCAAACTTTTTGGGCCACTGACTACCTGTAACGACGGTCAAAGATCTACAAATGACGGCCGGGACCAACGGCTTAACGGCTTTCCGAGACACGGAAGAAGTTCGGGATGTAATGGGTAGTCACTCAGACGTAAAGACCAATGCAGATCTTAAACTGCGCCCGCATGGTATATATATGCAAGTATAGGTAGTTGTGGACTACCTCAGATAAATATTAGTATTTATGGTTTTAGATAACTAGGAGTACAGCACCAAACAAACCAAACCAAACCTACCAAATATTGATATTTTGACTTTTTAATAAATAAATAAGTACCCGAAGAAAACAGTAATAATAAGTCAATTAGGGATCTGCGGCATGGCATATGGTATATGCATCACGTCCTCTCACAGAACTTGCGTCCTGTAGAAACAATAAAGTCTGCTTATTATGAGTTGCAGTTGTATTACCATGAATACAATTGTATCGACACCACAAAGAGTACTACAGCAACATATAACAAAAAGTACTACAGCGCCATCTATGACACAGACGTAAAACTAAACATTGAAATACACCTAAATTCTACATCCGCAAGTAAGTTATCAGCGACTTAAGACTATATGAAAGAACCCGACCACAACCTGGCAGTAGCCCACCAGACATAACACCCGTCTGCTCGGAGGATCCTCCCTTTTCTATCGGGGACGAAGAACTTTACACCCTGTTCTCCATTTTTATTAGCATGACTTGGTGTGGCTTATGATACCTCATTTCACAACATCACATTTATCATAATTTCTTAAACTTTTCTGTTATAATTTTATACAACAACTCTGGAAAGTAAAGTCTGTGTGGCTCATATAGTAGGTAACTCATAATCTAGTACACAGCATCCCATTATAATGTTAATAAACTTTTCTATAATTTAAGTCTTATTTACAACTCTGAGGATAACGAAGGCCGAGTTGTTCATAAGGTAGTTTATTCCTTAATCCCATAAGGTTAGAACTTACGTTACCTTTGAAATACTACACGGGAAGCAACGCAATATCATGAACTAAAGGATAATGACCTCTTTTTCGTCGAGAACTTTCTATTGTGGTGAAAAGGGTCTGTTTAGATTTGAAACTCGACATAACTAGTTGGGTTGTTGAAACTAGAATAATTTAACCAAAATATGGAGAATAAGTTTTAGAATAATAGGCACAAAGCTGTTCATCTGCTTTTGGAGGTTTTGGCTACAATTAATGTAAGGTTGAGTTCTCCCTATGACGGGCCGACAGACTGCACGTAGATGACTGGCTCAATATGATAAAAGTCACATTTGAACAGTTTTCTTAAGTGCCTAAACAAATTGATATTGTATCAGCAATCACCATGATGAAACATGCTCATGGCTAAATAATAACAGCCGCTCGGGTCAATCTGTAGGTTAAGCCGTGCTTGCCTAAATTGGTACGTGGAGGGATGTCCATTACAAACCGAGTTTCCTCCGTGCCTCGAAAAGCACGTTAAGCCGTTGGTCCCAGCTGTCATTTCTAGATCTTTGGCAGTCGTTACAGGTAGTCAGTGACCCGAAAATTTGACAACCAGTCTTAACACAGGGTATCGTATTACCCAATACTAACTGGATGTGTGGAGGTCAGTTAGGCAGTTGATCCATGTAAAATATTGGTATTCAGCTGCACCCGGTTAGACTGGAAGCCGACCCCAACATAGTTGGGAAAGGCTAGGCAGATGATGAATCACGATGTTAAAATTTTATACGCAAACCCTGCGTAGGGAACATAGCTGTTTTTGACATGGAAAGAAAAATTCCAGTGCGAGCAAAAAAAATTAGTTTGGTTTGGCGACTTCTATACAACATTGATTTGGCTGCAATGTCAACGTGTTGGTTTAAGTTAGTTCGATACTTTCTTAAATAGATGGCGCTAACGTCACCTAAGACGTTATTAATGGAACGAAAATTTCGAGATCTGTGAGCGGGGTGCGATGGTCTAGTTGGTTAAGACATCCGGTGTACTGAATCGGAAGGTCGCAGGTTCAAACCCTGCTCGCACTGGAATTTTTCTTTCCATGTCAAAAACAGCTATGTTCCCTACGCAGGGTTTGCGTATAAAATATTAAAAATTAGTTTGGTATGGCGACTTCTATACAACATTGATTTGGCTGCAATGTCAACGTGTTGGTTTAAGTTAGTTCGATACTTTCTTAAATAGATGGCGCTAACGTCACCTAAGACGTTATTAATGGAACGAAAATTTCGAGATCTGTGAGCGGGGTGCGATGGTCTAGTTGGTTAAGACATCCGGTGTACTGAATCGGAAGGTCGCAGGTTCAAACCCTGCTCGCACTGGAATTTTTCTTTCCATGTCAAAAACACGATGTTAAAAGTCAAAAATGTATTCAAACTCATTTCAATCTTCTTGAAAGTCGGAGAAATACGAAACACTTTGAAAGCGATTGCCACTAGGCTAGTGTTTGGGTCCATGTTACGAAAGAGGTGGAAATTAAGTAGCAAAAATATATGTGCTGATTTACCCACTTCTACCCAAAACTGCAATACCACCACGATCAAAATGCATGGAACAGGTTTTTATTTAAATTTATTTCAGAGTTGGTTCCATTGCAAAAGTTGTTCTACAGGTAGTTGTTCCAGGTCTGGCTGTTTGTGTACGTGAGTTTAAATGTTTGTAAACGTACCCACGATACAGGAGAAATTCCTAGTGTGCGGCAACGTATTTAAAATAATATATTATGTTAGGATTTTGTATAATACCTCCCCTATAAATTAATATTGCCATAAAGTGTAGCAATAAGTCGAAACGCTGGTGCTTTCACAACCTCTAGATTATCAGCCCATTTAAGAGAGAACAGGGCCTGCAAGGAATTTGAAAATTAGGTATGTGAAGAAACTATGAGAATATAACATAACATATTACGTCTGTTGCCATCAAAATGCGAGTTTATTACCACCAAGCGGACACAAATCCAGACACGAACAGTCACCTACTGAAAAGTTCCTGATGGAAAATTCCATAAACGTTTTGCCTGACCCAGGAATGAAACCCACAGCCTTATGTTATGTAGGTGTGCTTAGCAGTAACTAGCGGTTTCAACCAACATACTGTCGTATGACTAATTGAGGTAATGTGCGCGTAACATCACGTTTTCACAATACCGTATCTTCTCACGTAAATACTTCAGGTGAGAAGCTATCTCGCTCCCCGCTCATTTATATTAATTAGATAATAAACTGCTCAACCTAAACCTTATTGTGCACGAAATAGAGTTCTTAATGTAGAAATACATTTTACAATCTATTGCTGGGTGTCTTGAGAAACAATGTTGAGTGGTGCGTAACGTGTTACCTTACCTACTCTTGCGATAAGATGTGCATACCTATGCTACATAATATTCGTCGTTATTTTGCATGAAGTACTTGATTAATTAATCCAGCAACAAAAGTGAACACTGCTATACAGGTTCTAATGAGAACGCTAGCAAAACATGATATCTTAACACGATACCACTTTGACTTAAACATATTTATTAGGTCGAATTATTAATTACATTTTAATTTACGAAGTACACTTAGTCTTGGAGAATTTTATCTTGGCCTATTCGGATAGTTTCATTCAAGTTACATGCGATCTCAAAGTCTTCATAATTTAATCAGTAATTTTAAGATATTGTTGCGCTGAATTCAGCATCAGTCCCCAGAAACAAAATACATTCTCGTAGGTTTCACTGTCGACAGCCTTCAACGCGTCGGAGCTTAAAGCTGTCAGCAGTGTTCCCAGAAGCCAGTAAGACTTTCTCGTGGGACTAGCAAGAACACGCAAAGTAAACATTTCGTATTATTTCGTAAGCGATTTCTGAATCGAAAATACAACTATTCGTTATTGTATCATTAATAAAAAATATGGATAAGTTTTTAAAACTAAATAAATATGTACCCAAAATATGTAAATTGTGTTTTATATTTTTACCTTTATTACGATGAACTTACGTTACCAAACATGGGGCCCAAAATAAACTAACTCCTTTACGTAACATTTGCTCCGCGCATTCGTACTAGGCCCTCTTACCGATCGATACTCATAAAATAAACACACAATAACACGACCCGGTACAAGACCATTCTCTTTCCTAAAAATAATGTCATATTCTAACAGGATATGTTTTGATATTCCCCTATCGTAAAAAAATATTGTACGTATTGCAAAATATTTACCCGAATGACTGGGGTGGGTAGGTCTACCGTCTATTTCCGCGTTCTAACCAAAGCGATCGTAAAAACAAACGACTGTCGCGTACATTTTGTTTGGTGAACTCGAACGTCAGGTCGCACCGAGGAGAATGACTATCGGTATTATGCGCCTTCTGGTGCACGGGGGAGGCTAAGCTAGCGGGGAACATAATTTTTGAATGGGTAACCTAAAAAACTATTTTTTCGGTTTATTCGTTTTTGTCACAACCTAGGTTGTACCAATGAAGTTTGGTACATTTAATCGTTTACCAATTAAACTAATCATTATAATATACCCATTATAATATATCATTATAATATATGTTGTTTACCTACATAATTTTAAAAGTCGGGCATGAAGGGTTTCGTACCATCGTAGTAGGGGAACCCCCTTTATTTTTTCTTATTATTTGTTGTTATAGCTACCAGTAGCAAAGGGTCAATTTTAGTATGAGGGAAGCCGGAGAACATAATTCTTTAATGTGATTATATTATTTGTGTATAGAATACTGACTGTGCCATTTTTCAAAAGGAAGCCAGAAGGAATCGAGTTGTATGGAACCTTCGCCACTGATAGCTACAATAGAAATACATATTCTGTAAAAATTTCAACTGTCTACCTATTACGGAACATGAAATACAGTCCGCTGACAGATAGACTGACGGACAGACGGACAGCGGAAGCTTAGTAATTAAGAAGGGACCCTCCCTTCGGGTACGGAACCCTAAAAACGATTGCAATGTGTCTAAGGCCTCAGGTGTCATGAAACAGTTTATTTAATGGAATTATTATGTTTGAAAAATATTTTGGTTCGTGGATGTTATCATATTTTCGGGACCTACTATGTGGTGATGGATGACTTGTCATCCACCGTACACGATAGGTAGAATTTATGATGAACGGCTTAATATTTTAACACGCCAACAATTTTATGAAGGTAGTAAGTTTAAACAAAGATAAAATATACGAAACTTTCTTAAAAATAAATATGAAAATAGTGAACATGAAAAGAGATAATTTTAAGGGCATAATTAATTATTAAGTTTAGCCTCCAGCTAGATACACCTCCAGCGACATTCATAATTTTTTTTTTTATTTAACCACTTTTTTAGGTGAAAACGTAACAAAATCTTATGAAATACGTACACTCGCTTCGTTTTTATATAATATTAAAAGTATAATAATAATATAAGAACGGCCATCATCATTGGTAGATCATTCAAATATTTCTTATTTCAAATACTTTACTGACCTCTCTTTACTTATTAGATACAGCATAAATCATTCTGTGACGGTTCTTAGAAAACTTTGTAACTAATATATATGATATCGTATTGACCTTGAAATAATCTTCTGGAAATTCTGAATTTGCTTGAAATAAATATTTAAGTGCTGCTTACTGAAACATTTACTTTTACACGTTCACTTTGATTTACGCCAAATGGCGTCCGTTATTAATATTTAACGATACTTTCAATTTAATGTTTTGAAAACAGAAGCTTAAGTAAACAGACCTTGAATTTATTTGAATTAGCAAGGGAATTTTAATTATAACGTGAAATTTAAGTACCACATTTACGATCAGGTTACTTTGTGTCAGAAGATGTTTTAACTTACCCTTTCATGAGGCTATATAACATTGAAGTGCTACGCGACTACGCTCACTCGTAGCATCATGTACTATGCGACTACGCTCACTCGTAGCAACATATGCTACGCGACTACGCTCACTCGTAGCAACATATGCTACGCGACTACGCTCACTCGTAGCAACATGCTACGCCAGTTCGTAGCACCTATCCACTATCTATAAAAGATATTATTTAAGTATCGTTGCTTAAGTTTCTCATAAGTTATTTAAAGTGAATAATAATGTTATTGTACCACACTATTATTTAGTGAGCATATATTATTATTTATAGAAATAGCCGCGCGCCACATTACTTCTACTACGAGAAATTCGCGTCGCAAAAAATGTTGCATCGCATGTAACTGTAAAACTAAACTAATTAAAATATTAGACCAAACACAAACTTACCGAAAGGACAATAATCTTGTCGAACAGCATGACCGGTGGCATGTGGAAATCGAACACGAAGTACTGTGGACAAAAAAGTGTCATATTAAAATATGGTTCGCGGCGGCGCGGCGCACGAAAACGTAGGCGAGGTGGGTTTCTAATAGATTATTTCCTATAACGAAGATTTCTTTGCACCTTTTTTTTTTTTTTTTTTTTTTTATCCAATAACTAGTTGGCAAGATTCGAACAGTCTTATTATCATTATCAAAACGTCATCATCAACATGTTTTAGTGTTTTCTTTGACTGATAGATGGCACTGGTGATCGGTTTTGATTATTTAAATATGTCTGTTGTATCCATTTCGTTGACAGTGGCATCTAAAGTGTTGTCGAGCTCAATGATTAAAGAAACGTCTTATTTCGTTCCATCTGGAATGGTCAAGGTCAGTCTTCTCATTATAAGCCTATCTATATCTGTGGTAAACACTTTTGTGCATATAAACGTCACATATCATGTCATGTCATGTGAAGGCACATTAACATCTCACATCAGAAATGACATCTATTGTGCAACAACTGTCATAGGGACTTGATCTTTTTTCCTATCCTGAGCTGCCCCACTCCTGGGCAAAGACCTCCCCCTCCACACTTGTTCCATTTCTCGTGAACCCGCGCGTAATGATACATTGTTTATCTAAAATTCTAAATAAATATGGCGACCGTTACTCAAGGTTTTTCTCTTCATGGAGCGTCAGTTTAAGGTACCCGTGTTCAAGTTGAGTGTTTTTACTGTATGATTGTATTGTATTGGCATCGACTAATCAATCATAATCCTCACGTACGAATTGGTAAAGAAATAATGTTTCTAGAATTATTGGATGAGTAGCAAACAACTGCGCCTCTAGAAATCCATTAATTACCGTTCCGAACAGCTGGATCAAGCCATTATAATGACATAATCCTCAACTCAATTGGAGCTCTGTGTATTTTGGTCTGGCAACAGAAATTATGCCAACATGTTGTTAATCTGGAACGTGTGAACGTGTTCACCACAATGTTATGTTGATAATTAAATAATCTTCAATATGAAACACGTACTGTTGAGTTTCCACAACAAAGACGGCTTAACTCTTATTAGGAGCCTTCACTAAGATTAAATCGACAAATATGCCTTTTTTTAATTAGCGCATTCTATCCCACAGCTGGTCAAAGGATTATTTCTCTTTGTAGCTCACGACCTACCAGGTTACTTTCCTTTTTGTTAACAAAGACATTTGGATAGTGTTGTCTCGCTCACTCACTGTGAAAATGATGTCAACCGTTCTATTCCCGGTGTTACTCTTTGCAGTGTAGATGTCGTGGTCAGATCTTAGAATTGATCACTTGATGATGTGGCTGACCATTTCATGAAATGGCACCTAACGACCTACTACGACCTGAGTACGGTGAGGGTTATCTTACGTTAATGTTTGTTCCTAATTAAGTTGGTCGCCGTTTGCATGTCGTTTCATTTAAATTATTTGTGAGTTGTGGGCATAAGTTTGTGATTTACTAAAATTGTTTTGAGAATGTTGCTACTGTGTTAAAGCCAACGTGTCTAAAGTGTGTTAAAAGACGCTTAACGAAGCCAAAAGGCACTTGTTTGCCCCGTCAATCACTTTTTTTAGTTACGGAGACAACAAGTCACGAGTTACGAGTTAACAAGTTTAAAAAAATATAACTTGACTTTAAATACCTCCTTGACACGTTTACTATTCAATACTTGCATCAGAACAATGTTTTGAGTGCTTTTCATTGTGTTTTACCGTAAAACTTGATTATTCCTCCCAAAAAAAGTTGTTTCCGTCGTGTCATAATTTTTGCGTAGAGTTACTTTGTTTTATGTACAGAATGCTTGGTAGCCCTTGTATAGAATTAGTATTGTTTCATGAGAATATATTATATCGTCGTATATATGTATATCGTCATAGGTGCAAAGAAAGCTTGTTAGATGAGTTATTCAAAAAAAAAAAAACAACTTGCACACAAAAATGTAATAAAACAAAAAGTATTTACATACAAATTCAAACCTTACCTCGTTGTAATAAGGACAGTTCGTGCTCTCCTTGACGCTGGTGTACTTGCGCACATCGCCGATCTGCACGCAGACCACTGGGTCCATGTTCAGGCCGGCTAGCTGACGAGCTTCGATGACCGTGACGCACACTTGGAAGTCAGCTGCCTTTAGGGCAGTTGGGATTCCGGTCTCGATGACAGAGCGTCTAGGGTAAAAGTAAAAAAAAAACGTTTCTTCTGGATCAATTAAATATAGCCGTATCCACCAACCGACCGGTCTGCTGGGTGGTGACCTAATCTCGCAGAGAAGAGGCCTGTGTCCCATCAGTGGGAACATTAGAAATAGATTATGGTTATCCCTATTTTTTTAGAGAAAGTGTGAAATTGGTGCTAGTGACAGAAAAGTTAAAAATCTGGCTAAGAGCGAGTCGGACTCGCACATGAAAGTTTCTGTACCATCGTAGTATTTCTCTATATATGTATTTTAGTCTCCTTTATTTTTTAATTTATGATTTATTGTTATAGCGGCAACTGAAATACACATTCTGTGAAAATTTCAACTGTCTACCTGTTACGGATCATGAGATACAGCGCGCTGACAGACAGGCGGACGGACGGACGGACAGTGGAGGCTTGGTAATAGGGTCCCATTGGTTACCCTTCGGGTACAGAACCCTAGAAAGGAAGTCGTTCGCCTTGAAAAGGGGATTTGGTGAGGAGGGATGAAACTGACGTGACTAAAACAATGACGAATATAACGTGTATGGATCAAGTGAGAGGAAGACAAGACTAGCAATAATAATATATTACAGTTTGTAGTAACATTGGTTGATCCTAGAATGTTGTTACGTGACTTGTTAATCATTGAAGATGGCTTCCGTGGGGTTGTATGCTTCTGCCATGTAACGTGTTTTAATTAAATACATATAATGCAAATAACCCTGGGTTCGATCAAGAGTTATTTGGGTTTTCCCAACAGGAATTTCTCAGAAGCAGCCACGTAATCTGGATTTGTGCCCGGTTGATGACAATAGGTTTGCCCCCTATTACACGGGACTTGTACATAACTAGCGAAATTTGGGTGTCCTATTAGATTCACCTCTGCATAACCCTTCGGGAATTACAGGCGTGATATTATATGTGTTACATGTACTCTACTTCCTTACAAAAGTAAGATTTTAAATGTTTTTAATTAAATGACAATGCTTACGTCTTCTTAATCTTCCGCGGATCAGTTGGCGAATGAACCTCGACCAGTACTTCGTCCGAAGACGCAGAAGTCTGGCTAGCGGGGCGGTCTGGTTCCGAGGAGGTTGCACGAGTGTCCAATAGACCCGCTTCCTCGTCGCTACTTCCACGTGGAGGGCGTGTCTTGCCGATGCGCATGAAGGTCTTAACTGTATTCAGAGTAGATGGACGTTTGCGCTCTGGCATCTCAAGAGAGACGCGATCTGCGCCCAACGTGAATCCACGTCTAGAGAAAAACACTTGTTGTTTAATACATTTAAAATCAACGAAGTTATATACAGTTATGCCCTGCACGGGATCAGCATCGACTACTCAACTGGAGCCGTTAGGTATTCCTTCCACGAAAATCCGTCGGATCAGGATCAGCTAATAAAATGAAGTCAATGCGGTTCAGTGCTCAATGGTGTGCTAACTAACAGTGGGTAACTAACACTGATCAGCGGTGTTAGTCACGCAGCTCGACTTTCCGCGTAAATTCAACGCAACAAAAATCTGCACGCAGTAATACAACCACGATAAAACTAGCTGATAATAATTTAATTAATGAGTTAAGGGGAATTCAGTATTAGTAATAAGTATCTCAGTTATAAATAAAAGCACGCATCGCATAATCCGATCAGATCGTAACAGATCGGTGTTAGGTCTTGGTCTGTTCCAAAAGAATTTGGATAAAATAAAAACAGTTGGGTCAGAATTGGGGCTTGAAGATCATCTGTTACGTCTCTTTCAAATTAAGTACTTTGAACTGATTCTTTCCTTAGTTATTACTGTTTATTTAACATCATCTTACAGATAATTAATTTTATCGAAGTACAAAAGTTATTTACTTTAAATTTTAGTTACAAATACATCATTTGCAAACAAAAGAATAACCTGAACTAATCACAAGGCTACGTATCACACGCTAATATATAGCGTCAAACAATTCGTGTGCCTGTCCACGACGAAACTGGTGACATTGCCACATTATGTTACTATTTAATAATGTCTTTGAAATAAAAATGTATTAAATGTTGATTTATTAAATTGAACCTTTCATACATTGCAGATTAAATTCATCTGCAATGATGTTGTGTGAGTGAAAGCATTACAATTTAACTTTGAAACGGTTTGTTTACACCTTCATCAAATAGTTTCCAAACAGACGGCTAATTTTGTAAATCAGGCAGTTGACATCTGGTGTCTAAACTGAGAATTTGAATTTGAGATCTTCTCGAACTCACTGTTCCGTACAAAAGTGCAATACCTACAAAATGTATGGAACAGTTGTATAATTTTGCCTGGGATTAGTATTACAATGAAATAAATAAAGAACGCCACACGACGCTGGGTATAACGATGCTCATGCTTACAATAATCAGATACGAAAATATGCTTTCATCAAGTTCTTACCTAATATAATTTCGAGATTCTTACCTGAGGAGCCGTTTCCCAGCCGTCTTCAGCTTATGAGTGCGTGTCTCTGGCGGCTCCGAGAACTCCATATCTACAATCACCTCCTTGTCACGGAGGGACTGTTCAAGAGTCGCGATATTCCGTTCCACATCGTCCAAGACGTTATCATCAGAATCCTTAGGAGAAGTTCCTGCGATGGATCCTCGGGAGGAACCAGGCGTTGACATATAACCTGAACCAGATGGTTGCGGTTGAGCCTGGCTTCCGTGGACCAGCACAGGCCCGGTGCCATGGATTGCTGGGATATTGTACGATGACGACTTAAAAGAACGCATCTCCTCTTTCAGGAATGGGTCCGCACTGAGTTGTCCAATCGGTGGGCTGTAGTATACTTCCATGTCGACGAAGACCTGTAATAATGGGATTTATATAAAATCTAAGTCTATACAAGATGAAGTTCCTGTTAGTAATTTCAACATAACAGCTTTTTACTAAATGCATATACATTGTATAGAAAGTAAGTACGGTACTTATAACAAAACCACATAGTCATATATTGCAAACCAAGTATTTATATTCTTCGTACTTTGATTGAAGCGATGTGTTTTTCGTTTTTGTGCTCACACCATAATTTTTTTATTATAAGTCTATACGTGAGGATTTTTAATTGGCTTTTTGGTGACTATGGTTTCGTTTTTTATTTGTTTTTATTAGCTGTTAGTACTCCAAAACAATAAATAAATATAATTAAAAAACTACTTTATTTTATTTTTGTCTGTCTGTCGGTCTGTCTGTCTGTTTGTTTCGGCTAATCTCCGAAACGACTGGATCAAATTTGACGGGACTTTCACTGGCAGAAAGGTCACTTTTATTTTACGGCAAAAAGGATTAGGGTTCCGTGCAAAAAAATGAAAACCGGAACTAACTGTTTCATAATAATTTCACGCGGATCAATGTCGCGTGCAACAGCTAGTCATTAATAAAACTGCCCGTATATATCATATGTAGTTTTCGCTTTATAAACCTTCTGATATTTTCTATGGAATAGGATATTAAAACAAGTTAATGAGTTTCTATGTTAACTCGGATAGAAAATCATTCAATTAAAATATAATTAACACAGTTGGATTAGAAAACACTAAATATAGAGCGGATAGAGCGTTTTCTAGTGAAATTGTTTGGGTGGCTTTGCCAAAACTCTCCACGAATGTTTAGCAAGTTCAAAATCCGAAAACTGTCTCGGGGGTGATATTTAAGCAAAAGTTCTAACTTGTATTGTAACAGGAACTTTGGAATTTCTAAACGCATATTAAAGCCCTATGAAGATTAATAGTACACAATGTCATTTGTCAACAATAAAAGACCGTACGTACTGCACATCCTATTTGAAAACCACGATAAACATTCCTTAACGCAAACCTCTCTAAAATCCTTCACGAAGACACGTACAAAAGATGAAAATGACCTATAAACTAGGTCTCTTGTTATTCCAGACAGGAATGGCAGGTCTATTCAATTTATATTAGGTACTTTGCAGGATGCGCAACAGTTGGCTCGTTTATGATACCGCATAGTAGGTAAAGTCAGAGAAACGTCCATAGCAAGAGTTCTGACAGTTTATTTATGTAGTAGCAGTAGAACACTTTGTGACCCAGTTAAATATAAAGTTAAAAGAAGCTCCCGATATCTTGGAAATATACGAGTAGATGCCATCTACAAAAGCGCGTTGAATGCATGACAACCTTCAGTTTTGATTAAGCGCTATATGTACCATTATTACAGCATAGCAGGGCAGCGACGGTTTCGCAGGCTCAGTGTAGTTTGATGGAGCCGGTCCGGAGCCACCACCAACGCCGCCGAGGTGGCAGAGTTCTGGTCGAAGCGAATTCGATTATAGAAAAGGGAATCAACGACGGAAAAGAGATTATTAGTTTGGGTCAGGGCCTTAAGTTCCTAACTCGCTCGGTTTTTCCGGAAGTAAAAACACCCTTGTCTAACAAGTTTTCCCGGGAGCAAACAACTGTCAATAGAAAAAAATGCTCGATAACTACTAGAAACTACTGACTTCACAGCCATATCTGTGACGGTGTATGTACTGGTTAGTTTTAGTATTCTCTCTGACGTGCGGTTGACTGTACGTTGTACAAGCATTATCCGTAACATTCCGTCGGTCATTATTTATACAACATTTTACGACAGAACTGAACCCCGTGGCAGGAGCTTCGGCTTCCTTACTTCGTAATAATTGAACAGCAGTGCCTAGAGATTGTTTGCCACTGATTTATCTTGCCTTCTGCTATACATCTTATTAATAAAAGTAGTTACTCGTGTCTATCTGTGCGGCCGGAGTTGAATTCTAAACTACGCAACGGTTTTTGATGCGGTTTTCGCCATCTTAAAATACATTAACATTTGAAAACTGAGAATATATATGAAAGAAGTCTTATTATTTTGTCAAGCTGTAAAAACCGTTCATCGGGGCAGCCTTTTCTCTATGTTAGAATTTGAATTGAAAAGGAGTAGTCTGTCTTGTACGGACTTGTGATGAGGAGAGACAAAACAATACGTAACTAAAAGAGTGATAAATATGAATGTTGATTGATGGAGAGTAGAATAGATGGATGGATATGTGAAGAAAGATAATGATGAAAGAAAAACCAGTAAATGATACCGTGACGGCTGACGGGGAGAATGGAAGAACAATAGATGATGTGACTACCCCAAGTAGTCTCATTGCGACATCTATGTATGACAGTCGGATTCACCGGCTTTACGTGCTGTCTGAAACACGGTAAAATTAAGCGTATCCCTCAATAAAGCCTTGCGGCTGTATCTATTACAAAAGCTCCAGCCTTTATTAATCCAAACTATAAACGTTTCATGAGCAAACTTTTCAGATTGTTTTGCTCTGTGTAACATTCATGGTCTAGCGTCGAACTGCGTCTGATTTTCATTTTATAAATGGAACTTTAATAAAATGGAAAACAGACTAAATTCGTGTTTTAAAATGAAAAAAGACGAGGTTCGTGGTTGGCGTTTCACAAGGTACTTTAAAGTACCTAGTGAAACGCGTACCTCACCATCATCTACCTAGCTTTTTCTCAATGGTGTTGGAGTCAGCTTGTAACTTATTCGGATGCACAGCTATACCAGTATTTTACATGAAGCAACTGCCTATCTGACCTCCACAACCCATGTGGTACTGGGAAATAGAAGCTTTTGTTCTATTTTCTAGTTTTGTGATGTCTTTGATTAATGTTCTATGTCATCGGAAGGAAAACACACACTACGTGAAAAAAACACACTTTGTCTAAATTGTTTTATGGAAACTAGATTATTAGCAACACGTTATTTGCTGACCACCCATTTGTACCGTGTATCGAAATACTAATTAGTACCTACCTACATATGTAAATGTAATTGCAATAATTGTGTCCTGTGCAATAGGTAATGGTTTACCAACTTTGTTGTACAAGTCACATCACGACGATATATATATTATTATGCTACTCAAATAATAGCCTCAACTAAAAAATACCCTCAACGAAGCCGAAAGGCACTTGTTCTCCCCGTCACGTCATTGCGATCTTTCTTTTGTTCTAGACTATACCTGGGAACTTTCTAGTTATGAAGATATTGGGGGTCAAAGTTCCAACTTTTTCACAAGTTATTTTTAAAATACAAGTTTTTAATATTATATAGTTTACTTTAAATACCTCAACTACCCCCGTACTATTAAACGCATCCATCAGCACAATGTTTTAAGTGCGTTAGGTACATTGAGTCCTACCGTAAAACGTGATTAATCATCCCAAAAAAGAAAGTCGTTTCCCAGCAATAATTTTTGCGTAGAGGTATTGAGTTTGATGTACACAAAATTTATGGTTGGCGGCTTCGCGAAGGGTGCGTTTACACCTTGTATAGAGATTAACGAACAATGATAACCACGCTTTTGTAACTTTAATTTTGCAGTCCCGTTCTTCTCCTACAAAGAAGAAAAAGTCAATTTTATCACGGATAAACTTAGAAAAGCTATTATTTTGCAAAAAGATAGGTTCTTGTTACAGTGCGCAACCGACGTTCTTTTTTTTGGGAATAGCATCTCACAGGTCCACTTGAGAGTTCGTTGGCTCTTTAATCGTGCTATCGTGTGGGTGCCTTGCATGTAAGGTCTCAACCAGGAAAAAAAAGTAACATAACAATGACAAAATGTACTGAAGTTCGCCCGATCATGGCCTTCGACTGATGGCATAAGCGCCAGGTAAAATATCAAGCTGAGTGCACTCGTAAATACGTAGTATACACCTTCAACCTTCCATAGTTATTTACCTTCAGAGTAAATAGGTGGTGGTGAGCCGAGATAATTAGTAAATACTTTAAAAGCGTTCATGTTATTTACTTTGATGATTTATTTTTAAATTTACACAATTTTAGTTGTGTAAACAAAATATCTGCGAAACAGATTTTCTTTGAGTTCGTTTGAAAGCTTCCAGCGAGAGGTTTCTAAAAAATATGATCTTTACCATTGTGTCATGAACCGCCTACCCCGCGGGATTTACAAGCATGAAAGGCGCAGAACTTCCATACAGGTATAACAATGGCGAGTTATAGATCCTCCAAAGGGGTGAAATAGAATATTATGGGAGTTTGTATGGAAACAAGTTGAAATTGTGGTTACTTCAAAAGACTTTTTCCTCAGTAAAAGAATTTCTTGAAGATATTAAATATAAATAAATCTATACTAGATATTATTATACAGTTTTTATGTTTTTTTATTATTACCTAAAGTTAATATTAATGTTGTGTTTTATAACATATTAGATTATAGCGTTCGCACATTTTAGTTTTGTTTTTTGTTGTATTAGAATGTAACTAATTTAAGCTAGGGTTAATTATTATGCGTAAAAAGGTTAAATTAAGATATTACATTTAAGTGTTTTATAAAAAACATTTAAAAATAAAAAAAATATTGGTCTGCTGGAGTCGGGAGCAGGGTCCAAGCTACCGGTGGTAAGGGCTCCAGAAACAGGAACCTCCTCACAATGCGAGCCGTATCGAGAAGTACTGCCTTCTGAATCAGGCATTTGATCCAACCGTCTAAGGAGAGCCTCGAAAGTCGAGGCTCTCCTTAGACGGCATTAGCCGTCACGACAAACCGCACAATGATAGCCGAGTTCGCATTCCACATCTCGACAACCTCGAGAGCCAAGTCAAGATATTTTATTTGTTTCTCTTTCTGAGCTTTCACGAGGTTCTCGTCATGCGGTATGGTAACATCGACTATCATTACGCGGCGCGCTGATCGGTCTAGCACTACTATGTCAGGCTTATTGGCGACAATAGTCCTGTCAGTAATGATAGACTGATCCCATTACAGCGTGACATGGTCTTTCTCGAGAACTGGCACATCAAGTATTTATTATTATTAGAAGTGTGGACACGATAAGACGCGTTTCACGATGCTGCCACGACCACAACCACTCGTCTTACCAAATATGATTTATATTTGAACACCACACCACATTTGACCTCCTGATATCTCAGCGGATATTAGCGATCTGTGTCACCAAGTGCACAAGTGTGTGCGCACACACAGGTGCACTCTCTCTCTTACCTCACTTTCGTAGACGGGCGACAATCCGTCACGACAGAACAGAGATCAGGCGTAGGACCAACGGCCTAACGTGCATTCCTAGACACGGGTTTTACTTGCAAAGTACTGGCTGTTACTGACGAATTTCTGAGGGTAAAACCCAATAAGAGTTTGCCCCACCTGGAAATCGAACCCAGAAGCTCATTCTCAGCAGTAGAGTTAGCGGGCACTTGACCAACGAGGCACCCGCCTTTTTGTGATCAGAATAGAAATCACTGTGATAGTGACAGTGACACAAAGGCGTTAACACTGACAAGTCTTAAAGTGATTCGAAAATTCTTGCAATAGATTTCCTCTATAGTTCGAATCGATTGACGTATAGCAAAGCTGCCTCGTTTTTTGAATTTCCACCGAACAAACAGAGTTCTGACCTTCCGTCGTTCGCAACACATCTTTCATACATTTCATTGACACGGAAATAAGAACAGCTACACTTGAACTGCGATCAAACGAACAAAAAGAACAATGTTCCACACAATCTCCATTATTCAGCTTTCGTTCCTTTTTATACCGGTATTTTGTTTTTCAAAGTGAATGCTTGAGAGACAAGTGGCGGAGGTCGGAGGGCCCTGAAAAATAATATTTCTCTTTGGAAACGTTTCTGGTAGGTAATGATAATTAGAAGACGTCTATTTTTGTATTTACCTAATTCTGATTTCAATTCTCGGATATCTTTTAAAATCAATTAGGTGTAAGTACATTTAAACCTTTTCAATCTTCATCTAAAACAAATCGTTTGAATGTGTTTGGAGCGATTGGGATTTTTCCTTCAAGAGAATCACAGTAGTGATAAGGAATCTGGTTTGTGGTAAAGGCCAACTCCCTATTGTTTGGGACAATAACTGTCTAAAAGCTTTTAATTTCTGTGTTGTTTGTTTTTATCAGTGCTTACTAACATAGTCGTAGGTTTTACTAACAGTTTTTGAGTCATGGATACTTGAATAAAGAGAAATTCTATTCTATTAATGGGTTTCAAGATTTTTTCAGCGGCTACCAAGAAACTGGTTTTTTAGCTTGATTGATGGCAATAGGCTCACCCCGATTATATGGCACTTATAGAACTGGGGAAACGAAGGTGCACTGTATGTACACCTCTGCCAATAATCGTTGGGGAAAACTGTTGTGAAGTTCCTTGTTATGTTGAGTTCCATAGGTACGTTCGCTGGCTCAGTTTCACATCTTCATGCTTGTTATTATTATACTTACGTAACTTCTTAGTTGCGAGCAAAGTTTTGAATATGTACCAGACGGGCGATCTGGTATTTGGGAATTTATACTATAACGAATCCAAAATGAGCCTCTAATTGTCCTGTACCTGTAGGTTCCGTCTGCAACGTTAGTTTTATGGAGCGGAGAGGTAGGTTTGAAAAGTACTGGAATGGGTGGGGCGGAAAAAAGCAACACTATTTCACTAAGCTAGTACATATACTACACGATGAATGAAACGAATTAAGTTCTGGCGTGGTTTAGCCAGGCCTTAGATGGTGACGTGACGTATCTCAGACGGCTGCAGAAATAAATAAAAAGTGAACTGCAACTGACTATTAACTCTCTTATAACTGAATAACAACTTCAAAAACGATAACTATCCACTATAACCCTTTTATGAAACTGTTTAGTCACTATCTGAAGTCAATTGCAAAAAAAAATTGAATCAAACAAACAAAAGTCACCGACTTCTGTAGCTAAAGTTATTTTTTACTTTTTTTGTGTCTTTGAAGTCGAATTTATTTTTTGCAAAAAAAGGATTTTTTATTTATCCATTTTTATTTGTAATATCGTACACAAATATTTGCGCACTGAGGCAGCGAGGTTTCGGAGTTAACGAAAAAATGATCGATGTATACAATTATTAGAATTTTGTTGATTTTTCAAAAATTGAAATGGTATCTCCTGGGAAATATAACTCTTTGAAACAAAAAAAATGGATAAAGATTCCGACGAATTGAGAACCTCCTACTTTTTTAAGTCGGTTAAAAATATTTTTCTAAACAGTTGTCGCGAACAATACACGAAGTTAACAATGCATCAAACATCGACAAGCAGCGAGAAACTATACGACAATCTCGCCGCTTTATTTACACTTCACATAATTGTCCGGGCTTCACATGTGTGTTATTCATTAGCTTATATGAATAGTTTGAATATTCAAATACATACTTAATACCCGTATACAGAGTTGTCAAGTGAATTTGAGAAATAACACTGTTTTTCTTCGTGCAGTGCTATTTAACCAACATAAAATAAGAAGACGTAGACAATCAAATCAGCATTTTTATTTATGTTTGACAAGCTTTTGCCCTTGACTTCGCTCGCATTATGCTCGAAAATCATTACACGGGTACGTTTTAAATACACCGTGACTTTTTAATCGTCTTACAACGGCAGCCCACTTCATGTAATGCCCAATGAATACTAAACATTCATAAAAAAAATAGGTATTTATGAGATTTTAATCATTTAAAAATAAAAATATTATTCAGTATTATGACTCATGACGTAGTTAAAACACCCTGTTGCGAGCGAAAATCTACTGGACTCGAGTGCTGGGTAGTCCCGTTTGACACGTAAACATTATTATTTTTGTTGGTACCTATTATGGAAGAGCTATATTATGTCGGGTACATTGAGTGGACGACCTTTGTAAGACGACTAAAAAGTCACGGTGTATAGAGTGAGTTAAGGATAAAGTAGTTTCCCATTATTCAAAGATTTTTTAGAACCAGGTCACTAGTACCGAATATTACCATTATCATAATTTTCCTGCTCTTATCCCAATTTATTTGGGGTCTGCGCACCATTCCTTCTTCTTTCATATTAAAACTACACACACACACACTACACCACTACACTACGTCTGCAACTCTTTTTTTAGTATCTGCTTTCGCAGGTATGCTGGAAGAGATTTTTTAGAAATAAGCATCACCTTTGTACTGTTTTCTGTTCCTTTCTTCTTTTCTGTATTTAGTGTGTACATATATAAATAAAATTATTAATATAATAGAAATTATTATGAAACTAATAATTAATGTCAAGTATACTTTTCTTTGTCATCAATTTGGAAAGCCCTTAAAATGATAGCGAGGTTCCTAAAATACTTTTTTTCCTAAGTTAATGGTTGATCCGAAATTCACTTTAAAATAGTGTCTCCCCCTATTTTTTAAAGTAAGAGGTCTGAAAAAAAGTGGATGTCAAAAGTCTAAATTTTTCTTTTTCTTTTTATTCTTGAGAGTAGATTTTAAGGAATGATTTATCACAACGTACAGTGCCTGTCCTATCAATCTCATCTTTGTTTCTCGAATTACTGAAAGAAATGCGTTTTCCTAAATATGTGTAGCTGTCCACATACTCTAGTCTATGTGTTTCATTAATTAGTATAGGATTTTGAACAGCGTTAGTCATAACTTTTGTTTTGGCTGTGTTAAGTTGTAATCCTAATTCTGCTATCATTTTTTTCAATTGGCTAGACAATTTTGAGAAGAGAACTATGTCATCCGCGAAAATTGATAGGAGAATCAACTCGACATGGAATAAGTTCTGGAGTTTAAAAGAAATACTAAAGTCAAAATTACCCTTAAAATTAAAAAAGAAAGTCATGGACTCGTGTCTGCTACCCTGCCTATCTTACGGGTCTCAAACCTGGATTTACAACAATTATACACGAGACAAAATACAAAAAACCCAACGCGCGATGGAAAGAAGCATTCTGAATATAAGACTGAAAGATAATCAAAAAACATACGCAAGAAAACTAATATAATAGATGCTCTTCAACATACGAAACTCCTAAAGTGGAAGTGGGCTGGACACGTAGCGAGAATGACGGATGGAAGATGGACACAATTGGTTACTCAATGGCAAGGCCCAAACGGCATGAGGGCCAGAGGCTGCCCGAGAGAACGTTGGGCAGATGAAATAAAACAAATTGCCAGAAAGGACTGATAAAGCAAGCGAAGGAAAGAAACTCATGGAAAAAGTTGGAGGAGGCCTATACCCAAACGGGAACTAAATACAAAAAAATAAAAAAAAAACAAATTTGTTTACCTACCAATAGAATATTTTGTAAAATGTAACATGAAATGTATGTATGTACTACTGTTTGATGAAATGTAAAAAAAAAATGCCACGTAAAATGTAAAATGTAATAAAATGTAAAATGTAACGCATGAAATGTATGTACTACTGTTTGTAAAAAATGTTAAATGAAATGATAAATGTATTTTAAATGTAATAATGATAGATGATATGTATAAAGAAATTAAGTGCTAAAATATGCAATGTTCAAATGTAAGGTTTAATGAAATGCTAAATTAATTGTATTGTAAGAAATGTAATTGTTAAGGAAAATAAAGGCTAAAATAAAATAAATAACAATGCCTGTCTCAGTTCAAATCTAAGAACAACAACGCTTCGTTGATCACGTTCATATTGAGCGGCGTTCAAATATCGTTGCGTTGTTACGACTGTGATAGATAATACGGAACGTATGATACAGAAGGAGATAGTTATGGCGCTTGAAGTACTTAAATTACGACAATTGTCTGAATTTGTCTGCAACAATTTGCGCGCGCTAGTGCGATATCTACCTCTTTTTATTTATAATATCATTGCTGCTGCTACCAAAAGCTATAAAATAACCACGGTAAGTGATTAGTGAGGTTGAAATAAGCCTTATTACCAAACAGTCTAGAATCTATTCTCGTTATTACCCCCTGGATGTTCTAGAGCTAGGTCCTAGCTCTAAATTACGAAATTTTTCACGAAAATTATCCCGTTAAAATTACACCTTAATTTACTACAAATATAAGAACAGACATGAGATCCCCTTCAGATGTGACTGCCTTGTCATAAGACGTAACAGCGTGCCAGTAACAATTATTCGTATTAGATTAACAATAATTATTATTAGACGACAGAGAAACACAATACATAACATAACAACAATATCAAAGTAACATTATCTGAATTGTGTGGGCGAATAAGTGGACGGTCGCGTCGAAAGCTATTTCTAGTATAGTGTGTGGCAACTACGAAGTAAAACATCGGTAATACGCTCGCCGTAGCCTCGTGTCTCCTTTCTAGCTTAAAGCAAAAATTACTGCTGGGAAACGACTTTTTTTTGGGGGGTAAAAATCACTTTAATTTTATTAATCTTTAAGTTAAAATAACTCCACGCGCCACATTGAGTCCTAACGCAATGTAGCGACCCAAGACATTGTGCTGATGGAACCATTGAATAGTACTCGTACGAGGATCGTGGAGTTATAACATTAATATATTGTATTAAAAAAGCTTGTGAAAAAGTTAGATCTTTGTCCTCCAATATCTCCGTAACAAGAAGGTTCCCAGGTATGGTCTAGAATAAAAAAATGATCACAATGACGGGGATAACAAATGCCTTTCGACTTCGTTAAGGGTACTTTTACGCCCATTATTAGGCTACTGAAATCTGGGGTTCCAGCTATTCCTAATAATTTATTATGTTTTATGTCGTTGTATATTATTTGATTTTGACGCGCATTTTACGAAGCTTTATGGGACGACATTGCAGGTAGTACAAAAGGTACAAAGAAACATTTTTTGTTTAAAACTATGTTTTCATGAAAGCCACTACTAACAACTAAAATTTACATTTTAAAGTATTTTATCCAATAAAAAGACCGTAATGCAATGTTTCACCTGCAATTAAAAGTTTGTTGAAACGGGATTTCGAGCTTACATAACATTTAATTTCATATTCCAACCCGCTCAAACTGTGTTGGGTTCAGAAATTAGTCTCTAACCATACCTATTTTCTGAGTCATTAAATCTGTGGGATCGAGTAACATTAATTTCTACACCGTGACTTTTTAGAAAAAAAATCTCATAAATACCTTTTTTTATGAATGTTTAGTATTCATTGGATATAATAACTGGGCTGCCGTTGTAAGACTAAAAAGTCACGGTGTATAATTTGATAGGTAGTCAATTTCGATAGAAATATAGAGTACGGTGGCATACAAAAAGAAATCAACTCCGTCAATAGCAGCTGTGGGCTGCCCAAGGCAAAGTTTACCAACCCTTTGTCGTGTAACTGCAGTAGCAGAACAGACAAACAGACAATTCATTAGCTTGCGGTCACTTTTTTCCACTGCAGCCCATCTGAACTCAGTGGCTTTGAAGCTTTCAGAACTAAGGCCAGTGCCCGTTGTCATCCGCATGCCTCCTGACCGTCTGATTAATATCGTACTTAATTTTCTATTCCGGTTTAATTGAACCCTTTGTATAGCCCATATACACTCATAAGTAAACATATAGGCTGATTATGTACGTGTGGGGAATGGAATACAATAATAATAAGAATAGCCCTCCATACAATATTTTTCGTAAAAAGGAGATTGTTAGTGTGTCAATAGAAAATGTTCTGAAAATACGGTACTGTAGTTTATTTACTGTGTTTGAAATTGAACTCTATAATAACAAAAGCAGCGAATAGAAATCGGTTGATTAAAATTATTATTGATATTTTTTTATTGGTTTTTCGATCGGCAGATCAATTAGAAGTGAAATAACATGAACATTTTAAACCAGGTTAGGCTCGTGGGTTCGCTCCCATTATGAACGGAAATTGACCCACGGGACCGGGGAGTTATAAATGTAGCCTACAACATCCGGGGATAATGCTAAGCTTCCCGATTGTAAAACAATTTTCGTAATCGGATCAGTAGTTCCGAAGATTACTCCTACATACAAACATACAAACACTTCTTTATAATATTAGTATAGAAGCATAGGGGCTCAAGCGACATGGGAGACTCACGTCAGATTATTTAAACTTTAAACTAAGGAAGTCAAAGTAAAATGACTAAAACAACTTCGAGTTTCCATTAACTTAACCAAAATAATTAAATACACAGCCACGTGAGCAAACCCGTGTGCACAGCTAGTCCGGAACAAACCTGCAAAATCCAAACACGTAAAAAAAGCTAAAAATTGATTAAAATTTCAACGTGTCATCCTCAGGGCTTAAGCAATTCGGTTGAACGAACATGACTGACATGAACCAATTTTGAGGATTTTTTATTATTAAAATTTACCAGAGATAGAAAAATGTATGAAGGAAAAAAATATTCTGAAAAATGCAATACATGGCGAGAGAGTAATTATGTGGTCATTTTAGGCGCATATCTTCAGGGCGCAGCCGGTTATTTTTATAATTTCACATACTGCGAAAGTATGAGCTTCACGTTGATGTGCAAAGAACCAAGAAGCGAATTTGGTTGTAAATACCACCATAGGATATGTCCGTATTGTGCAGGAAGAGGAAGATTCACAAGAACCGCCAATGGAATCTGAACAAAATTACATAATTATAGTTTTTTTACAGCATTATGTATCCTTGTCTAGCGAGCAGTTTTTTAATGTTGACAAAAAAAAAACATCGATATTGATCAAACTAGCTAGCAAAATTTTGACAAATTTTATTTAGTGCCAAACATTAGCGAGTCGTGTGTTAATCCGGAATTAGGTGAGGGTGACAAAGAGACAATACTAATCGTAGACAAGGACACTGACATTAAAATAGTAGATGTGCAGGTACCGGTGATTGCGACGATGAACAGTTAAAGAGACAAACACGTAGTTAATAACATTCGCGTTCATGTTACGTATAACAAAAGAAATAACACTTTGTTTCGTTATAGCTCAATACGACACCGACTTGCTAAAAACAAATATAAAAAGGCACTGCTGAAGATTTTTGTTAAACAAGCTAAAATAAGGAGAAGTTGTCCCTTATATTCAGACACTTTCAAATTTTTAAGAATACTTTATAAAAAGTGTTAGCACCATTTTGTTAAAAATATTTTTGTTGTAAACTATAAAATATATAATATTTTTAACACTGTCTTTGTTTCATCCTGTCATATCGTTATCACACACAAAGCCGTAGGTCGTATATGTATTTAAATAGAAAAAAAAAATCAAATAGAACTGCTAATGAGGCACTAAAATAATAAACAAAACCCTAAGAAAATGTTCCATAAACGAATCATTAAAATGAGATGAACGAACAAATCATTTGTTTCTAATGAACGGATTTTGCACCCCTTTTAATTAAGCCTATTAATACGGATTCCCATTGAGGTTAATTTACGGTTTATCCGAGAACATTTAATTGACTATGAATTATTATTATTAGCGCTAAGTGCCTGAGTAGATATTAAAGAATGTTGATTTTAAATTAAAAGTAAATTATAACATGCCTAACTAGCTTCTTCGCAATTTATAAAATCTTAATTCTTCTAAATTTTATAGTGGGTTTTTGTTTAGTGTTATTGGGGTTTTCCCTGAATAATTTCTCAGTAGACAGCCACGGAGTCTGCAATTGTGCCCTGTTGATGGCAATAAGCCCGCCCGCTATTACATGGCACTTAAACATAACTGGCGAAATGTGGGTGACTATTAGGCTCACCTCTCCTGGTGTTATGTTCTCAATTTTAAAAACTTCTTTTCCAAATTTCCAAAAACATGTTCAATGGCACTGCGTAATACTTATTTATACATACATAATTATATAAATTCATCTAATATATGACGAGTAGTTTTTTTTTAGATTTCCTCTTACTTATTAGTGTAAGTATACTTTACTTGGAGAGTAAGGCTGTATACAGAAAGAAAGCTGGAAACTTATAGGCGCTTGACAGCGCTGGTAACCCGCGCAGGAAAATATATGAACGCACGCCGATAAGCACTGAACGGTGCCGACAAGTTCCGACAAGCTTCAACACGCGCTGGTCATCGCTGGGCTAACAAAACCAAATCATCGTCCGATGAGTCCGACATTTTGCTTGGTCTGCTTCAACCTGCTTCCTTTGTGTAGAACGGACCAGCGCTGTCAAGCGCCGGTAAGCGCTTATAAGTTTCCAGCTTTCTTTCTGTATACAGCCTAAGGTAGGTAAAACTCTTGTAAAGGACTGGCTGACGTTGCAACGCGCGACTCCAAGGTTTATGATATGGTGTTCTTCATGTATATCAGTCATAAGTATCTCTAAAGCTGATCAAAATGTGGTATTACCCCGGTAATGTGCTCGGCTCCGTCGGCCTCCTACATTATGTTCTTATCCTGAGAGCACGCTCTTACGAACTCTGCCCAAATCCAGATGTTAAGCATAGTAATATCTATTCCTTCGGGCAAAGACAGGCTTGATGTTTTAAGTTCATGTTATCTTTCTAGCAACACTTAGTTACGTGTTCGCGTGTAATCACCATTATTTTAATTCACTGTAGACCAACACGCACATCCACGCATTCCATCTCCAACACTGTGTTTAAAACTTACGTCTGAACTTGGACACAATGACACCCTGTGTTTTACTGTGTCTCAAGTTTAAAGAGCTTGGATTTGAACAATCTTTCCGAAATTAATTTAGCGTATTTGTGATGTTACAAAAAGGGCTGAGTTGTATGATTAATGGAGGTTATGAGGTGTACTAAATGTCGGGTATACGTCATGTCCGGAACGACGGAGTTTTCATACCTACCTATATTGTTATGTAAACAGGTATACAAGCTATCACGCTTACGTTCCCGAGATATACATTTATTTCTCTAATTGGCTGGTTTTGTGTTAAAAAAAAAAAAAAAAAAGAAATCCTTTTCAACAGTGCTTTTGTAACGAATGATAAATAAAGGTCGGAAACATTCGTGTTTTACGGTAAACAGAGAAATGTGTTAGAACTCCTACATTACAATTTATTAGAAATAGCCATCCGTCAATGTTTAAAAACTTGGAAAATGTGTAAATAACGTAACTAAGTAGGCATACCTACGTAGTTAGTTACTTTCTGTAAACTGTAACAGGTTTTTTTGTTTATCTTGTTTGTCCATTTGTTTATTTATCTTTTCTACTTAAAGCAACTATTTTACATTGATCTTCTTATAAAGGTACCAAAGTTAAGATTAAAAAAAGTTAATTTAGAACCGATACCTAGTTACTCTCCATTTATAAATTATATCTATGACAGGATTCCGTTTAGTCTGTGTTAGTGATTACATGCATAGATATAATTATAATCTATGCTTATTTCATGATCACATAATCACTTCGTACCTGAGTACAAGTAAAAAAAATGTGTGTGGGCACTGTGAAAAAGTAATTTAAGTGTCTAGAGCATGTCGACCATTTCAGTATGTAAGCACGTTTCTGTGTTTTTGTTTCATAAGGTTTTTTTCAGCAATTTTCTCTGTACGTTTTTTTGTTCACCCACTCTGCTTTTAAGTTTCGGAGAAGTATTGAGATAATAGTTTCATAAAACAAAGCCCTACTCTCAAGTACTGGCACAAATATTTACAAGAATAGCTGATGCGGCGGTGAAAACGGTCGAGCCGGTACACTCGGGGCTCACTGCCCAGACTTTCAGTAAAACTGACACTTTAGTACAGAGTAAAGAAATTATTTTTGAATAACTGTTGTCCTGTCTACTGCCATCTTTTATCCCATAGATACACCTAAAGCCACTTGTAAAACACTCTTCTGATTATGGCAGAAATATCAAAAAGGACGTATAAAATAAATCACTATACATGGCACCATTTGTGACACGTTCTTGTCAAGTCTTGTCGAACTTGTACATGTATGGATGTAAACAGTGGTTGTGAGATGACTATTGACGTTGAGATATTGACAATGTTGAAATATCGACGAACGAGAGCTCATTTTAAATGAGGTCGCATTAAAGGTGCATCCACACCGCAGTTACTTTTTGTAGAACAACGTTTGCAAGTGTTACTGAGCAACATCCAGCAACAAAAAGTTATTTACTGTTACTTACTGTTAACTTATTAACTGTTAACTTATTAACTTTTGAACAGTTAACAAGTGCTAACAATTATTTAAAATGAGAAAACATGCTGTCGCTATAATCAATTCTCGATCTTCCTTGCCGACACAAGTGAGACATGTCCATTGCCTGCAGAAGTTTGAGAACAAAGTCATATGAAGTGCTTGCACTTGTTGCTGAAAGTTACTCTTTGTTATATTTAATTAATTTATGTTGGTGGCGGTATGGACACAATAAGTAACATTTATCAAATAGTAACAATAGGATGCACCATAAAAACGAAATTCAAATATTAAACTAAAATGTCGAAAAACAATACTATATCATTACTGGCTCGTTTCTTTAGGTGAATAGGTTTATGTTTGTGGTTGCCCGATAGAATTATTTGCGGAACTAGGCCTATGTGCGGCACCTGAGGCACGCATTTCAGTTTTTTTCTCCTGTCTGCTTCTCAGAATATGTTGCGTGTGCTAAAATAAAATATTTTTCTTTATTTTTCCCAATTTCTAATACCTTCAAGAATCCTCCACAAAGAGGTCTCATCAAGAAAATATATCATTTGTACAGACGGCGCCACTCGCCTGTAGATACGGTGTCTTAGGACACACCAGCCCGGTGATCGCACACTTGCGTCGGGGGGCAGCGGGATCTAATGCGTCTTCTGCTGCATTAGTTCGGGACTAGCGCCGCCGCGCCGGCCGCTTGACCTGCGGGGCTCGTCCCTGTGTAAAACTCCCCCCGATAAGTCTAAGCGAGCCGCGCGTGGTAGGATTAGTACCTATCTATAAGGCTGTGTGTGTAATGTTATTTAGCTCCTGTAAAGTTAACTGTTTTCTTGTTACATAGCAACAAATTTAGCCAAGAAGATGAATAATAAAATTGCATCATGATCATCTGCTTAGCCTTTTCTCAATTATGTAACCGGCCGACTTTGGCTTAATAAAATCTATGACGTATCATTTTTCAAAGCGTAAGGTCCTTAAGTCAGTTAGTTTAGTTACCTAATTTGTAATAAAACAGTCAACTCAGTTGTAGGTAGGTACCGCCCTCTTGGACTCATTTACTTTTAATTATCATTTTATTTACGTAAGTTAATTGGCACTCCGAACTCCGAAGCGACTACACCAGGTTGGTGTAGTCTGTGCCAACTATACTGCTCTGTTTATTGTCTTATATATGCTTGAGCTCCTGCACAATAAGTAATCCAATTTCTTACTAGTACACTCACGTTCCTAAACTAATGTAGGACCCGCGTAAAACTAGCGCTTAACTTCAGTTCAAAACTCGTAACGTGAATACTTTATTACAATTAGCTTTCCACTTGTTTCCATTTCGAGGTGCATGGAAATGCTCTCCAACTAAGAGGCGTAGCGCGTGCTCTCATTTTCTCGATATTCTGAAAAGTGCACTCGAGTCTTGCAATAATTATAGGGGCAAAGTCACGAAATTAAACCAAATGCATTCAAGGTTTTTTTTTGAGATTTGCAGGTCTGTATCAGGCTGTCTTGTAGTTATAAGTATGAAGGATCATCACTTAAGAACGGGTTGACCGATTTGGCCAATTTTTTTTTGTTGTGTTTGTAATTGTCAGGAACTAAAATTTTGTTTTTGTAAACGCACTTCACATTCTCTTCATTAGTACCTAAATTGCTCCCGTGCCCGGGGTGCCAGGGCGGGTCGCTAGTAATATTTCATGAAATTATGAGGCCAATTCAGATTATAAATTGCTAAAAAATAGTGAAATAGCCTAAGACGTTGATTTGATTCTTCATTCTGAGGAAAATTTAAAATTATTTTGCTCTCTAAGTACCAGTTCAGCGTACATTATTAATGTGTAGCATCTGCCACGCGAAGGAGTTGGTAAGGCTGTAACTTGTACGTAATGCATTTCTGGCGACAACGGCGGTAATAGTGCCTTTGGGTACTGGCATCCATTATTGTATTTGTCGCGTTAAAGGACTAAGAGTATGCTTAGATGGTTTGGTCATGTTAAGAGAAATAGTGATTGGCGACTAACAAAAGAGTACTGCACACCTGACCTTACTGAAGAATCTTATACTCAGGTGTGCAGTACCCGCAACCATATGTGTATGGCCAGATTTATGAATGTGGACAGAGCTAAATGAGTATATTAGTGTCGTAGCAGGTGGCGTGCTGTACTTTCTGCTTACCTCCATGGAAAAAAAGCGTCAGTTTATGTATGCATGTACATGTGTGTAAATAACAGCTGCCACAGTACGTAATTACAGTGCTACGTTTTTTTTTTGGGGTCGTCCATTAATCACGTGAGGCTGGAAAGGCGGGGAGGGGGGTTCGGAAAAAATCACGAAATATCACTAGGGGGAGGGGCAGGTGTAGTGAGATATCACGTGTATTTATTTTTTTCTTTGAACGCGCGATTTCTAAACCGAAAAGCGGTGCGTGACCTTGACATTTTTATCACGGTGCTTATTTTTCCAGAATTAAATTAGATTATACCTGTTAACCTGTATTTAAAGATAATATTCTGATTTTTTTTAAGATACTTTGTACCAAAAAAAATACACGTGATTTTGGGTGGGAGGAGGGGTAGTCTAAAACTTCACCACGAATCACCATGGGGGAGGTGGGGGTTAAAAATTTGCTAAAAAACATCACGTGATTAATGGACGACCCCTTTGTGCGAAATTTATCAACCAACCAATAAGGTGGCCTTAGTTTCGTATTTTTGTAACGTGCTAATTCATCCATGTACAGCTATGTGTTTCTATAATATTTTGTGAAATCTGAGGCATCATTATTAATCAGCCAACCAGCCTGGCTTTTTGGCGTATTTATCTGGTTAAGCTAATTTGTTAGTCTCCATAGACGTATAATTTAGTTAGTTAGTTCGATGTGGTTTCAATGGCTAATTGGATTTTAAACATGGGTGATTATGTATTTCGGACAGTATGCAAGCTGTACTGTGCTGTGAAATTCAGATAATATTACATTAATTATTTTGAAATTGGACGAGTATGCAAAAGGAATTAATTAATATCCATGACCGGAGTATTTGCAGCCGGACTCGAACTTAGCAATGTGTCGGAAACATTCCACTCGTGATTTGTTGAAATTACTTGAAAATAAATGGTTGCTCATCAATTCACTGAATTTAGCAATTACGATACTTTACAATATTTTTGCCATTATTACTCTAAAGTCAGAGATATATTCCTTTTACGGAAATTTTGACAGATCTCCTTTGAATAACCCTAAAGATGTTGTTCATTTGAAAATTAAAACATAATTTTTAACAATTTTCGCCAAAGATTTTCAATTACTTTACCTTATATTAACAATAAAGCTTTGTTAAAAAAAATGGACATACAAATAGCTTCTTGAATATTTAAGCTTCTGATGTTGGTTTTTTATTTATTTAAGTACCTTTTTGTCTTTTTTGTCTTTGAAAAACGTTACTACTAATTTGGTTGGGTAAATTGTTTATTAAAGTTTTGTTATTTGATTTTAAGTTCATGGATTTGTACTAATTTTTAAGGTTTTTGGGTGCTCTCCGAATGTATGAAAAAACTAAATCCATTTATTCTTGTATAGTCAGTTCATATTATAGGGATCCCTCTACGGCACAGGTCGTTGATCGAACGCTATGACGAATTCTGCACTTCGCGAGATTAGTCCGTGTTATCATCATTTTTTTATTTGTTGACTGGTAGAGAATGCCTTGTGGCATTAAGTCCGCCTATGTATCACTATTGTACATGAAGTTTAAATAAATAAATAAATTTCATACGAAGACAACGCGTCAGTGTTTCAGAAAGCAAAGTTATCATTTTTAGATACTTGACGAGCGATACTGACTACCCAGAAGCCAGAAAGTCTGTCACCCAGTCTTATGTGTTAAGCATGCGGTTCCGGTTAGACTAGAAGCCAACCACCTTGACATAGTTGGGAAAATAAGAGGTCTAGCAGAGATATTTACCGAACAAGGTTGGTAGAAATAAATAACGATGTGAAAGTAACTCTGTTTGTATGTTACCTTTTGACGTCTTAACGACAAAAGATAGAGAACGAGAACAATTTTGATAAAAGGCACACAAGTAGACGGCGCAGCTTGGGTTAGCACTTACGATTTCTTTTATACTTGCAGCACGTTCCCGTGCGACAATTTCCTCCCTAGGTAAGCAGGTGAAGCCGCTGGCTAATGTTAGTATTATATAAATGGCGATGGGGATAGTAAGCTGCGTTTTCCCAGAGCAGTCGTTTTCCAACGAGCCACGTTCGTTGCAACGCGATGCAATGGCCAATATGGCTACGGCTTGACAGGATAGCTCCCAGAAGAATTGCAATGCCAGGCAATCCTACGGTAGATAGGTATCCTTTTTTATTTTATGACAAGCAGATTGTTAATTGAGAACCGTAAGTATTTTATGGCAGTAATACCCATTTTCAGAAACATTACGTCTGAAAGAATAACATAATATGTGAATTGTCAATTTTGGCGCTAAGCCGAGTGCTGAAAATCAAACAACGAGCTTCTATTTAGGCAATCACTTAGGTGTCACTTAGAGTTAGGGAAAATGAGCATCACTGATGTAAAGTCGATGTTTCAACGGCCTAATTAATGGCGTTGAAAGTTTAAAACTCGAAAAAATAATTACGATTATGTTTGTATAATTCGGCAAAATGTAGGCACCAGCAGATTTTCCCTGCTGGTTTCTAAAACATACTCACATATTGATGAGTACAATGACGTCAGAAAAGGTTTTCAGTTATTCCAATAACATAATTATTATTGTATGAAGATATTGTACCTCTTTGTGACGTCTTTTCACTCATAAGGCCTGAGTAATAAAGTTGAAAAGTGGTCGACAGTTGATGAGCGCGGTAGTACCAACACCTTATCAAGGTAACGTAGCTCAAAACCACATGACTGTTAGTAGTGGTACACGACATCGCTAAGGCGATTTCCGTTTGCATATGATGTGGCCAATCCTGCTTGAGAGCCCGAGATCAAAGGGAATAATCTTCATGCGATACCTTCATAATGTATTAATATGTAGGTCTCACGAAACTAGTTAAGTAAACTTTGGATTAATCATGTATCGATAAGGCAAGTGGGTATGACTCTCTGAGGTCGCAAGGAAAAAGTGTTATTGGGAGAATTTCTTAGTTTGGCGTAGCCCCGTGGCTTGAAAAGTACATTATGCGGTTGCGCCTGCGACTATGGAAGACTGCATCTGTAGTTGCGCATATAATTAATCTGCATTCTCTTCTTCGGGATTTTTAACAATAAATGGGAAAATGTATCCGAGCACTGCATGTATAAAATTACGCGAAAAGACACAATTTACTCCGTTTCCTCATGATATTTGCCACTGAGTGGGCAGAGCAAGCGTGTGAAGAGAGGGCTTCGTTTACTTCCCGCCGACACATCTAATCGCAGTCTATCCTAGTGTCGTGTGGTGTGCGCTATCTCACAGGCAGGAAATTAATAACTAACGCTCGGCTTTGTGACGCATCAAAATGGCATTCGAGATAACAAAAGTAAGGACATAGTGAATTATGAATCTGCGGCATAATAGCCTCATACATTTAAAATCTTTAGTTATCTATTTATTACGTTTTAAAAAACAGTGATTCATCTACATTACTACTCAGATACGTCCTAAGTTCAAAATTGGGTTTAGGCAATGACAACCACCTCGTATGTATTAATAACAGAGTAGGCCAGGGATCGTCTAGAAGCAAAGTGCCGCCAGTATTTGGGATTCAATAGCATAATTTGCTTCTAATTGTTGTGTGATCAGTTTTTTCACATATTTGTGAGTTTTAATGGATGTGGAGAGAATGAAAGCTGGCGGATTCTAAGCACTCTCGTCTCAAGCAAAAGTCAGTCAGTTGAGTACCGGTAGGGTTTCTAGAAAGTTACTTAATAGGCGCTGTTTTAGCTGTTTCTGCTATCAAGTAGGTATTACCCGCACTATCCCCAAACGCATACTGTATACCTGTAGCATGCGCATCAGCCGAAATGGGTGTGATAATCGAATAAATTATTGACTTCTGAATCGTATCTAACGTAATGTAAATCGTGTCGTAACTTTTACTAAAAGTTCGGCTTATAATAATTCTTTGAAGATGTCATATTTTTTTCTAAATGGGTTTTTTTGTTTTAAAGTAGATGGGGCCGGTGTTTCATACCTGACTACTCTGAGAAGTAACATCCGAAACAAACTCAGAGGTCACCGTCTCTTTTAAAGTCCAGACATTGCTCAAGTCATATGAGGACCATGTAGATTAATGTCTGAGATGGTCTTTTGAAGAAATAACCACACAGATTTGAGTGGACCTGTCCAGACAGTGCAAGCATTTGTCAGTGATCGTGTAGCTCGACTCATAATCCAAGCAACGACACGACGAACAATACCAAAGAAAGGACATTTGGGTAGGCCGCTTAAAGTACTCAAACTGCCAGACAATCGTGAAACTAACTAAACTAAAAAATAATAATAACCACCTACGTAATCCTCATATTAACAGTAGTAAACAAAATAATTATAAAACGACACTTGAAAAAGTAAATAAAGTCAAGAAAAATAAAAATTATAATAATTATTGATTGTTTTGATGTACTCTTTCGGCATACTCAAATGGACTCAGACAGAAATAGACGCCCTGGATAGGAGGATCCGTACATTGTTGACGGCATATCGAATGCATCACCTGCGTTCTTCTGTTATGAGAGTGTATATCCCGCGGAGGTGTGGGGGTCGAGGCTTTTTAAACGCTAAGACTCTCCACAATCGCGAGATATGCAGTCTCAGGGAATATTTCCTTGAAACCGACGTGGGATGCATCGAGATGTGGTCGCGGTGGACAAGGGGCTCACCCCGCTCTCCTTGGCTAAAGAGAACTGGCGCAAACCTGTAGTGCTTGACACTAACGACCGCATGGAGGTATGGCAGAGTAAGGAGCTTCACGGACGCTTTTTCCGGGCCCTGCATGGGCCCGATGTAGACCTATCAGCGTCCGTAGCCTGGCTACGTTCCGGGGATCTCTTCGGAGAAACCGAAGGTTTTGTTTGTGCAATTATGGATGAAGTTATGATGACGAATAACTACCGGAGATTTATTGTGAAGGACGGTACGGTTGACATATGTCGGGCATGCCACCGTCCAGGCGAATCAATCCGTCAGATTATCTCCGGGTGTTCTCGTCTGGCTAACGGAGAGTACTTGCATAGACACAACCTTGTAGCCAGGATTATCCATCAGCAACTTGCTCTAAAATACAACCTTGTGGAATCGGAAGTACCGTACTATAAGTATGTGCCCGACCTAGTTCTCGAAAATAGCGGTATCACATTGTACTGGGATCGATCCATCATCACTGACAGGACTATTGTAGCCAATAAACCTCATATAGTGGTGGTGGATTGGTCAGAGCGGCGCGCAATGATTGTAGACGTAACGGTCCCGCATGATGAGAACCTCGTGAAAGCCGAGAAAGATAAGCAAATCAAGTATCTTGACTTGGCTCACGAGGTTGTCGACATGTGGAATGTGGACTCAGCGATCATTGTACCGATAGTTGTATCAGCCCATGGATTAATTGCCAAGGGCCTCGACCAATACCTGAGGAGGCTCTCGTTAGGCAGCTGGATCAGGGGTTTGATTCAGAAAGCGGTACTCCTGGACACGGCTCATATTGTTAGGAGGTTCTCTGGAGCCCTGACCGCCGGTAGCTTGGACCCTGTTCCCGATACCGGTGGGCTACAATTTTTTATATTTTTAAATGTTTTTTATATTGTTTTTAGTTTATGAAATATTTAAAAATGTAGATTTGTATAAAAATAAATAAAGGAAATAATAATAATACCATAGGTACTTGAAAAAGTAGATAATGTCAAGTAAAAAAAAAAAAAAATGTCAAACTGTAATAAAATAAAATAAAATTGGTCCAAATTAAATTTTATATCGATTTCAATTGAAGCAGTTCAGTCCCAAGCTTTTTTGTCCTCAATATAATCTTTAACAGAATAGAAGGTTTCTGGCAAAGTTTACGTTTTATAAAAAATTATGCTTACAAAAGGTTTTCATAAATATATTGAGAAGGAACAGTCATTACATTAATCTCCTTAAACTTTTCTCTGAGAGAGTGTCTCGGACTCAACTTCTAAATTGATCGAACAGCCCTTTTCTGCAAAACAAAGATGGTCTGAATATCGGCGGCATTCCCCCACAACAGAATGCCGTACGACATTCATCTGCCTAGCCATTTCCCAACTATGTTGGGCTCGGCTTCCAGTCTAACCGAATACCAGTATTTTACATGGAGCGACTGCCTATCTGACCTCCACAACCCAGTTAGTACTGGGTAATACGATACCCCTTGGTAAGACTGGTTGTCAGACTTTTTGGGCCACTGACAACCTAACGACTGTCAAAGATCTACAAATGACACCCGGGACCAACGGCTTAACGTGCTTTCAGAGGCACGGAGGAAACTCGGTATGAAATGGGTGGTCACCCATCCACAGACCAACCTAGGCAAGCACGGCTTAACCTAAAGATAGATCCGAGCGGCTGTTATTATTTAGCCACGAGCTCCTCCATACGACATTACGCTATGAAAATAGCTGAAGTAAACTAATCGAGCTGTCTCTACATCGGTTAAATTACGAATTTTTCTAAATGCGTATGCTGCGGAGCTCAGTTTCTTCGACAATTTATCTATGTGTGGGCCCCACTGAAGCTTAGCGTCTAAAGTTAAGCCCAAGAACACCGTGCTATCTTCAGGATTCAACTCTTCGCCCTTCACCAACACACCAGTTTTCATCTGCCTAACGTGAGGTAGTGCAAACTTAATGCATTTGGTTTTTTTTTCATTAAGAAGTAAATTATTTGCGTTATACCAATGCACTACTTTTGTAATCGCGCTATTCACATCGTCAGTGACTAGCTGCAGACGTTTAAGTTTAAAGTGGTTATCCTTTACGAGGTAAGGTTAGTCATTAATATAAATAAGGAATAAGAAAGGACCAAGAATTGAGCCCTGAGGGACTCCTATTGTTACTAAGGATCCGGGAGATATTTTTCCGTTGACGTGAACTCTCTGGATCCTAGTACTCAGGTATGAGGTGAGAAGATCCAGAGCGCTGTTCCGGATTCCGTAGTGGCGGAGTTTCCTGATTAACGTTTCATGAAGAACGCAATCAAATGCTTTAGACAAATCGCAAAAAATGCTCAAAGCATCGCATTTATCTTCCCATGCACTATAAATATGTCCTAAAAGTTCACATCAGTAGTTGAACGACCCTTCGTAAAACCGAACTGTTTGCTATGTAATAATTTATGTTAACTTATAAAAAAATAAATTATTATTACCGCAGTTAAGTACATTGCACTGTTTACAGATTAAAGGTCTTAATTAGCATTAGATAAAAAGTACAATAGATTCAACCCTGTCTTGTCAAAGAGGCCAATGCTACATATCATTAGTACTTAAATGTCATGAGACCTTTTTAGAACCACAGGATCTACACAGCGTTCTCTATTCAAATTACGGAATAAATACGCTTTTACCTTCTATCTTTTTTTGTTTACATGTTGGAAGTTCTTTATGTTCTGTCAAAGTTCGCTTCCCATGAAAGATCGTGCGATGTGCGTACATATCGTACTTAAGTTAATGAGCGCAGTTCTTTTGTCCTGCGTACCGTATCAACTTTTCGTATTTAACCAGACATTATTGTGTTGGAAAATTTGAACTCGTGTGCAGCAACGAGCACTAATATGTTCACAGTTTGTAACTTTTAAATGTTATTTTCTCGTATTGTATTGTCTGTAATTTAATGTTGTTACAAACTTGTGGAACACGTATACACCATCACTTTTTAGTCGTCTGACAATGGTGGTACGCTCAATGCATCCGACATAAAATACCTTTAGGTGCGATTATTATTTACTTTTTACCATTAATTAATATTATTTATTTATTTAAACAATAAAGTTATACAGGTTAGGGTTTTTATGTAGGTACCAATAACAGGTAATAGGTGCAAAGTAAAATAAATACAGACCACGTTCGCATGAGGGTATGTCTAACTACGTCATGCATCATAATAATGAATAATATTTTTATTTTAAATTATTCAAATCTCATAAAAACCTATTTTTATGAATCTTTAGTAATCAATAGATACATGAAGTGGGCTGGCATGGAGAGGATCCGGCAATTGGGTCTCGAGGTGGCACTGCACAAGTCCGAGGCCAGGTGTTTTCATGGGCCTCGGAATGCGCCACCGTCGGGATCCCTACTGACGGCAGGAGGGGTTTCCATCGGCGTCGGGTCGACGTTGAAGTACCTAGGACTCGTCCTCGACAGCCGGTGGAACTTCGTGGAGCACTTCCGACGTTTGGCTCCCAAACTGGAACGGACAGGGGCTGCCTTCAAGCGGCTCTTGCCCAACCTGAGGGGTCCAAACGCCTCCTGCCGGAGGCTATACGCGGGGGTCGTGCGGTCCATGGCCCTTCACGGGGCCCCGGTGTGGGCGCGTTCTTTGAGGCGACAAGCCGCCCACTACCTGAACGCGCCCCAAAAGGTAATAGCCATAAGGCTAATCCGGGGGTACCGCACGATCTCCGGCGAAGCGGCTAGCCTCCTTGCCGGATTGCCGCCATGGGATCTGGAGGCGATAGTCCTCGGACGCCTGCACGAATGGCGCGCGGAGGCACTACGTCGGGGGGAAACTCCGCTGCCGCGGCAAATTGCCGCACAGCGGACAGACCTCCGGCGTGATCTCATGGCGACATGGAGAGAGCGACTGTCGCAACCCCGTGCAGGGCACGCCACCATAGTGGCGATAAGTCCCCTCTTTGAGGAGTGGCTAGAGAGGCGCCACGGCGCCCTCACCTACCGCCTGACGCAGGTCCTCACCGGACACGGTTGTTTCGGGAGGTTCCTGCACCGAATCGGGCGGGAGGAAACGCCCGGGTGTTTTGCACGGCGAGGATCGCCCGGAGGACACGGTGGAGCACACCGTAGAGGTCTGCCCCGCTTGGGCGGAGCGCCGCCGTGTCCTCGTAGCACCGATTGGCGGCGGCGATCTCTCGCGTCCGGCCTTGGTTCAAGCCATGGTCCGGAGCGAGAGGGAATGGGAAGCCGTCACCTCCTTCTGCGAAGCAGTCATGCTAGTGAAGGAGGTGGCGGGACGTGAGAGGGAAAGAACCTCACTTTCCAGTCGCCGCGGGAGACGCCCTGGGCGTCGGGGGTCACGTGACCCCGGCCAACGTAGGCGCGGCCCTGTGGACGGCGAGTTATGGGCCAGCTCGCCGTCCGGCCGTCTTATGACGACAGGCCGTGTCGACTGCGCGTTCGTGTTCCACGTGCGCCTCAAAGAGATGTCAGCAAATAAGTAGGGGTCCGCAAGGGCCGATGCCTGCCATAGCTGCGGGACTGTTCGAAAGAGATACCGTGGCCCTGGAACACAAAGGGCAAAGAAGGAACATGGATGGGTTTTAGTCAGTACAAGTCTGACACGCTCCGCCCAGAGTGGGGGGGTCATTTGATAATTTCCGAAAAAAAAAAAAAAAAGCTGGCTGGCATCGTAAGTCGACTAAAAAGTCACGGTGTATACTATTACGAGATAGATTTATCTTATCTCAAAGCAGCAGCTTAACCCTTTCGTTATGTTTTTGAGGACAAAGCGAGAGGGTTAAGTTCAAAATTTTACTGTATTTAATTTTCCACTGATAAACATGAGGCTGGTAGCCTATTACATCAAATTGTATGTCAGGTACCTGCGCGAGTTTGCCTTTTGAACTCACGAGTCTGAAACTTGAGCTAAGCCCCTTTACTCTCCGAGTAACGGATACTGTTGTGTGTAAAGTATGTATATACATAGTAAAATAAATGAACTCTTTATTGACATAAACAATGAGAAAGTCCGACTCCAGAGTTAGGTTAGAGTAGCTGTCTGAGTTTCAGTAGCCAGTGACTTCCACCAGTGAGGTTACAATTTGGCAAGTTTTGTGCAAACATTTTTGCAACACGTATTGCTTAGAATTAACAATTTTTAAAAGTTTAGTCTTTATTCGATTAGAGTCGAGTTGTTTAAATTTAAAACCCTAAAAGTTCAAAGTTCAAACTTTTTCGGGTGTTGCTTTTTTTAAACAACTTTTTAATGTTATAACTTTACTTTATATACAACCATAACTCATCTGCCTAGCCTTTTCCCAACTATGTTGGGGTCGGCTTCCAGTCTAACCGGATGCAGCTGAATACCAGTATTTTACATGGAGCGACTGCCTATCTGACCTCCACAACCCAGTTAGTACTGGGTAATACGATACCCCTTGGTAAGACTGGTTGTCAGACTTTTTGGGCCACTGACTACCTATAACGACTGTCAAAGATCTACAAATGACACCCGGGACCAACGGCTTAACGTGCTTTCCGAGGCACGAAGGAAACTCGGTATGTAATGGGTGGTCACCCATCCACAGACCAACCTAGGCAAGCGCGGCTTAACCTAAATATCGATCCGAGCGGCTGTTATTACTTAGCCACGAGCTCTTCATATACAACCATAACTATTATCTCCTTAACTGAATAGTTAAGGGGATGCAGCCATCAGCACAATGTTTTGAGTGCGTGACTTTGAGTCCTAACGAAAAGCGTGATTTTTCGTCCCAAAAAAATAGTTTGCCCGAAAGGATTTGGCATTGAATTCCTTAATTTGATGTACGGAACGCTCGGTTGACGGCTTCGCGAAGGATCCCTTTATATCTTGTATATCCGCAGCTGTAGTAGCTACACTTATAGTTTACTATTTTAGTGCTTTACACATTACAAGCAAACGTAAAGTACGGTCTATTTTTAATTTTAAACGAAAAAGTAATACATTACTACCTGTCTTCTAGCTATTTTATTTCAGACACCGAAGTCTAAAAGTTTTTCGTAAATGGGATTTCCTTAATTATTGTAAAAACACCTACTGCGATACATAATAATATAAAAGCTACTCTACTTACGTAAAACATTACCTAATAAAAACTAGCTCCTTGATCTCACTACTCTTGAATAACATAAACATATGAATGTACTCATTCACTGAATATTATTATGTAAATGGGGAGAGGTAGCCTGAAGTGTACAGGCTCTCTCCTTCTCCCTCTAATCGATACAAAGATTGTCTTGGAATGATCACTTTTAGCGATATCGACGACTGCCCATTGTATGTTAAAAACAATGGGCTATGGGTATATTCTATGTATATATTTCCTGCCATTTTTATGGTGTACATAATAAAGAGTATTCTATTATGTATCTATAGTACCATGTAGATTCTCTAAAACTAAATTAATATTACCAATTACTGTTCACCAAGTCCCACTTTTTCAGAAGTTCGTTTTTTTAAAACAACTTCCTAATGTTATAACTTTACTTTAAATACATCCATAACCCCTTAACTATTCAATGCAGCCATCAGCACAATGTTTTGAGTGCGTTACATTGAGTCCTACCGTAAAACGTGATTTTTCACAAAAAAAAAGTCGTTTCCCAGAAAGGATTTTGCGTCTAAGAATTCCTCAATTTGATGTATTTTTGCGTCAAGTTACTTAGTTTGCTGCGGGACTGTTCGAAAGTGATACCATGGCCCTGGAACACAAGTCTGACACTCCCTTCCGCTCCACCCAGGGGTCATTTGATGATTTCCCATCCAAAAAGCTTATGAAATACTTTGCTTGATGAACATAATGCTTGGGTGACGGCTTCGTGCAGGGTATGTTTACACCCTGTATATTCTTAATAACAATAATTAACTCCATCATTACAAATCGTTATGCAAATCGTTATGTAACGACGAAATCATGTACACACGGCGATACATCAAGTTCGACACCCAATACTCCCATAACTACGCAACATTCTATATAGAGAACCGTCGGAAAGGGACCAGGCAACGTGGCATATGTCAATCATAGCGCGGCAGCGTTTGATGTTTTTCATTTACACACACAGACGCACTTTTTTGCATCTTGTTGTATCTTAAAATTCGCAAACGGTTTCAATAGTTCCCAAATATCGCTCTTCTGGGATTTTAATGATTAGTTACTAATATTACAACTACTAAGTTAATTGTTTCTAGATTTTGAACACCGATTCAGTTTTCTGTCTGTTAATGTCTAAGTCATGATTATAATGAGCCAATTACACAATCAACACACAGTGGCACTTCTAAAACTGTGGCCGAGAGTGCGTTTTCGCCTTTTCTGAGGCATTATGTGGAGAAGATGGCCATTTAAAAAACTTGTTCATCTTCTATGCAAACTGCTGCTCAAACTTACTGTTATTATGTACTAACTCGAGGTAAAAGGTATGTTACGGTACCGGTGTTATGGTTGTTGTTGTGGATTTCTGTTATCCGATTATTGAAAATAAATAATACATCAATTAATGACGGCTAGATTTACTACGATCAAATAAAATAAACAAGTACCTAAGCTTTTAGTAAACAAAAGCTTTTAGTGACTTTAGAAGTTCTAGAGTGAGTAATCACGTATCTATTAAGTATAATTAATGACGTTAAACCACTATTCCTTAAAATATAACGTTGAAAATGAAAGATCCAACTTTATTTGTATTCAAAAACTTAGTCAACATTTAAATTCCTACTTAAAGTTTTACCTTTATTTCAAGACCACTCAGAGTTCGAGTTTTGTTTACTACCCGTTTGAATGTATTGTGGAAACTTTCTTTTTGTTATTTTCCGAAAATCTTTCACGAACAAGTTTAAAATTATTATTTTTCTCTATTATTTTAGTCATATATTGCAAACCAAGTATTTATATTCTTCTTACTTTGACTAAAGCGGTGTGTTTTCTGTTTTTGTGCTCACACCATATTTTTTTTTATAAGTCTATACGTGAGGATTTTTAATTGGCTTTCTGGTGACTACGATTTCCTGTTTTATTGGTTTTTATTAGCTGTAATGCCTCCAAATACTAAAATAAATAAATAAATAAAATGTGCAATAAATTTACGAACGGGTTATATCTGATTCTAGCCTAGCCTACCTAGCCCTTTCCCAGTCAAGTTGGAGTCAGCCCCCAATGTAACCGAATGCATTATTTAAAATTCATCCGGTTTCATGGATACCCATCATTCAGTTACAGGGTAACGCCGGCTACAGGGTACTCCTTTAGATTGGTTGTTAGATTTTGGACTTCTAACGCACCTAACTTGCATTCCAGCCACGGATCGACATCAGCAAGCATTGCTCAACCTTAAAGATCAATCCGGCGACTACTACAACAACCTGTTCTAAATACGAGGGTCCACGATGCGATGCTGTGAATGTGCAATTGTGGCGGTTCAGCCGTGTTCACCCATGAATATAGTATGAGTTAAACTATTTACTGTTGTTTCATAACTTAAAAAGAATCAAAGAAAAAGACAAAGGTGTATTTTTGTGTTCATTGGATGAATACCTTTTATAGTATTGTAGCAGTTTCCGTTTCCAAGTTGCTTTGTATTTAAGTATGCCAATATATGGGTAACAACAATTACTGACCTCCAAATATGTAGTTTCAAAACCTTTCACGGAAATGATGGGTAGTTGAATAATTGGATTGATTCAAGTTTACCTATTCTAATGGACAGCCCATATGACGTCACTACGTTGCTGATTGCTGATTGCTTTAAATTAATGGAAAACCTTGGTTTTGCAACTTCATAGTCACATTCGTGTTTCAGAACTGAAACCTTCTGAATTCCATGAATAAAGAGCGTTTAAGTTTCATAATACTATGAAACTGCTGTAGCGGAAAAAGTATTTACGTGAAACGCCATTATTATGATCTTTTTTGAAGTGAAAATAATGAAACAAATTCCTACAGCCCCACCCAGAAACATGAGGTTTGCGTGGGTGTGGGAACAATTGAAATAACAACGCTGAAATACCACAAGTGCACTTCAATCTTGGATAAACCGGCTTTTGTTACAGACAGGAACACACAAAGCTCATTTTATGCGGCCTGTACAGTGTACAGTCCGGGGCCGATTAGGTATATCATTATAACGACATAACAAAGGTGTGTGTTGTTTTCTGTTGGCGAACTGTCATAATTATATATTCTTCAGAAATATCGATACCTACGTTTGATACACTTTATACACTTTCTATTGTGTAAACAAACTTTACTCTCACTACGAGACAAATGGGAAATCACATTCAAACACGTCAGACAAAACTGTCACTTGGGTGTTACGAATTTTGTTACCTACCTACTGCCATCCGATATTTTCATTACAGCCCACTCCCTCTCAAAGAGAGGAGGCCTGTGTCCCAGCAGTGGGTACATGTACGACAACAAATGTACTTACCGGAACTGGTTTATTTCGATCATCGACGAGCGAGTCAGTGATGGCGATTTGTCCGTCGGTGACAACGATCTGTAGGCCGAGGCGGTACACCCCCAGAATTTTGGGGGAGCCCCAGCGAACACGGCTCAAGAGGTGCAGGGTAACTACCTCGCCAGGGTCTATAGGGCGCATCACCACCCATTCGAAGCGCTGGGGACAAAAGAAATAGGTAAATTGAAAGAAGTTTTCATCGGGAAATAAGTTTTAAGATAATGAGCTTTCCCGCTGCCTATGATTCGAGCTTATGATGCACTGAAGTAGTGAACTGTCGCGCTCATCATTTATTCATTTCAAGTACTATCGAGTTAATGTTTTCGAGCAAGTGTTATTCGGTCTCACGTAATTCGATTTCAAGTAGGGAACCCCTATTCATTATATAGTTATAAAGTAAATTTTGCATAATTATATATATAATTTCAGTACAAAGGTATTTTCCATATTATTTATATGTGCGTGTATCAGTGTCGAAATACCTCCAACTTAATTTCAATAAAAAATCTAATAAACCTGGATATTTTTACTAATGTGACAGTGTAGGTACGTACCTACCTACATGTCATAACCATACAATAATTGATGGAGTGGCACCTAATACATTCATGGCCAACATAATAAATATTAAATTACCTCCATTCCCTCTGCATTTTACGAGTTTTAATATTCAATAAGGTGGCGTAACCAAGTATACATTTTGTTACAAACGGCTTCGATATTGAACCTTACTACATATTCTTGTTAGGTTCACACTCACAGTTTTTAGACGGTCGGGCACCGTACAAATAGAATCATGGTTTTGCATTCGAAGCTAGGCTTGCTAGGCGCTTCTGATACGATATCGCTTGTCCGCGCGGGCTGGTGGAGGTGCCAAAGCGTATTTTGTCGCGGTAACTAGGTAATTATATACTTTTCTTTCCAAAATCCTGGATTAACTTTCTTATAGGTTTACCCACTCATCTACTTAGCAAGGGTTTTATCAAAAACATGAAAAGTATCCTCATACTCGTATAACTCGTTTTTGTTTCCGATTTCCTACTCTCACTAAAAATCTACGCTAAAAATAGTAACTTAATCAGCTTTATATTATTCCCACAGCTGTCCTGTACGGATGTTGCATGTTTTCAAATATTCGATTCTAGGACATGGTTTTGATAACCGAGAAGAAACTAGGTTCCCACATTTATTGTGCGAACCGCCAGTCTGTGGAATTCACTGCCGGCTTCTCTGTTTTCTGATCATTAAAATCTGGATCTATTCAAAGTTCGAGTGAATTGGTTTCTTCTAGGCAAGCGTGCTCCACCCCAGTCCGCATCATCGCTTCACGTCAGGCGAGTCGCGGCCAAACGCAAGCTTATTTATTTTGAAAAAAAAAACCATTCTTCACGAAGTTTTCCTTCCCCCTTTTGAGAGTATTTCCACAGGGTCAGTACTGCCTCACAATTAAATTATTAAGTTAATTTAACTAAAGCCAAACTCGTTGAACATAAACAAAGACTTTTCATTCAAACAAAGGAACTTAATTGTTGGTTTCTTTGTTAGTATGTTATTACAGAAAACATTGTAGTGTAGGAACTGATGGTGATGTGGAACTGGGTCACCGGTGAAATAAATTCAAAGGAAATTACTGTCGTGGGCTTGTTTACTTATGGTTAAAATGATTTAACCTACAGTAAATATTTAAGGAGCTAGTTAATGCCGATGACTTTGACAACCAATAGTCACACAGACATTGCGGGCGGAACTTTGGCCACAAAAAGAATTTTTACTGAGTATCGAAAGGAATGAAAATTACAGCATTTTTACGAAGGGAAAAAAGATTGTGTTATTTTGTTTCAACCTAAAGGCATAAAGGGAACTATGTACCTATGTATGTGTACATACACACACAACAGTACCTACAGTAGTAGCAGAATATAGTCTCTTTGCTACATCTATAATGTGGTGCTGCTAATTGTCCGTGAATAAACTGTTTTATCTTAGGAAGGACCCGTCGAGATAGCTCACAAAATTCTAAATTCCCTACGGTTTTTGTAAATAGCAGACCTTTACTACATTGTGTCTTTATTTAAATTCAATCTGCGGCCATTATAATAATGAAATAATCATTTTGAACATCTCGAAATAATGCAAACGACGGAAAGTGATGTATTTAAAAAAAATCTAATTTCGTACTACATGGAAGGAATCACTTTAATGCTAATCCGTAAACTCCAAATAAACTGGAAAGAAGACTTCAGAAGCAACATGTGGTTTCACGATGTGTTTCAGTTAAAGTTTCAAATTGTTTAAGACTATACAAGAAATGTGGTAAACTTATTACATTCAACAGTTATGTTTTTCAATTGCTACCTTATAAAAACACAGCTTGTAATATGACAAACAATCAATAACATTGCTATTTTTGCAGCAGAAGAATCGTTTGACGCGTGATCTAAATCGGAGCAAACATCGTTTTTCAATAAATATTTCTCAAAATAAAGGTACACCCACACAGGCTTACCAACGTCTTTCGAACGCCAGAAGGTTCTTGTAGCACATTGATAAAATGCACATGCTTTAGAAAGAAAGCAAAGAGATGTTTTCTTCAAATAAAACGCGTAGGAAACTAAAGTAATGTGAATCCTAAAGGATCTTTGTATATTGGTTTATAGTATGTTAGGTTGGAGAGGTGCACGTGTTCGGCTCCACATTATTCGCCACAGCCAGGCGGAAAAATTCAACTTCCGGGCAGATTTTTCCCGATTCTTATCATAACATAACATCACGCCTGTATTTATCCAAAGAGCAGAGCAGAGGTGTATCACATAGTACTACATTTCACCAATTATGTTTAAGTCCCAAGTAAAAGGGGCCGAGCCTATTGCTATCAGCCGGGCACAAATCCAAATTCCGTGGCTGCTATCCTAACTTACTTTTGCATTTATAATATTAAGTTAGGACTAGTTAGGATTGTGCCAACCCGACCCGGACATACATTATTAAATAAAACTAATATACTATACCTATATGAACAAACCTAACAATGTATTATGTAAATATTCATAATTATACAACCAATTGAATTTATAATTTCTAATAATTATATGTATGATATTATTGAATTGCTGCTTAGCCCTCTTCCTTTCTCCTAATGTTGCTGTGCCCGACCGGGTCCATAATGATCTTTTACCTTGTTACACCATCTATGTAATACTTATGGAATGCAATAAAAATTTGAGTATTGAGTGACATGACTCAACAGTGATAGACACCAACCGGAGTTTGTCAATCGTACGTCGAGTACAAGACGAGTGGAAGCCGAGTATGAGTCGTAGTTCCTCGGGGTCAGCTTTGTTGTACAAATCCTGCCGAACCCAATGTGCCAAAACGAACAGTAGCATCCCTAACGCTACTGTAGAAAGTCTATAAAATACCTTGGAGTTTTAAAGAAGAATGTCTAATGGCACGCTTCTTAGATGGCAAAGGCCGTCTTACGCACGTAAGCAGACTCGAACGTGCCCTTTGCCACCTTTTTCCTTTTATTAGCTCTCTTCAAGCTTACTTTTTCTAAAGGCATGATCTAGAGATTTTAAAAATACATTTCCATATTGTTATACATGAACAACTTGCTTCAACAAAGAAGGCTTCCTTTATGTTATGGTAATACTGCTGTGATACTGTAGGCTTAAATTACACTATAATTTACGGGATATCTTCCATGGTTTTCAATTATTGTGTGCTCCCGATGTTTCGACGTTGTTGCAATTGGCATCGGAGATCGGGATACTCTATATAGGAGGCTTCTTAGAAGTGAGATAATTATGGTGATTGGCTCAGTGATGTCGCCTGCCTGCTTGAGTCGGCTTCCAGTCTCACAGGATGCAGCTGAATACCAGTATTTTATATAAAGAGACTCCCTATCTGACCTCCACAACTCAGTTAGTAATAGGTAATACGATACCTCTTGGTCCCCTTGGTAAGACTGGTTGTCAGACTTTCAGGCCACTGACTGGCTGTTACAACTGTCAAAGATCTACCCAACCCTGCTCGACGGCTTAATGTGATAACAAATGTTGTTTGGAATAACTAAATAACACTTCGCCCGACCAGCGAATCAAACCATCCCCCTCATGTTCTGCAGTCGCGCTTGCGAGCACTGGACCAAAGATTGGGATTTGTTAACAAACTTATTAAATAATAGCCCCACGAAAATTAACTCCTACCCCACAAGAAATATAACCTCCTTTAGAACCATTAATTAACTTTTCTTTCATAAGTATTCTAATGTAGCAGATTTTTCTCTTTAAATTCGAACTCTAAGGGGCTTAAAACAAATTTTGTTTGCTATGCCGCGGGACACATTTTCAGACAAAGCCGAGGGACAGCTAATAACAACTGTAATTATCGGATAGAACGTGATTTGTATACAAAAACGATGCTGCGGAAATAGAGTGTCGTAAACAATGAAACAGTATTACTATCAACCTCTTGAAGAGTACGTAACATCCAGTATAATATAGTACTTTCGTTTTTATAAAATATTATATAATCTATGATTTTTTCCGCAGCTGGGCTCGCGTAAAGGTCAAATATTATCGCGAACGTGCTTATAAGATAAAAATCACTTTACTGTTATATTTCATGTACACTAGCCCTCAAAACGGTCAAAGAGAATACCGCGAGAACCAAGGATCTCTTAGAACCCAAAATTCAAAGACACGTGACGTCCACCAACCGTAAATGAACTCCAGTGGTGGATCAGGCCCACTCCATCGGCTTCCAATCTACAAAGCGGAAGTGGGCGTTTCACACGGTTTTTCGTTGGCGCAAGTTTGTCGGGATTTAAATGAAAGAGACTCAAGTTGGATGAACTGCGTAATTTCGACATAATTAATACTAAGAGGTCTTGTTACAGGGCTATTGGATATTGCATTTTTAATTGTGTTTATATTTGCTTCGTCATTTGAAATATTTGAAATCCATTACAAGTGACTTTCGTACACCGGCTACGCTAATTGCAGATCGAATATCTTTGTAGATACACGTTCGTAACGCTCTTCTTTGCACTTCGACTAACATTCTAATCTAGAATTAATTAAATTCTAAGAATCTTACACCCTTATCTAAAGTTAAGTTAAAGTAAGTACTTATGCAAACATTTTTTTATGCAATAGACAAGAATTTAAACGAAGTAATCGTAAGAAGCGTCAAAGAAAGCCAAACTAAGAATTCCAACTACAGAATAAAAAACATATCTTAAGAAATTATTTTTACTTAAATAATCATTTTGACTTGTTTATAGATACGGGTGCTAGTTTCCACAGCTTATCATAAATTTAACTCAAAATATTATCAACATTTTCACGTGTGACGCCTTTAAATCTGTCAACCAGTCTTGTCAGGAGGTATCGTGTTTTCCAGTAACTGGGGGTTTAAGATCACTCACTGTATTGTGGTGCCTATTCAACTGCATTCAGAAAAACTGGAAGTCGACCCTAACATACATAGTTGGAAAAAAACTAAACAGATAAGGATAATGACATCCCATTATGGGAGCCGTTGTAGTTATTGGGTCTAAGGGATCAATTAATATTGGGATAAGGGATTTGAGACACCGTGGCCCTGGAACACAAAGGGCAAAGAAGGAACATGGATGGGTTTTAGTCAGTACAAGTCTGACACTCCCTTCCGCTCCGCCCAGAGTGATGATTTCCCATACGAAAAAAAAAAAAAGGGATTCTTCCGAAGCGTTCAAGAAAGGCCACGACCTATGCCTTACTATGGTTTACTTTGACCAAATTTCTGTAATTGTATGCCTCAGGCAGTTACGTAATTAGAAACGAGCAGGCTCGATCCGGGCTTACCGGAGTTCGGACTTGCGGCCATAATACCGTTATGAATTTAGATTAAAGTTGGTACTAACTGTACATAGACGGAGTTTACGAAGTCAAGGAAAAAACCGAATCTTACTAATATTTTAAACAAGAAAGTTTGTGTGGATGAATGGATGGATGTTTGTTACTCTTCAATAAAAATATTTGATACAATAGTCAAAAGAACTTGGACTCCGAATTCAACACATTTCTTTTTTTTTGTGTTTCATTATCACCTTTTGCTAAATATAGTTTTTGTAACGTTTTGGTTAAAGGAAAACAAAAACTAAGCTTTTGCATTTGAAGTTTTAGGCGACTCTCAAAAGGTGGAGGTTGTCAATTCCTTTGAAAGTCATTTTGTGCGTGTATTCAGCGATAGGTAATTATGAACCACGTCGGCCGATTTCATAGTTTTTTTTTTTATTGGTAAGGGCGTGCCACAGGATCAGTCCAATATTATTTTGGTCAAGTTCTGATGAGTATTTTTTTTAAGGTATCATAACATCATCAACTTGAGAGTAGCTATACTCTTAAGTTGATGATGTTAGGATACCATTACTTGTTGTGATCTTGTGTTGATGTACAGTCGCCAGCTCAACAAGCTACCCGAAACTGTAAATTTTTTCCAATCAAGGTTTAAGGTTTCTTTTTCTGATTTCCTGTAAAAAAAAAACATCGAGAACAGAGAGATAGGTACACGCGATTCCCTTTGTCACCATTTCGAAGTGTCATTTGTGAAATGAACAGGAAGAAAAGAAACCAAGTGGTACCGATTTCCGGACAATCACAAGACAATACACAATGAAAACCCTACTTTGATATTGATTTCAGATTGCATCTTTATTTATTCACGAACGTCTTGCGAAGCTGGTTATAAATTATACCTATTTATGTACAATTATTAGATGCAATAACTGTACTGTACATTTTATTGCCCACCAAACATTATTCAATCATTATTCAATTTTAACTAATAAATGTGTCTTGACTTAACTTTTTGCTATAAATAAAATGGCTGTATCGTCATCATCGCCTTGACTTTTCCCAACTATGTTGGGGTCGGCTTCCAGTCTAACCGGATGCAGCTGAATACCAGTATTTTAGATGAAGCGACTGAAAAATAATAAATAAAATAAAATGTCTGCGTCATCATCCTTTAAAGAGACTATGACCTCTGAGTTTGTTTCAGCTGTTTCTTCTCAGTGTAGTCAGTTTGAGGGTATAATTCTTCACAGCAACATGCAACAGTTGGTTTATTGCGCCGGCTACCGCTAACTAATTCAGAGATCTCATTTCAAACCACTGCATTGTATATGAAGGAGTTCGCGATAATACCCAATGTCCAGCACTGACCTACGCTCATAATTAAGAGGCGGTTACTCCAAGAACATAAGCTACTGAACTCTCTATTGCTTTTCATAATAAATGAGTTTTCTTGTGTGTGTGGTCTTTAAATAACAATCTCGGGGTATTTGGGGTTGTTAGTTTTAATAAAATTAAAATGAAATACATTTTGTTGCCATTTCCATAGTAAGCTCTGTTTTATCATTTCGGTTTCCTGAGGCTTCCAGTCTCCTTTGGATTTTTTTTATTGTTTTTATACAATTACACTAAGCAGAGGTCAAGAGATCAATAAAAAATGATGATACCATTTTCCAATACAATATTAATTAAAAACAATGTGTACCATATTGTATATCTATTTTCATGTTGAACCTTCTAGTTACGGAGGCTATCAGCTTATTTAAAACAAGTTTTAAACTTTAAGTGTTTTAACTTTACTTTAAGCACCTCCATGACTCCGTACCTACTATTCCATGCATCCATCATCATCACAATATTATATTATTTATTTTTCGACGCGTATTAAGCACGTAGCTATCGGTTCACGCGCGCCACGTTTTGATCTTCAAAAAATCGAACGCGAATAATAGCGAGTAGGGAAAAGACGCGCAAATACGCGCATACATGTCATTCTAACAAGAATTTGTGTGATAAACAACAACTAAAAAAAAACCGACTACTAAAAAACCCCGCGTAATTAAATTCGGAGTTTACATGGTAAAATCGACAACTCTTATTGTTGAAGACGGTAAAAATGTAGCCTATGTTACCCGGGCCAAGATAACAAATCGATTGACACATTATTTATCAAAATCGAATGAATAGTTTAGGCGCCACGGAGGAGCATACGTAAACAAAAACACCCATTTATATACATAGACTGCTCATATCCTTCCTTTTGGCTTCGCCGTAGTCGGGTAAAAACGAGCCGAAAATACGCTTATCTGAAACCGCCCTTACATTGAGTGCTACCGTAAACGCACGTTCCCAGCAATAATTTTTGCGCAGTGTTTAAGTTAACGTTTTGTGTTTACTTACCTTGATGTAAGGAAAGCTTGACGGTGAAGGGTCCGTTTACACAAGGTATTTATAATACTTTTTCGGTTCTTCCGTTTCTAAAGTAGTCATGCTACACGTAACGGTTGATTACACGGCTGGCTGCTAATGTGGCCAGGGGCCGCTGCGTCACTCCCGATTGTGTTCGACTCTTGTTTAATTTTCGATCCGTCGGTATGTCAATCAAGACTTCCCAACGCTTGTATTCCCCGAAATGTTGACAGATACCAACATTTCGTGAGCACCGACCATTTTGCAATTTACTGAGATTAACTGCAGGCTTTGGGCTGCTACAATTGCAATTACTAGAATGAGGATGCCGACGTTATGAACAGATTACATTTAAAACTATCGTATAAGTCATAGCACAAACAGCCTTCAATATTCGCACCGCGAAGACACAGGCCTCCTCTACTATTACTACTCTTAATACTCGTCTCCTCCAACTGTGGATTACAGTTCGTATCATGTGTAATAAAACATGTGTAATCCACCATGTGTAATCCACCATGTGTAATCCACAATGTGTAATCCACCATGTGTTATTCTCCATGTATTATGCACTATGTACCGGTTGCAGAATGTCTTTAAATTGTTGGTTCTAGGACATGTCGGTTTACTCACGAAGTTTATCCAACACAAATAACGCAATACAAATGTTACCATGAGCTCACTACCTTACCGTTCTGCCTCATGTCGTTAAGGTGGAAGCGGCAAATTTTCTTACTTTTTTTTGCAATATCAGGCAGTGTCAGTGCAGTGTCAGGTTGGTCGCACTAGTAACACGTACCTATGTGATGATCTAAAGAATTATTATTTGTAACTATGTAGTTACAAATAATAATTCTTTAGATCATTGATATCATCAATACAACCCTCTAAATTCATTTAACCCCATTGAATGACTTTAAAAAAGTCTAAATAGTTAATAAAAACTTGATTTTTCACCCCAAAACAAAGTCGTTTTCTAGCAATAATTTTTGCTTAGTGTACGGAATGATTGGTTGACGACTTTGTGAAGGATCCGTTTCAACCTTGTGTACTAATATTATTAAGATGTAGGGGGTAATCTTTGTAACTCCTGGTCCGAACCCAAAGATTCTTTCACTAATAGGAAGCTACATTATCCCCGTGTGTCGTAAGCTATATTTAAAACGTTCCCGTCGGATAATTTGCAAATGTAACGCGTGCGTAGTTCTTGAAAACGCCCGAATACGCTACGCCAGCTCAAGAATGAACTGTAACTATACATGCCGTCTTGTGTACGAGCGAATTGCCTCAACCTCATGAATTACCTATGAGCAACATTCACTTTGGGTGTCTAGAAAAGCTATCATGATATCGGGTACCTACCTACTGCATTTTTCTACTACTACCCGTCAAACACCCCTCAAGATAAATGAATTGAAATAATTTTATCTTCAGTTCGGATATAATTTTAATTACTTACCTACTAATTCATGTTTTATCAGTCACTGTGTAGGTGTCTATTAAAGAATATACCCACTAACGTTTTATGACCGTTTTCACCCACACAAAGACTCAGTGGGAATTATATAAAAGATTGAATAAAATTTTCCTTCCAAGGGAGTCTCGTACCACGCTTCCTGCGTCGGAAATAATAACTACTTAGTTTACGCATGCACATACACATTATATTTTAAAAAGAAACTATGAAATCATTTTATGTCCATTAAAGTCAGAAAGAAAAATAGCAGTGACATAAGGTACGAGACGGACTGGAAAAAATATGAGTTCCGTTTTTTGCCAATTGGATACGGAACCCTAAATAAAAGGGAAACTAGCGATGTGTATTACTAATGTGTTTCTTTTGTCCAAGTGTTCTGTTTGCGGTCGTTAGCAAAAAGTTGTCCTTTTGGTCGAATAGTATATATAGTAAGTAAAAGCATATACCTTTTTTTTTTTTTTTTTTTCGGATGGGAAATCATCAAATGACCCCCCCCCCCCCCACTCTGAGCGGAGCGGAAGGGAGTGTCAGACTTGTACTGACTAAATCCCATCCATGTTCCTTCTTGTCCCCTTTGTGTTCCAGGGCCACGGTATCTCTTTCGAACAGTCCCGCAGCCCTGGCAGGCATCGGCCCATGCGGACCCCTACGTGGTTGCTGACATCTCTTTGAGGCGCGCGTGGAACACGAACGCGCCGTCGACACAGCCTGTCGTCATAAGACGGCCGGACGGCGAGCTAGCCCATAACTCGCCGTCCACAGGCCCGCAAAAGCATATACCTCGTGTGTTTGTTGTGTTTTTCTACTATTTTATCTTACCTATGTTATTTATTTAAATTGATTCTTTGATTCTAGTTTGATTTTAAATCCGAGTACTGCTTTCGGTGATTGTACCTGTATTTTCAACCCGATTTTGTTTTTTCGTTTTGACTCGAGGTCACTTTTGCTGGCATGGAGAAAGTAGGTACTTAGTTCAGTTTCATGGTTTTTACAATTTCTGGTAAGTAAAGCGAAAAACCACGAAATAATGATCTGTTTATGTTTTCACAAAAAAAAATGTACCCACCCACCTTTACGTATAAATAAAATTGTGTTTCCATTTAGTGCCGGCGACATTTTGTCGATGTAGCGGAGATGAGAATGTTGAGGTAGATGTGTGTAATGACAAGAATGGATAAGGTAAATAGGTATAAGTATATTAGAGGAAGTTTGAAAGTTGCGCCAGTTAGGTACAGAAAAGATGAAAGGGAATCGACTGTCTTGGTATGGCCTTGTTATGAGGAGGGATGAATCGGTTGTGACTAAAAGAGTGATGAATACCAAAGAAAATATGGGAGGATTGTGTGAGGAATCGTATGTAAGAAAATAAATATGTTAGCGTGACTGTCGAAAGTGGACAATGAACAAAAAATCGTGCTGCGCCGACCCCTAGGAACATGGGATAAGGGCGGGAAGATGAAGATTATATTTTGTCGGTGTGGTAGACACTAGGTAGGTATACCTTGCAAGTTTCACATTTTGAAAAAAATTCATAACTTATGTCATACAAACAATATTTGCCTTATACTAGAATCTCCATTCCTTTTGGTACCTATGATCCTAGTATTATTTTAAATGCGAAAGTTTGTGAGGATGTATGATGTCTGGTTGTATGGATGTTTGTCACTCTTTCACGCAAAAACGACTGGACGGATTTGGATGAAATTTAACACACATATAGTTTATATCCTGGACATAGGATATTTTTTATCCCGGTAGTATTATCGAACAACAAGCCGCGGGCATAAACTAGTTAATAATAAATGAACCGCGCCTACCTACTAACGATCTTCATTCATGTAAAATTAACACCCGTTTGTTCGTTTTTTCTACTAAAATATCTTTTAATATAAAATTTTCTTTCACCTTTCCAGTATATAAAAATAATAACGGCAGAATGAAGTCTCTTTGTTTTACTTTTTATTTACAGGAATTTGGCTCTTTCTAATTATCTTTTATTGTACTTTATCTTTTTGTCTAATGCCCAATGTACTATGGAGATTTATACTTGTTAAACAAAATGTATACTTCCAAAAAGTACTCGGAACCTTATATAAAATATAAGTATTACTTAGGGAGGATGTTTGTTTTATTTTGTTTGTTTACCTGTCCACAAATGAATTCCAGTAATTCACACACCTTTAATTCCCGAAAGGTGTACCGAATGTACAACCACATTTTGCCGGTTTTGTTAAAGTACCATGTTATAGGGGGCGAGTCTATTGCCATCAACTGGACCATCACAAATCCGGACTGCTTGGGTTTTTGTGAGAAATTTAACACTGTTTTTAAAACCTTCTGCAACTAATCTGGAGCTCTAGCTAACTGAGACAAATCCTGTACGGGAAACAACTGCGCTCGTCGATTGTTTTAATAATTGGAATGTCAGTACAGTTTGAACACCTCCATTAGTTGTCATCATCGGGGCGAGCGAACTTCGTCACGCGAGTTTCGCTTTGGTTTGGGCAAAACTAGCTCTGGCTCAATACTTGTTTCCGTTTGATTGTACTTTGGTAAGCCGCGCTCAATCCATTACATTCCGATTCCGCCGTTGGTCCCTACTGTCATTTTCAATGTCGTTACTGTAATCACTGACACAGTCGCGTTATAGATAGTCCGTGACCCGTAAGGCTGACAACCAGCCTCACCAAGGGGTATAGCCAGCGACTGGGTGGTGCAGGTCAGAAATACTGGTATTCAGCTGTATCTGGTTAGGCTGGACGCCGATGATTGCCCAAATTACACTCCTATCCCACCAGTCTAAGTATAACTAGACGATCTATTCATATTCCTGTCTTTATCCCATGTTACTTGGGGTTGACACAACACATTTTTGTCATCCAGTTTCCCCGGTCGACAGCTCACGCTATGATTTACTCCTTTTTCTGTTAGTTTGCCATCCATTCAGTTACGTAAATGTATTTTGTTTCTTTCAATGCTCCATCACTCTTCTTGAACTTAATTATGAACTAAATAAGTCAGCAGTGGCCGGTTAACTCAAGTTCAACAGGCGGTTCTCGGCCAACTAACTAGCACAAGTCGGTTCTATGTACCCACCTACCTATCCTGTGGATAGTCTGCAAGAGGAAGGTATGTTCTGCTCACTAGGGGCGAGTATAACCACTTGCAAAACAAGCAAGTAATATTTGAATAAGTTAAACTGTGTAGTCTACATTTATTAAAGTCGGTATATGGGAAGGAGTGTACATGGGGTAACACTTGAGTACTTGCTAGGTTATACCATCAAAAGCTAGACTTTCATGACCATTATGTTTTAACAAAACATAACGGGCTAGACATAATGTTTTGTTCAAAATTGCTGTTTCCTACAAAAGTGCCATTGGCAACACCGTCAAAATGTATAGAACAGCTTTTTTTTATTTTTATTTGTCTTTATGATGTACTGAATACGTGGTAACTGCGTGTGCGTCGGTGTCCCTTCCACCATGTATTATACAATCTCAATCTTACTTTGAAAATATAAACAAAATTAAACGTGAAGGTATTTACATGGCCGAGCAGACAAAAAGTATGTTACGGAGTTAGGGTTCCAGACGAATAGGGAATATGCATGACATTTTTTTTTCTTGGGGTCGGCTTCCAGTCTAACCGGATGCAACTGAATACCAGTATTTTACATGGAGCGACTGCCTATCTGACCTCCACAACCCAGTTAGTACTGAGTAATACGATACCCCTTAGACTGTCAAAGATCTACAAATGACAGCCGGGACCCACGGCTTAACGTGCTTTCCGAGGCACGGAGGAAACTCGGTATGTCATGGGCGGTCACCCATCCACAGACCAATCTAGGCAAGCACGGCTTAACCTAAAGATCGACCCGAGCGGCTGTTATTATTTAGCCACGAGCTCCTCCTTTTTTAATATATTAATTTTACTAATTGTGTGTGATTTATTCAAGCAAACATTGCAATAAGAATACTATAATAAAATCTTAGTGAAACTTTAAGTACTTTTCAAATAAAAGTGTTTCTTTGACACATAGACTTTAATGTCACTACCGGCGCTATTGAGGGACGATTCGTTTTGAATTTACGTACCGTTTCACAAAAAAATACTCTACATAAAATATTAAATTGTAAAATAAGTGTTGTATTAGAAAATTAAACAAGTGGACCACAATGTTTTTATGGGTAATTACAAGGCATTTTTAAGAAATAAAAATAGTCTTGTGTTTCTTGCATATTCCATATTGCTCTTAAGTGTACTTAGAAACAAATACGCTCAGAACTAGACTAGTTTATGGCAATGTGCCACGTAATGTCTATCGCATTAATTGCAGTTTGGCTTGAAATATGATTCGCATCTGCACGAAGACATCACGCAAGTTACGGGGCGTCAGATATAAATGGTAGTAATGAATTATGTTGGAAGATTGCGTGACTCGTGGAATCCTCCACAAGTCACCAACCACGCACCTACCGGTCGTGTTTGTCTGATCTTCAGAAGCCTTTTAGCCCGAAATCAGATTTTAGGTAATGTCATTAGTTGTCTCTGAGCATATCACCAAATAAAATGATTTTCTAGAGCAGCCGCTCATCAGAGTACCAACAGACTTAACGTCACAACATCACACTTAAGGTGCCATTTCTTATCACACTACTACATTTATTTTAAATGTAAAAGTTTGTGAGTATAGATTAGTAGGATTTGACTTGGTAACAAGAACGTTTTATGAAAACAAATCTCGTGTTTTATAACAACACTTTGGGAGACTTGAAAAGGGGACACCCGTTTGTCTTTTTTAAAATTCATAGACTCGAACCGAAACTTTAATTGTTTATTAATTGCTTAATAACTAAAGAAGCTGAGTAAACCTCATCTAACATTCAGTGAACATCTAATGGAAGCACTTTGTTGTCACTTCTCCCCGACGTTAACGGTTTCAAGGTCCTGAAGATTTTCATATCGTTTTTAAACAAATTAAATTGTTAGAGTAAACCTATCGCCTCCTAAGATGGTTACATTAGTTTAAGCTACATTTGAACAATACTGTCTCGCTGACTGTTACTCAAAATCGTATCGATCGTAACGTAACATGTAGGATGTGTGAACAGTGAACACATCTCAGCGCAGTTCGCGAACACCGTCAACATAATATTATCTTTTTTTATAGTCATTTGGAAGTTAGACGCTAGCAGCGGCTGTAGCGCAGCGCATAGCCGGTCAACGCAAGCATTTTTGCAACAAAATAAATTTTGTGAGTCGTGAGGTGTGGTTGCAGTTTACTAAAACTAAATAAAATAAAATAGCCTTTATTTACTGAAAGTAGGATATACAAATACACTAATAACAAATGTAGAAAATATTAAAAGTACAATAAACTAATAAATATCTACACAATATTTCCAATTTGGAATAATTTAACTAAGTACTACTTAAAATTACCATAGAATGTCCCTGATTTCAGTGTGCATATTGGAAAAGGCCTCCTCTAGCTACTCGTTCGCTACTCTTCTACAGTTAGGTCCCGCTGTAATTTTAATGTCGTCTTCCCAACTTCTTTGTTGTCTGCCTTTTTTCCTTTACCTTTACCTCGGGTACCAATTTGTTATTGTTTCGTTCCATTTTTCCTGCTTTTCTCTCGTCATATGGCCTGTCCAGCTCCATTTCTGTTTATCTAAACGTACAATAATGTCACTTTGTAAATGTGGGTGTAATGTCCACATCTCTGTACCCCCCTCAGAGCATAAAGGCGTGATGTTATGTTATAATATTGTGTAAACAATAAACATTCAAGCGATTGCTGCAGTCACGTCAGATTTGCTGTATATTATGAAAAAGTGCCATTGTTTATCTCCGAAGATCAGCATCAGATCTTCACCAAATTAAAACGGGACCGCCGCGGAATATTATTATTTGCAAGGAATTAAAAATCAGCGAAATTGATTCACAATAGGCGAAGATATCGATGAACATACACGCAAAAAAACATTCCGACGAATTGATAACCTCATCCTTTTGGAAGTCGGTTAAAACCTAGTTGAGGCCGTTGTTTCGTACCTGACTACTTTGAGAAGAAACAGCCTAAACGAACTCCGAGGTCATAGTATCTTTTAAGGTCCAGACATAATCTTTATCAAACTTACATGAGGACTATGCAGCTAATTGCATGTTGGTGTATAACGTACCTGATTCACAAATATGATCTCATCCGCTGTAAGAACCAGTTGACTGTACTTGTTGACACCTGAAACAAGAAAGAAAAAAGAAATTAATAAATTGAAAACAGACGAAGTTTTTAGCAATTCGACTGGATTCATGATGGTTTGTGTGGTATGTTAATGTACTATAAAATAGTTGTAACAGTGTAATGTTTATTGAATAAAAGATTTAAAAAAATCTTCTGTTAGGTCTAGTCTAAAATTAGCTTCAAATTGAAATAAAAGCTTCTTTTTATCGGCTGTATGTAATATTTGCAACCCACAAACCAATTTCTTTCTACGTATCGCTCGGAGCATTTGGGGATCCTGATCAAAGAGTAAAAACCAGATGAAAAGGGCCTCATTCTGAATACCTAATAAAATCAAAATAATAGAAGGTAATATTGTTCCTTTGAGCTGAATAAAGCAGAATTCAAGTGATTTTCAGTTTTTTTGCCCTAAATTCAAATATTATCATTATTATTTGGTGTTTGCACAAATGGTTAAAATCTTCATGATATTTTGGTTGCTTGTTTTTATTACTTAGGCTAGCTTTTGCTAGCGGCCTCGCTCACGTTATACAGGGTGTTTGGTGCATCGTTTGCCAAATTGAATAGGCCGAATGGAGAGATCATTTGCTATCTCTTCAGGCCCAGGAACTCACTCTTGGCCACACTGGTTTATTTAATAAAAACTTTCTAATTTTCATTTTGAAAAATTCCCAAACTTGACATTAAAGCTCACATTGAAAAAAAAAAAGATATTCCTTAGTATATTCCTTAAATTAAATTTTAATTTTTATACGTACTGTTGTATGGTTCTATCAATTATTATTAATTTTGTTTATTGGGACGCACCATCAAGCTACTCCATATTCAGGATAAAACACTAGTTTTCGCATAAATAACATGCTATAAGTAGGTAGATACTATTATCTCACTCTTACGCAGTCTCTTATCACTTTCTTACATAGGGTTCTAACTTTCCTCGAACTTGAAATGAAAAAGAACATTAAAATAATTTATTTAATAAATATCTTATTACAAATCTTGTTCAAATTGTCCCCCACTATTGCGTATGGTCGTGCGAAATCTTCGTCTTATCTCGACTGTAGTGGTGCGTAAACCCATTTCTGCATTGATCGTCCTTTTATACCGGTAGTCTGTGGCTGGATTACACGCAGAAACAGTACAGCGCTCTACGTGTCCAATACAATAACGCGTTCAGGGTGCTCTTGGGGCTGCCTCGCTTTTGTAGTGCGGCGGGGATGTTTGCCGAGGCGAGTGTGGATTGTTTCTACACAGTCATGCGCAAGCGATGCACATCCCTGGTCCGAAGGGTGCGGGCCAGCCGCAACAGTATCCTGAAAGCGTTTGCTGAACGTTTCGACTGTCAGTACGTGAACCACTGCTGCATGGTTCACGTGCTGACTAATGTTAATATATTGTTTTAATTTTGATTCTTAATTTTGATTTTGTATTTTATTTCATTTTGATTGTTAATTTTAATTTGGATATTGTTTTAAATTTTATTTTGATTATGTTTTAATTTTGATTGTGATTTTAATTTCGTTAATTGTACCTATGATCCAAAGTTGATTGAAATAAAGAAATAATAATAATAATTGATGATCATGAAGGCCGCCTCAATGCGTTGGAATAAATCATCCCTAGTTTCAACTACAGACTAGAAAACTATTTAAAAGAATTCGAAGATCTCGATCGCTTTTTTTTTATAGTAATTTAAAGTTGATTTTTTAGTTTTTTTTTTGTTCTTCCAAAAGCTTTGTGAGTTATTGAAAAAAAACGAGATGTTACTAGTGAGTAGTTTTGAATTTGATAGAACCATAAAACAGTACGTATAAAAATTAAAATGTAATTTAAGGAATATACAAATAAATTTAAAAAAAAAATTAAGCTTTAGCGTTAAGTTTGGGAAATTTTCATAATCAAAATTAGAAAATTGTAAAAAAAAAACCGGTGTGGCCAAAAGTGAGTTCTTGAGCCTGAAGAGACAGCAAATGACCTCTCCATTCGGCCAATTCAATTTGGCGAACGATGCACCAAACATCCTGTATACGGAAATTAACCCCCGGGAACGTTTTAACTATGAATGTAGCCTATAACACTCTAAGATAATGTAGCTTCCCGAGTGAAAGGTTTTTCGGAATCGGATCAGTAGTTCCGGAGATTACCCCTACAAACTTACAAACAAATATTACCTCTTCATAATATTAGTATGGAAGAATATTATTTTGTGAGAATGTGGCGCTCGTGGTTATTTTTTAATAGCCGCACGGGGTCATCGAAAGTTAAGCTAAGCATTGCCTAAAATAGGGCTGTGGATGCGACAGTGATACCCAGTACGCATTGAGAAGCCTTCGTGCCTAAATAAAATTACTAAAATTCAGAAAACCAGTTTTATCAAAGGGCATCCAGTTGGACTGGAAGCCGACTCCAAGATAATTGGGAAAATGCTAGGCAGATCACAAATGAAAAACTATTTCAAAGTAAAATCTTTGCGAAAAACAGGAAATGGAAATGTTTCACGATTTGTTACTAATAATAAAGATTATAAGTAACAAATCGTGTCGTAGTCGGCCAATGGCTTAATAGCCAATAGCCTCGACCAACATCTGACGAGGCTCTCGCTTGGCAGCTGGATCAAGGGCTTGATTCAGAAAACAGTAGTTCTGGACACGGCACGTATCGTTAGGAGGTTCCTCTCTCAAGACCACCGGTAGCTCGGACTCTGTTCTCGATGCCGGTGGGCTATTGTTTTTTTATATTTTTTTTTATATTGTTTTATTTAGAATATGACTCCAACGGTCATCAGTTCTACAGCTAATATGACGACCCATCGCTACTTCAATGGGCACTGGTGGTTATGTCTCTAGATTACAAGTCGATAGTTTCAACCCAGGCAGATGAATACTGCTGCAAATGCTGCTCCCAAATCGGGCTCCTACCACTTGTAAAAGTCCCTTTGTGCAATTGGCCTTGTTTTGTTCTGCCTCCTGCTGGTATGGTATGGAGGGAAGTGAAAATTATCTTTTTTCTACTCCTCCGCTATCCTTTTCTGATTCATTTCGTTCCGGTATTCAAGACAGTTACATTATCTCTTTCGTCGAGCTTCATTGTCTCGGCGCTTTTCTGATGGTCGCCACTGTTGATTCTAGCTTTCAGGAGTTTCAGTGGTTTGGGAATAGTGTGGCGAGCTGGCTCCCAAAACGGTGAAGGAAAACATCGTGAGTAAAGCAGCACGTCTTAGAGCTCACAATTCGAAGGCTTGTGACATCTCCCAGAAAGAATCTAAGCACAGGCCTTTTCCTTTTTTTTGTTTACCGGTTGCGTGTTATGTAACTTCACACAGTATATCTAGCCGGCAGGATCGAGTCTTTAATTAAAACCATTTTAGTTTTTTTGACTTTGTAACCTGGAAAACAAGAGTATCTGCAGTTGACTTAACTAAAACTATTATGTTTATGATACGAACGCCTATGAACAAATTTCAGACACATTAGTTCCAACTAGAATCAATCAATCAAATCATTTATTAACAGAACATAAAATTCAATTTGTTAGTAATATATACACATAATAAATACTAGTGTTAGTACATAATTATATTTGGAAAACCAATACAAAACCAATTAAACCTATGTAGTTTAACTTCACGTGAATTTGAAAGTATTCTAGATTTTGCGTAATGGCTCAGGTAACTTTAATTGTAATTTTCAGATCGATCTTATTGTAATGCTATACAGTAATACACGTAAGGGACATAGATGCTAAATAAAAAACTGTTACCACGAATTAAACATTATTCAAGACCTTGACGGGTTTAACAGTTTCTTTGGAAGCACAATAGTCATAAAAAGTACAATAAAAAGTAAAATTCTGCAGGATCTGAAAGGGACAACCCCTTTCAGATCCTGCAGAATTTTACAAGAAAGGCCGCAGTGTCATAAAAGAAAATCGAAATGGATCCGAGACTTATTTTACTTAGATAATCAGTATTTCTTTGACCCGGTGTTCGGTAACATTATTTTATTATATTAAATTAATGTTCAACCATTCCAAAAAACAAAGGACCGTGTCGCGGTTACCGCAAGGTAGGTACTTACAAAAGGAAAACAAAATACATAAGTACCGACATTCTTATTAGGGCAATGGCTGGAGGCATTACATATTTTGAATTTTATACATATTATTATGGACGTAATAGGCTCGCCCCTTATTACATTGGTCTTAAACATAACAACCGAAATGTGGGTGGGTGTGCTAATGGGTAGACCTCAGCCTAACCCTTCGGGGACTACAGGCGTGACGTTATGTTATATTATTATGCACGTAATTTTTTTCCATAATAGACGTGTCTTGAGTGAAGAACGCGAATCGCGAGGATCTTCGTGCAGCTTGTAGCAACTGTAAGAGAATTGCCGAGAATCGAGTCTATGTTCAGACATCGCATGCCGCCGTTGCCTCAGTAATGTTACAGTAAACCAATCAGCCTTTTTCCAATGCCGGAATGCAGTCATGTCCAACCACTAAGATTGCTTACTACCTAATTTCTAGCAGCGATAGCCTAGTGGTGGGACCATCGACTTGATGTAAAGCAAAGTCAGAGGCCCATGGGCGGCATAAGAACTCTGAGACCAGGTTAAGCACTAACCACGCGGTAAAGAAAAAAGACCTAGTTTTTATACGTAGGTACTAAGTTTTTGGAAGGAAGTGGACTAAATAGTAGACGGCAAATAGTAGACGACTAATGTAAATCAACGGATAGACTAGAAATAAATTACGAAATTCCCTCATATCAATGTGTTGTTCCAATACAAGATTTTCGTTTCCAAAGGCTAACATTTTTTTGTGCGGAAATAGCCCTGTCTCGGGGTAATTGAACCGTCGTCGTAGCATTTCGTTCATCAATATTGCCACGTGATCCGCGTACGTGACCCACGATGTATTTTATTGCTGTTTTGTTTGTTATTTAACGATTTGTCCGTGTTGTTAAGTGGTAGTTTTGTTCATTAAGTGCTGAAAATTCTCTGAAAATATACGTTAAGTGTGGCTATCAGGTGTAGCTACCTATTTTAAAAAGACTGGCCTTGTAAACATATTTGAGATTACCCTTTTTAAAGTGAAGGGTACTTTTGATGTAAGTGTTCTCTTAAGGCTCTTCTTCTTGACATTTCTGTTAAGATTTTTTTTTAATTATAAGCTTTTTTTGATATTTGTGTTACAAACGCGTAACTTAGTGTTAGCAGTTCTAAAGCGATTGCAAGCAATAAGGTTACATGACACTTGTGACTTCTTTAGACTATCGTTTTTATGTAGCAAACAGGTAATATCGATTCGGAAAACAAAGTCTCATGATTGGTTTACAAACCCAAATGTGCTTAAAATTACATTCCCATAATATACAATGAATCCTCACACCTTCGCGGTACAGATCGGGGCTTTTACGTAAAATACATTTCTCTCGGCGTACTCCTCCATCCATCTTATAACACAAAAGAAGCGAGAATATTTCCGTTTCACCTACCATGCATCTTATCACATTGAAAATCCGTTCTCCGAGTACCTACTCATCTTTCTCTGGTATCTGTTAAGAGATTCCTTTAACAAGAAGTTTGCTGCTTACCCGGATGCCTTTGCAATGAATACGAGAGGTATTAAGAGCGTTAACGTCTTACGGCATTTCATACAAACTTTCAAGTGATTTTATTTCGAAATGACTGAACCGATTTTAATGAAACTTCGAACACATAAGCAGGATACATAAGTCTAAAGATTTGACAGAAAACTTTTCAGTGTCTTTTAAAAAGATAAAGAAAAAAGATAATTGGAAATTTCTGTTTCTATGGAAAATCTAAAATCGGTAAAATTTAGCTGTAACACTATTTTTCGAAAAAAAATCAGTTCAGTCATTTCGAAAAAAATCATTTGAATGTTTGCATGAAATGCCGTAAGACGTTAACGCTCTTAAAGGTCGGTACGATGTAGGTTTGTTAAAGCGTCGCTGATGTCGTCAGGTTTCAAATTTTTTTCGTCGATATTATAATAATAATGCATAAGCTACGGCACTGAAAAGTCAATACAGTATTCAAAAATGAAGCAGTGTTTTGAACCCAGGACCTCATGCTCAGCAATCGCGCTTGCGACCACGAGACCAATCATGGAGTCGGGCTAAATGTTATTGGGTTTTTCCACCTGGGATTTCTTAGTAGCAGCCGCGGAGTATGTATTTGTGCCCGGTTGATGGCAATAGGCCTGCCCCTATTATGCACACCTCTACCTAACCCTTCGGGGATCACAGGCGTGATGTTATGTTCTAAACTAAATCAACAAACTTACCCTAGGTAAGTTGTAAAAATGTCGTCATGAACCGCCAGCAATAGAAACATACGTGAACATCTTTGTATCTATTCTGCGTCTAATGTACGATATTCCGAGAACCTACTCATTATTTATGGAAACAGTATATCAATTCGACGTGTTTCTATTGAAAAATCGTGGGCATATCTAACAAGATACCATTAATATTAAAACATGAAATGTGCACGTTATTCCACCATTGTGTTTTCATTTGATCCCGATCTAGTTTAGCTTGGAAAACATACTGTGTTTACCTTGATTATGTATGCGAAAACTTTGGGACTGTTGTTATTTCGATGGCTGTAACGTTTTAATATAGTATATTAAACATAAAATAATGTTATCGCAGTCATTACTGGCATTTCGTGGTTGAATCTCAGACACAACGTAAGAAAATTTTTGGCGTTTTTTACAATTTGATGCCGTTTACTAGAGAATCGGACAACGCGTTGATACAGAAACAAGCAACGTCTCTATCTTATTTTAAATAAACACAAATAAAAAAGTGGTTTTGTAATGTTTTCAATTGTGCAGATTAATCGCTCTCCTGTAAAGTTGTTATTTTGAACTTACGTGGTGTTAGAACTTCTGCAACGATTTTTCTAGTCATCAGTCTTTGCTCATCTGTGTGGTAGCTACGTCAGGTATTTGTAATGTTACATTATGGTCAACCGTCGTTTAACCAAGAAAATACATATTACTTATCTTATCAGAAAATTCCATGTTCTATAAATTATTAGTATCATTGCAGCCTGCTTCCACCCACTGCTCAGTATTGACCTTCTCCCTTCCGTGCGCCATGTTTGTTTAGTCTGCACGTGACTCATCTAAGGCTCTTCGACACTTTATCAGTGAAAATGATGACGGTACATTTAACAAAAAAAACATTTTTTTTTTTTTTTGTCTAGCTGTCTGTCGGTCTGTTTGTCTGGCTGGACCGATTTTGACAGGACTTTTACTGACAGATAGCTGATATTATGTTATACCTAAGGAGTAACGTAGGCTACTTTTATTTTAGAAAAAGGAGGGTTTAGGGTTCCGTGCAAATAATTAAAACCCTTGAAATTGTTAACAAAGCCCGATTCAAATAGGAGAGTGATATTTTATAATAATTTTCCACGAACGAATATCCCGGGCGACCTAGTTTAATATAAATTAGGTCGTCGCTGATATGAAATTGTTATATTGCATCTTCCTCGCCTAACCGAGTTTTGCTAGATATGTCAGAAATACGGTATTAATGTCCACTTGCACCGCAACTCATTGAATGCGTTTATCGCTAAACAAAACATGGTTCTATTAGCACATTAGGCGTCGAATGCTTCAATGGTCTAGTGGCCGTGAATGCTGAGCATGAGGTTCTGGATTTGATTCCCGGGTTATTGGGATTTTCTATCAAGAATTTCTCAGTAGCTGTCACGGAGTCTGGATTTGATCCCGTTGGATTTTCATAGGCTAGCTCCTTATTTTATGGGACTTGAAACATAACTGGTGAAACGTAGGTGTACTATTAGGATGCCTCCATCTAACCCTTCGGGGACTACAGGCGTGATGTTATATTACGTATATTTCTATATTTTTTTTGAAGATGACAAAGACGGAATGACGTTTTTAATACCGTTATGTTTAGCGTTAAATACGATTAGCGATTTGTGTTGCAAGAGCCTTAGTTTTAAAATAAAAAAGAATCTATCGTTGGATGAATCTGCCTATATATTTCAGATCAATTCCAAGCAATGCGCCCGCGCCCTTTATTTTATGATGTATAGTTTTAAAATAGCTATTATTTTTAATCTACTATTTATCTTATAATCCAAGGATTACTCTGTACGTATCTTCTCTAAAGTAGATATGTCGATAACAGTGTAGATGATTTCCCGAACTAGGATAATCTTCAATTTAAGATAATTCGAAAGCAAAGCACATTTATATACAATTTTAAACGCGACACGACACGACACAAAACCTTCTCAAAGTTTTAACTACCTTTAAGTTCGTGATGAACGTGCGCATATCAAAGTAATATAACAATGCCTTCAAAATGCTATTGCGGCTCCCACGTTTTTGCAGCGCATCTGTCATGTTCATCGAGGCTCGTAAAGTCGCCTCCTTATTGAGCAGAGTTCATGCTATTGCAGCAACGGCATTCTGACGGTTATTGCGGACAAATTTGACTGCCCCATCCTAAGTCATCACATTGTTAGGATGCTGACTAACACGAATTTGATGAAATGATGTACCTAATTATTATTTGAAGAATGAATTTAACTTAATCACCAAATTTCCTACCACTGACACAGTTTTTAAGTACGTTTGTTTACTAACCCATATGGAACTTGTTGTTTGAAACCCTCACCACCACCAATAATGGACCTTGTTTATGCAAGCAGTGTTAGGCCCGCACACGTCGTTAATGTTTCGTGTTGTTTGCGCAGCGGTATTTCCACGGAGGAACTCATATTCGAAAATAGTACGAATTTTCAGTTTACCCATGGCACCAAATACTACCACAATTTAACAAAAACAAAAAACTATCTAAAAACAAATGACTGAATTTGAAATTAAAAGGCTATTTTACACGGCTTTCGAATAAAATTTATTTGAATTTCGTATTGCGCGCCAATCAACAGATAATTAAATCTGTAAATGCTGGTTATAAAATTTCCAATTACACACCTATTATATATATATATTATATATATTTACCACACAAATTCTTGTCATCAATTTCACATTGTAACTGCTAACTAGAAGTTATTCAGGGATTATCATGTCGTAAACATAGGCCAAGAAGAAAAAAAAACCTTACCTATTAATGAAGTTAACTAATAAACTACTCAAGCAGAGTTAATAAGAATTTATATGGGACCAACGCGCGGGCTTCCTCCACTAAATGAAAAAAGACTCTCGTAAATCGGCCCAGTAATTACAGAGGAATCTGAGGAAAATGTACATACATGAAGAAAAACAAAAGATGCCGGTGGAATACATAACGTCCTAATTTTTTAGAAGTCGGTTAAAAATGCTACGGAAGTAACGGAAGGTCGATGCTTTGGCTGAAGAATACTGAAGATATACAGTGCATTCGAACAAACTGTTTGGTACACATAAAGGGTGTATCAATGAAAATGTTTCTTTGGTAAAGCTGTTTGTTAGCATGAGTACAATCACGTGTTAAAGTATCGGTCACTAATTACCAGTCATCCTATCTATGATTATATATTTATAAACATAATTTCAATACTCAAAAAACATTTAGGTACGCCGTAAAGTCCCATATCTCTTTGCCGAGTTTAAAAAAAAAACATTCACCGCCGGCTATTGTCATTGAACCCATTTGGACTTAAAATAAAAATGGGGAGAACCTCATTATAAAAGAACATCTATGCCCCTATTACCCATGTTTGCAAAGAAATAAATGATTTGATTTGATTTTGATTTGATCTGTGGAAATTTTTATTTTCGCGCGTGTACGAAAAAATATTAAAAACTCCACGCTTGAGAAATACATTGCTTGTTGAACCTAATCGTAGTGCGATAAGAACCAGTTTTCTAGAAAGTGTATTGAAAATTAATTTGCCCAACTGTACCAACACGTAACTTCACGTCTCTGCTTACTTTATAATTAGAACTCGAGTAAGTATTACTTTATGAAAACAAACTTTTAATCACGGATCAGAGATTGTTCGGGTCGTCGGCGTCGGTCGACGTTAAGGCGATTTAAATTGGTTGATTGTTTTCATTCATCTTGTAACGAATATTATCTCCCATTCTTTACTTTTATGTAAAACTAGTTTTTTTTCGTGTTGTTGGTACCCAATCTGATGTCAGAGTTTTTAAGTCGTTGTTCCGGGTATGCTTGTTCGTGTATGTGAGTTTAAATGTTTGTTAACGCACCCACGATAATCAGACATTCGTAGATTAGCTATGTTCTTTGAGCCACTCCTAAATAAAGAAAATAAAATGATAAAAAAAACAATAATCTTTTACAAGCAGAAATAAATACAGTCAATTATGTTCCATAATTAAAGTTTAGAAAGGTCGAGGAAAAGGTCACACAATATTTACCTAACGATCTTTTATTCAAGAGGACATTTTATTTTACAGAACGAGACGTAAAATATATTTCCCTGGGACTTTACGTAGAAGATATCTTGATGTATAAAAACCACGTGCTTGTACACGGTAACCTCTGATACAATCCAACTGATTTCAGTTAAAATTTGTGAATGAGTGTGGTTGGTTCCAGCTTGAAAGATAAGATACCTATTTTCGACCCGAAAGGTGGTGCTGTGTGCGAAGCCGGGCTTGTCGCTACTACGTATAGTTTAAACAATGAAATCGTAAAGATACGATTCAATAAACGGCTAAGTCTCTCACTGAAGCAGACAGCGACAAGGCTGGTATGTCTATGAATCTTTCACTCCGCCTGTTGCAGTTTTCATAGCGTTAAGTACCAGTTATGGTTAAGAAAACCATTTACCGCTCGGTAATTGCAATTTGTGCTATAAATCTTTGCTGTTACCTGTCTATTACTTGTTTTTTACGAGAAAGCACGAATACAGACACAAGTCTTATATTTAATTGCTTTAAATTATAGTTTCATATTTCTTGAGAGTGCAGTCAGAAAGTGTTAGCAACGCCGCAAATGGATGTTAAATTTTCTACTGCTTTGATTAATTATTCAATATTCCTGAGAGAAAATATGAGTTATCGCTCCTTTAGCGCACAAATACATTGATTATGAAATTTGAGTAACAAAGCTGAAGCTATTGTAACAGTTTTAAGTAAACTATGAATTTTAAAAAAGGGTAAACACGTCCTTTTGCCCATTGGATAGGGATGAGTTCCACACGACCACTAAGAAACGTGTGGAAACCGTCGCTTAGAACTTATTATTGATATAAAACAAAAATTGACCAGCAACCCGTACAAGGCTTGTCTGTATGGTGGAATAAAGTACATCCCCTCTCATACAGAGGAGGTTTTTGCCCCAGGAGCGGCAACGTTTTTCGCTGAATTTGGCTGCTTACGCCTTATAAATTGATTATGGCAACGTTCGCTACGGTTATGTTGGCAACTACATTCTGATAGTTCCCTTCTAATAAATGGTGTCTATCAGGGTGTAAACGGACCCTTAACAAAGCCGTCAACCAAGCATTCTGTACATGAAACTACTAAGTAATTCTACGCAAAAATTATAGCTGGGAAATGACTTTTTTGTTTGGTGTAAAATTACTTTTTACGGTAGGACTTAATGTAACGCACTTATAACATTGTGCTGATAGATGCATTGAATGGTACGGGGGAAACTTGTGAAAAAGTTGGAACTTTAACCCTCAATATCTCCGTAACTAGGTTCCCGGGGATGGACTAGTAGAACAAAATAAAATGATCGCAATGACGGGGAGAAGAAGTTCCTTTCAACTTCGTTAAGGGTACTTTCACTCCCATTATATGAGTTATTTGAGCATGGAGATAATTATAATCTTCGTTTTACCTACTTAAGTACGTTCGAAACAACCCGCCTCTGGTTCAGTAAGTTGTAGTTTGGCTTTATGTTAAACAATTTAGTTCTTAATTTTGTTGCAATTGCTTCCATAATAGGAGGCAAGTCAAAAAAACGAATGATCACAAAATCGGGGGATACTGTGTTTTGTCATGATTTCCATTACCAAAAAGGTCTATGACACTGAAAATGGAGCAAACATATGTTATTATCTTCGTGCCCTTGTCCCAATAACACCAGGGGTTGGCACAACACGTTTTGTTCCTCCGTCCCTACTGTCAGCCGTCACGCTATCATTTACACCTTTTCTTTCATATTACTCCTCACACGATCCATTCATCTACGGATGTAAAAGTCTTATAAGATACCTGTGTACCGATTGAAACGTGCTGAAACCGATTGTAAATAGATACAATGTGTGTGGAAAGTTTTTCCGTTTATACCGAACACCCCAAGCTTGGGCTTATTACACTATGACGTATCTGTAATCCGAACCGTTCTATTGACAAGCGGATCAGGCAGGGTAAAATGGCTCTTGTACAAAGTGCCGCATCGCATCCGACGGATCGTATTAAACGGATAGCAGCACCTACTTAACTCGAGTCCCTCGTTCGCGTACACCCATGTCGATTTGAACAACTCGTCTCTGAAGGCATAATAAACGTGACCACTTTTGAGCCCACATCATCATGATCATACTCCTGTCATCAACATTCTCCTGCCCTGCGCAGCATGTCTTCTTCTTCTATTACTCGTCATCTCAGCAGTAGCCATCTCATCCTTCACACCGTCCATCCATCGTTTCTTTGGTCGTATTCTCCTCTTTTAGCCATCAACGTTCATATTCCAACGTTTCACCACAAAAGCAATTTGGATCGAAATAAGATTAAAGATAAACTAAGATTAAAGATTATAAAGATAACTATATTTCAGTAATGCAGGATAACGATTAAAACTAATGAGGTGAACGAGATGAGATTGTGTCGCGCCCGATATGCTGTCCGAGACGTACTGACTGTTTTACTTATAGGTAACACATAAAATATTCAAGGCATAGAGCGCGGAGCGCAATTATGCTGACATGTTGATTATTGTTCGTTGATTGACCCGAACAGTACCTTCTCATGTCTCATTTTATAAATTCGCGTAACACCACAAAACCCCCTTATCATTCTTACTTCAACCAGTAAAGTTGCATTCATCCTTTATGTGGCCAAATCTTTTCGGATATAATATACAAGATAGCAGGTCTAACCATTTTTTTTAATGTTGGACAAGTCCGCCACACTGGACACGAAATTGCACAAGCTAAAATAAACATCTATTCCCTCTCTCTCTCACTTCGTAAACCCATATTCACCCAACACTAAGTGTAAGAGGTTTCCTCTTTTGAATACTATTCTCTAATATTTTTCAATCTTTCCCAGAGCTACCTTGACAGGATCAAGACCAGGTGGCAAAGAAATATTCTGTCAGCGTTATTCGTGTCTAGCGACCCGCCCTTGCTTCGCACAGCGCCACCTGCCGGGTCCAAAACTCTATCTAAATGTAGCCTATATTTTAAGTTATGCATCTAGCAGCAAGCTTGTTGTTGGTCTAATATAGACAACCCATATTTTTTTTTTCTATATCTTCAATGTACAGACATCGGCCTTTTACAATTTTATTATATGTATAGATGAAAAGTCATAAATTTACATAATGACATAAATTAATGAATAGCTTATATCTCTCCTCTTGAAAGTCTCTAATTTCTAGGTTCCTAATACAGCTAGCTTAATGTACAAGTATAATCGGACAGCAACTAGTAGCTACCTAGACATTTATGTGTGTATTCAACCCAGGTGTTTTAATAAGTGTAGCTTACCAGAAAACTTAAGTTGAGCTCGCAGTGAGACCTGCCGCTTAGAAGTTACGGCCCGTTTGGTTCACCTGTTGATTCCACCGACTCGACAAGGTTACAAGTGTCTTTTTTTTCGGATGGGAAATCATCAAATGACCGCCCCGCTCTGGGCGGCGCGGAAGGGAGTGTCAGACTTGTATTGACTAAAACTCATCCAAGTTCCTTCTTTGTCCATTATGTTAATCAAAGGTTAAGGTTTAAGCTGAGAACACAACATGACACACGGCAGTGCGGCGTTTGACCACTTGATGACGTCTCTGGCACCTCGTACTGCTGGGACTACGGGCTCCGCTCTCTGAGAGGGGATGGGAGGCTTTAATCCCTGAGCCCAGCACAGTGCGCGTTGCTGTCAGCATGCAACAGCCGCAATTAAATTTCCCGTCAGAGTATTGTGCACTTAGGCGGCATAGTGCACTTACAAACAACACAGGCCTCCTATATCAAACAGCCGTGGTCACCCTCATTCGTCAAGTCCTGGCATCCCAGTCCACTAGTGAAATCATGTTGGAGTGTCTGACAAATGTCGCCGTAATTGTTGATTTTGACAGTTTTGTAACGTTCTTCTTGATAGGCAAATCCAGAATGGTTTTCCGATGACTGGACACTGATAAGTAGAAGTCGGAATTAGGTAGAGTTATTTATGTACTTGCATCGAAATGTTAATATTAATATGGATCTTCCCGGGATTTATAATACAATCCCGTGTGGCCAATAATATTACAAATAAATAATAATAAAAACCTCAGAGATAGATAAGACAAATAAAACAAAGATAATTAACATACAATTTTTATTAGTATTTACATTAATTCACTATACAATTACTTAATTACGTTGCACACTTGGATTTTTGCCTGTAACGTGGATGCGTTTACAAATATTTAAACTCACAAATACACAAATACCAAGACTCGGAACAACTACTTGTAGATCATACAAATATTTGTTCCGTGCGGGAATCGAAACCGCGACATTTTTTCATTAACTGCTGCGCTGCGTGCGCATGATGTCCGATGTCGGATGGTTTAAATTGTGTAAAAGTAAATAACTTTTTTATTTAATAAATCACGGGATTTTTCTGCTCTTTAATATTAATCTAGGGATTTGAGGCATATCCACTTTATTCTTTCGCTGTATGAAATAAGTGTAAGTACACAAATAACTCTACCTAATTCCGACCTCCGTTGATAAGTCATTTGTCCTGCGTAGGTATGATTTTTCGATAATGTTATGTACCTACGTATGTTTGGCAATCTAAGATTCGGCAGGAAGCCGGGTTTATTTTATTTAGTTTAGGTATAGCTTGCATGAAAAATCTATAAAAAAACGTCTATGTCTTGGTCAGGTCTTAGAATTGATCAATTCATAATGTGTTGACCATTGGTCCAAGCTTTCACGGTCTGATTTCGAAACGGGCTATCTTCCGTGACTTTCGTTTGGAGAGCTCAGAATAATTGAAAATCGCGGAAGATATCCCGTAAGTGACAGTGGCAGTTTTGTTTGATCATTTCATGAAATGTTGGTATTTCATTTTACATAAATGGAACAGTGCACATCTTGATGTGGTCTAGTCAGATCAATTACTAATTATATAAACGTCGATTTGAACAGCTAACTAAGCACACGACTACTTCGTAGCGTACGTGTTCTTTCCGTCATTGCGATATTTGTTTTGTACTGGAAAAAACGATAAAATATTTGGAAGTTTGACCTTCGATATCTCCGTAACGAGAGGGTCGTTACGGAGATATTTACATGTTTTTCTTTTAACACCTTCACAATCCCTGTACTAAGCATTTTTTTTTTGCGTAGTGCTACTTAGTTTGATGGACTGCCGCGTTGGTCTAGTGCTCGCAAGCGCGACTGTTTAACATGAGGTCGTAGGTCCGTTTCCCAGGTTGGGCAGTTTTATTGGGTTTTTCCATCAGGAATTTCTCAGTAGTCACGGAAAACATGGGATTTAAACATAACAGGAGAAATGTGGGTGTACTATTAGGTACACCTCTGCCTAAACCTCCTGGGATTACTGGCGTGATGTTACATATTGAAGTATGACATAATTTATTCTAAAATCTGGCAACGACATCTAGATATTATAAAACGGGAACGCTCCTTCAACAGCACAGTAACTGAAATTCAGATAAATATCTAAAAAGTTGTTTAACCAAGTTGTTCTTCCAAGTTAATTCAAGAATCAAAATACGTATATACGTATTTTTTATTCCAGTCAAGGAAGTTCTCGTCCTTGATACTTCTTCTTCTTTATCGTGTGGTTAGTTCCTAACCTGGTGTCAGAGTTTTTATGCCGCCCATGGGCCTCTGACTTGGCTTAACATGCCGTCAAGAAAAATATCTCACAAGCATGCTGGTTTCCTCACGATGTTTTCCTTCACCGAAGCAAGTGATGATTATACAATACGCACATGAATCCGAAAGATCAGAGGTGCGTGCCTTGGGTTCGAACTCGAGGCCTATGACTTGGCAGTCCTTGATACTTCTTAAGAAAAACTCAAGCTCATTTCGTCAATATGTCCCACCCATTATATGAAGGGTATAAAATGTTAGTGTTTATATCCATTTAGCACGCGCGCGGAGTGGGGCCATTAAATATGATTTTATGAAGCAAACAGTTTGAACTTAGGGCGTCATACTGCTTTCTTATTGCACTTAGAGCTTGATTGTGTTTATACAGGGTGTTAACGGACCTAACACGAAGCCGTCAACCAAGCAGTCTGTACGACAGACTAAGTAACTTTACGCAAAACATATTGCTGGGAAACAACTTTTTTTTTTTTGGGTGAAAATTCACGTTTGATGATAAGACTCCATGGAACGCACTCAAAGCATTGTTCTGATAAATGGATTGAATAGTACGGGGGTTGTGGAGGTGTTTAAAAATATTACATTAAAAACATGTATTTAAAAATAAACTTGTGAAAAAGTTGGAACTTTGACCCCCAATATCTCCGTAAGTAGAAGGTTCCCAGGTATGGCCTAGAAGAAAAAAATGTCGTAATGACGGGGACAACAAGTGCCTTTCGGCTACGTTAAGGGTTGTTGTTACACCCTTTATAAGAATGTACACGGATCTTTCGCTGCCTTACGCGTTGCTAAAATCGGAACTAAAGCTGCCGTAATCTGGTTGTTAACCACCACCTGTAACTGTGTAAAAACATCTTAAAAGTTAAATTTGACCCACTTCCCGGATTCCGACTGAGTTGAAATTGTGCGTTCATATTTACTTTGAATGAAAATGCATGGTTAGCTAATTGACGTAATTTTAAATTCAATATGGTGGTCTCCCGAAGATGGCGGACTGGTTATTTTGTATGCATTCCCAAGTTATGATTGACAAATGATAGGGTTTGTTTAGAAAAATACTAGAAAATAAATGACATTATTCTAAAGCGTGTTTTTTAGTTTTTTAATCCGTTGGTTTTTTTCAATACACATTTACGAAACAATCTCACATAATGTATTTCAACAGCACCCCATTGACAATGTTATTAAAGGATTAAAAATTCCATGTACTGGTCTCCACTAATCTGTGAAAGGATAATGATTATAAACCTAGCTATTATTGGAAAACTTGAGTCAAAAATGAAAATTTTACGGAGGAATCATTCAAATCGGGAACTACGATAAGGACAGCCTCCTTGGTCTAGTGGTCGCAAGCGCGACTGCTGAGCATGACGTCCTTGGTTCGATTCCCAGGTCGGGCAAAGTTTTATTGGGTTTTTCCATGAAGAATTTCTCAGTAACTGGATTTGTGCCCGGTTGATGGCAATAGTCTCGCCCCCTATTACATGGGACTTAAAACTTAGACTTGCAAAATACGCGCTACGAAGTGAAGTTGCGGACACCAGCACGTTATACATGAGACTTAAACATAACTGGCGAAATGTGGGTGTACTATTTAATGGGTATACCTCTGGCTAACTCTTCGGGGGGGGGGGGGGGGCTTACCGGTGTGATGATGTGTTACGAATCATTAAAAACCCGATTATCCTTAACTTGATAGCGGTAAATAAACTGTGTAACGAGAGATATGATAAGAGTGATCTATTTATTTTTGACAAGTTTCTAAGAGACGTACAAAAGCTGCAACGTCTCACGGAGTTGTCGAATTACGTAATTAATTACCACCTACTTCTATAGCGGTAGCAAACCATTCCCCTTTAATATTTTTGTTAATATTTGACGGATCTGACAAAAATTAAAGCTTTCCTTTTCCAAGCTACAGTACGAAGCCAGGTCGTCACAGGAAACTGCTTTCCCAAGAATGTCTTCATTTCATCCATCAAGGTAGGGAAGGTATATGATAAGAAATAACTTATTAAACCTCTTAAAGACGGTGTCATAGCTCAATCAGAAGTTGAAAGAACATGTTTAACCTTACCGAGACAAAAGAAGTATACAGCAGGTGGTGTTTTATAGTTTCTGCCATCCCCACGGGAAACGGCCTGAGGTAGAGGTGTACCATAAAGTAAACCCCACATTAATTTGCCAGTTACGTTTAAGTCTCATGAAATAGAGACTACTTTATCATGTCATTTGCTTTTTGATATTACTCTGACTTTCACGGTCAACTTATCGACCTATATTGGGTCCAAGGTCCAATTATCCGTAGAAAACTGGATTTTGTCACAAAGGTACGAAAATACTTCACGCCGGAACAGTTGCTCACGTTATACCGACCACAAGTTCGATGGGTCATGGTGTGCAGCCAAGTACCAGCTGCAAGCGATAGAAGCTATTGAGCGACGTGGTAATAGGCTCATTGCCGACTCTCTTGTCAAACTCAAGCTCCAAAGCCTTGAACATCGCCGCAAAGTGGCCAGCGTATCGGTTTTTATCGGTTATACGAGTATTGCGGAGAGTGCGCTTAGGAATTACATAATCTAATTCCGCCATCCGAATGGGCTTCGAAGTATAGTCATCTGCCCCAAGGACCAATAGCCATAAGATATACATAAAAAAAGAGCTTTAAAAGAGCTTTTTAAGGAGAATCTTTTCTACTTTTATTCCGGATTGGATATGATCAAATGCACCCTCCCGGTCTGGGCGGAGCGGAATGGTGTCAGACTTGTACTGACTAAAACCTCCCCATGTTCCTCCTTAGCCCTTTGTGTTCCAGAGCTGCGGTATCTCTTTCGAACAGTCCCGCAGCCCGAACCTTTGCTACTAACACGACTTTAAGCAATTCGCAGTACGTTCGGAGTTATTGAGTTAAAAACATAGGTAAAACTAGTTGGACAACGAAGTAATAATTTTCTTGGCAACCAATTAAGGCTTTCTGGGTAACCAATATTAATAACATAATCCATTGCATTGAGCTTTTCAAGGAGAACATTTGCCAATAACACGACTTTCGCCAATTCGTTGTCCGTTCGGAGTTATTGACCTAAATAGGAGTTAGTGACCAATAGAAATAACATATATTCTATTGGAGAGAGCTTTTCAATGACAACTTATGCTACTAATATAACTCTTGCTAATTCGGCTGCCAATAATGGCGTTGAATGGCGCACAAATTGTCTCTAGAAATTAATTGACATATAATCGAATCAACGCTGTAACGAGAAACAGTTCTTTGACGTGTGAATTTGTATTCAAATATATGTAATATATTTAAATTAAAAAATAATTTATTATTCGCGAATATATCTTCATGGAAAACCCCAGTAACCCTCTGCCCGATCAAAGAATCTAACCCAGGACCTCATGCTCAGCAGTCGCGCTTACGACCAGTATACCAACGAAGCAGTAATAAGTCCCTAAATAATATCACCACTACACCGGCGAACATTTTATTTACTCCATTTTTAAAGAAGCGGTCAGAGGTAATACGTTATGAATAAATTAACTGAGCTGCACAGCCGGGGATTAAAGCTCTGAAAAAAGGTAACGAACACTGTAAACTCAAATTTAATATAATGCAGAGTGTTTCTGGAGTAATAAATAGAATTTAAATAATCATTAGGTATCTGTAATAGTAATTTTAATTGAAAAACGGGTTGTTTGGTAACATTCACCACGTCTTCTGGTATCTATCCGGTTAGACAGAAACCTGACTTCAACGTAGTTGCGAATATGCCAGATAGATACATATTTTATACTATTCGGGAAACTTACAGCTAATATAAACAATGTTCTTAAACTATAAGAATTAAAATTAAACAAAAAAAAGCAATCTATTAACAAAAACTACAAACTAAAAATTAAATAAGGAAAAACTAAATTCAGACGCAAACAATTACCTGTCCGTGAAAAAGCTTTTCACTAACAAATGCTTAAGCCGAGAAACACTGGTAGTGAAAATGTCCAAATTATGTTCACCAGTAAGTTTATTAAAGCTCCTGCTCGCACGGATCAGAAACGAATCCTGCCTGTACGCGACAAACTAGGTTTGCGAAACATTTTGCAGTGTGCTACCAATCTTAAACTACCTAATAGCTCAGGGCAATCTATAGTACCATTTCCGATTTTAAATAAGTATGCCATATCAGCAATACGTCTGCGCTCATACAGCGGTAAGATATGAAACCTCTTGCAACGCGCTACATAATTGGGTAAAAATGGTAAATATCATAATGATAAAAGCCATTTTTTATGTTTTTAAAGGTTTTTATATTGTTTTTATTTTAAGGAATATTTAAAGATGTATTCTATTTGTATAGAAATAAATAAAGTAGGAGTAAAACCATGCCAGCAGTCACCGCAGTGATAAACAGAAGTTTCCATAGTACCTATTGCGCCAGTTATTTTAAGTACCATGCAAATGAATTAAATTAAATATTTTATTGACCGTTTGAGATGTAAATTCACAGTACCTGGGCGACCGAGCTCTGTTCCGGTGTAAATAGAGAAAACGAAATTTCCCAAATAAGAAGCTAAACCGATTTTACAACCCCTATATTGCAACGTCCTTTCATTTAAATCGTTAGAGCCGTTTTCAAGAACATAATTACACATGAAAGTCGGATCCGGTCATTAGTATGGATTTGGAATGAATCGCAAGTACACCAGTGCTTCTACAGAGCCGAGATTTTTTAAACTTGTGGCGAAGACGAGATTAAATTTCTGATCACAGCGGAGTTGAGATTTCCTGGGACTGTACCCGATTCATTGTGCCCTGTATTATTGTGATAAGTTGTAATTTCAAGTAATTTGTTAGTTTAATAGAAACAGTGTATTTTCATAGCACGAAACCCATCTTCTACCCACATGATGTACGAGCCTAACGGACAAAATCCTGACAATCCGACTTGTATATGTTACGGATTAAAGCCGAAGTAAGGTTACACCTAGTTCTAGCCGGCTATACCTAGATGCGGCCGCTAATAGTTATGTATCCTTTTTATTGCTAGGACACACGGACTAAATGGATTAGGTTAGGTTATAAGTTTTTAAACTAGCATGGTCTAGCATTACCATTAACACTACAAACGGGATATTTACCATGTTTACTGATTGATTTGAGTTCCCGATATTTCGGCGCTGTTGCAAGCACCATGATCACAGACAGTTTATCCGTATTGTAGTGTTAATGATTAGGTTAGGTTAGAACTGCGACCAAACGCGAGCGCTTCATCCAAAATTGGTTGCATGTTCTAACCGAAGGTAAGTAGGATACATCTAAGTTTAACCGGCCGCACCTTGTTGTACCCGGCTAAAACTAGGTGTAGCCGCACTTCGGCTATTAACCGTAACGTATATATATATATATATATATATAGACCCATATATATATATATATATGGGTCTAACTATTCATACACGAAATATTTTCAGGGAATCATCTAACGGCTATAACAACGCCATTTCAAGGGATTGTTTTTTTTCTGAGTACTCGTATATTTTTAATAAAAATAAGTAATTTAAAATTACTTGACCCACAAAATAAATACTGGCTCCTTATTTTTATGCATCAATTACACTAGTTTACTACGTCGTATTTACCTATTGTCATTGTTAGAATATGGGAGTAAAGGCTTTATGCAAAAAGTTTCAAAAAGAATTTAGAATTATAAGAATTTCGTAAAAAAAAATAACACTCAGATAATTTTTTTTTTTCGTTGCTATGGTGACTTTACGACTTATAGAAGTTACTCTTAAAATATTTCGTGTATGAAAAGATAGACCTTATATATAAATACGTACAAGTATTGCTCATTTAATATTATAAAATACAACTTTCAATAGAGACACACGTAGATAACGTAATAAACTTACGCTACTACCATAAATGTAACACATTACACACAAAACACGCTCCAGGCGTAAAGAAGACGAGCCTATGGCAATAGGGAAGACCGTTACAACATCTGCCTAGACTTTACCTTACCATGTTAGAGTCGTCTTCCAGTCTAATCGAATGCAGCTGAATTCCAATACTTCTATGAATCGACTGTACCTATATACCTTTCTTATATAGAATATTTTAGATTTATTCTTGCTTATTACGAGGTGTACCACTATTTGAATAGGTCATGTAATACAAATAACAGGTCGTATTGATCACAAGTCGGGCGAGTCTCTAGAGAATTCTCCACACTAACGAGGTCCACTTTTATCTGCTATAATAGGTAACTCCCGAAATTCGAGAAAACTTCTCAATTCGACGGTAAGTTTGTCATTTTTTGTGCTCGTAAACCACGAAGTGTAATATCCGTCCGAGCAATTTCTCAAAGTAGCCTCAATCGATTTTCCCGACTTCCTGAAAATATTCATAAAAAAATTAGAAAACTTTACAATGCCCTTTTGAAGGCAATATTTGTCAGTTCCAATAGGTAGACCTAGTCGGCTAAATATTTAAAAATATTTTGAGTTCGCCTTTAAATTATGCAAAGAAATTATGAATTTACCTACCCTAGCTATTGTCTACCCTGCAGCGAGGAGTTTACGACTCAAAAGTTAGACAAGTAAAAGCAAGTTTAGAGTAGGAAACTGACACCCCCAGGTCTGTGCCTGAGGGTTAGCTAGCTTCTCCAAATGTTAAGTAGTTGTTCTCAGTTGTGAGACAATGAGAATTCATTTTAATCTTTCACTTATACCCTAATAACTGGATTGTGGATTGTATACACCTGCATTTGGTCAGACTGGAAGCCGATCTCAACTTAGTCTAAGGCTAGACACATAGTCCACATAGTGGCTCATTGGGCATACGACCAAAGTCAGTAATTTGTGTTTTGGAGCGCAGCATGGTGTTGCGTATATGGTCAGTTAGCTCGACGCCCAGAATACTTCGCACCAATAGCGTTTATTTAATTATTTATTTATTTAGATGTTGAGAAGGAAGTTGTATTTATCTTTAAAAACCGGCCAAGTGCGAGTCGTACTCAGTCGCACTCAGGGTTCATTCAGTTCACATGGGCTCATTCAAATGTTGTATTTTATTACATTTAACAGCAAAACTAAATTTGTAATTCATAATATGTTAATGAAAAACAAAGTTACTGCTGATGTTTGATGAAATAGTTCCCTATCTCAAAAACTAAACATCAAGTCTAATTCAAACCAATATTCGTTGAAAGTTTTTTTCACGAATCTACAGTCCTACATTTTACAGAATTTTCTTCCGATTACTTTAGAAATTAGAGGGGGGGGGGGGACGTTATTACCACTTTGGAAGTGTCTCTCTTTCTTTGACATTGAAGTTCCTAAAAAATAGTTTTAGGAATTTCAATGTCATTTTTAAAGAACTATCTATAAACACCGCGCGCTTATCGGGTGGATATTTTTTTTTTGTTTCAATTCTATGTATGGGACAAGGATTTTCTCTTAAACTTTTTTTTGTACAAATATCGTAAAGCGGTTCACAGAATACATCTACCTACCAAGTTTCAACTGTGTAGTTCTAATAGTTTCGGAATAAAGTGGCTGTGACATACACGGACCGACAACGAATCTATAAAAGGGTTTCGTTTTTTGTCATTCGGCTATGGAACCCTAAAAAGAGTAATACAAAAAAATTAAAATGTTTAGTAGTGCTTGGTTTTATAAAAGTACGACGAAAAGTAATAGAAAATATTCATACTTACCTAATTGATCACAATTTAGCAAAAAGTGCTGGAAATTCACGTTTTCTGCTTAATATTCGTAGGGTAAGTAGGAGGATTATTAAATTGAAACTTTTCACAAAGAATAAGCTCTCGGAAGGGCAATAAAATTCTCATCTGCTTCGGTTATGCCGTTTTGATGTTCCTCCTCAAAGGCCTTGTCCGCCACGTTGTGGGATTATTGTAATAAATTAAATATTATAAGGAAAGGTGATTATTATGTTTTGAAAATGTTTAAAACTGGCACAGAGGTTTTGTTGTTTGTCTATCTCTACTACACACACAAGGCCTACCACAGAAAGCAAGAAGTTTTAGTTTTAAGACAAAGCTTTTGGTTTTAGCTCCATTGTTTCAGAGCCATTTCATTCATTTTATCAAATAACACTTCAACATTTGCAGGTGCGGTCAAAGTGACATCGTCGAAAATTATGATAGAAAAAGTCAAAAAGCTGCCGAACATAGTGTAAAAGCTCTAAAGTTTTTGCAACTTGTGAGACATCCGCTTAAACAATAATAACTGCTTATGCTCTTTAACTCATTTAGCAAACCTACAATCTATTATTGTCTAAATTAGTCGATTATTTTTGTTAATTAGAACTGACATCACGGTCTTATGGCCGCAAGCGTGTCTACTGTGTATGAGGTCCTGGGGCTAAGAGCTTTTGGATTTCTCCGTGCATTCTCCGTCATCGACCGCCGCCGATGGCCTCGCGACCTACAAGGCGAGTGATGGAAATATCTATTTACAAAACATATGTGGGCAGCATTGATTACATATTCGAACTATACATATAAATCGAAGAAAGTACTTATATTCATTTTAAAAATAGTTTGGAAGAATCATATCCAAATTTTTACACAAGAATCAGAATCTTGCTCAAGTTCACAGTTTCAATGAGTAATGCAGTACATCCTCTGCTGAGAGAAGGTTCTCAAGGTTTAAATTGATTGAGACCCTATCTACTTGAGAAGCACGATGACCCAAGGCCCAAGACTCTAAACGAGACTATCTGCGCTTTCAATTCTATCAATTAAGACTGTAATTGCGATTGGTGTTAGCTAATCTTGAAACAAAAATCTGTGACGCGAAAAGTCGAAAGGAGTTTCACATTAGGTCTAGCGCCGTCACTGTCTCCTTCAGGCATTGCTCAGTAGCAGCTACGAACTCTGGATTCGTGCCCGGCTGATGTCAATAGGCTCTCCCGCTAGTATACGGTACTAACCTAACCAGCGAGATGTGGGTGTGCCTACTATTAGGTACTCCTCTGCCTAATCCTTCGAGGGTTACAGGCGTGATGGCGTTATGTGAGCTTCAGCTTCAGCTTAGATAGGAAACAATATGTAAAAAAAATAAGTGTAAAAGATTTCTTAATAACCTAATTACGAGTACAAAAATAAATATCATTTATCGTTTGAATTTATGTTATGATAGTAATTCTATATAACTATGTAACGATAACCTACTTTTCAAGCTTATTACGTCAGGGAGTGACAAAATAATGAGTGTCGAAATCATCCAAATAGGTATATCCCTACTATATATTTGTTTTCCAAGAAAATCGGTTCGTCCTTTCCCTTCTTTGTGGGACCTATTCAAATACCAGTTACAAGGCCAAAACAACGAAAGATATCTTTTTACGTTTCAATAATATTATTTTTACGAAAGATATTATATTTCTTTCAATTTGGAAGCGGATCTGTTTACTTTTCATGTATTTAGGCGCATAGTTAATCATTGGTCGGGAGGAGAAAAGTATTTTTTATAATTTTGAATTTTTTATAACAAAGGGGACTTAGTAAAAATATAATTCTTTTGTAAGTTTTGAAGCTATCTAAAAGAAAAGTAATTTACATTTACTTCTTTTTCGGTAAAGATTTTTGAATAAATGTAGTCATAGTGGTTTCACGAGGAAATTTCTCACCGGGGGTTTTCAAAACGGAACTTAAAATAATAAATTGATGTCAAAGTTTTCGAAGTCGCGCGAGAATACAGACCCTGGACGGAATTGGAGGAGACCTATACCCAGCTGTGGGACAATAAGGGCTAAATAATAAATAATTTAGGCTCTGACTCATCATTTACGCAGCCTACTCCATCTACACTGTCCCGACGGCTTCCAGTCACACCGGATGCAGCTGAACACAAGTGATTTACATGGAGCGGACGCTTTTGATCTATTTATGTTTGACGTAAGTTACATAATATAAGATTTTAAACTATGGTCACTAACATTATCGCCGCCATTCTCATACACCTACACACACTCACCATATAGTTTAGCTTTCTCAATATATTTGTTTTAGTTTCAGTTTTTTAGCCACCACTTGCTTAATTTTGAATCGTCCTCTTATCAATATGATCATGGCTTTGTTTGTTACGAGAATCACTGACTCCTAAGTTACAGGCCCACACCTAGTTTAGGAGTCAGAGTACCTACCAATATATTTGTACCTTAATAAGCCTATATGTTCATAGTTTTATGATGCCAATGCTGTTTTTGTGTGAAAATAAATTTATTTATTTATTTTTTATCATTAACACTAGAAACGGGATATTTACGATGTTTTCTGATTTCTTTCTTCTTGAAGAGAAGTCAGTAAACATGATAAATATTCCTTTAACTTACCTAAAGTTGTGTAACTTACCTTAACATTACAAAAAATAATAATACAAAAAATTTTAGCCATTTTCTTTTATTTTCAAAATAGCAGCCACGCATTAGACCCGTTTTAATCAAAAGCTGGTATCGATACACACAAGTGTTCTATAAGACAAAATCTTTAATTATCTCTTACATTTCGGAAACATGATGCTTTAGAAAATTTTGTCTCATATAGGTATAAGTTTTGTATTGATACTAGATATTGTATAATACGGGTTTTATGAGTGGTTACTATTTTGAAAATAAATAAAAATGTCGGAAGTTAAGTAGGTCACAATAATCAAACTCACTGTAAACTGAACAATGAACTTGAAAACATTAATTTTGAACCAATCAATGCCATTTCTTATTAGGATAATGAATTTCACTATCCGCAAACATTCTCTGCTTTCTATTTTATTTATTTTTTTATAAACAGTCATATAAGATACGACATACTTTAGATAGGACTATCCTGATTGCCCTAAATATTAAATTTTTCATACCGATTGTCCCGTTAAATGTCTACACCCATTAGTAAGAACTTACCTCAGAGAGGTGTTGTAAGATACGTTTTAGCTAAGAAAGGTTGTTCTGACCTCAAAAATAACGTTTTTACGTAATTATTCAAGTGGGCGAGGTAATTTGTCTCTGTAAATTGTGAGGTCCTTACAGAGAGGGTGTAGCTCGGTGGTTAACTTATTAGGCTTGTTTTCGCAAAACCACTTTCACTTACTTTTGTAATTATTACTGTTTTGTAGGCTCCCGTTTGGCTTTTCTTTTTTAAAGACTTTTTTGTACTTACGCTGTTTTTCTAACAAGATTTTGACTAGCTGCTTGGAGTTTGCCCGGGGATTGCAATAGGCTCGCCCCTTATTGTATAAGACTACCTACTAAAGGTGCCTGCCTAACCTTTCGGAAATTACAAACGTAATATTTCTTTTTCCACATTCTCATCAAATGCTCAGTGGTTATGAAGCAGTAGACGACGGTACAGGGTTCAATCCAATTGATGCGCTACTTTACATAACAAAACAAAGAGATACCGCAATATCTATGGCGTCTGTGACAAAAGAGTCCGACCTTCGCCGTTTCATGTTAATAACATAGCAAAAATAGTTTCCGTCGGTATCTGATTACATTAACGTAATTAAAACAAGTTAGGCGATAAAAATATTTTTTTAAGACGAAACTTAAACTAAAAACATAAAAAAAACTACAACGTAATGAATAAAATATTTATTTTATTGAAATAAAATAACAAAATTAAAAACAAACCTAACTAATACTAAGAACAATCCACAAAAAAAAAATATAGTTAAAATTCCTACAACGACAACTCACCTCTGAAGTCGAGCCGTGCAAACTTCTCGTTCTTACACTTCAGTACTTTAAAACGGTTTAGTTTAACGACGAGCGACATGGTTGAGGATTTTAATATTTCACGTCACAGTAAAACTTGCAGGGGCCCAGGAAACAAATATATTCCTGGGCCATTCATTCAGAATGACCCGTTTGGCGCGAAAGAGGAGACTAACCAATGAAACGGTAGAACTTTTCCGCGTTGAGCAGATGAGGTAGCAGGCAACCGGCTCGGGCCGTGGTCGCCGATACAATGGCGAGGGCTGGCGAAGGGCGGGAGGATCCAGGCAGCAGTACTCCCTCCCTCCCCGCAAGTCTCAAGGCCTCCAAAGCTCGCTCTTCTACCGCCTGTAGCGTATTTCAATAAGCTCCAGGTGTTTCGATACGCTTTTACAGCACGAATGATAAATATTTATAAGTGTGTCTTGTATTTTACATGATAGGTACATATTTGTTTGAGGATAATAAATAGGTGACATGAATAACAATGGCATTTTAAATTTGCAATAAAATATTCGTTTTGCGTCGCTAAATAGGCACCTTTAGGTTTATAAAAATGTAGATGTTTTTCATAACTTAATACGGTTTTAGACATTTATTTCCTCAAAAGATTTACAATCACTTACAGAGAAAATACAATATTATAACTTATAAATACATGAGGATTTGCGTAGTGGGTAATATGCAGGCAAATAGTAGATAATAATTATGTTATATTCTACACGGAAAATGTTAACATGATTTTTGAAGCATTTATCCGGCAGTGCAAAATTAAATTCTTGAATCTTTTGTTTTCAATTGGGAACGTCTTACTTAATATTATGTAAAACACCTTTAAGAATTTGGACGTTGTTATTATATGGAAACCAAATTTCAGCATGTTCTCCAATTTTGGGCCCAATTAAAACTTCTTAAATCGCAACCGGGGGCCTAGTGTACTAGAGTACAAGACAAGTCAAAACTGCTTCCAAGACGTTTCAATTGCTGTCATCTGGACTGTCATGAAGTTTTTCTAGTTTATGTCAAACACATAGCTTTTGAACTTCTCTTCTCGTTCACCGTTATCGCAGAACGCAGATATAATAGTTATCACATTATCTAGACACACAAGCTCAATTTGTCCACTCGTAAATTCTTGAGCTACTTCCTGATTAGAGCTTTTAGGAACACATGTGTATACCACTGTATCTAATGTGTAGCTAGTGTTACGTGTTATCTTCCTGTTAGTCTCATTATTTAAGACTTTCCAAACTGTCTTTATTTTGTTTTCTGCTGTTTTGATCTGTTTTATTGAAAGCTTTGGCAACCTTGCATGTATTTCTAAAAAATTTTGAAAACTTAGAAACATACTTGTTGAAAGTTTCAGTGTTTATATAAGGCTTTATTCCATAAAGCTTAAATAGTCTCTCCCTACTTTTTCTGATACCTATCTGATAAGATAAAAGGTAATCACAGCATATTTTTTTAATATTGCATTTGGCTAGAATAACATAATTTATAACCATGTTTGCCGCGACATCAGAACTAACGCCGCCATCTTATTTTTTCCATGCATTTCACGAATGTTTAGCAACAGCGCTCTCCTGTCAACTTAATGGAACGTAAAAAAATCCATAGAACACTGTAGGATAGACAACTACGTCAGTAGCAAAGACATTAAATTATACTACACAATTTAATCTCTTTGGTCAGATTTAGTGCCATTTAAAAATATTTAATTATTGTACAATCCAATATATCTTATACTTTATGACAAGTACGTAGAATTTAAGGCCTGTCTAGGTATTCAGGCTGCGGAGCCCGCACTTGCACAACCCATCACAGTGTCTTATGATTTTGGTCGGCTTATTCTTTTATGGCGTAATTACACTACTCATCGGAATGAAATACATACAAGCTTACAATTGCGAAAAATCAAACAATGAAGCTGGACGAGTTAGTCCAAGACGGACGTACTCGACCGCGTTCAGTAACACTTGGTCGTTTGACGAATTCCATAGGCAATTGAAATCGGGCGAACGACCATGTAATTGTGCCATGGACTAGAAAAAATGAAACATTAACTACGAAATTGAATAAAACATTAATTTAAGCACATAACATTATAATCTTTGAAGAACTTCTTCAAATAACAGAGCGGCCAGGTGGCGGCGCGGACATGCCATCATTATCGACATTACCAAATTCACCATAAGATGCTCACACCATGCTAGTAACAAATGTAATCTGCAGCATTGTTTTAGCCTCTATCATCTCTGCACACCTTGACTGTACATTTCTCGTGTTGTAATACGTCATCACTAAAGAAATAAGACTGGTAAACAAATGAAATGCACAACTATTCACAACAAAACCACACATCAATATTTTATTTGATATAATACTGACAATATTTATGACAATTATGACATTTATTTATTTATTTTATTTGGCTGTTCAACAATGAGTACACTATTACATATAATAAAGTAAAACATTGCAAACTTAAGTCTAAGTGCCTCATTACTTAAAGAAGAGCACTACATGCACTATATTATGCGCCTAAATATCTAATTAAACAATGAAAAAAAAAAGAAGAACTGATTAAAAATACAAATAAAAAAGAAAAGAAAAGAAAACAACGTCAGTATCGATACTATTACGTAAGTTAAGGAAGGTAAGGTAAGCCAAAAAGAATTAAACTTAAACTTAATTATTTTTCTAATTACATTTAAACAGTTTCTTGAGAGTAGGCACAGATGTATGACATAAGTCGATGTCTTCATCATGTTCCTTGTATACAACATACATTCTATATAATGAGCAATGTTGCCTTAAGTTTGTATTGCATTTTGGCATGCAAAACAGTTTCTTATTTGAACTTCTAGGTAGATTTCGTGGCACATGGAAGGATACTCTACTGAGCAAATCAGGACAGTTCAAAGAGCCTGTTACTAGTTTTTTTAAGAAAAATTAAATCCAACATATCTCTTCGTTTCTCTAACGAGACAATCCTAAAATATTTTAATCTTTCCCGGTACGATTTCAGACTTTTACCCAGACCACAATGATAAGTAAGATGCCATAAGAACCTTTTCTGCAATCGTTCGATACGCTTGATGTGCACATTATATTTAGGAGACCAGACAACACTACAATATTCGAGGTGACTTCTGACTAGCGAGTTGTACATAATTATTTTGGTTTTAACGTTTTTAAAGATTTTGCACTCTCTCATGACGAAACCAAGTATCTTTGTAGCTTTTAGTGTAACTTTGTCAATATGCTCAACAAAACTAAGCTTTTTATCAAATTGAACGCCCAGGTCTCATATAGAATTCACTTCTTCAAGCTGTTGACCATTAAAGTTATATGCTGTGGGTAAGAATATTTTTTTTTAGTAAATTTAATGTGCTTACTTTTCTTGATATTTAAAGACATTTTATTATGCTCACACCACTTACTCAGCCTATTTAAATCGCCCTGAAACTGTACCGAATCAGCAGGCTTTATAATTGGTTTTATGGCTTTAAGGTCGTCAGCGAATAGATATATACTCGAGTTCTTAAAGCACTTGTATATGTCGTTGATGAAAAGGATGAATAAAGGTGGTCCTACATGAGATCCCTGGGGAATTCCTGAAGTAGCTATGTATGAGTCTGAGCTACAGCCATTCATCACAACTCTAAGCGTCCGCTTGGTCAGATATGACTTGAACCAACTTAGCAAGGGATCCGACACATCATAAATTTTCAGCTTTTCAACAAGTAAACTGTGGTCGACAGTGTCGAATGCCTTGCTGAAGTTGGTATAAACTGCATCAACATGAATACGCGCATCGACTGCTTCAATAATAGATTCAGCATAGGTTACCAAATTTGTAGCAGTAGATTTACCTTTCATAAACCCATATTGGTTATCCATTATTAGTTGTGACATATGACTGGACAATACAGGACATATAAGTGCCTCAAAAACTTTTGCCAGTACAGAGAGAATAGCAATGGGCCTATAGTTGGTCACATTAGACTGATCACCGCTCTTGAAAATGGGTACAATTCTGGTTTCCCTCCACTTGCTTGGAAAAACACCCAGAAGTAACGAACTATTGAATAGTATACTTAATGGCAACGAGAGGCTATCAGATAACTTATTTAAAAACAAGGAAGGTATATTATCCGGGCCAGCGCCCTTGTTAATGTCTAATTTCTTTAATTTTCTGAGGATCTGTTCTCGGGATATGGTTATTTGACTTAAAATATTATTACTCAGGCAGCTATCTAAATTTACACGCACATCACTTTGATCAGTACTTTACACTTTAGAAAAATGAGCTGCAAAATAGTTACAAATTTCGTTAATATTCTCGGAACTGTTCATACCATCTGTCATAGAACTAGGGTAGTTACTAACTCCACCTCTCTTTATCTTTAAATAACTCCAAAAATACATTGGATTCGATGTAATTTTAGCCTCTATATCAGCAATATATGTATTATAGCAGGAAGTAGCCATACGGTTGCATCTTTTCTTTAGTGATTCCAAAGCAATAATGTCTAAGGGATTTTTGTATTTTTAATTCTAAGTCGTAGACGGTTTTTCTCATTTAGCCTTTTAATGAGGTCCTTAGAGAACCAGTATGATAATATAACTTGACCCAGAGATCATCGCATGAACTTTCAAAATTGACCACCCTGTTTGATTTAAGTTTTGTAGAAATAGCAATAAGGACCCCACCACCGTTTGCTGTTTTGATAGACACTCATTAATCATTTATTTAATAACATGATTATTTAGTCACATAAAACATGCTGCGAATCGAATAAGAGGCGTGCTTAAAACCAAAGAATTCTTGTGTTTCCAAAGATACGAAACGAAGAACGCACACTATGTAAGAAAGCATATTACAAGTTGGACGATTATATCACTGATAAAAATGCTTGGCTCAATGCCTGTCCTGCTCCACAAGAACAGGGGCGCCTAAATTGATAGCATTAAATAGTATTGTTGGAGCTGCTGAAGATTGTATAACTATCTTTGCATTGTATAGATTCAATCTCTTTTGTATTATATAGCCGCCTAGCCCATATTGTGTGAGTACTATGTACTAGAAAGCTGTCATTCGCTGGAAACCTGCGTCTTTTCTTGACGTGAATGTGCCCTGGCGGTTAGGAGTATGTCATACTCACTCAAATGTCTCGCTGATGGTGGCACGTGTGTCGGATCATTTAGTTCCCTTCAAAATGGTGTTGAATGGTGCTGATACATGCGTCATGTTCGTGAACGGGCGCTGTCAGTTGTGACTGGTCATCTCTTATTTGCCACGGCTTATTTGAATTAATTATTTTATTTTTGAATTGTTTTTACTATGAACACTTTTAACGTACACATCTTGCTGCATCGTTCTCACATAATGTACCATATCAAAATGAATGATGTAACCAAGGTTTTGTTAAAGTATTCTGATTTAAAAGAGTGTCCATGGAGTTTCTTGCCCGTTCTTCTCCATAGAGATCTACGTTAGGGAATGGGCAACTACAGTACTTTCACAGTTTTTCTGCCTTGTGACTGGGACTGTAGCTTTATTTTACTGTTGCCTTTGTTTCGACAATTCAAAAGTGCCTGTAACTGGCCTACTTGAAATAAATGCTTTGATTTTGATTTTTTGATTTTTTGATAGGCGGAGTCTTACCCAAAATGGCTTAGATTTGATGGGACTAAACAGATGAGCTATCGCAGTAAAGTAATCTTGTAATACTGGGTAGCAAACGTCTCATTACTACCACCAAAATCCTGCTATTTAGTGTTATTATAGAAATAGAAATTCCATATTCTGTTGAATATGGTAACTCAATTGCTTACGTCACTGTTTCTACGTTTCGATATTGCAAATGATGGCGTTTAGTTGTTCAGCATAAGTAAAATATTTGTTACTTCTTTTAATAATTTGCGCAGCTTAGTAAAAAAAGACATAACAAGGAAATAAATAATTGCTTCATATAATGTACATACTTTCATTTATGAACGCTACTGAAATTAAGATAGCCCTACAAAGCCGATCTTCTTTAGGGCAAATACATGTTGTCTTCTTTTCAAAAGTTTTGTTGGACTCAGTGTAAACTATTGAAAAGAAATGATCATACAATTAATTTATATTTATATCGTCCATAATATAATGGCTCATAACACTTGACTTGTTCTGTAGGGAAATATTATACCTGTCGGATTTGTCAATATTTATTCCGTTAGGCTCTTACATCATGTGGGCAGACGATGGGTTTCGTGCAATAAAAATAAACTGGTTGCAATCCGTGCGATGCACTGTTTCTAGCAAAACTAACGAATTACTTCAGATTACAACTTAACACAATAACACGGGGCACAATTAATCGGGTACAGTTCCAGGACGTCTCAACTCCACTGCGATCAGAAGCTCAACGTCGTCCTCGCCTGGGGCTGTAAATATCAAGGCTCTGTAGAAGCACGCTGTGGTGAGGGTAGACTTGTAAGTAGGTCGCGTTTCGTCACCACCAACTCACTTGCGATTCATTTTATGTCCGTACTAATGACCGAATCCGATATACCTATTTAATTTGATAGTAGTTATAGGTCTAAATTGAATCTGAACCTTTTTGCAATGGTGTGTTACACCTAAAAGTTACAGTTTGTCCGCTATGGTGTATTAATATTGCCGCTATAACAACAAATAATTAAAATAAATTAAAAGGGGCTGAGAGCAGCGGTGGCCCACTGGTGGTGGTCCCGACTTACGAACAGTAAGTCGTGGGTTCGAACCCAGGCAGGCGCATTACTTTGTGTAATTTATTTCATCACCACTGCTCTCAAAACGGTGAAGGAAAACATCGTGAGAAAACCGGCATGCCCTAGAACCTAAAATTCGAAGACATGTGACATCTACCAACCCGCACTGGGCCCGCGTGGTGGATTTATAGCCCATTACCTCTCATAGAGAGGAGGCCTGTGTCCCAGCAGTGGGAACATTATAGGCTGATTATGCTTATGCTTATGCTAAAGGGGGCTCCTCTACTGCGATGGTACAGATCCCTTCATGCGCGAGACCGACTCGCACTTGGCTGGTTTTCTCTATGACATTTGTTCTAATACTATCACTAAGTAAGTTACTCAGCTGTGTAAATATGACAAATCTCTTTGGTTAGCTCTGATAATGATTATTATGTTGATGATGTGATCTAGCCGATTTCGGCCACAGCGACTGCATTCGATGGCTTTCTAGGGTGGTATGCGAGATCCTTGGCGTGCTTCTCTTTCATGCGCTCTCAAGTGGCTGGTATAATTATCCACCTTTGGCCGAAAAACTCCGAGCACAAAGCGGACATGTCAGAACACCATTGATAGTATCTAAAGAAATCTTAAGACTGAAAGCTCCTTTTACTAAAAGTGCTATGCTAAGCGATTTAACTTAGCACAGAGCACATAGGTCCTCTTTGTTTTTATACAATGTCGTCATGAAAATTGTTTTTGAGGTTGGTTTTGACAGTTATTATTAAGGTATTCTTTATTGATAAAAGCTTGTAGCTAAGACATAGTTCACACCAAACGTATTGTCCGCCGCCGACTGTGAGTATGCTCACTGTCAATAACGCACTATGTAATAGCGTATAGTCGGCTCGGTGTGAACGGGAAGTTAAATATATATGGAAAAGCGATAAACTTCGTAACGCGCGCTCACAGTCAGAGGCCGACAAACCTTTGGTCAGAACAATGCCTAAATAATAACAGCCGTTCGGTCAATCTGCAGGTTAAGCCACGCTTGCCTAGGTTGGTCTGTGGATGGGTCTCGGGAAGCGCGTTAAGCCGTTGGTCCCGGCTGTCATTTGTACTTCTTTGGCAGTCGTTGCAGGCCCGTATCAGTGGCCCGGAAGTCTGACAACCAGTCTTATCAAAGAGTATTACTCAGTAGGTACTAACTGGGTGTAGATGTGGATGTCAGATAGACATTCGCTCCCTATAAAACACTGGTATTCAGCTGCATCCGGTTGGACTGGAAGCCGGACCCAACATGATTGGGAGAACGCTAGGCAGGTGATGATGACCTTTATTGATACTAATGAAGGATACATCTAGGATTTTTAGGTTTGCGTCAATAAAACGTAATAATGATGATTTTTTTGTAATTTTTGTGCGATGTAGCAATGAAGTAAAAGACGCCATTTTACAAAACGTATAGAAAACATTTTAGGTACCTACGAGCCATGACATAATACCTAACTGGGTTACGTAGTTAAATAAATATCAAAAAAATCGAATGTGAAAACTCAAACTAGTGTGTAGCACCAGTAGCACCCTTCTACGATGTCATTTTACACCGACATCAAATTAATTACTAACTAACGACATGATACGTTCCGGCACATTGTTTTTGCTAGCCTACATCGTGTCCCACTGCTGGGCAAAGGCCTCCCCTTTCTCCCTCTAAACCTCTCTGTTCTGTACAATTTCTGGCCACGCTTGCCCCGCGAACATGATCAGATCGTCACACCATGTTCCCGCACATCCATACATAATTTTGGTTCACTGTAATTAGTCCGGGAGTAAAATAACAAAATCGAAAGCTAATTTATCGTTGTCATATGGGATTACATTACTTCGCCTATATGTTACCGTGATTGGCAATAGCGATAGTGCATGTGTCATTTGTCACAACTAAAGTGTATGAGTCATGATCTAATTATGTACACTATCATCCCTAAAAGGAATGCAACAATTTTAAAATAACTGTCGTGTCGCAAAAAACGTCAATCGTTCACAGATGGCATCGGGCACCCCGCACTCCCTCTGCGTGAGCGCATCTGAGCTGTTGATACACCGTTTGTAACTGAGTAACGTACACCGCTGGCTTTAAATGATTGTTTAGTCATCGCCTGGGTATGGGACGGACGGTGTATGCGGTATTTCTGTGTGTTGTGACGTAGTCGACGTGGGAGTCGCTCTTCGTCTGTATCACCGCGAGTCATCAGGCTCAGTTGTGACTCGTTTCTTGTCGAAACCGCTCGTTGTTGCCCTGTATTCCATATCGAAGAACGCACTTCATCATGCACGATACTATACGGAATCAGGTATTTATTTCTTCTTTTTGTTTTCAAAGCTGTGTCAATGGCGAGGCTTATGTTTATTTTTCTGTTTTATCCTGTGTTCTGCATCGCTATCTTTATTTTTATGCCGAAACTGCACAATGATGGTGTTTATTCGTGTTTTAATTTATGATCTTAGTCAAAGCATTGAATATTATTTTGGTTGTGTTGTATTGTACCGTAAATTTATTTATAAATATATAAATAAATATGTACAAATGTATATCTTATTATACTGACGTAATATATAAAAATGAAAAAAAAATAAAGAAATCTATTCTATTCCATAACATATTTGTAAAGGTAGGCCCATTTACCTCTTATTTGATGCATCAATTAGAATATCAATATAAGTATGAGTTTAAAAACAATAGTAGGTAATTCGCGACAACTTGTTGCGCAGTGCCACACAAGGCCAAGGTCGCAGTTTGTCAGGTTTGTATCCATGATAATCTTATCATTATTATACTAGCTGCTGCCCGCGACTTCGTTCGCGTGAAATCTTTGATGTAATTGTGTGAGAGAAAAAAAGAGAGCCTACGTCCTTCCCCAGGATAAAAATCTATTTTCTTGCAAAGTTTCATTACGATCCCATCAGCCGTTTAGTCGTGAAAGGACACAAACAAACAAACAGTTTCCTTGCGCATAATATGAATAATTGTTTTATATTAGACAATTTAACATAATAGAAGAGGCCTTTACCGGCCTTTGCCCGGCAATGACATAGTAATAAAAAAAAAAAAAGCCATTTATTTCCTGCGAACTATACATTTCTCTTATTATTATGGTCCAGTACTTAGTTTTAATGTTAGTGTTGTTTCTTATTTTTAATAACATGGTTAGTTTTAACATAATGGTATGATATTAGTATAGTTAGTATTTATGTATTTATATTCCAGGCCCGTAATAATGTTCTATAATGTTTTTATAGACTCGCCCCCTATTACCTGGGGCATAAACATAACTGATAAAATGTGGATATACTATTAGGTCTACACAATATGCCTAAACCTTTGGGAGATTACAGGCGCGATGTTAAGTTGTTGTTATTTGTAAGGTATGAGAACAGTAGGTAATACTAACATAGCAAATAACGCCCATTCTGGGCTTTGCCGCAGTCGGGAAAAAGAACTTCCCTAAGCCACAAATATTTTAAAACTCTTCATTGAAATAAAGTCATGTTTTTCCTTGTCTGCATTGTGTAATTGTCACAGCCGGTGACATTTTGACGTCACAATATTTTCATTATCTCAATTTATTTGGCCGGTTTTTTATAATTCACGTAATACCTAAATTGAGTGAGATGATCTAAAGAACAGTGCTTAAGATTTGTGAGCATTTATATGACAATATCAAATAAGTTTTTCTCAGTAGCAGGCACGGTGTCTGAATTTGTGCCCTGTTGATGGCAATAGGTTCGCCCCCTATTACATGGGACTTAAACATGTGTGTATCGTGGTGTAGTATTAGGTACATCTCTGCTCAACGCTTCGGGTATCACAGGCATGATTATCACGTTATGTCTAGAAAAGAAAAATAGTAGGTAAACGGCGCTGTATTTAGTATTTATATACTTCATACATCCAGGTACTTGTCATCATCATGCATGACTGAGTCACCACACACGTGACTGCTGAGCATAGCGTCCGCCACACTATTCCCAAACCGACGGCACGGTTGGCGCAGTGGCTGAGCGATTGGCTGCTGCGCTGCGTGTCGCGGGTTCGATCCCCGCACGGAACAAATATTTGTATGATCTACAGGTAGTTGTTCCGCGTCTGGCTGTTTGTGTATGTGAGTTTAAATGTTTGTAAACGCACCCACGATACAGGAGAAATTCCTAGTGTGGGGCAACGTTTTTTTTTAAAAAAAAAAAAAAAAAAAAAAAAACCACTACAACTCCTGAAAGCCAGAATCAACAGTGGCGACCACCACAAAAGCGCCGAGACAATGAAGCTCGACAAAGTCCCAGAGAAACAGTCTAACTATCTTGGATTCCGCAACGAAATTACAAACGCTTGAACGCACAGACAATGAAAATGAGCATAGGGTCATGGGTTGGATTCGCAAGTCGGGCAAAGTGTCTTTGGGCTTTGCATCAAGAATTTCTCAGTATCCACGGAGTCTGGGTTTGTGCCCAGATGATGGCAATAGGCTCGCCCCCTATTACATGGGGCTATAACTTAACTGGCGACACGTGGGTGTAGCCACTAGGGCACACCCCTGTCTTACACTTCTGGGATAACAAGCGTGATACTATTTATGTTATAAAATACATATTGATGAACATAAAACCACAGTAATGTGTAGATAAAATGGAAAAATTTCCAAGATATTAAATGAAATCGCCTCATTTGAATACAATACTAGTTCGATAATAAGGTCAAAAGTCATACGTTCACAGTGTGGCAAACATTACGACGTCTTTTGTTTACAATGTTTACACAAATGTTTAAGATTATGTTCATTTACTAACTAACAAAACATGCTTATCATTAATGATAATTTATGTAAGTATGTGACGAGAGGACGAGAAAGTTCGAAATCTTCGTTTTCTTCGTTGTGTCGTTGATTCCCATAGTTATCTAATTAAATTAGCTTCGACTTTTGAAAGTCAATGAAACAAACAAATCACCGACTTCCGAAAGTAAAGTTATTTTCGCTTTTTAAGTGTTTTGTTTTTTTTTTTACGTTAATACTAAAATGTTACAGTATAATTGTATTTTCGATTCAAAAATCGACGTATTTACTTTACGTTTACCCCGCGCGTTCGTGCTTGACAGGTTCATGACACTTTAACAGAGCGTGCGGTGTAAACGCTACGTAAATACGTCGATTTTTTAATCTAAAATACAATTATACTATAACATTTTAGTTATTTTTTTTGCAACAAGCACAATCACCATCATCCATAGATATGAATACATTCTTAAAATTACGAAAATATTATATGTAAAACGGGTATTTTTAAAATCCACATATTTACGTTACCAGCGTTAACACCGCGCGCTCGTGCTAGGGCATCTGAATTCGGCTTTTACGTGACGCGATACAAACTTTGTCACGCCAACAGTTTGGTCACAGAGTCTCATCATTCGAACTAAAGCTTTCAGTATTTTAGGAACTTTTCTCATGAATTATGAGCAACTTTGTTTAGCTGTGTTTATATGTGAGTAATCCCTAACTCGCAGAGCTAGCCAAGCCAATATACGTAGTGTTTCCGTGGGCAGAGCTGAGCATAACGCTAATAATAATTCACCTGTATATGCAGCACACGTCATTTCAATAATCAAGGGATATGAAATATGGTGAAACGCTTGAATGCTGAAATTTCTCTTCAAAGAGTATTTCATAGCTTGAAAATTATTAAGATCATAAGTTAAAATTCTTAGCTTTGCATTCTTTGACGGTTCTTACTTCGTTTAAATTATTGTCTATTGAACAAAAATGTTTGCAACTTAAACTCAAGTAATTACTTTGACTTGACTAAAGATACAGGAGTAACATTAAAAAAAAAAATGTCTATTCAAAATTCTATTCTATGACATTTTTTTTTATAAGGCTTGCTTCTGCTGTACGACCTTCGGCTTAGGGCGTCGCTGGGGACGGCAGCAAGGGGACAGGCTGGATCTGAGTGGCAGCGTGTTGACATATTTGTATATTTCCACTCAAGTCGGTTGAACAATATTGTTTACTAACCTGATTATTATACTTTTACATAATATGACTCTACGTTAACAAGAATGTAGATGTAATCAAGGCTGGTTCAGAACATAAATATATAACATCAAGCCTGTAACCCCCGGACAGTTAGACAGAGCCGCAGAAGTGTACCTATTATTTAGGTGTATTAGTACACCTACATTTTACCAGTTATGTTTAAGCCCCATACAATAGGAGCGAGTCTGTTGTCATCAACCACACTCCGTGGCCACTGAATTTCAAAAACCTCACCTTCATGCTCAGCGAGTGCTTGCGACCACTTCACTATGAGGATTGTTAGAACAAAGAAAAGAATTAGCAGAAAAGCATATTTAACCTTCGTAACGGTTTCCCTCGACTAAAGACGGCCGCATAAAACAACCATGCCATACAACCGAGATATTTTTATGTGTATACATACAACTGTAAAAAATTCGACAAGCTATAAACAGTGTTTAGTATTAAAATACGAAAGTTTTTTGTTGTACCTTAATACATAAACTCACGCCTTTTTCCCAAGGGTGTAGGCAGAACGCCGCGTTGGCTTAGTGGTCACCCGACACAATCGCGACTGCTGAGGATGCGGTTGTGAGTTCGATTCCCGAGTCGGGCAAAGAGTTATTGGGTTTTTCCATCAGGAATAATAAATATAGTAATAAATAAAGAAATTTATTCAAAAATATAAAGTACAACTTTTACAGTTTTCTTAAGTCTATGTCAAGTTCACCCATGATTTGTGCCTGAACTAGGTAATCCTGTGTTTCAGGCGATTGGAGGTAACATTAATTGATAAAATAACCACATTTTCTTATTAATCTTATTGGTACCTATGTAGTATGTATTATACCTATGTAAAAAAGGTATATAAAATTATATTATCTTAACTTAAGGAACTAATTAAAAAAAATATATATAGTCCTCCTTACCGATTTCGGTAACGGCGGCCCTTTAATGCTATTTCCTTGCGTGTGCCCTTATATGGCTGCCCAGAACGAATTTGCTTTTAAATACCCGGTCGCAACTAAAGCAGTAGAGTTGACCGGTGGAGTTATAGGTGTAGGTGTAGGAGGGCTTAGGTATCTCTTTACGTATTTGGCGCTTTTCGTTCAATGTATCGAGTCGCTGGTTTTCGAAGGTTTTTACATTTTTGTAGATAGTAGAGCGCCAAGACGACCTGTGCAAAGCGAGCCTCTCCCAACCGGTCGGATCAATAGAGCAAGCGTTAAGATGCCTCTTGAGCACGTCCTTATAGCGGAGATGTTGACCGCCATGCTTCCGTTTGCCCTCTGCCATCTCAGAGTAGAAGACCACTTTGGGCAAACGGTAATGCTTCATGCGAAGGACGTGTCCACTCCATCTGAGTTGGCGCTGCATAAGTAGAGCCTCTATGCCATACATATTAGAACGGCGCAGAACCTCAGTATTAGCAACGCGGTCCTGCCACTTAATGCCTAGGATGGATCTCAGACACCTTAGGTGAAATGTATCAAGGTTCCGAATGTCTGGTTTATATAGACACCATGACTCTGCGCCATAAAGAAGGACAGGTAGGATTAGTGCCTTGTAAACACTAATTTTTGTTTCCAGCTTTAGGTCATGGGATCTCCAGACACGGTCATTAAGCCGTCCAAAGTTCGCAGCGGCATTTGCAATGCGCGATGGTATCTCCGAAGCCAAGGTGTTATCATGCCTAATGTTGCTTCCAAGATATTTAAACTGCATGACTTCCTCTAGTGGTTTTCCATCTAGATTCAGAGTGGCATCATCAGCTTGGCAGCCTCGTGGTGGTTGTTTGAGGACTTGCGTCTTGGAAGCGCTTATCACAAGGCCGAATCGTTGACAAGATTGGTGTAGTGCGTCAACATAGCTTTGAAGATTCGCCATGCTATCGGACATGAGACACACATCGTCGGCGTAAAATATTTCTAGAATGGAGATCTTTTGCAGTTTTGATTTTGCCCTAAACCTAGTGACATCAAACACGCCTTTATCAGTCCGTACGTTTAACTGGATTCGGTCACTACAGTACTGCAGGGCGTCTCTCATAACAACTGCGAAGTAAATGGCAAAGAGTGTGGGTGCCATGACGCAACCTTGCTTTACTCCACTTGTAATATGGATCTCCTCAGAAAGTTCGTTTTCGTGTCGAACCTGCGCTTTCATGCCAACGTGAAATTGGCGTATGAGGTTGACAAACTTCTTTGGGTAACCGTACTTTTGGAGAATAAGCCATAGGGCCTCACGTGGAACTCTATCAAATGCTTTCTCTAGATCGACAAAGCACATATAGAGAGGCCTTTGATGTTCCAAGCTTTTCTCCTGAAGTTGCCTTACGACGGATATGGCATCGACAGTACCTCTGCTAGGGCGGAAGCCACATTGGCTCTCAGGCAGGTATTTTTCAGCAAGTTCACTCAGGCGGGTGTTAATTATGTGCGCAAGAATTTTACCGGCAACAGAAAGCAATGAAATGCCTCGGTAAGAGCTGCAATCGGAGACATCTCCCTTCCCTTTGTACAGCTTACAGATCACCGCATCTCTCCAGTCTTGTGGAACTTCTTCGCTTTCCCACACCCTTTTGATAAGATCGTATAGCCTATTTACAATATGTTTCCCACTGTATTTGTAAATTTTTGCGGGCAGTTGATCCATTCCAGGTGTTTTGTTATTTTTAAGACGAGCGACTGCTTGCACAAACTCATCGAAGGTAGGTGGGTCCTCTAGATGTTGACAAACAGGAAAATCTTCAAGCGTATTTATGTACGACAGATCAGCGCTGAGTGCATCGGGATTCAAGACCTCATTAAAATGTTCTGCCCATCGCATTATTACGTCTGTTTTACTCGTAACTCGGTGTTGTTTGTCTTTAGTGTACATGGGTGCTATTTTTCTGACTCGTGGGCCAAATATAGCTTGAATACCCTCAAAAAACTTGCCTGTTTGGTGAGTATCAGCGCAATGCTGTAGTTCATTAGCTTTCTCCTTCCACCACTTGTCCTTCAGTTTACGAACTTGAGATCTCAGTTTCTGTTGCGTGTCCTTACTGCTACGTGCATCCGGCGAGTTTAGCTCATTTCTATGTCTGTCAACTAGTGTTTTAATCTCTTGATCAGATGCATCGAACCAATCTTGGTTCCTTTTTTGAGGTTTACCTACAGTTTCCAGAGCACAGGCATGAAGCCTTTTGGAAAAACATCTCCAGTCACCATCAATAGTTGATGGTTCAGACTGCGGATCGCAGGCAGCAAATTGTAAATCCAACGCTTTACCCAACTCTGATGATGTTATTAAAGATGAGAAGGCGAGTCTAGTTGGAATCTTATTGGGAGCTCGTCGTGGTGCTTTTAGCTGCAGGCACATCTTTGATCGAATAAGACGATGATCAGTCCATCCAATAGCTCCACGCATTGCTCTCGTTACAAGAACGTCACGCAGATCTTTTTGGCGAACAATCACGTAGTCTAAAAGATGCCAGTGCTTAGATCTGGGGTGCATCCACGAGGTCTTATGTTTCTCAGCAAGTCGAAAGCATGTATTCGTGATGTTAAGTTCGAATTCGGCACATAACGACAGTAGCCTTAGTCCATTGTCGTTACATTTTCCAATTCCATGCTTGCCGAGGACTCCGTTCCAAGTATCATGTTCGGTGCCAACACGAGCATTAAAATCCCCCAACAGTGTAATTTTCTTTTCTTTTGTCACTCTTTGGGATGTTGTCCAGAGTTCGCCTTAGGTTGTGGTAAAAAGCTTCTTTATCTTCATCTGGTGAAGGTAGAGTGGGGGCATAGGCACTTATGAGATGGGCGTATTTGTTGTTGGAAATCGGAAGGCGTAGAGTCATGAGGCGGTCATTGACACCCTTAGGTAATTCACTCAGATCTCTAACCAAATCATTGCGAATAGCAAAACCTACACCGCTACCCACTCTTTCACCTGAAGGACGTCCGCTCCAGTAATAAGTGTAGCCTCCAAGATCTTCACGAAGCTCTCCACTGTCACTCAGGTGGGTTTCGCTTATTGCAACTATATCTATGTTATAGCGAGCCAACTCTCTTGCTATGAGGGCAGTTTTTCTCTCTGGACATAAATTACGATCGTTGTCCAGCAGAGTCCGTACGTTCCATGTAGCGATGCAAAGTCGTTGGTTTTGTTTCTTCTTTTTAAATTGCTTTTGTATCTTTCGACCGCATTTGTTGATGTCCAAGCGCCTGCGGTTTGGCACTTGGATGATGGGTGAGACGGACTATTTTTGGGCCACCTTTTCTAGACCCCTCCTCCGTGCAGAGGAAAGCAGAGCGATCCTAAATAGGGCTGCTTTGTCACCAGTTGTGCTGCCGAACCCAGAGTCCCGACTCAATCGACTCTAGGAGCGACCACTCTCCCCTGGCCGCCTACGTGCAGGATGCTGACTAAAACCTCGGTACATCGATACCTCAGCCCCACCGCCAGCATCCCATCGCCGCAGGGCTTTTAAACGCTCAGATCCGGAAATACGTTAGCTAGGGTCATCTGCGCGTGAATTGGATTACAGTGGATAAGCAGTTGCGCCGGTGCAAATCCACTCTCTCGTCCCTTCCTCTGTGGTCCAATGGACTGGTAGACCAGTACGATCGGCAAAGGTTGGGATGCAGCGAAAGGCCGAAAACCACTGTATGGATCCTGGTAGACGCCCTTAGGTGCTTCGCATTACCCTGCTGCTTTGTTGATCATGCTAGCGAAAAGATAGTGAACGCCTATCATAACCAAGCAGACTTGTGTGCGTTGGGAATCATCCGAATTCCATTAGTCGCCTTTTACGACACCCACTGGAAGAGATGGGGTAGTGCTATTCTTTGTGTCCGGACACCACACGGGACGAATAAAAAAAATAACAATAATACGAACAATATTTACTTTAGCACTAGTAATAACTTCTCTGTATCTTCATAGGACATAGTTTGAAGAGCTTCTTTAAGGGTTTTCTTGCAGTTACTGATACTTAAAGAGTAGATGTTTATTTTTTCATTTATCCTGTTATATAGCAGCGGTCCGAGGTACATATAAAATTTCGCTGTGAAAGCATGTTTTGTACTTTTTTGAGGGCAAACTATATCTTTCCATCTTTTTTTAGTAAATTCAGTGCTGTATGGAAGTGCTGCGTGTTGTTTTAGTACAGTGCTCATAATAAATAACTGTCGAACTGTTAGTACTTCACATGATTTATACAGGAGGTTAGTGCAGAAATCAAAATCAAAATCAAAGCATTTATTTCAAGTCGGCCAGTTACAGGCACTTTTGAATTGTCGAAACAAAGGCAACAGTAAAAAATAGCTACAGTCCCAGTCACAAGGCACAAAAACTGTGAAAGTACTGTAGTTGCCCATTCCCTAACGTAGATCTCTATGGAGAAGAACGGGCAAGAAACTCCATGGACACTCTTTTAAATCAGAATACTTTGAGAAAAGGAAAGGGCGGCAAGTAGCCACCTTTTTTTTTTTTTTTTTTTTTTCCGGATGGGAAATCATCAAATGACCCCCCCCACTCTGGGCGGAGCGGAGGAGAGTGTCAGACTTGTACTGACTAAAACCCATCCATGTTCCTTCTTTGCCCGTTATGTTCCAGGGCCACGGTATCTCTTTCGAACAGTCCCGCAGCCCCGGCAGGCGTCGGCCCATGCGGACCCCTACTTGATTGCTGTCATCTCCTTGAGGCGCCCGTGGAACACGAACGCGCCGTCGACACGCCCCGTCGTCATAAGACGGCCGGACGGCGAGCTAGCCCATAACTCGCCGTCCACAGGCCAGCGCCTACGGTGGTCGGAAGCCACCACGTGACCCCCGACGCCCAGGGCGTCTCCCGCGGCGGCTGGGACGTGAGGTTCTTTCCCTCTCACGTCCTGCCACCTCCTTCACTAGCGTGACTGCTTCGCAGAAGGAGGTGACGGCTTCCCATTCCCTCTCGCTCCGGACCATGGCTTGAACCAAGGCCGGACGCGAGAGATCGCCGCCGCCAATCGCCGCTGTGAGGACACGGCGGTGCTCTGCCCAAGTGGGGCAGACCTCCACGGTGTGTTCCACCGTGTCCTCCGGACGATCCTCGCAGTGGAAACACCCGGGCGTTTCCTCCCGCCCGATTCGATGCAGGAACCTCCCGAAACAACCGTGTCCGGTGAGGACCTGCGTCAGGCGGTAGGTGAGGGCGCCGTGGCGCCTCTCTAGCCACTCCTCAAAGAGGGGACTTATCGCCACTATGGTGGCGTGCCCTGCACGGGGTTGCGACAGTCGCTCTCTCCATGTCGCCATGAGATCACGCCGGAGGTCTGTCCGCTGAGCGGCAATTTGTCGCGGCAGTGGAGTTTCTCCCCGACATAGTGCTTCCGCGCGCCATTCATGCAGGCGCGCGAGGACTATCGCCTCCAGATCCCATGGCAGCAATCCGGCAAGGAGGCTAGCCGCCTCGCCGGAGATCGTGCGGTACCCCCGGATTAGCCTTATGGCTATCACCTTTTGGGGCGCGTTCAGGTAGTGGGCGGCTTGCCGCCTCAAAGAACGCGCCCACACCGGGGCCCCGTAAAGGGCCATGGACCGCACGACCCCCGCGTATAGCTTCCGGCAGGAGGCGTTTGGACCCCTCAGGTTGGGCAAGAGCCGCTTGAAGGCAGCCCCTGTCCGTTCCAGTTTGGGAGCCAAACGTCGGAAGTGCTCCACGAAGTTCCACCGGCTGTCGAGGACGAGTCCTAGGTACTTCAACGTCGACCCGACGCCGATGGAAACCCCTCCTGCCATCAGTAGGGATCCCGACGGTGGCGCATTCCGAGGCCCATGAAAACACATGGCCTCGGACTTGTGCAATGCCACCTCGAGACCCAATTGCCGGATCCTCTCCACAACTATCGCAACCCCGCGTGTCATGTTTTCGGCCGCCGCCTCGTGCGACCTCCCTTGTGCCAGTACCAGCGTGTCGTCAGCGTAACAAACTACACTGACGCCGGTAGGGAGGTCGGCGCGCAGCACCCAGTCGTAACCGATGTTCCACAAGGCTGGCCCCAGAACCGAACCCTGTGGAACACCGCACGACAGCAAGTAGCCACCTTGAGGATAGCTCTTTGAGCTCTTTCAATGGGCAATAACAGAGTTTTACTCGTCCCACCCCATGAAGTAATACAGTAGGTCAGAATTGACTGACAAAGAGCATAATATACTTGTCTAAGAACTTTTGGATCTGTAATAAATCGTAGCTTTTTGAATACGAATATCAGCTTACGAATTCTGCTATTTAGAACTTCCATATGTTGTTTGAAGGAAAGGGTTTCATCTATTATAATACCCAGGTATTTTATTTTATCAGTCTTCTTAATATTGGGACACTTACACTGGCTATCTGCAGGAATTGGATAACAATGATCATGCAACGCTGAAGGAGTATTCGATGTATGCTTGCGCATGCCAGACACTTACTCACATTAACAAAGAAATTATTTGCTATGATTCCACCGGTGACGAGTTTGCTTGTAATAAACTTGAAGATGACTCATATTGTTTTGCGGTATAAGTTGCGTCTTTAATATATTTCCAGATCTTTTTACTATTTGTTCCAGCCTTTTCCAATGCCATTTTGACCTAGTTGTTTTTAATTTTTTTAAGGAGATCATTACAGAAATTTCGATATCTTTTATACGAAAGTTGCACACTACATTTTCTGGATTAGATTTTGGTTTCATATGCAGTTTATCCCTATGTTTTATACAGCGTGTAAGACCTGTAATGATCCATGGT